>CM029615.1:2658976-3258976 GCA_017311315.1 Dendrocalamus latiflorus | reverse complement strand
TTTACACAAATAATTCAAAAACTTTTATTTTCAAGATTTAAATTTTTGGGATGTTACAAGGGGAGTCGACGGGATGACGGCGACAGCGACCTCCAGATTGGATCCAGAGGCGGCAGGGGAGTCGGCGGGGCCAAGCGACAGCGGAGGCCGGGAGTCGGCGACGGCGGCCGACGGCAACAGCGGAGGTGGAGGCGGTACGGGCGCGAAACCCTAGGTAAGCCAAAACCCTAGTTTTGGCTCTGATACCATGTTATGAATAACACATGTATTCAATATGAGGCCAATGGGCCGGTATATATACACAAAGTACATGAGGCAAATATGCAAAGAACCCCTCATAACAATGGGGAATAACAGACTATACATATATCTCTAACATGCGTATGCTTTTAGATTCTAATAGCTTAATTTTGCGAATCAACTGTAATTTTGTTACATATTTTCACTTGTTTCATCGCTGTGAAAAACATGATTGTATGTCTGATCTATGTTCCATGTGACAGTGTGCAGTTGATCTTCTCATTGAAGTGTACAAAACCACCTTCAACAAAATGGGGGGCTATATTGTCAACACAGACAAAGTACCTAAAGAATTTCAGCATCTTATTGTCATCAGTGCTTATCCGTTGAGTTATGTGTTTATGTGGTTTTGTTGAAAACAGGTTAAAGACAAACATGCTGCGTATCTGAAAGTCTCAAGGTTGGAAAAGTTTTTTCATGAACTGTCCGTGTATGAAGAGAAGATTTTTCACAAAAGATATGAACTGCGAGAGGTATGTTAGTTCTTGGTATCCTTGTCAATAGTGTGCACCGGTGTAAATTGTAACTTTGTTGATTTGTTTGTTCTCTGGTTACTAGCAGAAGGTACTTCACAAAATATCGCGTCAAGCTGCAGAAAATGAATGGAGAGATAGAAAAACTGACAATCAGGAAGAAAGCCCTGATGATCCAGACTTAATTGCCAAGCCTTCTTCGACAGAATGCAGTATTTCAACCTGCAGCTTGGGCATGTCTGATGTAGGGAATAGTTTCATCTATTATTTCTACTTTTTCAGGAAAAAAACTTGTATGTCTTCCTCCTTTTTTCCCCTGAGAATCTGATTGTTTCCCTATTTTCAGATCACAAAGAATACCACTGAGTTGAGGCAAAATTTAAAGGATGCTCTTCGTAATAAGCAAGACCTTTTCAGAAATGGAGCCTGTAAACATGACAGGGTTAGTGATGCACTGATTCCCATTTCGCTAAATATTTCTCCTGTTGCAAATATTGACATATCTAATGCAGATAAGACTGGGATTACCAGGATGGAAATCCCGGTTCTATAGTGAAAAGTTTGGTATCGAAACTTCTGATGAAGTTGGAAAGCTGCAGAATGACATGGTCACGTTTTTTTCCTTGTTTCTTTGTCCAAATGAAATCTCTTTTTTAGAGGCGTGGCAAGGCAGCATTTTATATTGTTATAATCTTTCATTTATCCCTTTGAATTTAGGCTCAGAAGTATTTAGAAGGACTTTGTTGGGTGCTGAAATACTATTTTTCTGATGTACCGTCATGGAGCTGGTAAGAAGAAAATATTTACAAACTGAAAATTTATTTGTCTATGTGCCTTGTACACTGTACTATTGTACTTTCATGGTTCTGACTTCCAAGTCATAGTGACTTATGATAACAATGGTCCAAAGGACAACTAAATTTGATAAATGTTGTCATGAAGTGATAATTGCTGGTTCTTGTAGATAATACAAGAAAATGTTTCCATTCTATGTCTTATGGTAAAATTTGTTGCAGGTACTACCCATTCTATTATGCTCCTTTCGCATCCGATCTCAAAGGTCTTTCTCGGTTCAAGATATCTTTCACTGTGGACAAACCACTAAGACCATTTGATCAGCTCATGGCAGTTCTTCCACCAGAAAGGCACATTTACCATTCTTAGTTCTGCCATTCTCGTTATTTATTGGAAATTTATTAGAATTAATATGTTTTTTCCTTTTTGCAGCTCATGTGCTCTTCCAAAATGTTACGGCAAATTAATGGGCTGTGAAGAGTCTGCGATTCAAAAGTTCTATCCGTCAGGTATATAAGGAAAACCGTCTAGTACATCTGTTTTTCCTGAGTTCTTATCGTCATAAAATTTGTGTGCTGAGGTACATTTAATTCAATTTGTGACCAGAGGTGGAGATTGACACGGATGGGAAACGTTTCTTGTGGCAAGTAAGCTATCCATTCATATTTGCACTAGATGAACTGAATCAATTGATAGTTTCAACCTAGGCTGACCAAGTGGTTCAATTGATAGTTTCAACCTAGGCTGATCAAGTGGTGATGCACTTGGGCGCTTAGTATGGCTAACCTACACCTTTGAGGTGCTAAGCAAAAGAGGAGTCTGATGATGCTAATTTTCAACGAAATAAATTGTTTCAGGGCATCACAAAGTTGCCATTCATAGATGTGGAACTTCTGCTTTCCTCCACCAAAACGGTAGAGAAAGAGCTCGCGGTAAAACAATTGCTTGCCATCTGTGCTAATGTTACACTAACTTGTACTTCTGCTGCATAATTATAACTCTTGCCTTTCTTATAAATTAGATACATGAGATGAGACGGAATGTTATTCTGCAAGACAAGATCTTTCTGAGGAACTCAAATGCTCTGGCAAATAATGCAGCATTTTTGCAATCAGACTGTTTGCCGCAAAAGTTTCCAATAGCTTCAGCTACCAGGTACATAAAGTCTGAACTGAAATATAAAACTGATGCGTTCTGAAGTGTGTGTGTGTGTTTCTTGTTGAGAGCAAAGTGATGCGTTCTGAAATATAAAACTGCTGAATTTCTTATTTTTTCCACAGTGAGATTGGAGGGTGGTTATCACCTGATGATGGTGGTGGTTTATGCAACGGTTTCAAGCGTTCGACGATAAAAAACCTGGAAAACATCACAAACGATCAGACAATGTAGGTTTTTATCTTGATCCTTGTGATATTCAGCAATCGGGGTAGCTTATGTTTTTCTTCGTTGCATCTTGTGTATGTTTCAGATCAGCCACGTTCTTCAACCCAGAGACAGTGATGCCCATGGCAAGACTACTTGACAATGTCAGAATACCTGACAAGGTAGAGCCATACAACTGTTCAGTTGGTCATTTCAATTGATTTGGAGCAATTGCGCCTACCCTTTTTGCATCATGTTCTTTGCAACCTCTGTATTCTGCAGACTCTAACTGAAGCTGACATTTCGAAGAGGCCGCTGTGGCACACATACCCGGGCCCGAAACCTCCTGTCATGTACAAGTAAAAGTCCATTTCCGACACCTCGAGCTCTCGTCGTCCATCTTGTATGCATGATTGACCATGCATGCATATTCCTGACGCGTTCATTCAAAACACCTTGCAGCGCGCAGAGCTACTGCTGCAAGCCAGACACGCTCTGGAAGCCGAGCACGCCGCTGACGCCGCGGGAAGAGTTCAAGAGCGCCGGCACGGGGTGGATGGGGCGGGGGAGAGGGAACGCCGGCGCCTCCGAGACGCAGCAGGCCATAAGCAGCAGCTACGGAGGGGGTAGATTGAATGCCGTTGCCGCCGAGACGCAGCAGAGGAGCAGCAGCGACGGGAGAGGTTTCCATGGTGTGGACATGGCCCAAAGCCGAGGCAGCAGGCTTGTCAACGGAGGTGCGTGGGCAGGAGGCGGCGCCACTTACGGGCACGGCGGCGCCATTTACGGGCACGGCGGCGCGTTACAGAAGCAGGAGACTGTGTGGCGCCCGGTCGGGTCGTGGGCGAGAGGCGGCGGCCGTGGAAATGGAGGCGGCCGTGGCCAACCTCGTGCTTGGTAGAAACAAATAATACACCCACCGCCATCTATCGCTCGCCGCCGCCCCAGCCTTCATCTACAACCGGGGAAGCGCTTGACCGGTCGGCTGTTGCGCAAGAGAGGGAGGGAGGGAGAAAGAGGAAGCTGGGAATGATATACCGTTTCTTAGTGTTTCCAGGTTATTATTTGCAACTAACTCATCGGTTGCTTTTAGACATGCAAAAGTCTCGTTTTAAATATCATTAGCTTCTGTCTTCCAGAAACGAAAAAACTGTTTGGAACGTACTAATTTATTAATGTGGTTTTTTTGTTTCTTTTTTAATATTATCTATGAAGAATTGAAGACATAACTGGCATTTTTCATTTTTTTCTTATTTTATTTAAGAGTATTGCTATACAACATTCGACTGTTTTTGAGATTGATCTGAGGTGTTAGATCTCCATCCAACGGATCCACCCATACAAGCTCCCCCTAAAAAAATGACCCCCTCCAAAAAAATGATCTAGGTCATTGGATCTCCATCTAACGGCTCAAAATCTGACTATTTTTGTTCTAAAAAACAGTCGAATGTTGTATAGACACTCCCTTTATTTAATTAAATACATAAAAACTAAAAGCATCTACAATATCAGTTCACAAACGGTTTTGCAATTGCATAGTTGACTGGAATTTGTTTATCTCTCAGTCACCTAAATTTGCAGTGTACTAATTCTTTTTTTCTGAAGTTGCGCTCTTAACCATATAAGGTTACAGTGTAAAAAAGTAACCGAAGATAAAGTGAAAAATTAATTGACTGTACAATAGTCACAACTTTTTACAAAGTGGGCAAAATTTTGTGCTTATTTGAGTCATCGCGCACGCTCCCTCTTATGGTTGGGCCGTTTGTTTTTCCATCGCGTTCGGCTGCGCAAGTTGGTTCTTTGTTCATCTACTCGGCCGCACGAGCTAAGTTGGGCCTAACTACGTATAGCGAGGCAGGCACAAGGTTATCTTTGCCGGGCTGCTTCTCTGCTTATTTGGTTCCCCTTCCTTGCCTTTGCACATTGAATACATTCTGGATCTGCCTATTTAGGGGGTGTTTGGGACTGCTCCACTCCACGTTTTCCAGCTCTGCTCCACGTTTTTTAGCCAAACAGGTTCAACTCCACGCACTCTGTTCGAGGAAAAAAAGGTGGAGTTGTGAGAGCACCTAAAGGGGTGCTCCACAAACTTTAGGTTTTTTGTGGAGCTGCTCCACGGTAGAATTCATGGAGCAGAGTTTGTGGAGCAGTCCCAAACACCCCCTTAATCATGCGATTGTTTCTCTCCCAAAATTAATCAGTTCTCTAACCATTGGATGGAAAATCAATGGTTCGGATCATCCCACCCATCCCAATATAAAATTACACCCCCACCCTCAAACCCTAGCTCCTACCTCACTCCCAGCAGCAGCAGCAGCTCCTATCCCCTCCTGCACATCGTCTCTTCGGCGTTGTCTAATTGACAGTTGATTCTCATCTCCCCTATAGATCCGCACCGCCCACAGCCTTCCCCAAACTCGTAGTCGATGGCGCTACTGCTGCCACGTTGCTCCGCCACCCACTGCCAGTCCTTCATCGCCCTAGTCTCCTACTTATAGGGTCCTGGTGGGCTCACTGGCGGATGTAGCATGGGTCACGGGTGTTCTGAACACCCAATTTTTTTTATAAAATATCAGGTATATAATAGGTATATTAGATATATATACTATTAGTTGTATTAAAACTATATTTTTATACCTGCAAATAAATTCAGTCCGCACTCCTCGTATCTCGTGCACAACCCATGTAATACATTGACTCATTTTTCTTTCCACTTCAGCCCTCCTCACGTCCAAAGAGGTAAAGATATAAATAAAATCCTAATATTTGTTCTATTTCTCACCTTGTGGCTGTCTGTGTGGGAGGCAACTTCGGCCTTTGAGTGGCGAGCGGGCGGAGGTGCAGGCTAGAGGCGAGTGACGACCGGCGGACGCGGACGTGGTGCCATGATGTTACGACAATCATACGTGAGGCGGCGCGTGGTGCAAAGGTGAACGTGTGGCAGCGCGGGCGAGCAGAGAGGTGTCGCGGGCAAGCAGACAGTGGCACAACGAACACGGAGGTAGGGAACAACGCGGTAGCCAGGAGGGAGCGTGACATTGGGAAGTGAGTAGCACCTCCAACTTATTGTCATCGTCATCTCTTCAGATCTAGGTGTGCTCCATCCCACACCACTTATTTTCTTTCTTGGTTTGTTTTGCTCCATGGAAGGAACATACAATTTTCTCTTAGATGGACAGTTATTACTGATAGGGAAATAGCAAAAAAGGTAAGATCAACAAGATATACAACTCTCATTTATCTCTATAATTTGTTGTTTAATTCATATCATTATGCTCGCCTTATGTCGTCCATTTCCTCGTAAGAAATCATTAATTTCTGTAATTTATGTATTTCTATTATATCTATATACATGTATCGTTGTATCGGTGTTTTGGGGGGGGGGGGGGAAGACGATGCGCTATGGTATCGACGTATTCGAGCAACTTAGCTCCGAAATCCGAACATCTATTCTAAAAATCCTGGATCCGCCACTGGGTGGGCTAAACCCCTAATATGGTGAATTTTAAACCTAATCCAGTGAACCACCACTATAATTCCCTCCACTGCTGGAGAGGAAGAACCCACCGGTCGGAACATAAATCTCCAAGCAAAATCGCAATGTCAGAAATTCGACCGATTTCCCCTCTAAAAGACATTCAACAGTATTTTAGGAATTACAGTATATTCTTGCATGCATGATGGACAGATGAAGCTAGCATGATTGCACATACATCATATCAGGGAGCTGCTATTGACGAGGCCTTGCCATGGATTCGCACTACTTGCTGCTCCATTTTTCCAGTAGCAATCCCGTGATGACCCGTTGTTGCTGTCGTTGTCCATCATCGCATTGTAGTTTATTGACTTATTCACAGTGCACTGCTGCTGCCCACCCGCTGATCCAACACCACCACCAAGCTGCGACGGCCAATGTGGCCGGTGGCCCCATCATCTCCTTCACGCTGCCGCGGCCTTCCTCGCCGGCATCCATACTACCATTCACTACTCCCTGTGTAGCAGTTGCACCGCGGATTGCATGATGATCAGCAGTTGCATCATCAGATTCAGACCTGCACCAACACCAAATGTTGACGGCGGCATCGCCATCCCATTGCCGCCGGTAGGCCCATAGTTAGTCGTTGCTCTGATGATTGCCATCAAGAAGCCCTCCCCTCAGTATGTCCAGAAACGTCCCACCGGGAGCCAATGCCGCCGCCAGGCTGGACAACGACGAAGCGAAGGCCAAGGAGACGTGGTCTCTGGGGAGCTCGGAGCCTGAGGAGATAAATGTGTGGAGCACGTTGGGGAAATCTGAAACAAACCGAAAACTTGAAAACAATATCGATTTTCGTTGACAGGTTGACAGTTGATTTTATTTGATTCTAGCCAAATCCCGCACTCAATCTCGCCATCCAAGTCCTAACTCCCCTGCTGCATTGCTTCAATGGTAGACTTTTGCGCTCTCACTGTTCATTACCCGAAAATATCCCGCCGCTGCCTTTAATATTTTCGCCACCGCCTCTCCCTTCCGTCTCACAGCCGACAAGCCGCAAGGAACGCAGCACCTGAGGTGCCAACTCAACTTGCCGACCTCCTCGCCGCCAAGGACGAGCCTCCCCAAAGCCTCCCGAGCTAACTCGAATGGATGTCTCTCCTGTGCCGAACTGCCCTAGCTCACCTATAAAAGGCCCTAACGCCTCCTGTGAATTCCGTAGGCGACTAGAAGCCCTTAGCACACCCCAATTGCCCCGATGACCGTCGCTTTGCCGTCAATTGCCAGAAAAGCTCCAAGTAAGTCAATTTCCAATTCTCCTTGCATAGTTAAATTTTCAATTGCTTGCACCGGTAGCATCCTCACGACCCCAGGAACCCCACCGAAGAATCGCCATGGCCAGCCAAGCCTTATAGCTTATCGGCCATCTTTTCTTCCGCCAATCAAAACCACCCCACCGTGGACCACTCACCACAGACCTCCACGACCCAAACCATAGCCACCTGAGCCACCGTGACCACTCCCAGATGGTGAAAAAGCAGCCAATTAGAAGGAAGAATCTCTCTGTAGCTCTTGTGCCATTCAAAACCGCCGCAAAGACACCTCGCCGTCGGCAAAGCTCTGGCCAACCCTGACCCTACCCAAGTCCAAAAATGGGTTCTCCTTAGACCCAAGAGTCTATCCATGCCCTCGGTTTTCTCTGAGGTTAACCGTAGCGTTGGAATTTGCCGTCGCCAAAAATCCCCTGTTTCTCGGTACTATAACACGCACGGGAGGAAGACGATGAACAGTACCGGCCTAGTACTGTAGCGTCCAACCCGTCAGTGAACAGTGTTCGACCTGGTACTGTATAAGATAAAGAAATCATTTTCGAGCATAAATTCTTTACAACTTACCCAACGTTAGCTGAAACATATATCATGCAACACATATGTATTGATCTAGATTAAACAAAATCATCCCATGACTCAAATTCTTAAAAACTAAATTTTGGCCAAAACAAAAACATGCCAGTCAGACCGCTGCCTAACTATTGGTAGTGGCTGGTCTGACCGCCTCTTCTTGCTGGTCAGACTGTCGGGTCTGTAGGTATTTTAGAAAAATTGCAAATTTCCAAATTCGAAAATTTCACTCCTCTAAAATAGCAATAGTTCATTACAATATAACCCTAGACCTTCTCACGTGATCCTTCATCTTCTTATATATCAAGAGCCTATTTTGAACGTGATATATGTTGAATTCACCTGTTTTTGAGATCAACCTGATACTGATTTGATGAAAACTAACTTACAAACTTTATCAGAGAGAAGTCTCTGATCCATAAAGCGACACTCATTTTGAATATATATATATATATATATATATATATATATATATATATATATATATATATATATATATATATATATATATATATATATATATATATATATATATATATATGAAAAATATCTTTTACACCCGGGTGTAATTACACCCACCTCTAATATACCACCTAAACGAACTTAAAATATTCCTTTATCACTTTAGGTATACTCGTATACTAATTATAAGATACTTCAATGTGATCCACACGAAAAAATTGCAAGGGAGACCATAATTTTTAGCATATTTTGTAAATATCTTCATATACACACATAAAAAGTACGTCTAAAAAATGTACATAGCACCTAGATGGTCTAAAATACTCGTATAATATATATATATATATATATATATATATATATATATATATATATATATATATATATATATATATATATATATATATATATATATATATATATATATATATAATGGGGCACCATGGTGTCTTGGCACCAAGCCTCCCTGCTTTTGGATTGCTTTTTGATGCGTGCAAGTGCAATGATATATAATATATCAGGATGGAAGTCTTAATCATAGATACAAAGTCTCAATCATAGAATCTGAACACCATGGTGCCCCTGTTATTTATACTATATATACACCCTTCTGCTATACACAGTAGTGTTATGATGCAAAACTATAGAGTTAAGTCTTAAGTGTTGTAGAACTACCGTCTTATATACAACTCAAAAACTTGAGTTAGGCTAGCCTAATTAGCAAGCAATACAAGGAAAAGGTGTAGATTAATCCACTCTTGTTGAGAAACAATATGACTTCTTCACAACCCTGAGCTTCTGATACAATTATTGGAAGCAATGTATATATACACTTGTAGGCTAAGGGTTTAGATTAGATGCCTAACTAAATTAGAGATGAGCTCTCAATTGGCGGATAGAACAACTAGAGAGATTAAGAAACAAGCATCTGCAGCTTGCTACTTGGAACCCCGCAGGCTCTGGTAGTGTTGGTTTCCATCCTGCAAAGGGATTATTGAAATGCTTTTAAGTAGCACCAATGAAGCCTACACAAATGCATGTAGGCTAAGAAAAAAAATTATACTGCTCTCCATACATGTTTGAAGTTTCTTGCTAAGGTTAACAGGGGAAAGGTGGCCTATCTTTGCAGAAAGCACCTGTCTTGAGTTTGTAAAAAGCTGGCAGCACATTGGAAAGGTAAGGGAAAGGCAATTTGACATGAAAGTTGAAAGAGCCCATTCTCTCCAAATTGTCCTGATCCTAACCGTAAAATATTCACCTTATATGCTAGCTAGTTGTTAGGGTATTCGGCCACTTCGACGTGATAGCTATCACCAGGGTAGCAGGGTTAGAGTAGGCAACTGCGCTTACTGCCGGTAATCACTGATACAGATCAGTTAAAATGGTGGGTTCCTAAATGATCAAACAGTTACAGTCGTGTGTTTCGATCCCCAAATTGCAAAGGGGATTGCACTTATATCTGTTCTGTATGATTCAGACAACTCTGATAGACTGTTTAGTATTCTATCACATCCCATGCATGCAGCATGGTAATTTTTGCTCTAGCTATGCGTGAATGACTAATTTTTGGTCTAGCTATGCGTGAATGACTAATTTTTGGTCTAGAAATTTGACCCGCTCGTTTTGGCTTTGACTTCTGGCTTATTTTTCACTATTCCTAAATTTCATCTTTTCCTGATTTTTTGGATTTTTGAGCTTTTTTACCAGTTCTTTTTCCCGTATTCGTTTGCAGTACACGTGCTGGGCTAACCCCTTTTTTTCTTCTATTTTTAAATATTTTTAAATTTAATTATGCTAAATAAGCCACTATCAGCTGCAGTGTAATTTTAGCCAGCTACAGTAAAATAAGCCATAGGTCACAGCCCAACTGAGCACCACCAGCTGTCTAGGAAATTAAGCCGCCAACCGGTAGCTAACTCGTCCAATTTGGGGTGGCATCATGCATGTTGCATTGTGTGATCATTCGATTTTGATTACATGTTAGGTGGATTAACATCATGGTCCTGAGTAATTTTAACATAGCTGCGCTAACCCATTGCACTTTCTTAAAGAAAAATGCCAAGGAGATTAATTAAGCCATGCATGGAGATGCAATTAACAGCCGTAGAGAGAGAACATCGCTCAAAGGTAGCTAGCTAGTTAAATACGCACTGGTCACATCTTGTCAACAGAATTATCTGTCAACCGACGAAAGATTACTTATATATGAGGCGTTAGTGGCATTTGCGAGAGGTTGAATGCTAGCTGTTGTAATTTTTAGAGTGTCCCTCTATAATATTATCATCTTTTATTTTCTTAAAAAAGAATATTACCATCTTTTTAATTACAAACACAAAAGAAAATCTTTCTTCCTTTATCTCAATTCGTAGCATATATGTTAAAGATGCGTGCACTTTTGTGACTTACGTCTCACTTTGTCGTTGGATTGGACAAAGCTCGAGGCTAATATATGCCTCTATCGTGACAACACATGCCAGTAGCTAGCTAGGGAAAAAGATAAGACACACATTTACTCATTTAGTGTAGCAATATAGGGTAGGGAAAGCATATATAATGCAGGTGCTTAGAGACATATTTAGTAACGAAAAAACTAATTTTTATTGTCACATCAGATAGATAAGGTATTTATTTTATAGTATCGATGCCTAATTAAACACGGGTGTTTAACATATTCTTATGTGTATAATTGCATCTAGTTAGTAGTAATATAACATCTAAACACCCATAAAACAGATGTCTACATCGGAGGAAATGACTTTTATGTGGGTGCTTAATGACGTGAATGTATTGGGTGCGTTCTTTTCGGCTACGGCTGATGGCTTTTGGCCCTATCGTAAGCACTTGTGCGAACGAACTGAATACCAATAAGCCGTTTCAAAAATGCCGTCCCAATAAGCCACTTTGAAATGACAGCAGAGAAGACATTTTGTTTGTTTGTTCGAGAAAGGCAATAAGTTGAAAAGAGTAGTGCCCTTCTCTCTCTTTAAGCTCTCATATGTAAGCATCTTGTATTATACATACCCTAAGCAAGCCATTAGCCTCAAGATCAGCCGCTAGCTGAGGACTTCGGGTATCTTATCTGGCGTGTAACAATACTGGGTAACTTTTAGCCTGTGAGCTAGGACCAGTTGGACACTAAATGGATACTCCTAGAAGATTTTAACCTCATTTACAAAGCAAGCGATAAGAACAACCAAATCTTAAACAGACGGCTCATGGCCCAATTTTGACACGCCCTCAATGCCTACGAGCTGAAAGAGGTCCACCTTCAAGATTGCAAGTTCATCTAGAGTAATGAAAGAGATAACCCAACCTTAATCAGATTTGACAGGTTCATTTGCAATAACTCGTGGAACGCCACTTTTAATAGTCATGCCCTACATGCCTTGTCCACATCTCTCTTAGATCATTGCCCTCTTTTCCTTTCTAATGCAACCGGACTACAACCGCTAAAAAGATTTCGCTTCGAAAACTTCTGGACCCGCCTCCCACACTTCCTCCATGTAGTCCAGCATGCCTGGGTCAGGCCACCCTAGGGCTAGATTCAATCCAACAACTAATCAACAAGCTGGAACTTACAACAAAAAAGGCTTACATCCTGGAGCAACATACTTTTTCCGCAGATGAGGCTCCAGATTCATATGGCCCAAGAGATCATCCTTTGTCTAGACATTGTGCGGGATAGTAGGAGCTTAACACCAGAAGAAAATGAGCTCCAAACACGTCTGAAGAAAAGAGTGATGGGACTTGCAGTGGTTGAAAAATCAAGAAAGAAGCAGGCATCATGAATCAACTGGCTTAAAGAGGGCGATGCAAATACAAAATTCTTCCACATCAGAGTAAATTGTCATAAAAGAAAGAACTTCATTCAGTGACTCCAAACAGACCAGGGATGGGTCGTCTCTCACAAAGACAAAGAAAACGTGTTGTTCGCTCACTTTCATCACATCTTGGGACAAAACTTGCCTGCAACCACCTCCTTCAACCAGGAAACTCTCCAACTGCCATGTCTCAACTTGCAAAGCTTAGTTCTCCCCTTTCACACAACATGAAGTGCATGGGGGCAATTCTTCAGCTGCCACTAGACAAAGCCCAAGGACCAGACGGCTTCAACGGGAACTTCTACACCGCATGTTGGGACATCATAAGTGCCGTATATGCCTTCTACATCTTGAGAATTCACAAATTCTCCTGAGCAAACACAGAAAGCTTGATCCTGGTGCCAAAAAAAGGATGCAACCCAATCAGTAAGTGATTTCAGACCCATCACCCTCATACATAGTGTTGCCAAAATTTTTGCAAAAATCTTGGCCTTGCGACTTGCGCCTTTCATGAATGTGCTAATCTCCCCAAGCCAGAGCGCTTTCATAAAATGTAGATGCATCTAGGACAATTTTCTATATATTCGGAATCTAGCCCAAAAATACCATCGAAGCCACACCCCGTCGCTCCTCCTCAAGCTAAACACTGTAAAAACCTTTGACTCTGTCCAATGGGAATATCTGCTCACCCGTCTGGAGAGAAGAGGATTCCCACCCCGTTGGAGAGACTGGGTATCTTGCCTCCTCTCCATTCCCACCTCTCATATCCTTCTTAATGGTGTACCCAGGGGCAATTTACATCATCGAAGAGGCCTTCGACAAGGTGATCCGCTATTACCTCTTCTTCTCATCATAACAATAGACCCGCTACAAAGGATCCTCAACATCGCAACGAACCTCCGCCTCCTACACCCTTTGGGTGGGCGCGCAACTACCTTCAGAACCTCCCTTTATGCTAATGACGTAGCCATTTTCCTACTCCCGAAACAAGATGACGTCCGTGCCTTGGTCCGGATCCTACACAATTTTGGTGATATGATCGGACTATACATCTACCTCTAGAAAAGTCAAGTCACACCAATTAGCTATCAAAATGTGGACCTGCACGAGGTTTTGCATGATCTGCCAGCTCACCTAACATCTTTTCCCCTCAACTATCTTGGCCTACCTTCGCAATCAAGAGGACAAGCATGCAAATTGCCTGGTAGGATGGCATGGCAAATTGTTAACTCTGGTTGGCAGAAGGACTCTCATCAAATCTGCCTAACAGCACAGTCAACGTACTTCCTCATAGCCATCAGAGCTCCGAAAGGGGTGATCAAATCACTAAATAGGCTGGCAAGGTGCTTTCTATGGGCCGGGGATGAGCAACTAATTGGTGGGAAATGTAAGGTCAATTGGGAGAGAGTATGTAGACCCACATAACTAGGGGGCCTTGGCCTCCTAGATCTTGAGCGCTTCGCCAGGGCCCTAAGGCTTAGATGGCTCTGGCACGAGTGGGACAACCAAATCAGACTCTGGCAAGGTGTGGAATCCTCGTGTGATGACCTAGATCGGGCCCTCTTTTCTATGGTCACCAACATTTCAATAGGAGATGGAGCCAAGGTGACCTTTTGGACCTCGGCTTGGGCAGTCGGAAAGAGACTATGTGATATCGCACCAACAGTGTCCACAAACTCAATGAGGAAATCCACACCCTGAGAGCTGCTCTGTCTGACAACAACTGGCTAGAGGACCTAAATTGGGCAGTTGGCCTAACACCCCAATACATATGTGAAATGATCGCGATCTAGAGCCACATCACTCCCTTGAACCTACGGGAACATCTTGAGGATACAACACTTGGAAACTCACCCCAACTGGAACATACACTGTGACCTCTGCTTACAAGGCTCAATTCCTGGGAGCAACCAAAACCTCTATGAATGCTCTAGTCTGGAAAACATGGGCACCCCAAAAATGTAAACTTTTCGCCTGGCTAGCCATCCAAAATAGACTTTGGATGGCGGATCGCCTACACATAAGAGAATGGTCAAACCAAACTACTTGCCCTCTGTGTTCGCAGGCTCCGGAGTCCACCATCCACCTATTCATTGAGTGCCACTACACAAAGTATATCTGGACCTCCATGGCACAATGGACTTCTTGCGACTCCATCAACCTGACCACATGGCATACTTTCCACTTGCTTCGAGACTAGTGAGAATTGGTCCTCTTCACGACAGGCACAACTCGCAAACCAATGGCAATGCTAATGATGCTTATCATATGGCAAATTTGGAAAGAGTAGAATGTCCGAATCTTCCAGTTCTCAACAACAACGACAACTGCGGTACACTTGCTCGCCACCATCAAAGAGGAGGCTGGAGCCTGGATCCTAGCGAGGGCAAACAAACTAGCTGAGCTGTCTATCATCCTGTAGCTCTTTTTTCACACTAAGTTGAGCTGTCTATCACTCTATAGCTCTTTTTTCGCGTCAAGTGTTTAAGTACTTGCGCCCCCTGTTTTTCGGTTCCTGAAACTCTGCTACTCTCTCTCCCTTTGAATTAATATACGACAACCCTCTTGCCCATTTTCAAAAAAATATGTAGAAAAGTTAGAAATTTTTAAGAAAAAGGAATAAAATGAATTAATGGATTGATCAAAGAAGCATAACTAAGACTCCTCTGCTGCTTTCAAATGGAATCCAATGGGACCCTCACGTACCATGGATAGCTTCTCTCAGCAACCTTTTAGCCTAACCTCAATCAAGTTACTAAATTCTTGTTGTGAAGTACATATGATCAATCAAGTTAATGGATTGATCAAAGAAGCATAACTAAGACTCCTCTGCTGCTTTCAAATGGAATCCAATGGGACCCTCACGTACCATGGATAGCTTCTCTCAGCAACCTTTTAGCCTAACCTCAATCAAGTTACTAAATTCTTGTTGTGAAGTACATATGAACTCTCACACATGAAATGTTGGGATGTTATTTAAATGGATCATATTTGAAACAAAATCAGGTGGTAAGCCTTATGAGTGATTTCTGCGCTGGGGTTTTCACACAATATATATCCATGCAGTCTAACCCTCAAATCCGGAAGTGGCCCGCAATTGTTTTTAAAAATAATTACGTTAGTAAGGTCTTGTACTCGATCAGACTTCTTGCTGTAACACTATACTGAATTTTATATACCAACCAGCAGCTCACCCAATCTGAGCTCACGAGAAAAGATATACAATGGCCCTGTTTGGATACGTTTAAAATCCGATTCTGATAGAATTAAGCGAGAATCCCACCCAAACGCTTTGATTATTTTTCGATTCTTTCAACCGCCGCGGTGGGAAAGATCGGCATTTGCACTGGGAATCCAAAATCCTGTACCGCGAGCCCGAGGGGTCGTTTCTTCCACCGCGACGATTCTTCAGACTGCAGATTCTTCAGACCGCGACTTATCAGAAAATCCTGATCAGATTAAAATCGATTCTCAGATAAGCGTATCCAAACAGGGCCAATATTCTTTCAACACGAACTGCTCGTACGTACATACACAGAGTTCACGTATACAAGTATTGAGAAGAGGCTTAACACCGTATACTTGTTGACTCTTGCTAGCTATATATCTAGCTTGTTACATTATTTGTCCAGTGCGACGTACGTATATAGCGCATGCAATGCAATATAATGTACATATGTACGTAATCCACTGGCTGCGGCCACGTCGTTACATGACATTTTCTTGGCCATGCGAATCATCAAAGGTTTGGCAGTATGGCACCTTGGATTTTTGCCACTGAACGTGCCCCCACAATTCAAGGCCATGCACATGTCCAGAAGCAAAAAGAACAGCTAGCGATTGAATGAAATTGTTGGGTCCAAATTAGATGCCCTGGTGCAGACTCTACGTCGTTGCGTGCGCTTCCCTAAAATTATTCCATGCATCGTATCCATCGCAGACAGAGATACCTGCTTGCCTTTTTGGAAACAATAGCGGATTTGGCGTTGTTTGCGACGCTATTTACAAAACTAATCATATACATAGCATATTTATAGAATGACATTTTTTTCGTCCAGTGGACGGATGGCGGCGCAAAGGAGACGACATGTGGCAGCTGCCACCCACCCACCACACGGCAGACGTCTACCACCCACCCAAAGGACGGCAGATGATTAAGCTGGCTAATTATCCGGCTGCTGGCTTAATCACTGCCTAAATTCGTAATTTTATATTATATTTATTCAAATTTATAAATATAGTAAATGAGGTTGAACAATTATGAAATATTATGTACACACTCATGACATAATGTACTTTATTTTGTAATATTTTTACAATTTCATACTCTCTGAATATTACTCAAACATTCATACGATTTTGATATTTGTAGAAATTGTTACATATAGTAAACGAGCTCCAAAAATTATAAAATTTTATGTGAACCCTCCCAACATAGTCGACCTAATTTTTTATTTTTTTAAAAAAATTTATGTGCTCCGAATTTGCTATGTTAATTCATGATAATTTAATCATAATTTAATGTTAAATTCATGATTAAATTAACCCAAATAAACTTAATAAATTTGGACCACATAAAATTCAAAAAAAAAAACATAATAACTAAGACTATATCAAGAGGCTTCACATAAAATTCATAATTTTTGGAGCTCGTTTGCTATATGTAAAAACTCATACAAATATCAAAATTGTATGAATTTTTGAGCAATATTCAAAATGGATAAAAATACTTGAAAATTGCATTATCTAACACGTTATGTCGAAAGGTTGTACATAATTTTTTGTAATTTTTTAAGCTTATTTGATATATTTAAATATTCAAATAAACACTAAACAAAAAATTAGGGTAGATAATTAAGCTAGCTAATCATCCATGTTAATCACCTACCGTCTCCTCACCAGGCGGTAGGTGATTAAACTGGCTAATTTGCTGGTTTAATTATCCCTAATTTTTTTCTTAGTGTTTATTTGAATTTTTAAATATACCAAATGAGCTTAAAAAATTACAAAAAAATTATGTTAGCCTCCCAACACAACTTATTTGGCAGTGTAATTTTTAGGTAATTTTATCCATTGTTAATATTGCTAAAAACTTTATACAATTTTGATATTTGTATAAGTTTTTTTATATATAATATGAGCTCCAAAAATTATAAAATTTTATATGAGGCCTCATGACACAGTTGTGGTTATTGTATAATTTTTTTGGAATTTTATATGGTACAGATTTATCATGTTTGTTCAGGTTAATTTAATTATGAATTTAACATAAAATTATGATTAAATTACCATGAATTAACGTGGCAAATTCGGAGTATATAAAATTCCCCAAAAAATATACAATTAGGATGACTATGTTGGAAGATTTCACATAAAATTTTATAATATTTGGAGCTCGTTTGCTATATGTAACAATTCCTACAATTATCGAAATTATACGAATTTTTGAGCAATTTTCAAAGGGGATAAAATTGTAAAACATTACATAATAAATTACGTTATGTCAGGAGTCTATGCATAGAAGTTCGTAATTTTTTGACCTCATTTACTATATTTAAAAATTTAAACAAATATGATATAAAATTACAAATTTAGTGGGCAGGCGGCAGGCGCCTACCGTCTGCTTACGGGGCAGCAGGTGCCACACGTCGTCTCCCCCATGCTGCCGCCCGCCTACCGGATGGTAAAAATGCCATTTGTATAATACGATATACATACGGCTAATTTTGTAAATAGCGCTGTAAACAACGTTAAATCTGCTAAAAACTCGTATTTTGTACTAAACGTGCAACACGTACAGACTATACATATGATATCCTACTAGGGAATGCATGTATTCAATTCACACTTCGATCAATGGGGTGTTTATCTTGTCATGCATTAACAAATTATTGGTATATATACACGCAGGCCAATTTGGAAATTTCGTGTAATTTTCTGCTTCTTATTTGGTGCAAGCAATTTTTGCATTCAAGAGAGTAGCTAGAGAGAGAGAGAGAGAAGCAGGCAGAAGGGTATACACGTACGTACGTACGTAGAGAGATCGGTGATATGCTCCTTTTGAGAAGAAAGTAGCATGGCGCTTCGCCCCTTTTAAGACAGAAAAGCAAATGGGTTGAGGGATAAAAACACAAAAGCATATCATGGGATACGTACACGTAGTAATTTAAGCGTATAGCTAGTGCTTGTGGAAAGAATAGATAAGCATGTGATAAAGATTTGGGAGATACACACATGCAGTACACAATCTCTTAGGTTTCAACAGATGTCGTCAATTTTTATCTATGAAAAGGCCCACAAGACAAATTCCCTTCTTACACTTGGTTTGTGTATTTTAGTGATGAGATGATGTTGTTGATGGGTATAGCTAGCTAGACAGAGGAGATATATAATCTTTCCAAGATTCTAAAGCACCAGACTTTAGGGTCTAATGACCAAGCTAGCTAGGGATGATTATCTTTAGTTAACCTTTCTTTTTCCTCATGTTAAGCTTTCACACCGACTACTTTTAAGATGGGAATGTGGATTTGGAAATCTAAAGCACGAAAAGGAGGATCATTTTCTACTTTTTCTCAAATGGCATCACCATACATTAAAAGCAAATACCTTTTGATCGTCTCCTTAGTAAATATTGCTCTCCTTGCCTTCTAAAGTGCCTCCTCCTTTCTACGACCCCGAAGTCTTTAGTCATACCGATGCCACTACAATTGTTCGATCTACATTGATCTATTCCAGTTCAGTATGAGCCAAGCAGCATCAGCCTATTTCCAAAAATGAGTAGTAGGGCTCCATTCTTTTCCATATATGACTTGTAACTTATGACTTATACTACAGTGACTAACTTTCAAATAATGCCTTTTTTTAAAAAAGGGGTCAATATGAATATTATAATAAAAAATATATTGAGTTTAGCTATATCGGCCAAAATCACATATGACTTTTTTTGCGTACTGCCTCCCGTGAACAGACGTAATTCAAAAATTTAAGCAGAATTCAAAAATTTAAGCCATAAACCATAATCCAAAAGAACCCAAGCTAAGTTGAGTCTAGTTTGGTCGAACTAGACTGCTTATTTGCAGCCCTACAGAGCTGGGACTTGGGTCAGCACGACACAAGGCCCATGCATGGCCCAAAGCATGATGGGCTGACGCTGTGTCATGCCGGCCCTAGTCAAGCCCCGCGTATCTGTAGATAGCGGAGGCAACGACGACGATGGTGGCGACAGTTGCTATCTTTATTTCTCGTGTTGCTGAAAGATCAAGCTCCATTTAAGTTGGTTTTGGTGATAATGACAAATATTATTATGAGATTTTGGTGATAATGACAAATGCATTTGTGAGACTAATCTTGTTTGTTGATTATGATATTACTTAGTCTTATTTGGATGAAAATATGAAAACCATAAGAGGTATGCATTCGAAATCACATTCCTATATATCAGTGCATTCCTTAAATTCAAAATATAGATTGAACTTCACAAATAGTGCAAAATAAATATGTGCATATGTCTTCATTATACATACTTGTATACACATATTTAGAAGGAGTTCACTTTATGTTTTGAGATTTCATCAGTACTGATCCATGTTTCATTTAATATGCATATTTAGGATCTTTACTTTGAAACACATCTTTGAATATATATAGCTTATGTAGTTTATATACACTTATTTGCAATTGGGTTGTCATCTAACTTCTCCATTATGTATTAATGACTGGATGATTAATGACAACCGGATAAGTAAGTTTTGCTTAAAAAACATATCTTAGAGTATACAATTGTTATGTACATGTTGTATACTTAAAAATCAATCTTTATCTCATATTTTGTTAAGATTGTCATAGATTACCAAAAGGGGAAGATTGTAGAATCTAGTCCCTTCATTATATGTTAATGGTGAAGTTTGGTAATTAATGACAATTGATTTGTGAACTAATATTTTTTATGAGTTGGATGAATAGGTTAGGTGTCACAAATGAGGATGACTTGGGATGACTTCATGTGTTGAAGATCATTAAGTCTAGATGAAAAATGGCTTCATGTGTTGAAGGCTATTAGGAGAAAGAAGCATCATGAGTTGATGCATGTCCAAGAGAAGATGATCATGTGTTGACCATCAAGTTAAGTGAAGAGCATTATGAGTTGATGGAGTTGAAGAAAATGATGTATCATGAGTTGATGCATATCAAGACAATGACCTAAGGCAAATATATGACTAGATAGTGTTAAGGATGTGTTCCTAATCTTTTACCGGTCTTTATGTTTGGTTGAAAGACCAGATTGCTAGTATAGGTTACCGTAATATTAAGAGAGATCATGTCTAGTAGTTTGAGTCTCATCATATGTTGATAGCTCAACCTCACTTCTAATAACTCATCTTGGCATGAGGTTTATATTTGTAAATGTGTTTTGCAAATAGTTAAAGCTCATGTGTTGAATCTTTGTAACATGAGACTATATATTGCAAATATGTTTTGCAAGTGCTTGAAGTCCGTATTTCTATTCTTTGTGATATGAGGCTTACATTTGCAAATGTATTTTGCAAATGGTTGAAGCTCATATTTAATCTTTGTGTCATGATTTCAAAAGTGTGCAAATGTGTTTTGTAATTTGTTGAGAATCATGTTTGGTACTTGTATGCATGATACTAAAGTTTGCAAATGCGTTCTGCAAAATCTGGTGAAGTATCTGCATTTCTCAAGAAAATTGGAACTGGCGTAGTATAACCTGCGGTACTACCGTGAATCGAAACTACCAACGTTGTAATCACAGAACTACCGCATGCATTGGTGGTCAAAGACCTGTGTGGTCAAAGATCAAGTGGTTAGTGGTCGAGCCCAGATGGTTGAAGACTTATGTGATCGAAGACTAGAGCGGTCAAGCCCAAGTGGTCGAACTGACTTGATCGAACCAACGTGGTCGTAAACCAGCATGGTTGAAATCAACATGGTCGTAGGGCTTCGTGGTCGTAAACCAACATGGTCGAAACCAGTGTAGTTGAACCAGCGTGGTTGAACCGACGTGGTCGAGACCTTGTGGTCGTAAATTGACGTGGTCCAAACAACGTGATTAAAACAACGCAGTCAAAAATCAATGAGGATGTCGGAGATCTGTGTGATCAAAGATTAACGTGGTTGAAGATCGACATGGTTGACGTGGCCGAGACTTGAGTGGTGGAGACCAACGTGGTCGTGGACCAAGGTAGTCGACGATCAGAGTTTCCGATCGACTCTGTGTGAGCGGTCCGATCAGCTCCGTGTGAGTAGTCCGATCGGCGAGCAGAAGTACCGGATCTGTGTGAGCGATACTACCGATGAGCGGAAGTACCGGCTCTATGTGAGCGGTACTACCGGTGAGCGGGAGTGCTGGTTTGTGTAGCGGCACATTTTTTCCAGAGAGACACCTGTGTGGAGTCTTCTCGTCCTTGAGGAGATCGGTAGTTCCGCACGAGTGTAGCAGTACTTCTGATAATTGGCAGTACTAGACTTTGCACGTCAGAACTACTAGATTTGTCTGTAACAGCTAGTTTTCTGACCGTTGGTGAGGGGAGCGAAAGTACCAGCCCTAAGCCGGCGGTACTTCCAATAATCATACTTTTTAGGAGTTTGGATCCAACGGCTAGTTTTCTTGTGTGGGGTATATATACCCCCTTGTGGCCGGTTGGAGATGATGTTGCTGGACCCATTTCTATTCCCTTGAGCTAGTGTGAGGCTCTTCACTCAATTGTGCATGTGTTGCACCTTGTGAGCAAGGAGAAGGGTCTAGATTGCATGTGTTGCATCTAGAGGTGGATTGTGTATCAATTTGAGCTTTGCATTCGTTGCACGTGGTGAGAGTCAAGCAAGGGGATTGGCTTATTACTCTTGGAGTTTGCCGACTCCTAGACGGCGTTGGAGGCGTTATGCACGGTGATCTTCTCAAAGAATTTTGTGAGAAAACCCGGTGAAGTGTGAAGGTTGGAGCTCACCACCCGAAGCGGGAAAGAGCTACCACTAGTGGATTTGAGGTGAAAGGCTTAATTCGTGGAGCCGGTCCAATTAGTTTAGGCTTACCTCAACATGAACTAGGGGAGACCAGCAAGTCTATGATCACCACGGTAAAAAAAGACCGTGTCAATTATGGTTTGTTTGTGCTTAATTTATCTTTAAGCAATTTACATACATAGAATTAAATCGATTGTTTGTCACCCTAGAATTGCAAATCTTGACATAGACTTAAAGTGTTGGTTCACTTAGGTGAACTTATTTGATCTAGGCGCTATTTCCACCGACACATCTCATCTTGTCTCTTCATTTTTCTTCTCTATTCCTCCTGTCATCCACTTCTTCTCCCTTTCTCTCTTCTCTCTTCCTCCCCTCTCTCTTCTCTCTCCACCTGACGCAGCCACATGGGAGGCAGCAAGGCACGACATGGGAGGTGGCACGATAGGCACAGCGGGAGGTGGCGAGGCGGGAGCAACGAGATGAGGCGGTCGTGCAGGAGGCCAAACAGCTGGGCGGGAGGCGAGGCGACCGTCACAATGTTGCCATGCCCGTCGTGCTGCCAGGCCAGCCCGAGCACGGCATGCTCTATGCTGGGCTGGTCGGACCGCCTGACAGGTTGGTTTTCTAGGCCTGGCTCGGCCCCTGTTCATGTCGTGCCAACCTGGCCTACCATATGGCGTGCCCGTTCCAGGTCGGTCAGGCCTCAGGCTAGCACGCAAAGGCCCGGCCTGACTCCCACCTCTACCTACTTGCCATACTACTTTGGCAGATCGTACAACAATTAATAATAACAACCTTCATATAATATGTAGAATTTGATATGCTTTTTTGGCATCATGATCGGTTGCTAATATTTATTTTGCATCATAAATAATTAGCAAACGCTTTCCAAATTTCAGGAATATATTTAGTAGAGGCTGGGGAAGACCCAACAAGGGAGCAGCTGGGGCGGGGGCACCCTCTGTCCGGACCCCTAGTACCCCCATAGCCAGTGCCGGCCCTAGGGAGGTGCACCGGGTGCGACCGCCTAGGGCCCAGGCGAGGGAGGGGCCCAAACCCATGTATACAAACCCCAGGCCCTATAGTCCATTTGCAAAATACTGGCATGAATGCCTGATCTGCTCTGACTACGAGTATGAGAGGAGGCGCTTGCAGGAATCGATCGCGCCTGAAGAAAACTAACCTACACCGCGAGTCCGCGATCGCGAGACGGAGAGGGAGAGTCGCGCGGAGTCGCGGTCCGCGGACACGGCGGCGCCGCGGCGGCGACCAGGGCTCGACATCTCGCATGCGAACAAGATTTGAAGCGTCTTATTGTTCCGAGTGTTTGTAATTTTTCTTGTACAGTAACTTTCACATTTATATTTTTATGGTTTTTTTTCTGTAAATGTTTTCACGCTAAATTCATGCCTCCTGTTTTCTTTCTTATTTCGTAACAGTACGTATGTATTAGGATTTAGGAATTGGGGGTTCAGAACAAAGTGGTGTGCGTTCTTTTATATTGGCGCGTTCTTGGTTTGGTAATCTCCATTACCTCTATCTTGGCAACCCTGACACTTTGTATATTTATTCCTTGAGAAATGCTTATAATCTTACATCCGATATTTAATGATCAATTGGATGACTCATGGAGCCAGTCGACGACCGACGACGACGACATCTCGGCTCGCGCTCGGCACTCCGATCAATCAGGCATCTTGGTTCTTGTAGGCAAGCTATTTCTTTTTTTGGTATTATACAACGTATATACACATTGTTTGCAAAATATACCAAAAGGTGGAAGATTTGGCTTGACAATGTTCCAGGATTGACAGTTAAGTTATGGTCTAATACACGCTGGGAAAGTCGAATAAAAAGTGTTCAAGATATCAGATACCAAACTCCTCAACTAAGATCAGCTTTAATAGCGCTAGAGAAGGCTTCAACTGATGACCCAATGGCAGTTAGTGAATCTCAATCTTTGGTGAGTGCACTTGAGAATTTTGAATTTTTAGTTGGTTTGGTTATTTAGCACGACATTTTATTCTCTATAAATAAGGTGAGCAAGAAGTTGCAATCTAAAATTGTGAGCATAGATGCTACTCTCAAACACATTGAAGGTGTCATATCATATTTTAAGAGGTACAGAGATGAAGGTTTCACTTCTAGTATGGATACAGCAAAAAACATTGAATCTGAAATGGATATAGAGCCAAAATTTCGTACAAAACGTCAAGGAAAGAGAAAGAAACATTTTGATGAACAAGATGACCAAGACGAGGAAATACAACAGTCTGCTATGGAATCCTTTAGAGTAAATTACTTCCTAGTTATGATTGGTGCTGCAATTACTTCATTGACTAGTAGATTTGAGTAGATGCAAGCATTTGATAAAGTTTTTGGGTTCTTGTTCAACTCAGAACCCAAAAATATATTGTTATTTTAGTCTCATTGTTCATTGATAATTATCAGACATGCTAAATTAAAAATATATTATTGGATTCGTTTTCACTTTGCAAGTAAAATTAGCACCTATATATATTATAAAATTCTATACATGGTTTAATGGGTCCGTCACGATAAGTTCACCTTAGGGCCCTGAAAACCCTAGGACCGGCGCTGCCCATAGCACTGGCGTCCATTGCCCATTAGGAAATGAGTGATGTCTAAAGGTAGAAGACGACTAGAGTCCTGTGAGCACCCCCTCATTTTAATCCTGGTCTGCAACTGAGTAGAGAAAACGTATTGCCTCATCATGGACACCTAGCCAGTACATTGTACTTTGATCTATCAGTACATAGCGATTGTTCCACTTGATGCTAATCCTTGGTAAATGCTTTTGTGACGAGGACTCTCTCTCTCTCTCTCTCTCTCTCTCTCTCTCTACATCTAATTTCTTTGTAGGAATAATAACATTTCGATCTCAACTTACTTTTTTGCTTTATGATAAAGGAGTGATACACGCATCCCCAGCCTTGGCAACATCCGTACCTAATTTGGTCTCCATGATAGCACCAAGCACACGAATACACATCATACAAGCATGTCATCATCCATTGCGCTTGGCATTGGCAATTATATGGGAGCGATTATAATTACGGCTACGTAACATGTAGTACTTGCTTGAGGTATTATTGTTGAAATGATTGTCAAACTGGGTGAGATCGATGTCGTGGCAAGCACTTGCATCGATCCTACAATTGAAGGTGTTTTGTGTTTCTCCTCTCTTTGTAAAGGTGGCTATATATATACTCTCTCTCCTCATCATAAATATATATATTGTTTAAACACCACATCTCTCATCATAGATACATATCATTTAAACATTGACATGGTCCTTCAAAGGCAATGTTAATCATTGATTTATATTATAATATATTTATAAAAACCTAATAAAATTATAATATTAAGAAAGTACTTTTTGAGATAAATTTATATGTATGACTTTTATGTATTCAATCTAAATATTTAAAAAGATATTAATAGTTAAAGTTTTAAAATTTTAACTATACATATTTTAAAACGACAAATACTTATGACCGGATGCTCTAAGCTAGAGTGCATGATTCCATAATAACGTCATGGCAAAAACTCAAGTCGTTCTATTTTCACCCAGTGCGGGTCAGAACGCTTATAGCATATATGGTTGGTGATTGCGGTGCATGTTTCCACAAACCACATCAACATTAAACTACTCTCTGTCGAGGATCGAGGAGTGCTTCTATGCTTAATTAAGGCATAAATTATCATGAACTGCACTCTTGAGTGTCCAGCGCAGTGACCTAACAACATGATTATGTCTGCACTACTCAAGAGTCCTGTTCAACTAATAGCATGCAATTTAAAGTACATATACTCAAGGGTCATTTTAGCTTGTTGGTTTTGTTTGCAAAAGAAATATTGTTTATTTTATTGAGAAATTGCTTATGGCAGCGTTGTTCCAATATGGATATGCCATTAATAGAGAGCACTTTTCTATGGAGAGGCCGGGTCTCAGGTGAGGCCTCTCTTCATCCACCGCTGATCTGGTGGGCTTCACACCGGATCAACGGTGGATGAGGAGAGTCACACATGAGGCCCCTCACTGGATTTTCTTCTCATTAATAGGTGCAGCATACGTAAAAAAAGGCATTTATTAATCAGACCAGAGGGGGTAATATATTAATATATAGATCATATTTTGTAGGTTGACAAGGCAAATAAAATCAAGGGAAATGATAGTAATTAAACAAAGATCATAATAACAATAAGCTAGTTTTACCATTTAAATAACATCAATATACATGCATGCTTGTTTTTTCTACATGATTTCCACAAAAAAAAACCCTTGGCAGTTCGCATCATAGAATCCACATTACAGAAATGCTTTTAGAAGACCAGGACTTCGAATTAAATAGGGGCCAAAAAATAGAAAGAAAAAAAGCCAACAACTCTAGTCACTACCAGAAAGCAGAGATTTCGTGAGAGTGCGAAACAGGTCACGAAATAAGGTTTTACTCTCACGAAAATAATATGTGACGGTAGACCGTCACGCATCAACTCTCACGGTATTAGACCCACGAAAATACCATTTTCATGAGAGTTCACCGCCACGAATTATTTTCATGGCGGGAGTTCGTGACGGCCACACTCATGAAAATAACATTGTCGTCAAGTTTGCATCAGTGTTTTCATGACGGTTTTTTGTGGTATTTCGTGAGAGCTACCGTCATGAAATGAATTTCGTGAGAGTTCGGTATTTCGTGAGAGTCACTGTCATGAAATGAATTTCGTGAGAGCCACCGTCATGAAATAAATTTCGTGAGCGTTCCAATAACTCACAGGAAATATAGTATTTCATGAGAAGAGCCACCGTCATGAAATAATTTTCTACACCGTCACGAACACTTATTTCGTGAGAGTACAAACTGCCATGAAAATTACCCAACAGGAGCATCTCAAACCAAATTCCAAATGCACACATATGATCCAAATGTCAATCCAACATACAAATACAATAAATTCCAATACATGCATATATGCAACTGATTCCAATCCCAATATATTCCAACTTCATCCAATTGTCCAACCATTACACTAAAAGGCTATACTAGCTCATAGTCCTAACCATCCAACATAATAAGTTCCAGCACATAGTCCTAGCCATCCAACATAATAAGTTCCAACACATAGTCCTAGCCATCCAATATAATAAGTTCCAGCACATACTTAGTACAACACCAAAAGGTTTTGTTTAAACCAAGGGTTGCTGGTTAGCAAAAGAAGACAAAAAGGTTAGCAATGGTCAGGTTTCAATCACATCCATTGCATCAGTTATCACTGATATCAGCCCCATTGGCATCACTGCCATCCTCTTCTTCATGGCTGCTACTTATGTTGCCATCTTCACTGCCTCTCAAATCATCACTAACATCATCTTCATCAAAGTCATCACAGATATCGTTGTCATCATCATAGCTGTTACTGTCATCCATCTCATTGTAGTCATCGTCATCATCATCAGTGACTATGTCATTGGCATTGCTAAGCATTTCAAGTGAGTTAGTGGCAGCATGTGATGATGCAGAGACCTGAAAAAGATCAAGTATGTTTGAAATGTTCAGTCTTCAAGTAAAAAGAGATTATACAGCGGGCTCATGTTTTTTTTGTAGAGTGCTAACTATTTTATATGGAAAACTAGGCTCACGTTTGGTGAATAGTACCACATTTACCTGATGACGACGGGCATCAAGATTTGCTAGACGGTTCATTAGATCAGCAGGTGGTTGCTTCTTAAGATCTTCATAAATTCTCTGAAAATTTTGATGTGTAAGCACATGAGATCAATGCATATGATCAATAAGTTGTTACATGAAAAGGAATATTTATTACCAGCATAAGCTCACGATTAACACCATTTTCCTCAATGAGAATATCATTATTCTCATTCAATTTCTTATTTGTTTGTTCCAAGGCATCATTCCTCTCCTTCAACTGCTCATATTCATGTACCATGCATTGATAAGCAGCAGTGCTTGCTGAAGAACGATGGGATTTAGCTGTTGCTGCAAGTGCTTGCTTATCCACACAACCATCAGCTATTGGCACTCTGCCATGGGCCATTCCATGTTCCATGACATACAATGCTTGTACATCCAGATCTTTTGAATTCTCAGGTAGCTGTGTTCTTGTACTGTAGTTATCCTGAAACAAAATACCAGAGCATTGATATGTAGTAAGAAATAGCAGAGAGAGAGGAGCAGTCTGCAAAGTCAAAATATGTAGCATGGGTATGTATAAAAGAGACTTTTCAGAAGGATGACATAACTAATGACATTGTAACCAATCAGAATTATTGATGACTTGAAGTCACAAATCCCAAATCAATTTAACAGGACTGATTTGTATCTAACAATGGCTGTTTAAAATCTTTAACATTTTGTATCTAACAATGGCTGTTTAAAATCTTTAACATTTGTATCTAACAATGGCTGATCATGCATGTTTGATTGTGCTAACTTCTAACCAACATATATACGGACGGTAGTGTTTCATTTGGATTCAACTGACTGGCAGATCATGTAACAGCCAGTTGCTCCGAAGGTCAACTGTCCTTTGTCTGTACAGATCATGAGGCAAACGCGGATGTTTTTCCATATTTCCTTTAGTTTCTATGTAAATAATACCTGATAAGGCTCAGTTGTACTGCTGTTCCCTAGTCACAAGAATGCATAATTCATGTTTCTTTGTTCTTAGTTAATGAAATAGAAATTAGCTGATTTTTGTCTTCCACACATACAATTATAGTGATAATTTTTTTAAAAAAATAGCTGGTATATTTGCATAATAGTGTTGTTGAGCACGTACGCTTACACAGCAAAAGGTTTTTTTGGTGAACTTAACACTTCATTGAAGATATGAACATTAGGAAATTGTATCAACGTAAAAAAAATGGTTCTCTGTTTTGAGACAGGCATACACAGGAATAGTCTTCGTTATGTAAACCATTTCAGTAATAATCAAAATTCACACACATACCCTCCTACTTTACCGCAAAAATTTCTAGGTATATAAATTGGAAACAGACACCTCTAAAATTTATAATAGCATAAAGAGATTTTACAGAATATTTTCCACTACTCTCATATTGCCAGATTGGAGCATCATTTTCATTAGATAAAGACAAATGTACCTTTTAACCCAGCAGCCCAAAAGACTCATCTTTAAGTCTCTTAGGATTGAAACATGTAATCCTCCATAATCTTTTTTTATGCAGACAAGATGGCAATTAGCTAAATGCAATTTATGGTGGCCTTCAAAATCATTCCACATGCAATTAGCCATATAAGTGTTTATTAGATCTAAAACCCACATTGGAGATCTGAAAAGTGAGTACATAGACAGGATACTTGATAAACAGGATTTTATAAAATCTAGTGTTCCACCATAGGAAACAAGAGAGAGAAGTGTTGTATCTCAGTTCCTTTATCTCACTACCAGAAACTGGAGATTTTGTGAGTGGAACAATGTTTCAAGTTAATTTTGCATACATATATTGGGTGAAATACATACCAAACGCTTTTGTGCTCTCCGACTGGGAATGGGAGCGCTTTTTCCAGTGCTGTCCACTTTTTTGAATCCAGACTTCATTACAGCATATGTGTTCACAGTGCCAGCTTTCTCAGGGCCAAATTTATATTCCTACAAGACCACCCAAGTGAATTTCCTAATCTTTGAAAACTGTGATTTCATACAAGACCATGAAAGGACAAGGATTTCATACCAGCAATTGTTGTGTCTCTCCAAATGGCCTCGAACCTCCTCTGTTCTGAGCAGCATCTTCAGACTTTAGGCGTGAAGCTTGAGCTACCTTCCTCTTTTCCATGTACCTCTCACTTGTCCAATACTTTGACAGAAAGTTCCAAGCATCTTGAGCACACCAATCTAGCCTGCTGTTTATGTATTCTTCTTCTGTAAGATGTATGGTGCGTGCTTGATTGTCATCGCATTTTGCATGAATCTTAACAGCATCCAAACGAGTTTGATATATCAAATCAGAAACTCTTTTCACTAGATACGCATCCAAATTACGGTCAGCTTTTCTCACATCAGCTCGAGTTACCTTGAACACTCTCTACATACGTAAAAGAGGAAAAGTCAGGTATTTCAAGTCAAATAGTAGAGGAAAAAAAGGTACATGATGGCTAGTTTCATTACCCAGAATTCACACTTGACTAGTTTGGCATATGTTATTCCAGAGACATCCTTTTTGCAGTAATAATCATGCCATGACATTGCTGCCCGTTTTTCAACAAGCCTGCCTTCCTCATCACGGATGTAGACCATACCCGGGTATAGCCGTCTGATAATAACTCCAACTTGTGAACCATACTTGTAGTCTCTAGGGTTGTAGTTCACATAGCTGAATTGACTGAAACAAAGAATATAGCATGTCAGGTTGCAAAGTACAGGACTTTGCAGGCTTACACACATACATACATGGGCAAAGAATCTAATTGACTGAATAGTGAAGGTAGCTAGCTAGGGCCATAGACAGATCCTCCCATGAACATTCATTTTACACCTACATTTTACCCTCTACTAGCATATCTGTTTAGGAATGAGCAATTTGGTTCATCACCCAAAAATGTGATTCATTGCTACTCCCCCTACTAGCATATCTGTTCTTGGTATGGCAGGCCTTGTAAAGCAGGAGCAGTTTGAAAAAAAATGAAATGGCAGGGCTATTAGACTCAGTAATCAGTACTGCTTAGCAATTAGAAGTAAAGACAAAACTTACAGGCAGGGCTATTAGACAACAGTATGAGTATTAGCACACAGAAAAGCGGTTCACCTTTTTATCAAGATAAGCAAAGTCATATTGATTTGAAGAAGAAACCAGCTAACTTTCTAGAGTGATCTTTCTCATGGTGCACTCATTTAAGTTTTTTTGGAGATTTAGTACAGAAAGTCCAACAAGAAAACTTACATGGTGCCTTTCATTTAGCAAAAGAACAAGTTTCTCCTGTTTGCTTTTTGTGTGTCATCCATTATTTTTATCATTTGCGAAAAGAGAAGAATTATACTACACACTAACATAATTTTGTTTCCAGCTAGCCTTGTTTAGGTCATCCTTTTCAGGAACATTGTTCATGTCAGTTTTGTAAGCCAACCATACCAGCCCGCATATTGATCTCCTACTCCTCTTGGCGGCTTATGACAAGTCCTGTACTTTGTAGGCTTACACACATACATGGACAAAGAATCTAATTGACTGAATATCATGCAGAATAGTATATAGGTGATATGACTAGCAAAATAACGGCTTACACACATACATGGACAAAGAATCTAATTGAGAGTTCCCACTGGTGGGTCTTTGAGAGTTGGCAGTGCCACCATCAGCAATGGTCCCTTGAGAGTTCCCACTGGTGGGTCTTTGAGAGTTGGCAGTGCCACCATCAGTAATGATCCCTTGAGAGTTCCCACTGGTGGGTCTTTGAGAATTGCCATTGCCACCATCAGGATTGGTCCCTTGGGAGTTCCCACAGGTGGCTGAGCATGGCCTTTTTTTTGCAAGCCCTCTGTGTCGAAGCCCGTACATGTCCTGCATTATTACGAAATGTAGATTAAAGAGCACATATGTTAGAGGAACAACACAAATACAATAAATGAAACATGAATGTTAGATGAAAAGAGCACATATTTTAGAGGAACAACACAAATACAATAAATGAAACCTGAATGTTAGATGAAAAGAGCACATATTTTAGAGGAACAACACAAATACAATAAATGAAACCTGAATGTTAGATGAAAAGAGCACATATTTTAGAGGAACAACACAAATATAACCTCTCCATCACAAGGGTGCACCATTTTGCCGGAAGTGCATGGCTTGTGAGACCGCAATAGCTTTGCCGTGTTCTTATGCAAATATAACCTCTGCAGCCTATCTGTGATGGGAAGGTACCGCAACACTTTACGTGGCACTCGGCTATTACCTTCTTCATAGCGAGACATACCACAAACATCACACTTGTCTTTACTTTGATTATCTTTGTAGTAAAGCATGCAGTTATTATAACAAACATCAATTTTGACATATGCCATACCAAGACCCTCAAATAGCTTCTTTGACTGATAGAAGTCCTTGGGCAACTTAGATTCTGGAGGCAATAGTTCATGGATTAATTCTAAGTTTGCCTCAAAGTGTGCAATTGACATGTTATACTGTGCTTTCAATGCTAGCAGGCGTGCCATACCAGATAGGGATGAGTGTGATGTATTCTCATGTACTAATTGATCAACGTTTTGTACCATCCTATAAAAAGCTCGAGCATAGGCAGGTGGCTGCTCATCAATTGGTGGTGGATGGTCACCAACTAGGCTAGCTAACATTTCATCCATGTGGTCAGTTTCAGCAAAATTCTCATCATGTCCACCTTCAACATAGGTACTGTCAAGTCCCTCACCATGTGCTGTCCATATTCTGTAGTCTTCCTTAAAGCCAACTCTACACAAGTGCATCTCTACCGTAAACCTTTTGTGCCTAACACAATTGCGACATACTGCGCAAGGACACTTAATGGTGCCATCTTCAACTAGATTAGGCATAGAGAAGGCACGATCCAAAAACTGGTTGGTGTTGTCTATCCAATCATTAGAGGGGGGCTGTGTACGAGACCAACCAGTGTACATCCACTCACGTTCCGCCATTCTTTTTGTTCTGTTTTTATTTAAAAAACACTAATTTTAGATACACAACAAATTCACACGGCTATCAAACAAAGAACAACACTATTTTCTACAGATTTACCAAACAATCCAATACAATCAAACCATGATGTTTGCATATACACAGCAGCCAACCATAAACAACATTATTTTTCTACAGATTCACCATACAATCGAACATCAGGGCATGATATTCTAATATACATAGAACAGAAAACTTGATTCTCAGTATATATGGATCAATGCAAAATTGATAATGAACACAGCATAGCATCAGTTAAGTTCATATGTGAGGCAAATGTTGCATTCAGTACCAGATCTTGCAAAATTGACACTAGACACAACATAGTTTATATACTCCCGATTAAGTTCAGTGCAACACTAAGCAAAACACAGTGTGACATGCATCAAGCATCCTCATATGGGTAGAGCACAGCACAGAAAATTTGGGGGGAAAGATGAAGCTTTATTACCTCACTCCGAAAATTTGGCGGCTGGATCCAGGGCGCTGGCGGACTGAGAGGTGCGGAGCTCGGGCCTAGGGCGGCAGCGGCTTGAGAGGCGGCAGGGAGAGGGCCGGAGAGGCGGCGGCGTCCTGAGAGGCGGCTGGATCCAGGGCGCTGGCAGACTGAGAGGTGGCGGAGCTCAGGCCTAGGGCGACGGCGGCTTGAGAGGCGGCAGGGAGAGGGCCGGAGAGGCGGCGGCGTCCTGAGAGGCGACTGGATCCAGGGCGTCGGCGGACTGAGAGGTGGCGGAGCTCGGGCCTAGGGCGGCGGCAGCTTGAGAGGCGGCAGGGAGAGGGCCGAAGAGGCGGCGGCGTCCTGAGAGGCGGCGGCGGCCTGAGAGATGTGGCGCGCAGGGGATGGAGCTAGGGCGGCGACGGCCTGAGAGAGGTGGCGGGGCTCCCGCCTAGGGTGGCGGCGGCGGCCGGAGCGGACGGCGTGGCTCCCGGCTAGGCCGCCGGCGGCGGGGGCGCTACGGCCATGGGCGGCGGGGGCGCGATTGGGGCTCACGCGGATGTGGGTGACGGCGCGATTGAGTCGGATCTGGCGCTGGGGAGGATAGGGTTGGGGGGTGTCGAGCTGGGGACTGAGTCTCTGACGCGGGTTTTTTTTGGGCCAAAAAAACGGGGCGCGGCCGCGGGCCTTTTTCTTCGCGCGAACGCCGAACAAAGCGCGGGCTGTGGCGCGATAAATATTTTCGGGGCGGTGTGTGAATCACTCTCATAAATATGAGTTTTCGTGGCGGGATTTACATCACCTTCATGAAAAATATTAATTTCATGAGAGTGTGTTTTTAACTCTCACGAAAAATTGTTCCACTCACGAAATCTCCAGTTTCTGGTAGTGAGTCTAGGTTAATTTATTGACTGTCAAAATGAAGCGAGCTAATGTCACAAATCAGCCATTAAGCGAAAGAAGAAAACGCCATCAACAACAACAAGAATCCCCACATCATCAAGGAAACCCTCTCCCTCCTCTTCTTCATCCTCAGCGCATGCATTCAAATCCAAGCTTGAACATGACGACTTCATTCCCTTTATGCTGCTGCCATCTTCATCCTCGCCGTCATTGCTCATGACCCATTGCTTGACCCGAGGAGAGGAAGCCCTAGACCTCGAATCGAATGCTTCACAGCTCAAAATTATGATCGCATCTTCCAAACTGATCTCATCACCGTCGCAACCCCTGATTCTTCCATTTGCAATCATTTTCTTAAAACCGATTTCTGACTCATAATCCAATTGTTCAATATCTTCGATCATTATAACCTGATGAGGGTTTTCGCGTATTGCTTCATACAACCTCTGCTCATAGCCATGCTCGTTGTCTGGTGATCTTTGCCTCTTGAGGGTGAGCTCGCCGGAGCTGGAATCGGATTGAACCGGGGTGAACTCGGTTACTGAGATGGAGGTAAACTTTGTGCACGAACCGAAGATGAGCTTTGCGATCTCCTGAGCCATTGCCTTCTTTCCATCACTGTCCCTTCCATGGAAGAGCAACCAAGTCGTCGAGCTCGGCATCTCTCGCCGCCTCATCTTCCTCCTCGACATGCCGGACCGGCACTGGAGCACGGTGCTCGCAATGTCCGGAGCCACATCCTTGTGCCGTGGGACGCAACTCTCGAGCGCATTGCATAAGATCTTGAGATTCTCTGCCGTGAGCTCCCTGAACTTTGGCCGCTCCGCCGTGCCTCCGTCGGATGTGTTGGACACCGAGATGGATTCTGAACTAGGGTTTGTATGCAATGGCTGATCACACGCCTTGGCCATTATGGGAATGTCATGTCGGTGGCTCGGCCACGGCCGCATCGGCTCGAGCTGCCATGGCCTGGAGCTCGGCAGGTTGGTATGGTAGCTGTGGGTAAAGCCAGAGATGGAAGAAGCGGCCGGAGAGGTAGTAGCCGGCGAGGAGAAGCTCAACGTGAGCTCGGACGTGTGGTATAGTGCCGGTCCATTGCGTGTGGGGTTCCACAGATCTTGCAGCTGCACGCAGCAAAAAGAAAGTGGATATCTTTAGTTAAACAAAACTGTCTTAACTTTCTAAATACACTAATCAGAATGTGAGATCTAGTCATCTAGATGAAAGATGGTTAATTTAGCTATGTTAATTTGTATCTAGGAAGTTAATTTGGACACTGGCACACTGCATATGCAAACCACATGAAAATATATATGTACCTGCAGGTTGGTGCGGCAGCTCACCGATCTGGTGTGATCTGGATCTTGGTACCGGCGAAGCCACGACGGTATTCTCGTCGTCGCCGTCACCGCCTCTGCGCAGCAAATGAGCTCACTCCCGCCGGCTGCTGTGCCGTTTACGAAGGGCCACCGTGTTCTTGATCTTGCTTGACTAGTTTGTGCCTTACTGTAGGAGCAGAGGAACAAATATCATCATCACCAAATGTTAATAAAAAAAATAGCTACTGTTCTGAACAAATGGATGAAACCAGCCACCCATAATCAAGCTTGTACTTAAGCACCTGGAGCAGCTGAGGCTTAGGGCGAGGCCGCCGTCCGGCACGACGATTTGGTGGAGCTCCCAGACGGTCTCGAGAGATGGCTGCCCAGCCATACACTTCATGAAAACCGGGTGGTTCGCAAACCCTAGCAGCCAAAACCGGTCGAGGCCTCTTCCGCCGGACACCAAGCTGCTCACTTCCATGACGGCGTGCTCGACGGGGCAGTAGTACTGCCCATGCGCGCCTCTTCTGTTCTCGGACGCGGCGGCCCATGCCTGTGCGGCGTAGGCGAGGTCCTCCAGGACGAGCACGACGCCTTTCCCGGCGACGCAGGCCTCGCGCACGAGCGCGCGCAGGTCGCCGGCCTTCGCCTCCACCTCCTCCCTTGGCATGCTCTGGAACGACGCGACGGAAAGGGGCACGAACTGGAGGTTCTTGAGGCACTCGTGCCGGTGTTGCAGCTCCGCTTTGCTCACCCTGTCCATCACCGCCTTCACCACCCCTTCCGCGGCGGACGCGCTCTCGCCGACGACGACCACGCACCGTTTCCTCCCGCTCGCCATGCAGTCCAGCACGCGCATGGCGTCGTCGTCGGTCTTGGCTTTGGGCTTTGCATGGCTGGAGTTTGGAGAGCTCGTATGGCTGCTTGTTCCGTTTGCGTGATCCAACGACGAGACAGTCTTCTCGACGTTGGCCTTGACCTGAGAGCTCGAGAAGCCGGCCTCGCGCATGACGCGGCTCACGCTGGGGTCGTCGAGGATGGAGATGATGAGCTGCTCGAGCTCGACCTTGGCGGCGAGCACCGGCTGCTGGCCCTCCACGGAGCCCCGGCGCTGGTGCGCCTGGGCGCGCTTGAACGCGGCGACGAGCGCGTTCGACAGCGCGGGCGCGTGGTGGGCGCCCTGGTGGAACATGGCGGCGGCGGGGCCGGCCGTCGGGAGGCGGTTGAGCGCGACGTTGAAGCAGAGCTCGAGCGCCTTGCACTGGAGCGGGTGGGAGTGGGACTGGAGGCAGGCGGCGCGGAGGAGGCCGGCGGCTGAGAGCATAGCGCTCGCGACGTGGAGCGGGGTCACCTGCGCGTGGCCACGCCGCCGCGCTAGGGTCACCGCCTGCCTCACCACGCCCGCCGCCTCCGCCGCCAGCGCCTGCTGCACCGCGCAGCCGCCGGCTCGCATCTTTGCAGTTGCAAGAAACGTACGGCCGCGGGGAAGTGCCTAACTAGTGGTTATTAGTACCCGTGGTTGTTCCTGAATCCTGATGCTACCTAGATGTTCTCTTCTGGTGCATCACCTGCTGTGTCTTATACTAGTCCAGTTACTAGCTACTATGTGTCATGGCAGGAATGAGTAAGAGCTATGGCATGGGATTTTGGGGATTGTCCCTGTCTGTTTGTTGTAGTGGTGTCACTCATAGGTTGGGAGCTCACTCTCTCTTTCTGTTGCTACTTTGCTAGTGTGCATCGGAGAATCTAGTGATCTTCTTTGGGTGTGTGTAGGGATCTTCTGTTTTTCTTTTCAGTTAAGAACATCTAAATTTTCAGTCATCCAATCTGATCAACAACCTGTTAGATTGAAACCTATGGGATCATGTGGAGATCACTCTATGATTATGATGAGTAATTGACTTTTGGATTAGAGTATTTGTAAAGTTTAAGTTTAGTTTTTGAGAGTTTTGCAAGGATTGCATTTGAGCTAGACTGTGCTCTGGAGGTGTCAGAAAAATTAGAAGCACCGTAGTTGTAAACGCGGTAGTACCATAAGGTGGTAGTTCCGCCCTGAGTTGTGGTATATTTTTTCTAGAGAGGTCCAGTGCGGGTTTACAAGATGCGGAAGTACCGCTTTGAGGAGCGGTAGTACGGTAGTACCAACGTGTTAAGAGCGGTACTACAAATCTTCCTAGAAAAGCAGGGCTTTTGGGGATTTGGTCATAGTTTGACATGGGTATTGTTGCTTGTGTGCACATGGGTTTATTGTTTGGTCGTAGGTTTAGGACCAGTATTTAGGTACATACATTTTGCATTGTGCCTTGTATGGATAAATATTGTCAATTGATGACTTTGTGTATTGTGCGGTGCTATATGACGGTTTGCTTGTTGTTGTTGGTTGCAGACTTCGGAGTTAGGTCATGGTGAGGCATAGGAGGACCGGAACTAGACACAGGATGGTGTTGAGGTCCAGAACGGCGAGGGAGACACCGAAGATGACTGAGGATTATAGGGTGGTTGCAAGCCGGGACGATGAGGAACCAAAGCGGGAGATACCGGTGGTGATCATGATGGGCAACGACAAGGTGGACCAAGACTAGACTTAGGGAGAGTCGAGATTCAGATGGTCAAGGAAAGCCGGGTGCTGTCATGTGCAAGAAGAAGCATGTGATGCGCCAACTGACTTAGGTCATTTGCAAGCGAGGACGGTTCGGTGGGATCGGGATACGTGAGAGGCTTGGCGGCAAGTCATTGGGGCCACATGAAAGATGGCAAAGCATGGACGACGCTTCGTGACAAAGGAAGCGGGAAGCTTCAAGGAAGGCGGTAGAGAGGTATTTTGGTAAACTGCCTAATACTAGAAGAGTTGATGGTATGTGAAACTGCAACGTTGGCCTAAGTGGTTTAGGTCTTGTATGTGCTGAAAATATGAAGTGGATCAAGTGTTGATCCACTAATGAGTTAATGGTTGTAAGCCGCTTTGAGAAGCGTGCATGAGTAAAACCCAATGTTAGGTAGGGTTAACGGGTTATCCCTGGTTTGGCTTAATAGGGGATTCATTAGGTTTTGGTTCAAGTAGTAAGGCTATAAAAGAGGAGGAGAGGCAAGAGTTAGGGTTTGAAAATTTTGGCTAAGTCTTTGTGGTAGCTAGCTCTTCCTCCCTCCCATGTGAGATTAGGGTTCCTTGTGTTGGAGCCTTGTGTATGTATGTTCTAGCCTTAGAGTTCTACTATCCTAAGGAATTGGCTATAAAAATATTTCCCTCCAAGTGAAATGGACATCCAAATTTTGCCCAAGTGAGTTGTGCCATGAATCCCCTTATGCGCTTTTGATTTTCTTGGTTTTCTTGTTTGAATTTCTCTTCTCTTGAGTTTTTCTAGTACCAAGGATGTGCAAGAGGAGGAGATGTCTCTTGGAGATAAGATCTCATCTATCTAGGCACGATTTAGAGGAAGTTCTTGAAGAAACTCGGTTTTTTTGCATGATTTGATTTGGGCTAAAAGTGTTATTTCTTGACCTGAGAGTTTTTGAGTTTATTTCTTTGGTAATCGAACTTATTGTGATATATGGAAATACATCTTGACCCATCTTGATCATCATCCACCCACGAGCAAGTTGTACCCACCAATTTCGATTTTGGGGAAACCTTCCAACAAACTGAAAGAAGTCCCAACTTTGGTTGGGGAAAGTTTATTACAATAGGTTCACAATACCTTAGAGAAGATCCCTACAAAGTTTCATATCATTTGGATCTACAGATCAAAAGTTACATCAATTTAGTTTTTGAAACTCTGCTAAAAGCCTCTATTCATCATCGGTTTTCTCTGGTTTTTCGACCACATTCAAGTTTTTGACCACGTTCAGGCTTTCGACCACATTGTATCTTTTAGACCACATCTGATTGGACCGCTCACTGGTCGTCAACCTTACTGGCAGTGTTTGGAATAGTTTTGACCACTTCTGTTACGACCACTGATTGGTCGTCGACCTCACTAGTCAAGGTTCGATTTGGTTCGACCACTTTAGTTTCAATCACTCATTGGTCTTAGACCACTCTAGTCATATTCCAAATTATTACAACTACTCAGGTCATCGACTACATAATTGTTTTTACAACCACAGCTCCTAGACATCTTTCACGAAGAATACGATCACATCGATCTTGACAGCATTGGTTTTCGACCACTCATTTTTCCTTGACCACGTTGATCTTTCGACCGCACACTGGTCACTGACCATGATAGTTTTAGAACATCTGTTGACCTGTGACCACGTTGATTTTCGACCATGTTAGTTTTCGACCACTCTTTGGTCGTTGTCCACTCGAGTTGAATTTCGACCATGTTGGTTTCAACCACGTTGGTTACGACCACGACCACATTGGTTTCCGATTAGGTTGCATTTATCTCCGTGAGACTTCCGACCACGTAGTCGAATTTCTTTTGACCACGTTGGTTTCGATCACAACCACATTGGCTTCCGATCAGGCCGCGCTTTGTGAGACTTTTGACCACGTAGTCAAAGTTTGATCATGTTATTTTTCTGACTGGTTTTGCTCAGCTCTGAGAGTCTTTGGTTTTTCAATGGGATTTCTGTTCTAATCTTCATAGTTTTGTAGCTATCAGAGTACACAATAAGTGAATATTTTGGGAAAAAATTTTAAGGCACCATTCACCCCTCTACTGCCTATCCAGTCCTACAAAATCCTACAACTCATCTCCCCCAACCCCATTTCTCTCTCAACTCCATTTGCCACTGACCTAGCCCCCACCCCACCGCCACTTCCATCACGACAACCGGCGCTAAAGTCGGTCACCGCATCTCCCCAGTCCCCTCCCACTACCACCGTCGCTGCTTCCACTTCCACTACCCTTCCCCCTTCTCTCCCGTTGCATCGCTGACATCCCCCGCCGCCCTATGACCTTCTTCCTCATCTCCAATAGCTCACCAGTCACCACCACTGGATCCGCTATTGGCAAACACCTTCCTTGGCCTCCCAACACTAGACTTGCTTGTCACAATATGATTCCCTACCCACAGTCGGCCTCCCTTCTAGCGGCCGATGGCGGCGCCACCGCCGGTCCACCGTCTACCACCGGAATCTAAGGTTTGGGTCTTGGTGAATCCCGATCCTAACTCCGGTGATAAGCCTCCCCGGAGAAGACACCATGTCTACCAGAGCACAAATCCTGGCTCAAATCCAAAGGTCAGAAATTTGAATTACCTTTGGATTGATTCCATCCGGATACGATGATTATCAAAACACATCTTCTTTTCGTGTAGGGCAGGTCAAATTGGCTGGTGGTGTCCTGTGCTCCTGTTACGGAATGTGCAAAGCATGTGGGGCTAAAAGCCATGCAAAATGCATACCTACACATATTCTCTTCACTCTCTGGAGCCAGATATGGAAAAGATGATGTACGGTGCCACATGTATAAAAAGCATCATCCCCATGTATACAGTAAAGTTCATTTTACATGCATGGACATTGTTCTCGTACATATGGCAACTCGTATCATCGTGGATGCATAATCTTGGAGTGTGTATTGGACGAGCGCTTGTTGGCAACACAGGTACGCAAACATCTCGCACGTCGACCGACCCAAAAAGGAGAGAACGCATTATTCCTTCCTTGCCATCCCAATTCTACACTCATCTCGAGTCCTTCCCATATATACCTTCCCCTGCGTTCCCGCCTTCTAGGCCGCCGTGACTTCTTCTTTTCAGGTTATAACTTCTCTTAAATAAATAAATAAAATAATTTCTTTGTTATAGTTTTAAAACGGTTTATTAAGACAGTTATTTTAAAGTGATTTATCGACATTCGGTTTATTCACACAATTATTCGTATTAGAACAAAAAACTATGGGCTTGTTCTTTTTGGTTGAAGTTTATGTCTTTTAGGCTGTTCGTGTGAGAGATCATAAAGTAACAAAAACTCACGTACGGTTTTTGCCAATATAAATGAAGTCGGTACAGTATCTCTACCCCTAAAATCCACCAGTTCAGTTCTTTCCTACGACCACCCCAAATTGTGCCCCCAGCAGTCATGAGTTTTTCTACGTCCACACCAATTCGTGTCCCCAGGAAAACCAACCAGTGAAATCAACGATCAAGGATCAATTCCCACCTTTCTCTCTCCTTACCCACTCATATCCAACGATCCAAATCCAAATTCAAAGGCGACGCGCGACTCCTGGGGACGCCGCGCCGCCTCCTTGACTCCTCCAAGCCTCGCGCGACCCCTGGACGCCGCGCACTCGACTCGCACTCGCACTCGTATCCACCATCCCAAGTACCCCAACCCTAGATCCCGAATCCAAGATCCCTACTCCTCGCCGCCTGCTCTTGATTTCTCTCTTTGCAGCCGCCTCCGCTCCGAATCCCCCGGTTCTTGCCGCCTCCTCCGTCTCTGCGATCTTGAGAGGTGAGTTCTTTGCGGTTGATGATGCGATGAAAACGTGGTTGGATTCTTGTGGGTTCGTGTTCTTCGTTGCTTAACACGCGCGCGCTTGTGATGTTTGCCGGCGCAGCCAGGATGGGAGAGGCCAAGGACAACGAGGTGTACGAGGAGGAGGTGGGGAACGCCGTTGACGGCGCCGCCGCCAACGCCTCCGCCGACGTCGTCAATAAGTGCGTGCTGTTGATGCTACTCGCTGTTAGTCTTTCTTGCTAGGGTTCGTGGTTGAGGGACCGGATCTGACATGTTAGGGTTTGCGTGTATGGGCAGGGGCAGGGGCGGACCTGCCCTTCGAGCGAGGCCGGGCGGCCGCCCGAGCTCCTCGCCGGCCGGAACACCCCCCCCCCGAGCGGAGCACACGCCCCCCTGCGACAGCACAACGTCCAATGCCGCTTGGCGTCGCCGAGCGGCACCATGGCCCGGGAAGGGGGAGCAGCGATCGTCGATGGCGTCCGCAGATGGTTCTGCCGCCGCGGGCCGCGGCCCCGCCTCCTCCGAGCCCGCCCTCTCGTCGTCGTCGGAGGGGTCATCTTCCTTGACCTTCACCGGCCCCGACTGCCTCGAGTCCGTCGAGGACCCGGATCTCGTCGCCCTCCCCGCCATCCGCGTCCCCAAGAGCAAGATTCCGCCGCTCGACGGCCAGCTCGAGAAGGTGAGCCTTGCAACTACCTCGCGTCGATCTTAATAAGCTCGCGTGTTCCTTAGATTCTGAGCTGCTTCGTGCCCGTTTGGCTTCTGGACGGGTTGAATTTGGTGGTTGGGGTCGGAAAAAAAATCACGTCTCCGTCGTGTTCGTTGATTCTTCAGCACGAGAATTTGATGCAATCGAATGGAGAACACTAAACTGGATCTGGCATGGGCAGTTAGGTTCACTACGTTGGCGGATCCCATTCCAGAGGAAATTGATGCAGTGATGACTGATGAGGCCTAGACTAGCTGTGTCTTTCAGGTGTAGGCTTATATTTGCTTGTTTGGTAGCCCCTTTTCTACAGGATGGGTAATGTGTGGTCTTTTCTTGGCACATTCATATACTTTTTTTGGCTGCAAACTGTGTATTGGTACTTTGTTTCGCTGGGAAAAAATGTATTGCTGTGTTAAGATACCTTTGACGAACAAATGTCTGCAACAAATTTGTGTTGCTCAAATTTTAAACGTAAAAGGATTACTGAATGCAAGTTCGAAACAGTTAGAACAATGCAAAGCATTAAAGTTTTTTTGTCTGTCATTGTCTCCAGATAACATTAGTTTCACATCCGTAGTTCATCTGGTTTAGCATGCTAGATGTTTAACAACTGTTTGTTTTACTTATGTTGTTCATGTCTTCCTTCTGAAAACCATTTCATCACATTCATATCATCGTAAAATGGCATTTTCTTTTTTGACAATGGGCCTGCTGGAAAATTCTGAGTATAGACCTTTTGTTTTCTATTAGGGAGTGAATGACATTCACCACTTAGTAAAGGATGTATTGGATAAGAGAATGAGCAGTTGGGAGAAATACTGCCTTCGACATTGTTTCACTGTACCCGAAGGATTTATGGCGCCTGAAGATGTATGTTCTTTATATCAAAGTAATTGATTTATTCAAGTCAGACCTTTTAATTTGACTCCAACATGTGTAATTTAGAGTTCATCTGCTATTAGAATTTTACAGTTTCATCCCCTTCCAGATGTTTCATTTTAGATGATGGGGAACACACACCTTTTTCTTGAAGGTTCGTAATATGGAAACTGACGCATTATCTTATACTGATTGATCCTTTCTTGAAAAAATAGTCTTGATTCATTCAGTTAACTCAGCAATTGAGATATCCGAGTTTCTTTTTAGAATCCCACTGTTAACCTTTCAAGATAAAAGTTATGTACAGTTAATCCCAATCATGCTTAAACTAAAGTGAAAGCTTGTGTGATGATTTGAAGTTGTTGTCTTTTGAATAGTGATTGCCATTCCGTCTTTTCTGACTTTACGCTATTTTTAACATGCAGAATTTTCCAGTATACAATGGCTGTTGACATTTGTCTGTTGGAATTTGTTATAGACATTTCAAGTCCTTTTGGTTTTTGCAACCATTGTTGTGGAGACCCAATGCACCGGTGTATCCGGAATGTACTGCAAAGATTTGACAGCAAGTGTGTATCAGTCATCTCACAGTGTCACTGGACAAGGATGCAGTAATAATTGGATCTCCAGTAAGATGACTTCACGAATTGTTTCCCAGATAATAATTTACCTCCTTTTTGCAAAGTAATTTCAGTCTTGCCTCATCGCTGTAACTTAAATCTTCGATTTTATGCTGTTTGCACCTACTGAAACAAAAAAAATTGCCTGTACATATTATTTTTCATAAAATGCTCTGTGAAACAAAACATTGCTGTAGTTAACAGTGGTTGGATATCATATTTCGATATGTAAAGTTCTACTGAAACAAATAGTGCAAGAAGGGCTACTGTTGTGATATTACATTAAACTTTATTTGTAGGACTCATCTGACTGGCCAGTTATTGATCCTCTTCCATCCTATGGGCGTGGTAGAGAACTCCCTGGTAAAAGACATCAGAGTCTAATCTTTGGATCTAATCTAACCGATGTAATAATAACTGGTAGGTATTATGGTTGCATCATGCACCTCCTTTGGATGCTATTTTCACCCGATGGTATATGATTAGGTATTGATTGTGCTCTTTTCAGGTTCTAATTGATGGTCAAGGAGAAATTTGGTGGAGCTGGTTTCACAACCACACATTGAATTATACTAGGCCACCTCTTGTTGAACTGATGTACTCCACCAGAGTTGTTATTTCTAATTTAACCTTCACAAATTCGCCATTTTGGAACATTCACCCTGTATACTGCAGGTTGGCTTTCTAAGTTTCCTGCTAATGTTGACAGATATGAACTGAAAATTTCCGTCTTGTTTCACAAGATAAGCTGGATTTTTTTGAAGCAATTATAATTAGATAAGTGACTGGTGTCAGGTTCTAGGACAGTTTGATTTGGTCCTTGCTGTTTTGATCTGATCGTATTTTATTTCAAATTTCTGCCCAAGTTTGTTATTTGGAATGGCTTTAAAGCGCAACCACAAACGTGCGTTAAATTGTCGATTATGTTGATCACATCAAATTGTTCGTGAGACTGTCAGCTAATATCTGTTCGTGTTTTTTTCTCTCTTCTCAATCCACAATAGAATTTCGGATGGTTACCAGAGAGCTCTGCAAACTTTGATGTACCGAAAACGCCGAAGAGTATCAAGCAATTGCGAGTAAAGAAGAAGTGAAAAGCAATCCCTGAGTGTTCTGTGCAATCTCATAGGCGTGGGCGAAGTCGACTTACGATCACGGCAAACGTAGTCGTAAGGACTTACGACCATGGCAAAGCTACAGTAGATTTACGACCACGGCAAATCTACTGTAGACAAGGTCGAAAGGCGTTCGACCACGGCGAAATTGGAAGACGATGAGGTCAAGAAGCGATACGACCACATCAGAGAGAAGTCGAAGGTGATCCGAAGGCGTACGACTGCGACAAAGTTTGAACTTGGTCGTAAGGAGGCTACGACCACGTTGAAGAGCTACGACCACGGTGTAATCGGTCGTAAGGAGCTGTGACTTCATCGGGGAGATCTGAACGTGGTCGAAAGGGTGTTCGACCACGGTGAACAGTATAAAGGGTGTTCGGGGAGATGCCTTAGGGAAGAGAAACGACCACTTCCCAGAGAAATCGAAGGTAATCTGAAGGCTTACGACTGCAACAAAGTTTGTACGTGATCGTAATGAGACTACGACCACGTTGTAAGAGGGGTTGCGATCACGTTGAAGGCTACGACCACAGTGTAATTGATCGTAAGGAGCAGCGACTTCAGCAGGAAGATCTGAGCGGTCGTAAACATGGTTGGAAGGACTTACACCACGACAAAATCTGAGCGGTCGTAAACGTGGTCGTAAGGACTTACACCACGGCAAAGCTACAATAACTTTGCATGATGATCGTAAGGAGGAAGATCGTGGTCGTAAAGCTAGCAGGCGTGCTCGAAAGGCGGTCGACCACGGCAGAATCGAAAGCAGGTGTGATTGGGAGCATCTACAACCATGAACACGCAAAGTCGAAGGTGGTCTGAAGATGTACGACTGCAAAGAAGAAGATTAAACGTGGTCGAAGGAGGCTACGACCATGTTGTGAAGGTTTCGACCACGGTGAACAGTGAAGTCGAGAAGAGGTACGACCACTTCCCAGAGAAATCGAAGGTAATCTGAAGGCTTACGACTGCAACAAAGTTTGTACGTGGTCGTACGGAGTCTACGACCACGTTGTAAGAGGGGTTGCAATCACGTTGAAGGCTACGACCACGGTGTAATTGATCGTAAGGAGCAGTGACTTCAGCGGGAAGATCTGAGCAGTCATAAACGTGGTCGTAAGGACTTACGACCACGGCAAAGCTACAGTAACTTTGCATGATGGTCGTAAGGAGGAAGATCGTGGTCGTAAAGCTAGCAGGCGTGGTCGAAAGGCGGTCGACCACGGCAAAATCGAAAGCAAGTGTGATTGGGAGCATCTACGACCATGAACACGCAAAGTCGAAGGTGGTCTGAAGACGTACGACTGCAAAGAAGAAGATTAAACGTGGTCGAAGGAGGCTACGATCACGTTGTGAAGGTTTCGACCACGATGAACAGTGATCGCCAGCATCACTGCGTGGTCGTAAAGAGTTGCGATCACAGTAACTCGAGAGCGGCTGAAGGAAGACAGTGCAGCGATATAGCGGAGCGGTCGTAAACTGATACAGTGAAGTTACGACAACGACTCAAAGCGATCTGTGTCGAGTTTGAGTGGTCATACGGCGACGTAAGCACTCGGAATCGGTCATAAACGACTCTAAGTACCCCTCTATAATACACCAAAATTTTCTTTACTAAATCCACCCCCCTCAACCACCCCCACAGTCATGCCTAATCTAAGTCCACCCAGATTTGTCCATGATCTGCATCTCGCTGCCCAGCGCGTAGAGGCAGGGGCGGACCCACAGGGTATGCCGGGTGGGCCACTGCATACCCTGGGGGCCAGCAGTAAGTCATACATAATATAGATATTACATGTAAACAAAAGAAGAAAAGGCTTACTGTATTTCATATTTCTTTATGTGACAAAAATGTTTGTTTTCTTTGTAGCCTCAAGTTTAAACAATGTGGGGATGAAGAAAGTCGTCGGTGGGTGAGTCCAATGATGTTGTCGCCTCCTCAAAGGATCAGTCGTTATGTAACATTTATTATGTGACAAAAATATTTGGTTATACAATATATGAGACGTGAATCTTAATGAATCTGATTGTTCGTTTTATTTTTTTACAAATTTTATCTTGTTTTGTATTTTACCGTAGCGTTAGCACGGTCACTATACTAGTGTACTATAATTAGCTAGTAAACTCTATCTTAAAAAGATATTCTATTTGAAAACTAGTTGCTATAGAAAAACCGAAAAACAGCTTTTAAAAACTGAAAAGAACAGAACTGTCTGAACCTATAAACCATAATAAAAAAGAACCCACCCACATAATTCTTCTCTAGAGAAGCCATCGGCTTCTACCTCCAGTGCTTGCTCTCCCTCCGAACGCGGTGGCTCCTCGTCTTTTCTCTCAACTCAGTCCTAACCGTTGGAATCACCACCTCCCACCGCCTTCTGTGCCGCTGCTCTTGCTAGATGAAAGTTTCAATCTTTCAGTTGAAAGTTGCGAAAGATCTGAAAGTTTGGTTGTTGGAGTTGAAAGTATTCTAATTTGGTAGTTGAAACTTCGAATCTGGGGAGTGAAAAGTTTGAATCCACGGGCTGAAAGCTCAATTTGTTCAAGTTAGTCTGAATCCGCGAGTTCAAAGTTGTTCGTCTTGAAAGTACATACACGTTCTCATGTGCAGAGTCCTTGATTCATTTTGAGTTGAGAGTTTATTTTTGTTCGAAAATTTTGATTTAGCTATTTCGTTGCTTCACTTGAATACTGGTGTGGACCTCGACATCGATCTCAGCTGCTTCACGCATGCGCGTGTGTATATGCATGCATTTGCAGTATGTCGCAATAATAGGAGTAGGTTTAGGCCCACTTATAGAAAGAAGCAGTACAGTCCGTAGATATACTGGATACAAAGTGAGTTGCTGCTACTATGCAATATGTATGCATGCGACTGCAGATCAAGTGCATGATTCATGGAGCTAGCTAGCAACTTGCACTTGGTCTCCGGCTCTGGTCTGCCACGAGGTATTTCTAGTATCTTTTGGCCGTGGTTTTTGGTTTTTAGTTTAAAATTATGAATTTTGGTAGTTCATGAGAGAGAGTACAGAGAAAGAGATACGTGTGATTTTAATCGATATAGATGATGTCAAGACAGTGCCTACTATAATTAATTTATAGATCTTATGTTTAAAAGACATTTTGTTTAAAAGTTAGTTACTATATAAGACTAAATCATAAAAAGAAGATCCTGTCGAGAATTGTGTTCGGCCCTCCTCCCCTACACCCATCTTCTGAAAAGAGAAGGGCTGAGCCTGAGAGGAATAAAGCTGTTACTGTGAATCTGTCATCTCTGGCTACTCCCATGATCTATTCATCCTCCCATACTTCAATGCAAACAAGTACATGAATTTCATTTTTTTTTTGCGAGGGACAAGTACAAGAATTTCAATAGTGTATATTTGTATATGAATGCCTACAATTTTTGTTCCGGTCAAAATTAGCCGATCCTGAAGTTTTCAGTCAAAAGTAGTCACCTTGGTCTCTCTACCCATGGTCCAAAAGCCTCACAAAAGACAGTATTCATGATTAGAACCAAAATAATTAAAAACACCATGCAAATGCAGTAAAAGAAGTGCCTGGAGGGGAAAGAAGAAAAGAAAAAGGAAGAGACGGGGGAAAGCATCAAGAAAAGAAGGGCCAGAGATAGTAAGTAGTAGTAATGAAATCAGAGAGACATACGTACATACACATTGACAATTAGTTCGGGTGCATCAGTACTCTGCTTGTTTAAGATCTGTTCATGGCAGGTTAATGGGGGAAAAAAGGTGTCCTCTTTTAATTCTTTTCAACTTTATGATGAACGAAAGGCTTTATTGATCGAGTTTGATTTATTCATCTTTTCATAAAGCAAAGGCAAAGAAAGATAGATAGCCATCAAAAGCACTTACATGGCATTTTCTGATCAAACGAACACTCAAAAGCACTACCGACTCCGCATCTAACTGAACTAAGTGTTGAAATAGGCGACAGCCCTAGCATTAAGAGAAGAATCACGACAAGCATAAGAGCACACAAGAGACATGCATATTTGTTTACGAGGTTCGGCAATGTCTACGTTCCCAGGAGCAGTATCGCGACGGCTCCATTCATATGAGGAGTTTCTTATCACACTTAGGGTTACAAGAGGTCGGTGATATATATTTATACTCCGATTACATGTTCCTCTCAAACACCTAGTTTGTACCACGGAGGCTCCCCCCCCCCCACCCCTAGCCCACAATATTTCGTAAACTTATAGAAATTGTGTTTTCTTTCCTTGTAGGGCTGTATCTGAAAAAATAACACTCTGCTTTTCTAGACATAGCCCCTTTCTTTACAAGCCATACACAACACTAAGCTAGCATGCATCTTCTTTGTTTCTTGTTTTAGGCTAAACCTTTTTGATGTGCTAGCATAGGATGCCTCTTCCTTTAATCCTGTAGGATCGTTGATAGCAATCAGAGGGGGTGAATGATTGCAACGCACAGCGGAAACCCTTTTTTTATTTTCTACCTTTTAATATGCAAAAACCAGAAATAACAAAAGGAACTTAAAAATATTTTTTCCTGAATTACTGTAGCAATCATTGTAGCGTACTGTAGCAAATTACTGTAGCAAAACACTGTATCATACTGTAGCGCTTTACTGTAGCAGCGAACTTCTCAGCTAGCGTGCTCGTTTTTTTTTTAAATCTTCTAATCAATTTATTAATTAAAACTAATTCATGTATGCAAGCAACAAAAATACCTAGACATAGATCAATGCATGGAGAATTTATAGGAATCAAAAAACCAAGAAAAAGAATAATAGATGCGAATTAAAAACTTACAAACTTTTATTCAAAAAGATGAACACTGTTCATCCATCAATCTCCTCAATTCATATACGTGAATCCGCCGCAAACTCTTCTATTCGCTCGTACCGCGCGTCTTCAAAACAACGCCTTCTCTTTTTCTCCACGTCGCTCCCCGGTACAACTCTTGCCATGCCACCGCATGCATATATATACACACACAGCCCAACTCCAACTAGGCCTTAAAATCCTAATCCAACTCCAACTAGAACTTAGAATCCTAATCCAACTCCAACTAGGACTTAGAACCCTAATCCAACTCCAACTAGGACTTAGAACCCTAATCCAACTCCAACTAGGACTTCGAATCCTAATCCAACTCCAACTAGGACTTCGAATCATAATCCAACTCCAACTAGGCCTGGGCCTTTTTACCTCAACTAAACTTTTGGCCCACTAATTTTCAAGGGACCCGAAACCCTTCCTAACACAGGTTTTTCACACTCACGACTTTTCTAACACGTCACATGTCGAAGCCTCCAGGACCGCACCTCCCGTAGCTTCTCCACGTATCATCCACCTTCGATCTCCATGCGCCCCAAGCATGAGCCCGATCATCTTGTGACCTCCTTGACCGTCTGAACCTCAGATCTCCGCATCCTAGTTCCGGTCCACCTCGTCACCGACCATGATCGCCTCCATGCTCAACCTGCACATGCAAAGACCAAAGAACATTCTTCCGGCACAAGTTCGTCTCAACTTGGCCAACATCAGTCCGCACACACGCAACACAACTCACATAACACCGCTAAACGGAATCACTAAATATTCATCATAACAAATTAACCATTGTCAATTATTCATCACCAAAAAATCCTAAACCTAGCCACATGGTCTAACAAATCCTCCACTGGCAAATTAAATAAGCAATTCTAGAATTCAACATATAATATGCTTCTCATGTAGTATGGTGTTAGAAGAAAAAACTTGAAAAATTCGGGATTGGTCAATGGAAAACACAAACATTCGGTTCCAATTTCCAACACAAGATTTCAGCCGGGAAAATAGGGAAAAGGTAGTGTTGGGCTTGGGCCCTTCCAAAGCTTTCCTTTGGGTGAAAGTTCTCCGCCCATATACAACATTCGGCCCGTTTTTCCTAATGGCCAGCGTTCAGCTGTTGCATCACGGCATCATGTAGGTAGGGGTGGAAACGGATCGGATACGATCGAATAGTCTCAAATATGAATACGAATCTATATTTTAAAAATGAATACAAATACAAATTCGAATATTCTCAAATATGGATACTAATATTCTCGAATACGAATACGGATATTTTCGAATACGGATTTTCTCGGATACGAATATCGGATAAAACGGATTCGTAGCGGTTTTGCTAATTTTTCACCGGTTTTTGACTAGTTACCGGTTTTAAACCACCTAAATTCAAATCTTGAATCACAAAATCCGTATGGATTTTTCATGGGTTTTAGAAACGGATCGAATACGAATCAAATAGTCTCGAATACGAATACGGATACGGATATTTTCGGATACAAATACAAATATTTTTTAATACAGATTTTACTTACCACATTCGTGTTTTCTCGAATATGAATATCGGATAAAACGAATTATCCGTTACCGTTTTCCACCCCTACATGCAGGCATGCAAACTGCACTCCACTCAATATTATGCCAAGATTGATATCCAGGGTGTAGTCATAAAAAGTTTCTGGTTTTGTTAAATTTAATTTGCTATTCATCTAAAATTATTCAGGTAGAATTATTTAAGATACATAGATTGCAATTTAACAAGATGGGCCATATGTTAATTGAAGAAGTCATTGTAACAAGACGTAACCAATTTAGTGATTTGCATTGCATCCTAGTATAATTCAGAAATAAAATTATAGGATGGAATTATCACTGAACCATGCGAAAAATCTTGTTCCAACAAACAAAAGGAATTATAAAACAGGGGGAAATTTTACTTGAGTCAATTCATGTTCTTTTTTATAGGGATAGTCAATTTAGATTCAGGTTGGAGAAGGCTCAAATGATCAACGTCATAGTAATGACTACATTGTTAGGCTCGCATGCCATGCAACCCAATGATACTTGTTCATCATATTTGCTACTGCATATGTAATTTTCTTTTTATTACTAACTATGCTATTATTATCTTAGATATAATGAACAATAATCTTGTGGTCAGTCTCACTATGCTTTTAGTTTGATAGATATGGCGAAGCGCATAAGAATGTTTATCTGTACTACACTATTTTTCTCAAATTCACTAAATTAACAGCATATGTTATGATTCAACTCCTATTTATTAATCAGAGTATTCATTCACGTAACATGAATTTTGCCTCTTCCTGGAATTCTATTTCATGTGGTACATTTTTTTTGTTTCAGTCACTGATTACTGATAATGGATACAAGTTGGATGGATAAATGTAGATTTAGTGTTGAATATAAAGAAGGACTAGATTGTAACGCCCCCGTTTCCAGGGGCGCCTACGGACACGGCATTCCGCAACTATTCATGCATGAACAGTTATGGAGTGTCGCACAAGAGTATACCATTGCATGTTTACAACAAAAGTCCAGCATATGTTTCACATAAGGTTTAACAACCCAGTTCTACTACAGCGGGGCGTGCAAGCCCAAAGTATATACATTACAAAAGACTCCAAGAACAGCTTGAGCGCGGCGAAGACCTAAAGCCAAGGGTCCTCGTTGAAGAAGAATTCCTCAGGGGCTTCCTCAACGGGGAGACCTTCACCAACGTCTTGATCTTCTGGAGGGGATTAGCAAGCCGTGAGCTAACCAGCTCAGCAAGTCACAACGGAAAACCCTAACTTAGCTAATTGCACGGATCAACAAGGAAGGGAGTATACTTGTTTTATTAACTTTGAGTGGATGCAGTTTTTCTTGCAAACGTCTTCAAAAACTCAAAAAGAGAGACAACTACTCCTTAACATTAGGGGTTTTCATAAAAAGATAATTAACCAACTAGTTCCAGTTAAACACTTGTAAAAACTACTTAAGCTTCGCAGCTGGAATCACCCAAGTGACACAGCTCCATTAGCCGGGAGCACAGCGTATTCGAATATCATTTATTTAACTCTGCAGAGTTGCTCAACTTTACCCACATGCCCTTAACCCTCATGACTGAGTTAAGGAACCGGGTCTTTTCGCTGCTCAACCCTTGATATACACTCCACCCGATAGGTGCGGAACCCACACAACCTCGGGTATCCGTTGGCCACCACGGAACGCCGGGCCCGAGTTGAGGGGACCTATCGTTGTCTTAGTCCGGATTCACAATCCGCACCGACTCCCAATGCAGGGCTTCACTTAGGTTGAGCAGATACTAAATCAGGGTTGACAAGTCGACACCTGTGGTTGAGCGGTCACTATGTTATTTGCTCAGCGTAAGGGTCTAGTCCTTACATTTTCCCTGAGGTCTGCAACCTCCATTCTAGGGTAAGCGGTGGGCGTAGACCGACTCGCGGTTTCCCACAACATCTTTACCCTAACATGTGCACGTCGGCACTACCCCCTAGGGTACGGTGTCCTATACCACCCTACCCTAGCTTCAGGTTTTGAAATCTACCGGTCCACGACCACAATCCTTAGTAGTGTAAAGACTTTACATGTGATATATATAGCCTACATGTGATCATACTACTATTTAAGGTAATTCTAGGGTTACAAGGGTAGGGTCACAAGTCTAACAGGGTATTTATCGTTGGTAGGTTTATCTACATAACAAGTCATTTTAAACATTTTATTTTACTTTAAACTAACATTTCGCAACTAGCATAATACAAATAGCATAATAACATATGTAAACAACATGGGTTACAACATGATCAAGGTTTTGCGACTTGCCGTGAATCTGGACGATCTCGGTAATCTCGAACATAGAACCTTTCTGATCCTGGGTCTGCACCGAAGCTTCCGGAATCTCCGAAACTAGCGTAAACACATAAAATAACATAAGTCCGGCTTGATCCTAATCAAGCGAGGAAAAAATAATCTATTAAAAAGGAGTAAAATGCAAAAAGATTCAAATTGGAATTTTAGAATTTATCTGGGGATGAATTTGGGGAAAAGGAGGTCAAAAATGGGTTCAGGACATTAAATGGAGCAAAGTGCTGAAATTTTGGAATTTTATGTGATTTTCTAGAATTTATTTGGATTTTTTTGGATTTTGGAAATGATTAAATCACTGGAAATCTCTTTTGCACAGTACTGGGCTGGCCCGGCGCTACAGCGCAGCCCGGCAGGGAAATCAGCCCGCGCGGTCCAAACGCGCGCGCGCAGTGAAGCAGGCCGAGGGGTGCGGCCCACTCCCGAGCGCGCCTACGCGGTCCGGATGGACGACGCGTGGCTTGGGTGGATGGCCAGGATGGGGCGGGGCGAGCGGTTAGGATGCGGTGTGGGGGAGATCGAACGGCGGCGACGCAATGGAGGTGGGCGAAACGGTGAGGTCGGATCGGACGGTGGTGGAGGGCAGTGTTTATGAAGATCGGGTGGTCACGAGATGGTGTCATCGAACGGCCGACGTTATACGGCAACGAGGGGAACGGGCGGAGGGGATGGGGCCACGTTCCCCTTCTTCTACCTCTCGCTGGGCGCGCGCATCAGAGAGGCAGAGACGGCGATGCCTCCGCTCTCCGGTGACGGCGAGGTCTTCGGCAGCCTGGGAGTGAACCACTGGGTAGGTTTTGATGCGAGCAACCCATTTTGGGGAGTTGGAAAGCGAGGGGATCAAGGGATAGGGCGGGAAACCGAAGGGGGAAGTTTGGCTTCCCGGCGGTGATGGGGGTCACCGGAGCCGAATGGGCCAAATCGGCGGCGGCTACACATTCAGCGGAGTCTAGGGCTCACATTGGCGGAGTTGGCGTTAGCTGGGAAGCTTCCTGGAAGGCTGGCCACAGAGAGGATGTTTCGGCCGGCGGTGAGCAACGGCGCCGGAGCTCCACGGGCGTCCACCTGGCCAGGGAAGTGCACCAACGTGATCAGGGAAGGGTGTAGATGCTCTTGGCGAATGGAATCGGAAAATGAGGGGGAGAGGAAGGAGATCAGCTCACGGGGGTCGTCGGCACAGGGGAGAGCGGCGACGGGACTTCAATCGGTCGCTTCTGGTGGATCTTTGGAGTGGTAGGAGGTGAATGGAAACGGTGGAGAGGCTTGGGAAACAAGAGGGCGTGCGAGAGAGGGATGGGGGTTTTATACTTCGGCGGAGAGGAGGGGGAACCGTGGAGGAGAAGGCACGGGCGCGATGCCAGAGGGATAGGGAGCAGATAGGGCGTCTCCTCCGCGTAGTGGAGCTGTGACCAGACGCTGGCAGCAGTAATGGCGAGGAACGGGCGTGGGAGCAGGTGGCCAGAGCGGCATGGGCGTGCGCGAGCTCCCGCACGGCGGAGGGGACAGGCGGCAGCTGACAGGTGGGTCCAAGGAAAGGAAGGTGGCGACGCATGGCATGGGAGCGCTGCCGGTTTCGGACCGCGCGACGTCGGGCTGACGTGAGCGTGTGGCAAACTGGGGGCGCAAAGGCGGTGCGGGCGCAGCGCGCAGCGTAAGCGCATGCGCGAGGGAGAAAGCGGGGAGGGAGGAAAGCGCCAACGGGGAGAGGGAGCGGAGGGAGGCGCCGGGGAAAAGGGGAAGCGGGAAGGAGGAGGGCGCCAGCGGGGAGGAGATGGCGCCCGGCCAGAAGAGGAAAGCGGGACCGGGGAGGACTTTCCAAAAAGGGAAAGTTCCCGAAAAACACTCAAAAATCAAGGAAAATTTTGGGTTTGAAATTTGGGGCTTTTCATAGATCAGTTCTTAACATCTGCTTTCCATGATGTTACACAAGATGGCTACCATGTTACTTATAACTTAACGTCTGTGGAGAATGACTTTCGGAATGAAGACATAGATATGGCAAGAAATGTTCATTCATTGAACAATACTAGCCTCATAGGCGCGGCGCCACGCTGTGCCAGCCACCGTGTGTACCGAAGTAAAAGAGGCGATAATCCGTGAGGAGTTTGTAAAAAAAAATTTTAAAAAAATCGAGGGCACATGTGTATTTTCGAAAAAGTCAAAGGTCTTTTTTGTAAAAAATCGAAGACCTGTACGTAATAAATGAGAAAGTCAAAGGTCTTTTTCGTAAAAAATGGAGGGCCTGTACGTAATAAACGAGGACCCGTACGTAATTTAGAAAACCACGGGGCGCTATCCTGCAAAAATTTCGGTGAAAAAAACTGCCAGGGACCTTTTCGCGAGGAAAAAGGACTTGTACGTAATTTTCGGAAAACAGGAGGGAAGTGCCTCCCCCGGCCGTACGCAAAACCGGGCGACACGCGCCGGCCGAGGGAGCGCCGGGGTGGACGTGGCCGCACGAGGGGGCCGGAATCCCCCCGCTAATATGGTTGTTATGATTCAAGAACAGATTATAACATAGGAGGATTGGCTTAACCTTGACTTAAATAAGCTATCATCAGTTACAGTGCAAAATAAGTCAGCAACAATAAAAATTCAGCTATAAATCAAACTTATTCAGTCTAAATGAGCGCCCTGACAATTTACTGTTTATAGATCAGGTTGTAGAACGCATACAAGATCTAACATACGTGCTAGAGCTTGCAAGGAACGAAAAGAGATGACAAGAAAACGTGCAGACCAACGGTGCGCAACGAGATGAGGTGCGTGTGCACATCAGTCACAGCAGTCATGTCACACAGGGTGATAACCGAGACCATTATGCGTCTGCCCATGCCAGGATCATATAACCGACCAACACAAATCATGATGCCCGGTTCCAACAACGCAAACCCAAATATGATGTCCTGTCTGTCGTCTCGCAATAAAAAGTATTGCAAAATAATATCTATACACTCTACGTCACATAAAAATAATCATAGATATTACTCTTCTAATATATAGTATCTTTCAATTGGTCTAATCAATAAAATTATATATTCTCCTACATTTCTTTCTCTCCCCCTTTACTATCTCATCCATCCACCGATTTAATGTACGAACACAACTCTATTTCCCAATACAAATTCTAGTTGTTTCTTAATATTAGATTATGTGCCATGCAATATCTCATACAAGACATTGCTTTTCTCTCTCTTCCTTAACTCTTTGTCAAGCCCCGATCGGTTGGGCTTAAGTTTCTGGCTTCCAGTTTATTTTTCACTATTTATAAATTTCGTCTTTTTCTGAACTTTTGGCTTTTTGTTGAGCTTTTTTGCCGGTTCTTTTTTTCCCGCATTTGTTTGTATTATACATAATGGGCTAACATATTTTTGATATTTTTAAATTTTTTTAAATTTAATTATGCTAAATAAACATCTGTCAGCTACAATACTTTTTTCAGCCAGCTACAGTGTTTTCAGCCATAAGCCATGAGCTTTTCAGCCCAACCGATCACCACATCTCATCTTATGTGGGTAGCTAATTACTTCTATATGCATTGTACATGGTAGAGCATTGGGAGGGCACTAATCAACTAAGAAGGCATTCGTATTGGTAGTAGCTGGAAGAAGTGACTTTTAGAATGAGGGGCGGGCGGTGGAAAAGATGAGGGAGAGATGCGTGCGTATGACGGGAGTGAGAGAAGTGGGGTATGTGATGCACCTGTGACCCTCTGTCTTATCTCTAGAGCGAGACGAGTGAAGAAGTCGCTTCAAGAAACTGGATGTTCATATTAACTTTTGCTTTTTTAAGTAGAAACTAAAAATAGAAATCAATATGAACAATACGAAAATTAAAGAAGATCTTCGAGGGTAGCAGTTCGTGCGTGCACGAATGGGGTGTCCACAAGGTATGCAATTGGCCACAGTAGTTCAAGCATTGCATCAGGACCTCTGTACACAAATCCGAATCAAGCACGAGTCAATACTAATTGGAGAGCATGAGTGAAGTTTGGTTCTAACTAGATAGATCAGTGTCCTAAAGGCAGGTCCAAGAAGAATTCCAATTGTCTCTACCTGAACTCACTGCAAAAATATGAAGGCACTACACTACAGCTCTAGCAGATGCCATCGGCAGAATGGCAAGTGTCTTCTCCTACTGTTGAAAACTATATGATGTTTTAGACATGATATGTCGGGGTGCAAATGGAGCGGGTATTTTCTGATCGATCGTCCGTCCATTTTAATTTGGATATAATTTGGAGCAAATTTTCGGATATCCGAAGGTTTTGTCGGATACGTAAACGGAGTCGGATATTTTTTGTCGGATACGGAATCGGATTCGAAAAAACATTATCCGACGGATACGGAACTATCCGGATATTTTTTCGGATAGTTATCGGATACGGAAACGGAGTCGGATACCTATCCTCTCCGGATACCAGATACTGGATATGAAGGCCTTGTGGAATCATTTGCTAAATATAATGAAGTTAAATGAACTAGTGATGTATTTGACAACTTGGCTATGGACAATTCGTACTTTTGAACCATGTGACATGTAGCTAGTTAGCTATTACTTGTTTAACTAGCCTCTATCATTTACTTGCTATTTTGCTAGATAGAATTTATTAGTTGCTTAACTTGTGTCTATCATCATGTGAATTCGTTTTTGCGCATTATCCGATTAAATATTCGTGATTGAAATTAACCGTATTCAGAGCAACATGTATTCGCTCCGTATTCGTGACCGAGAATATCCACATTCATATTCGTATCCGGCACTATTCGTGTTCGACTCCGACTCTGATAAAAAATATGAAAAAAGATACAAAATAAGCAATATCCATTCATATTTTGCACCCCTAATGATGTGGCCTAGAATATATCATTTCCTAGCTACTCTCATTTACGTGGATATAGACACAGATTTTGTAACACATGCATGGACATCGGTCATCCCTACGTACAATTAAAACAGAAGAGCAGGAAAACATTATAAAATTAAATGAGCGTAATCACGTTATATTACCACAAACATATATGGCACCGATCAACTCGGCTTCGGCTTCTGGCTTATTTTTCACTATTCATAAGTTTCGTCTTTTTCTGAACTTTTGACTTTTTGTTGAGCTTTTTTGCCGGTTCTTTTTTCCCGTATTTGTTTGTATTATACGTAATGGGCTAACATATTTTTTATTTTTAAAATTTTTTAAATTTAATTATGCTAAATAAGCCTCTGTCAGCTACAGTGCTTTTTTCAGTCAGCTATAGCGTTTTCAGCCATAAGCCACGAGCTTTTCAGCCGAACCGATTACCACCATAGGACATAAACCCCTAAGCGGTCAAAAAGTCGGTGGCTTGGCATGTGAATTTCGAACGATTACTTTTGTCTAGCACTTTAAGAACCTATTCGGAACACGAGAAATTTTTTCTAGTTCCTACGTTAACTATTTTTTTTAATTTTTTTATGAAATTTATATTTTCTAAACAGCACCTAAACATAACGTATAGATAGTACCCGTACAAGTGCACGAGTCACCATGCTAATTATCTTAACAACGGCGCATGTTTGGGCCCACATCATCTGCTAGAAACTACGGTGCTACTAGTTGTTTTGACTTGTTGACTCTCTGCATGCTTCTTTGGCTGCATACGCTCTGCGTTTCCATCCAATCTAGACATGTACACGCCAATCAAGTAGTAGTAAAATGACACGAGATTAAAAAAAACACTATATTAGCCGTGCATGCAGGAAGAAAAGGTGGTTAGTGGATTCTTTAGACTATGGTTTGTGATTTAAAATTTAAAATTTTGGTTATTCGTAAGAGACAGAACGCAGAGAAAAATAGTCATATACGATTTTAACCGATACAATTAAACTTAGTATATTTTTTACTATACATTTTTTATTAACTCTATCTTAAAAGTATACACCGTTGAAAAACTAATGTATGTAATATAAATCATAAATTATAAACTATAAATTAACTCTGTCCTTGCTTTGGTTACCGGCGGCTACCTGCTCTACTAGAGACAAAACTTCCCATCTGATCGACATGATGCCTCCTGCTCTTTCGTCGCCGCGGGGATCGCCCAAAGATGAAGCTCTATCTTCCAGTTTGCGGCGAAGTGTTGGTCGCCTTTTGACAAACCCACCGCTTGATTCCCGCCAAATGGCCGACCGATGCATGCAACGTACTACCACCACTTGGTCATAGATATCCGTGTCATGATTAGTAGTAGTAGAATAGTCTCGAAAAGTATTTTCACAATATTATAATTTTATTGAATCTTACAAATATATTATATAATATTCTTTCTGCTCTAAATTTATAGGGCGTGTTTTTTAATGGCTTTGCGAAGAAGTAATTTGGCTCAGAAGTGGCAGGCTAAACAAAGATTCCAAAGAGGAACGCTGAGTTAAGACTGACGGTGATTTGGTCCCCCATCATGCAGGCTAGGTACGAGGGGACTGGAACGAGAAAAAGTTGTCGTTTGTGGGCTCATGAGAGCAAACTTGGCCGCATCTCTTGCTTCCACCGCAACCTCTTGTCACCTTCGCGCCACCACAACGTAGTTCTTTTTCACATGGTTATTAGAACAAGCTATAATTATATTATCTAATTTATAGATGTTGGACGGGTTCGTTTTTGGGTTATACAAGGCTTATGTTCATATTATCTATAGTAACTAGTTTTTAAACATACGTTTTTTCAAAGCAGAGTCAATAGAAAAATTGTAGTAAAAATATACTGAGTTCAGCTATATCGGTCAAAATCACATGCGACTATTTTTCTGTGCGTACTACCTTTTACGAACAGTCAGAATTCAAATATTTAAGTCATAAATCATAAACCATGAGCCCAAAAGAATCCACCCCTTCTAATGTCTGGCGTGTTTGAACAGTGTCGCCCAAAATTAACCCTGATTTTACCTCTATTTTCCGTAAAAACACATCCGTGCACACCCACTGCCATGTGGGGCCATCCCACCCTCGCAGTCGTATTTCCCAATTTTTTAAGCTTTCGTCGAGTCTATCTCCCCAATAGGAAGTCGTCTCTTCTCCAGCTCCGGCTCGAGCTTCTCTCCTACGAGAAGAAAGAAACCATCGTGTTCTTGATCTTGCTATGGTGACGGCGGTGGCAGCCGTGCTGGAGTCGCCGTCGCGGCAGTGCCACCGGCTGGCCCACGGGGCGAGCACCGGCCACTACGAGCTCCGGCTCTGGCGCCCGCTCAAGCGGGTGTCGTCCGGGATACGGGGCCAGTGGGCGCCGCCGGAGATCGAGATCCCCAACGGCGGAGGGCAGGCGGGCTACACCAGCCTCCGGGACATCCTGTCCTCGCCCGAGTACGCCGCTGCCAAGGCCAGCTCGCCGGCGGCCGCCGCCGCCGCATGTGGAGGCGGGAGCTGCGGGGACGTGCACATGATACGCCACCCGCTGGTTAGGCACGCGGCGCACGCCTACCTCCAGCTGACGCCGTCGGCGAGGGAGGACCCCCGATGGAGGCACCGGCGGAGACGCGGCCCGCTCTGCCGCCTCCTCAACAGCTGCCTCAGCTTCATCGGGGCGCTCTTCGGACGGTGACGTCTCCGGCGAGATTCTTAGTTGCATTTGATTTTGTTTTCTTGCCTTTTTTTACTTCTTGTTCTTTTTTTAGTGTATTTAGAACAGAATTGACCTTTTGAGTTTTGATTTGGGTTGTAATTTGTGTAAATATTTTGTAGGATTACAGAGAGATGATAGCAACAAAAGAAAGGTATTGCATAGCAAGAGAGGATTAGTTAGCTTCGAAGGCTTTTGAGACTTGTTTCGTTGTCGTGAACTCATGTTTTTTTTTTTGAGTTGTACGCTTTCGAACGGCGACGGAGGAGCCGTGGCCGCAGATGATACACGTTATTTTAGGTTCAAGAAGAAACTGTTTAGAGAAATCTCTCATTTATTTTAATTTTTGAATAAGCCAAAACTAAAAGAAAAAACAAACAAACCCTAAATCATGCCATGGAAAATGGGATACAACAATGGAAAAACACACACTCCATGCTCCGTACATATCTGTTCACTTTCACATTGGATTGCTGGATTTCGCTATGTATTCTCGTTTTTATCCTTTCTTCGATGTTTGATCCATTGTATGTACACGATCATCTCCTAAAAAAATTGCTCTTCCTTAATGTTTGCCATTGTGCTGCCGCCGGGGCTTGGCGCCGACGGAAGCGCCGACGGAAGCGCGAATAACTTCGGCCACGGCAGCGGCATCAAGGTCAGGACCGTCGAAGACGGTCTCCTGCGGCGGCGGAGACGGCGGCCGGCGTTTGGTGGCGAAGAAGCTCCAGCCGGACCTCTTGTTCCTCTGGTGCACATGCAAACAAGAGAGAGAGAGAAAAACTAATCATTGCCAAATTACTCGTCTATCGCATCCGGTGCATCAAGATTCGTGCACATGCCCATTTGGTTGGTGGGCACGCGGCTACCCTCTCCTCTTATAGCTGAACGTGGCTTTCCTGTTCCTTTCTTCGTGTTCCCTTCGTGTTTTCGTCCACGTGGTAGAGATCCAGAACACCCTCCCTTTCCCCTTATGTTCCTTTGGTATTCTGGATCTCTGCCACGTCAACGGAAACACGAGAGAAACACGAAGAAGGGAACAGGGAAGCCGACGTCCACACCACATAAGGACCAGTCCTCAACTGGGTAATTCTTTACGGCTAAATCACACAACGGTTGTACCAGGACTGTGAGTTTGGATTTGTACATTATGATATAGAATCCAAGCCGCTTAGGATCGCTCGGACGGCCATGGTCAGAACAGGATGGCACAAAGGAAAAGAGCAACTGCAAGACAAAGGAGTGGCAAACTGACTGAAATCAGACAATATGCATAGATACGTCCATCACGGACGCAGACAACTGGTATGTGGAAGGGAATCGTTTGGTTTGGTTGGCTCTTGGCTGTGCTGGCCGGAACATCAGGCACGTCGTGCGCACGATGGCCTTCCCTGTTGCTTGCACTGCGGCCGGTTGCCCGTCACTGTCCGGTGGGACCAGGATTGAACTGACAACGGCAGGGGGCTGCATGGGCCAGATGTGTCCTGAGTTTTAAGATAGAGGAGAAGGAATGAGGATTCGGCATTCTGGCCTTGGCAGTTGGCACAGGCATGGATGGACAATGCTGCTCCTGTCTGCTTGCCAAAGTGGGGCAATCAGAGGGAAAGAGCTGGGAAAGGTTGGTTTGGCAGAATTGGGAGCAGTCCTTTAATTGCTGTAGCATTTTGTTTGATGACAGTTGGAGTATCTTCAGATTGGAAAAAAAACAGGTGGCGTCGTATGTTCATGAAAATTGTTTGCCTAGGCTCTAAATTGATGGCTTCGGTGGTAGTATAAGGGAGCAGTAATTTGGACCCTTTTGGTTGGAAATTTCTGACAGTAGAATTTGATCAGCATGGACTAGTGATATTAGCGACACAAAGGAGGGGATTGCCAGTCTCTGAAATAAGGTAGTATTTTATGGGGCTCAAACTTGTGACCTTAGTCAGTAAGTGCTTTACCACAATGATAAACAGTCTTTCCGAAGATGGAAGGAGTTTATTCAGATCGGAAACTAGATTCTGTCATGGATTAACTTTGATGAAATGCAGGTAAGGCTTCTGACAATGAACTAAAGTAGCTCTATGATTCAGGGCTTGTGAGCCCTTTTCCAGGTTCAGAACTATATAATGCCCGAGAGAATAGCAATTTTGAGAGGTGCAGACTTTCTTGTTATGTTTTCTGGTTGTGGCATTTGATGAAGAGCAGAGCAACTGATGAAGAATGAAAATAGTTCTGGAACTGTAATACTCTGATGACAGACTACTAACAATAAAATATGATTCTCACTACTAACAAGTAAAATCTGGTTCTTAGAGAACAGCTCACAGCTATCCTATCCTTATGTAGAAACTTTCTTGCAAAGAGGTACCATGTGAGAGATGGATGTGCAATATGATGTATGCCATTTTTTGACACAGCAAAAACTCATTACCTCTGAATTTGATGCTTCAGGTTTGTCAGAAACAACATAACGCAGGACATCCATGAAGAAAGCTGTCCCTTTGTCAGCGAAATTCTTGATGTAGAATGTAAGCAGCTGCCCAGATTTAGCTCTCAGATGCAGTAACCTTTGCTCAATATTTGGTTCGTATTGCATCACAATAGGCCGAAGGAAGGTATCGTACACAACATCACTGCCCTGCAGAAACAATTGCTCTCCAAATAAGAAGACAATATAATTGTGCTTTTTTTCCAGGTAAAACAAAGACTATTTATGGGGGGGGGGGGGGGGGGGGATAAGAAGCAGATGTATTTTCTTACTTTTGTTTTCGGGTACCACAGGTAAACAAAGAAAGCTAGCTTAATTTCTCCATACATTGGCATCCTGTTATAGACAAATTATAGTAGGCAAGCATAAATGAGAAGCCAACTTTCAAATAGAAAGGGGAAACCTTGCGGATGGAATTTAACTGACCATGAGATGAGACTCTCAAAGGCTATCACCATGGCCACTATGATCCTGGAAAGTATGCAACAACTAAATTGTTAGGCAGGCCAGATACCTGAGCTTTAGCACAAGTACTACTGACAAACTTTAGAAGAAAACTGTTGCCAATTTGCAGTATATAACAATTTCTTGTATTAAAAAACTCAACAAGTTTGGCAACAATAGAAGTTTTAAAACATTACAGTTTACTACATGAAAACTGTTAACATACTTTGGCTGTTCAGATATTTGTAAATATTCCTTACCCGATCGGCACTTACATGTTGAAACCATCAGAAAATCATGGCATGCCAAGAGTAGGACCGCAGAATTAGTAACTAATAGAAAACATTTACAACAGGTTCCTGGTCAAGTGAATTGTATGACTTGTTTTCCTAACGATGTTCAGTTAAGAAAATTTCACTTGCTACCAAGTTGAATTTTACCAAGATTTTCAGAGGTAAAGGAAAACACCTATGACTACCACAAAGCATCTCATTTTCATACATATATCAAGAAGTACATCCAGTACATCCAGGATGAACAGATAGAAAAAATACGAAGTGCGTGATATAAAAATTTAAGGGCCTTTAAGCAAGTTTATATTGCTAGCAACAGGTCCAATTGCTTGCATTTAAAAATTCAAACATGCAAAAGACATCAGACGAAAATCAGTTTTCATACACTGTTTATGCATTACCCAACATACGGACTATCAAGGGGATGCGATTCTTGCTTCCACCATCAACAGCCCGGGTCTTTACTCTTTACAAGGGCATGCTTAAGGGCTAACCTCGCAAATAGAAGTACTTACGGATATTTCTTGTGAAATACCCAAAAATCTCCTAAAGGGAACACGAAACATAAAAGACTTGGATACTATATATCTATATAAATAAAAACAGCTAGTGAGATCCAAGACACCTCATTCGTTTTGAGGACAAGAAAATCCCACAATAATCTTAAAAAGGAAAAAATCCTAAAAATTCTCACATTGATCGAGAAAAAAAGAAACATCTCCACTACTTATTTTTGTAGAGCTAGATTATAACGGTGCAAATTAATCATAGATCTATATTAAAGTTGTATAGCAAATACAATTGTATTTTAATTATAAATATTAAAGTTGTATACCAAAGATAATTGTATCATAGAGTCTAGTCGCGTAATTGCGTGGGTAAATTTGTTAGTTTAATTGAAACGGTAGAAAGCATGCCCTTTCTGTCATTTTGGATGTAGAATCAATATTTCCATTGGAGATCGAACGGTTAAGATGAAAGAGGGTAAAGACAATCCATGATGATGATTGCTATTAACTGCTAAATCAGACATGATTTGAGGCACTTTTATCTCGTGTGGAACGTCAGAATTTCTTTCCCACCCTAACCGCAATCATTCATTATTTCATCACAAAGTAGATGCATGGCCCATTATCATGTGTCATTTTATTGATTTTGACGACAACGTGAAAACTAAATTGGGTATGATCTGGGACCTTCAGAATATGTCACCTGCTCTCATACAAAGCATCAATTGATGATCAAACGGTCCACGTCTTTCATAGTTTGGTGCCTTTATTTCTAAGGACAGAGGAAATGAATCTGAAACAGCACGACAGATACTCCCTTTTTTACAGCCAGATATCATATAGCTGCCTAACATAATACTATAGTGTCTAAAAGGGAACTATTTGATTGATAATTCTTTCTCGGGGGGCAGTAGTTAAAAGTATCATCATCCACCTAACAGCCACCTAAAAACGCATGCTCTTATCCATAGAAAAATTAAAGGGAGGCAGAAAATAAAGTTGGCATGATCGCCGCTCCATGAACTTTTGCCCAGATACACATAAAAAAATGCCACGCTATCAATGGAAAGTTTAAAGGGGGGAGAACTTAAAAGGTTAGCATCATGATATCACAGAAATTAAAGAAAACAGTGCTATCCATCTACGTTCTTAGTTTCACGCTACATCATCAAAAAGGAAAAGAACAAGCTACTAGTAGCACGCAATTCATCACAACAACTACAAAAAACACAAGCACAAGCAGGCTGTCTGGGAGGAAATCAAGAGCAAACACGTACGTACGCAAACGGTTCAGGGGAAATCCATTGCCAATTTCTTGATTATTCCATTGTTAGTTGACCAGCAAACTCACCAGTACTGGCACCAGAAGCGGAGCACCTGCGCGTCGTTGGGGCGCGCCTCCACCGTCTTGAAGCACTCGAAGGCCGGCATCGCGTACCCAAACAGCAGCCTGCGCCGCCACCAGCGACGAATCATCACGTCCCCCAGTGAAGCAGAAAAAGAACAATAAATCGGGACTGGCTTGGACGTCGCGAGAAGGCCGTAGCCCGCTCATCCAATCCAACCAAGAAGGATTCGGCTCGAGACTTACAGCAGGATCCTGGAGAGGAGGCCCCCCAACATCTCTCCGCCGGATCGGTCGGAATGCCGCGGCGGCTCTTGGATGGATGCTCCGGCGCCGGCGGCGGCCTTCGGGGTTGCGGTTCTCGGAATGGTTGGGGGATTTTGCTTGGAGTACAAGAGAGGAGGAGGAAGCGGTTGCTTAGGGGGGGAGAGACGACTCGCGAGTTGAGAATTTGGAAGCGGAAGCGAGTCGGTGTGCGAGTGGGAGGGAGGAGTCGCCGCCGAGGTGGCTGCGGTCGGGTTCGGTTTGAGTTGGAGTCAGACTTAGACCACTGCAAGGTGGGCCCGGATACTTGCGTACCGGTATATCCATCCAGTTACGTACGTTTGCGACCTTTTCCGGGGCCGAGTTTGTGTGCCGTGCAAGTGTCGATGATTTGGTGGGGGCCACGCAGAGGCTGCACTGCGGTATTGCTGTGTTCGTTTATGCTCATCTTCATCTTGCCCCATAGTTTACGTTACAGTAAAACGTTACAATAACCAACTTTTAAATAATTTATTTTTAAGATAAAATCAACAAGAAGGTTATAGTAAAAAGTGTACTGAGTTCAGTTGTATCGGCTAAAACTATATATGACTATTTTTCTGTGTACTGCCTCTTGTGAATAGACATAATTTAAAATTTTAAACCATAAGCCAAATAAAATGGATCAACGACTCAGTGTTGTAGCTGTCTTCCTTTGTTTATCCTCCCTTTTTACTAATTGTTCAACCTCGTCCACATCTCTGTGCCTATGTCCCTTCAAGTCAACGTGAACATCCAAAGTGGTTTCTCCCTCCTTTACTTTTGTCTCACTCCAGGCTCATGGATGTGTTACATACCTTACTTCTCTCGAGCATGTATTTCTCACTCCCTCCCCCACCGCTCACTCGTTTCTTTTAAAAGTTTTTTTCTATCACTACTGTTCATTTTCAACTTCTTCCACCATCTCCATGCCTCTCCCTTTCGAAAGTCAACGTGAACATCCGAAGCAGTTTCTCCGCTTCTGTAGCTCCCATCTCGCTCCAGTAATAGGATATGGTCTGAATTATCACACACCTTATTGCTCCCACTCTTGTTTCGCATTCATATCTCACTCACTTTTTCACCGCTCACTCGTTTCTTCTAAAATTCACTTTTTCAATCACTACTATTTATTTTTCAAGTAAAAATTATTAACACAGCCAATATAATAGACCCAAAAAAACTATTTGGAATAATAGCAGAACACTATAGCAATTTACTGTTTACATGCGTTGTTTTCTAGCGATTCGTCCGGGATGGTGGCTTCGAAACGGCCCAGATGATTAGCCCTATTTACCTAGCATGCTGAAGACGCGCGCTTCCTCTTTTTTTTTTGCTGTAAAGGAAACGTGACGGGAACGTCTAATCATTCACTAATCTGCTCCGTTATTCCGCCGTCTGGGGGAGACGAAAAAAAGGCACAACAGGATTCTAACAATACTGCATGTGGCCACAAGGACCGACGCATGCCACCATGCATTGGACCTGTTTTTTTAGGCAGAAAACTTTTGACTACGACTTATATTTTTATCTATGTTTTACGAGACTGCGATGAATGGTAGAGATATTGACATAGATGACGCACACAGCTATAGCCTTAGAAAGCCGTTTGAAGAGACCACCTTATTTATTTTGGTTTTCAGAGAAGCCAAAGCCAAAAGACAGAAAAAAGACGAAAAGAACGTGGCTATTATGGCACATAGGAAAAGGATAAGCAAAAAATAAAGGTTCTGTTCTTTGGGGTACAACTGATGGCTTTCGATGTAACTGATAGTTTTTTGTCTGTGCTTTTTGAGACGACGGCGGATGATGAAGAGATTGATGAGAACAACGCACATGGTTTTAAGCTCAAGAAACCATTTAGAGAAGCAGCTTCAAAAAGCCGATCGGAGAAGCCGTCCCGTTTGTTTTGGCTTCCAGAGTAGTCGAAATCAAAAGCCACAAAAAACTAAAAAAAATAGGGCCAAATTTTTTTTCCTGATTTTGGCTTCTAACTCACCGGTAAACTAGGCATCAAATATTTCATATGCTAGCTAGTATAGTGCGAGCTAGTTTACATACGTGCTTGCCTTTGTCTCCGATGACCTCCCTGACCATTTCCTATCCAACAAGCTCCTCTTCAGCCCTTGCCTTGCTTTTTTCTTCGTCTTTGACGAGCTCTGCACACCTCCACCACCATCCCTGCCCCGCCCGGCAGCGCCCTCGCCGTCGCCACCGCCCACAACTGATCCTACCTGCCACTAGGATCTATGGTCGAGGGGTTTATCCTAACTCAGCCATTGTCGTTCTCGTCGTCAACGGAGAAGACACAAGGTCAAAGTATTCCTTTTGTTGCCGTTTTCGTGTATGTAATTGTCGTTTTTCAATTTTTAGCAAGCTTTCACTCTTTAGTGTTCATTTGGCTTAAGTTTATGGCTTTTGGGCTTTTTTGGTATTGTTTGAGTTTTTTATTGTAACTGCTGTAAGCTTTTTGGGTATAATCAAATTAAAAAAATAAAAATAGAAAAGTTCTCTCATCACGGACAATGTAAAGGAATACGAAAAAAGAAAAGGCAAAAAGCCTAAAAAATTAAAAGGCATATAAGATAAAATTAAAATATGAGAAGTTAGAAACTAAAAGCTAAAAAGTTAAGCTCAAATAAGCAGAGCAAGACGAATTAAATATTTACTGGATAGCACGGGCTTTTTTGGCCTGAACGAACATGTGTCAGAGTCAGTAAGTCAGTCAATGCGTTTATTGATTCATTATCAACGACAAAGCGTGTACGTTTGAGTCAACTACGCATGCAACGTGACTAAGCGTTGAAAAAGGAATTATTTATTTATTTGATCCGACTAGACTATCTTAATTTTAAAATAACCCCACGCCACCCACCTTCCATTGCGTGGCACTGCTCGGCCGGGCGCTGCAAGAGTGGGCCCCATGGAGATACTGCGCCGCCAGGCAGGCCGCAGGGAGGTGCCGCGCTCCCATGCCACGGTACCTGGGCCGAGACACGCATGCACATGCCATACCCACAGGCTGAAACACGTGTTTTGCCCATAAACCACTTAAAAAGATACCCAAATATACTCTTTTTATTTTCGATTACTTAGCATTTTTGACTGGATACACATATTGAGGTAACCATTTTTTGTTTACATTATAACGAAAATGCCCTAGCAACTAACTACTTCGTTGAACAATAACTGCAAAAAGTAGTAAAGCTATATATATTTTTGCTATCTATGCAAGCACACAAGCAAAAATTTGCATTGAGAATAGCAAAATGCCAAATATTTGTGAAAGAAAAACTTGGTCAAAAATGTCATGGAAACGGAAATGGAGGTGGTAGCTTAAGAAAGCAAAGCTTATCCTCTTACTAGCTCGCTAGAGCCGTGACATGGACGCCCTGGATGGGACAAACCACGTCTTAAATGAGCAATCAAGTCGGCAAGCCGGCCGGAATTGGAGACTAGCTGGTTCAGTGGCCGGCCAGCACCGAAAGGAAGTTCGTCAACTCTATCTACTGGGCTATTGCTATGAAAGCGTTGCGTGTAGGATCCTATCATGGTGATTGTTCAGATGAGTAAATTACCCAGTTTTGTAATTAAGGTTGAGGGTAGCCTATTTGTTGCCATTTCCAATGCTTTTCCTATCGATCGGACACCCTGGGCCATCAAAACACTCTAAATTGGACGCAACGCTGCTCCGCTGTCGACCGCTTGTCGCAATGCTGGTTCGGGGAAGGAGTTGGGGGAGGCGGTGCCGAGGCGGAGCAAGTCGGTGGAGGGAGGGGGCGCTGGGTTGGGAGAGGTGGACTCAGGGAAGGAGGCACTAACTCTAGGGAAGGATGTGTTGGAGCAGGTGGTGCTGCGTCAATGGGGAGCAGAGGTCTGGTGGCGTCGGGTCTATGGAAGTTGGTCCAGGATCGAGAGGGAGGCGGTGGTAATCGACGCTAAGGACATGTATAACGGTACATGTCAACTGTCTATAAACGTATATCACATAGAATTTTGGGTGACATGGTGGAGAGAGAAGAAAGAGAGAGAAAGATGTTGTCTACTATTTAACAGACGGTCTTATAGATGGTATTTTACTGTCTATACCATTGTATAGACAACTAGATAGGTAACACATTAATTGTATGAGACTATTACAGACAACTATATAGACGACACAATGTGTTATCTTTAGTCCTATCTATATATGATATGGAGGTGTATTACAGACTACTGCTGTCTATACTATTGTATATGCTCTAAGGGCATGTACATATGAGCTGTCTGTAAATGTGTGCCACATATGATTTTAGGTGATGTGAAGGAGACATAAGGAGGATAGAAAAAAGATTCTGTCTACTATTTAATAGACCGTCTTATAGACAGCTTTTTACTGTCTATATCATTGTATAGACAACTATATAGATAACATATTAATTGTATGATGTTATTATAGGTAACTATATGGACAACACACGATATACGTTATCTTTAATCCTATCTATAGATGACATAGAAATATATTACAGACTACCACTATTTATATCATTGTATATGCTCTAACGCCTCCCGTGCAACGTGGAATGGAGGAGGTGTGAGATGTGGGTGTTGAGATGGAATACGTGGTGTGGAGCGCTTCGAGCAACAACATGGGAGCCTGACATTGAGGGCCCGCATGCTAGCTATGCGAATACGAGAGGAAGAAGAGAATGATGGACAAACTTCCTTTTTATATTAGTAGAGATAGAGATAGTATGTAATAGGCTAAGCTAGTCAACCACACACTTATCACAAAATAGTACCGCATGTAGTATTATGTATACTACAATACACTTATCTTCAAATTTTAGATAAGAGGCATCTGTGATGGCTCAGCCTTATATTTTGGAATTCACTGTTGTTCCGCATGTGATTGGCTGGTTAACAACTAGTACTACTTTTACAAACAAACAATCTACAAAGCTTGAAAAGGAGGTTTTAGGTTTGTTGGGTTGGATAGCCTCAGACATCTTTATTTTTCTATCCTTCGATGATTTGACCTCGGCATGCACGACATCTTGACCAACCTTACATTATTCTTTGATACTACCCCAAGCCTCAAACCACATGAGTGGCGAAGCATGCATGGGCCGTTCGCACGCGTGTAGGCAGTGCAGGCCGGGCCGGGCCGAACCGAGCATAGCAATCCATGGGCTTTCCTTGGTCCAAGTGCCAATCGATGGGCTGTTAGTAAACAAATGTGAGCCCATTCCATGCCGAAATTGTTCTAGGACGGCCCGGCCCGGCCCATTCCATCCATGTACTGGACCTTTGCGAGTAAATGGGAATAGTTCCGAAGAGTCAAGAGTTCAGAAACATTCAAGTCTCCATGGACAAGGACGATCCATCCAGCCGTCAAGGTGAGGAGAGGACTGATGAGCTAGCGAGCGAGCGACGCTGCCTCTGCCTGCCTGACAGCCTCCTGCATCCGATTCAAGCGGAGTAGCCGATGCGAACGGATAACCCATTTTTTATTCGAAAATACAGAAATATACCCGCGATAAATTTTTTTACACAAATAGGCTCGAGTCGCCAAACCATTGGGCGATTTACGCTTGTCGCCCCACCAAAACGCGACTTATAAAGAATCTGGTAACCGTTGGGCGATTAAATGCAATCGCCTCCCCGTTAAGCGATTCAATTGAATCGCCCCCCCGTTCGGCGACATAAAGAAGAGTCGCCCAACGGGGGGGCGACTGCATGTGAATACAGCCCGACGGCCAAGCCCCTTTTCTTCCCCACGCCTGCTCGCCATTCACTCTCCACCGCGCGAGAAGACAGAGCAGAAGAGAGGAAGGAAGAGGAGGAGGAGAGGGGAAGAAGAGAAGGAGAGGGAGAGGAGAGGGAAGAAGAGAAGGAGAGGGGGAGGAGAGGGAAGAAGAGAAGGAGAGGGAGAGGAGGAGAAGCCGCGGGATTTGCAGGTATTTTCCTAATTTTAGAAAATTTATTTTAGAAAATTTGTTTAGATAAATTTAGTTTAGAAAATCTAGTGTAGATATTTAGTTTACAAATTTAGTTTAGATATTTAGTTTAGAAAATTTAGTTTAGAAAATTAGCTTAGATATTTAGTTTAGATATTTAATTTAGAAAATCTAGTTTAGAACATTAAATTTAGAAATGTAGATGCAGTTTACAAATTTAGATGTACAAATTTAAATGTAGAAAAATATAGTTTTTTGTATAATATTTGTAATGCATTATTGTGGAAAATTTACTTTAGAAAATTTGTTTAGATAAATTTAGTTTAGAAAATGTAGTGTAGAGTGTAGATATTTAGTTTACAAATTTAGTTTAGATATTTAGTAGAGATATTTAGTTTAGAAAATTAGATTAGATATTTAGTTTAGATATTTAGTTTAGAAAATCTAGTTTAGAACATTAAATTTAGAAATTTAGATGCAGTTTACAAATTTAGATGTACAATTTACTTTAGAAATTTATTGTAGATCATTTAGAAATTTATTGTAGAAATTTAGATGAAACGAAGAAAATTTAAATGTAGAAAATTGTTGTGTCGAAATTTTGTATACTATTTTTCATGTATTATTGTAGAAAATGTAGTGTACAAATTTACATTTAGATAATTTTACAGTTATGGTGGGTGACTGGCGGTACACGCTGTTGGACGAGCACTTGGACCGCGTGCACCGTGCTTCCCGTCGTGCGCCGCCACCGGGGAGCACGGACGAGTCGACTGAGCTGGGAGTGGTCCGGACACGCACACCTCGTGTGGCCTGGGGACTCGACCCCCGTTGGACTGCCAGGTTTGCACTACGCCAACGTTTTAGTATTACCATAAAAATATTTAATGCTGACCTTCACTTTATTTGCAGGCTGCGGGATGCCGGACTTCTCCCTCTTGCCCGGATGGTGCAGGCCACGGAAGAGGACGGAGGTGCCTTGGCCGGGGAGGGGGACGAGGCGGGCGTGGAGCGATCACGACGCTTCCCGTTCGACCGTTCCCTGCTGATGGCTTTGGTGGACCGTTGGCGGCCCGAGACACACACTTTCCATCTACCAGTCGGGGAGATGGCGCCGACCCTGCAGGACGTGTCCTTACTCCTTGGCCTTCCGGTCGCGGGAGACGCTGCCTTCCTACCGGAGGCTCCTGCCGAGTGGCGCGCGGACCTGCTCGGCAGATTCCAGGGGGTCCTTCCACCGGCCGACCAGCACCACATCTTCGACGAGAGGCAGAAGCATGGACCGACGATGAGGTGGCTGGCACAGTACCGGGTACGTGGTGTTTCAAGTCGATCGCGTCTTCGAAACTCTTATTTGTGCAATTACATACTAATAAAAACTTGTTCGCATTCAGGTTGAGCGCATGGTTGCAGATGCTGACGATTACCAGGTCGCGCGCCACCTGGAGGCTTACTTGCTGTGGCTGTTTGGTTGGGTGCTCTTCACCACCAGCCACGGCAACACCGTTGACGCGCGCCTTATCGCTTATGCGAGGGCAATTGCGGACGGCGAGGCCGTCCAGATCAGCTGGGGATCGGCCGCACTTGCCGCGACGTACCGCGGCCTATGCGATGCGTGCACGAGGATTAAGGCGAACTCGATCCTCACGGGATGTCCCCTGCTGCTGCAGTTGTGGTCGTTCGAGCGCTTCAGTCTCGGACGACCTGTACTAGACGACATGGGTCCCTACGGGGCCGAGATGTACCCGGGGGGAGACATCGACCGGCCGACGATGGGTTCTATTTGGTGTCGTCGACGAGTGAGTTTTATTTTATCGTAGTCAACTTATTAACGATCGTTGTACTAAAATAATTTGCCTTTCTTGCAGGTACAGTTCACGCACGTGCAGGTCACGCGGGCGTACCACCCCTTCGTGGAGCAGTTGGACCGCCTCGCAGACTCCGACGTGCGCTGGGAGCCTTACGTAGCGGAGGCAGTGCAGGCCCGTGCTCCTGACGGGCTGTCTGCACTGTGCTGGCGTGACCAGACTTTCTGGCTGACCCGCCGGAAGCTCGTGTACGGCATCTACGTGGAGGACTACGCACCGCAGCGAGTCATGCGGCAGTTTGGGCTGCGGCAGGCACTTCCTGTACCAGTCGGTCCGCCGATTCCGCCCCGCGTGCACGCGTGAGTGATCGCTTCTGATATTTTTGTACGTACTTACTATTGTGATCGCAAGTACTTACATTACGTAATGGTTCCATAAACAGGCACAACACGAAGGGCGTCAAGAAAGGCACAGACTGGTCCAGGAGGATGCAGCCCTGGATTGCGCAGTGGGAGGGTGCGCTGGATGACCGCGTGGAGAAGGACCGGCCATACGACATAGCCGACTACGCGGAGTACCTCATCTGGTACCAGGGGCGGACTCGTACCAGGCTGGTACATGTCGTTGACCCACTTGCCCCACACGTCGCCGCACCGACAGATGCGTACCCTGCGCACTTCGCACGCGACGCTCACATCGCGGTACGTAACTTGTAATTTCAAAAATTCTCAAATGGCAATATCGTTTCGATGATGGACCATTCTATGTCTTTTTGTCCAGGCTGACGTCGGTGCCGCGATGTGGTCGGAGTCCTCTGCACTAGTGCAGAGGTGGGGCACAGGTGGGGAGTTGACCCGTGAGGAGGCCGTCAGCTTTGCGCGACGGATGGAGGCAGGGTGTAGACGTATCGTCAGCCTACTGTCCTGCACGAGGCTACCGGTGGTATCCACACCTACGGCCAGTGCACCCCGACCACCAGTGCCACCCCGACCAGCGTGGCACTACTCCGGAGGTAGTACGTGGACACGTCCACCTGCCCCGGACCAGCCAGGGAGTTCTGCTTGGTCACGGCCTCCTACGTACATCCCCGGCTTCCACACGGATGATTTCATGGCGCCATGTACGGGTACGCATCGTCCGAGCTTGTTTTTAACCTAAGACGACATGCAACGAACTAACGATATTACTATTGCAGGTCCTTACCAGCAGCAGGGACGCTTCTCCCCGGGCCACATCGAGGTGGACCAGTTTTTTGCGGACTGGCCTGGGCCGTCCTCCGACGCAGCACCGGAGGTTCTCTCCGGCAGTGGCCTCCCCGGTGCACCGGAGGACACACAGCCGGAGGTGCAGGTGACTCCACCGGCGCAGCCGCGGGTGCGAAACCCACCTGATCGTTTTACTTTTTCGGACCCTCGTCACCCGCCGCCTCGTAATCCGTTGCACCGGAGGACGGCCAAGCGGGTCCGTATGGCAGGACGCGGGCGCGGTGATGGAGCACCTTAGGGTGGGGAGTGAGGGGTGTATGTCATGCATGTAATGGATAAATACGCGGCATGTTACTGCGTTATATTATAAAGTTCATTTAAATTCAAACAATGCTATTATCTCTTCTTTTCGTATAGAAAAATTATTTCTATATCAAGTAATGTGACAAATATTAAATACCAGTTCTTGTGTGACTTAATTACGAAATTACAAAATAATGTGACATATACCAGTATATGTGACTATACCACATTTTTTACGAGTTTCAAATTACAAAATTCACAAAACCCTTAACAGGATCCATGCCCCTAGAGGTAGATTGGCGAGCAGGCGTGGGGAAGAAAAGGGGCTTGGCCGTCGGGCTGTATTGACATGCAGTCGCCCCCCCCGTTGGGCGACTCTTCTTTATGTCGCCGAACGGGGGGGGGGGGGGGGGCGAATCGCTTAACGGGGAGGCGATTGCATTTAATCGCCCAACGGTTACCAGATTCTTTATAAGTCGCGTTTTGGTGGGGCGACAAGCGTAAATCGCCCAATGGTTTGGCGACTCGAGCCTATTTGTGTAAAAAAAATTTGTCGCGGGTATATTTCTGTATTTTCGAATAAAAAATAGGTTATCCGTACAAAAATTTCTAGCCGATGCAAGGGAGTAAATACTGAATAGATTCGTCAAGTCTCATTCACTCATCATCACTGGGCCAACGCCATGAATGAAAAATGTAGTAGGCTGTCAAGCATTTGTTGTCTCCTGCTGCTGCTAAGCATTTACCAGTTTAGCAAATGTAGCCGTGCATGGCACAGGAACACCAGTAATTCCCATTCAAGCCGGCCATTCACCAGTTAATTTGCGTAGTAATGGCAGCTTCAGAAATCATTCAAATCGAGGCGACCAGTACAGTGCGCTGACTCTGGCCCAGCTCAAAAGGGCTTTTTTTTAAGTGGCTTATGGCTAAAAAGTACTGTAGTTGCTGAAAAATTTTGTAGCTGACGGAGGCTTATTTAGCATAATTAAATTTAAAAATAAAAAAATATGTTAGCCCATCACATATAATACAAACAAATACAAGAGAAAAGAACCGGCAAAAAAACTCAAAAAAGCCAAAAGCATAGGAAAAAGATGAAATTTATGAATAGTGCAAAATAAGCCAGAAGCCAGAAACTCAAGCCGAAACGAGCGGAACCAGATAGTACTGTAACAGATAGTGATAAGGCAAAGCAAAAAAAAAAAAAAACCCGGCCTAGAGTACTGCTAGGAAGCAACATTGCCTTCATGAAATTTTCCCCGTATCTGGTACCGGTGTGTCCTGGTCAATTTCAGTCTTTGTTGCTCCGCGAACTGCTATCCTATCTTGAACCGACGAATCTGAAAAATAAACACACTATAGAGCTAGCTAGAATCAAAACTGAAACCCACATAAGTGTTGGTGCAGAAACCAACAGTTGCTACTTACTAGAGCCAAACAAACCCTAGATTAACAGGTTCAGAACTACTGATAGCAAGCTACAACTGCATGGTAAGCTGGGTACTACGCGATCACAACAGGCATGCAGCACTGCCGGATGGTTCAAATTGTTGAGCATAACGGTAGTTGAGGGGTAAAGAGTAGCCGCTCGCAAGCATTGAATCGGCAAGAGGTAAATAAGGAGCCTGAAGATGCTGCACAAAGTCGCATCACCCTCCTGACAGGTTCATAATTTGGGCAGCAGGGAGGCAGGCCCAGAAACTTTGGACAAATTTTACATCCCAAGCTACAAAGCTCTGAATCTCTCTGGTCCCTCCTTTTCACCCTCTCCCTCTCTTATCCGTAGATCTCATGCCCTCCTTTTCAGCTACAACGTACACGTACACATTCAGACTCACCTGATGAGTCATGACTAGAGAAAGCTGAATAATTGCCTTTGCTTTTTAAAATCTTTACATAGTCGATGAAGAACTCATAGGCTTAACTGATTACTCGCTGATAAGCTCTTGGTCACCTTTGCACGTAGTAGTATGTTTCGCCCTAACAGTAATCACCAGAAATCTTTATTACATCACGAACCACATTGATTCAAAATGTTTTTCATTACTATATTTCCGTGGATTTACTAGGTATCCTTACAAGTACCCCTAAAAACCCTAGTACAAAACGTATCTTCCAAAACCTACAGCTAAAACCTTTAGTCTCTACCTGCTTTTATATGCTAGAGTCCTAAATCATGTTCGACTCAAACACGAACACGAAATTCTATCTCTTCCTCAAATCAAGAGACTGAAACCCTTGATAGTTCACATGATTTATCATTAGAAAGAGAAGCTTTAAGTCTATAAATTTTAGAATTTAAGTTCTCAACAACAAGATCATAATTTTTAATTTTCTTTTTCTACTTCTTGAGCTTCTCTATCAATCTAAGTACAATATGAGATAAATTGGTATAAGAAGATTTTACCTTATCAGGATCACTGTAGAGGTCATCATTGTCAAATTCCTCACTATTTGCCATAAAGCATATTCATGTATCCACACCATTTGCCTTCTTGCCATTATCCTCCCTATCACTAGCTGAATCAAAATCACTTAAATCAATATCTTCAAGTGCTGACAATACTTTATTGACCGCTTTGCGATAGTTGTGCTTCTTGCTTGAGGCAGTCTTGAACCAAAGTCAACGAGTTGGTGCCTTGTCGTCATCTACCTCCTTGCTCTTCAATTTGAGGCAATTAAACTTAGTGTGATTAAATTCACCACATTCATATCATCTGACAGGACCTCTTCTTTACCTCATTCTGACGTTATTGATCGCCTTTGTCACCCTGATTGCCCCCTCTTTTTGAAATCTTCACGTAGTCGATGAAGAATTCATAGGCTCAACCGATTACTTGCTAATTAGCTCTTGAGAGCACCTCTGCACATAGTCGTACGCTTCACCAACAATCACCCCAACAATCTTCAACACATCATGAATCAGATTGATTTAAGATGCTCTTTACTGCTAGATTTTTGTGAATTACAAAGTCCTAGCACAAAAATTATCTTCCAAAACCTGTGGCTAAAACCCTTAGCCTCTATATGCTTTTATATGTTAGAGCCCTAAACCGTGTTCGACTCAAACATGAACACAAAATCCTATCTCTTTCTCAAATCAAGGAAGCCGAAACCCTTCTTAACACGGGTTTTTATTCAAACTCTCAATGTTCTTAGTTGTGGGCTCCATCCACAACTCCTAACCCAATACGCGATGAAGTCTCCAGTATCACAACTCCTATATCTTTATCACGCCTCATCAACCTCTGTGTTTAAGCCTCCAGGACAGCACCGCCCGTAGCTTTTCCACACATCACAACTTTTGATCTCTATGTGCTCTAGCGTTAGCCTGACCACCTCGCATGACATTATCAACCATCTGGACCTTGGATCTCCCCATCCTAGTTCTGATCCTCCTCATCACTGATGTGATCATCTCCACGCTCACCTGCACATGCAAAGACCAAAGAAACATTTTTCTAGCATAAGTTCTTCTTAACTTGACCGTCATCAGCACACACACATATAATCACAACCTCAACTAATTATCAACACCAACTAGGTCATTCACGACCACCAATCTCATCGCTATCCAGAAATCAGCTTCAGATCAATCAATACGACCGCTAACTCAACGAGTACTCAAAAAGAAAAGTACTCGAGAATTACCATCGCTTCACTCAAAACACTTAGGGATACCAAGCATCGCTACCGACCAAGACCAATGAGTACTGATTGCTATGATTATGAGTACCATTCCTTTGAACACTATTCACCATCACCGCCAACCAGTCCTACCGCTGGCCTAATGCGAGTACTCAAAGATAGTGAGAGTTAAAGCACTCGTAATGACCATGAAGTCCATGAGTACAGACTTGAAGCCTACGACAACCGATCGCGTGGTCTACGCAACCGATCAAAAAGCCAAAGGCAATAATAGTAGACCACAAAGTCTACGACTATGACAGTAGTCCGCGAAATCTACGACCATCGATTGCAAAGCCTTCGACTATCGAGTATCGACTAGTAAAGTCCACGACTATCGAGTATCAACTAGTAAAGTCTATGACTATCGAGTATCGATCAGTAAAACCTAGGACTATCGAGTATCGACCAAGCACTGTAGTTACGATCATGAAAAAGTATTGTAGCTACGACCAGTTCACTGGTCGGGATCGAAGCTTTCTGATTACCTGGCATGGTCGTTCTACCGTGGTCGACAAGGCCGTAGTCGAAAGCTGCTGTGATCGAAGCCGGATGTGGTGGTAGTCGGACATGGTCGAAGTCTACTGATCGGACAAACCGGTTCAGACCACATAGTACAGAGCTATTCAGACCAACGATATAAGGCCGTTTGGACCACCGACTTGTGTGCGTGGTCGACGAGCTGGTCAGACCACTTAATACAAAGTGGTCAAACCATTAAACCTGAAAACTCAAACACAGAAACGCATTGACCCGAATATTCACGAATACAAATTTTAATAATACCAAATATCAATTATTTGTTATCAATAAATCCGCGATCACCACATGATCTAACACTCATATGGCCCCGCTCGGTTGGGATGAAAAGTTGTGGCTTATGGCTGAAATTGCACTGTAGTGGCTAAAATTTTACTGCAGCTGAAGGTGACTTATTTGGCTTAATTAAATTTAAAAAAAAATTAAAAATAGAAAAATTATGCTAGCTCATCACAGACAACGCAAATGAATACAGGGAAAAAACCGGCAAAAAAGCTCAAAAATAGCTAAAAGTTCAGAAAAAGACGAAATTTATAAATAGTGAAAAATAAATCAGAAGTCAGAAGTTAAAGCCGAAATGACCGGAGCGAGAAAACAAAGAAACGTCATAATTTCAAGTTCAGATTTTCCCAGCCCGGCAGCTAGCTATCGCAATGCCTATGGCAAGAAACTTTTGGTCCAGAATGGGCGGCAGAAAATTTATTCCCACTCGATGATATTTCACTTCTAGCTAGGTGGCTGTTCACTCTGCAAAAACTCGAGTTACCAGAAAGAACTCGGCCAATTGTACGGTGCGTATGCTGTACGCAGTATTGCACTGTACAGAACATGCAAGAGACGATGCTTTCAGCTGCATGGGAGGGCATATAAGACAGTCATCACCAAATGGCAAAAGATCAGCGAGTTTTTTTAGTTACGGCTTATAACTTATAGCTGCAGTTTATGATTTTTGGTCTTTATATGAACATTTGTATGAATAAACTGAATACCGATAAGTTATTTTAAAAAAACTATCCTAATAAATCACTTGAAAATAATAGCAAAAAATCTGTCTCGTTTATTTATTTGAAAGAAGTCATAAGTTGAAGAGAACCAAATCTTGTACAAATACAGTAACAAAATCAAGTGCAGAAGTCAATTTGCAGTGAATTTGCGTATCAGATCACTCTGAAATACTCCAAAGGACTGTAACTTTAAGTACTATACCCCAACGGTAAAAGCTAGCCAACAATAATTCTCTGGGCCTACGGGTGAGAGTAACAAAAACATGCTCGCGAGAGGTCGGTCCCTTGAAGAATGTTCGGCGGTTTGCACGCTGCAAGGGGGATAAACATCGGAACCTGCACGCATGTGACAATATGCAAAGCCGCTATGATTGAATACCCTCCTCGATCTCCGGCCGGCCGGCGCACAAAAGGGATCGGAGAGATAATTAGCATCCATGATTTGCACAAGAGTTCCTGCAGCTAACTAGCTTCAAGTGATGATCACTTTCTCCTGATGAGCTTAACTGAAGGAAGCATGCAGGCAGGCGTTATAATATCGCATAATCCATGCTACTTCCCGGCCAGCTGTATGTTTGATCTGCAATGCAGTACGCATGTTTTGTCGAATTACCAGGTACCAATATCCTAACATCTCTGAGGCTTGGCCATGATCTTGGTTCTTTCATGCACTGCAAATGCTTGTATGTACCGGCAACAGCCATGATTAGGGTAAAAGAGACATGAAGATAGAGCAGAGCAGGATCAATGGGCTAAGCAAGCATAGCGTACTAACTAGTGTACTACTGGTCTAGCTAGTACTACTAGTCCATTCCATAGATCGAGTGGCAATACCTGTGCAGAATGCAGGGACTCGGTCGAGGTGAAAGTTAATCGCGTGCGGTGACAATGATTAATTACCTCAAGTCCTGGGCTGCGACTGGGGCTGAGCTTTTCGGCTGGACCGCTGCACGGCACTGCTCCGGTGATGATGGAGTTGGAGCCGAAGACCCCTCTGCTGCTCCCGCCTGAATCCGATGAATGCAATAGCAGGTAGCAGCCGCACTGCACTGCACGGCAGCTGGAGAGAGAGGGGGGAGGGGGGGCGGCCACGTACTGACATGTTTTGACCACTGGTCCAATGTATACTTTTCTTTTAAGCTTATGTACGTCCTTGCCTGCTTACGTATGAATACTCAACAGTGGATACGTACGTACGTAGGTACCGAGGCATCTTGCAATCTTGCATGCACTGATGCACTTTGTAAGTGTGCATGCATGTGTGTAAAGCTGGGAGTTGGACCGTATTTTTTTGGGTCAGTCTGAAGCACGGCCCGTCTGACACGTGACAGGCTGTGTCGGCACAGCACGAACGAGTAGGTTGGGCCGGACCTGGAAAGCCGGCCCATTGGGCGGCACGGCACGGCGGCGCCAGCGACTGGGCCGTCTCGGCTTCTACCTCGTCTCCCCCAGTCCCCCTCCCGTCGACATCTCTCACGGTCATCCCCAGATTCCTCATAACCACAGCCCATCAGGCCATCACAGAGCAGAGAGAGGGAGTAGAGGGGAGGGAGGTATACCGGTCACCGAAGCTCAGACGAATGGACGACAGCCGCAAGAGGAAGAGCAGTGTAGCCGGAGCCGAGGGCGGCATCCTGCACGAAGACGCTCAACGACGGTGGCTCAAAGAGTGAGCCATTGATGATGAACTTGTCGTCAGCGCCCCAGTCATTACCCAGCCATCCGCCGCTGGTTGGCTCGCTCTAGGAGTAGTTGAGGTCGCGCTCGCAACTGAAGTCCATGTGCAGCAGCAGCACCGAGTCTTGGTCTGCCGATCAGACCCATCGGAGTACGCCGGGGAAGGAGGGAGGCGGCCAAGGGAGGAGAGGGGTGCCGGGTGAGGAGGGAGGCGGCCAGGGGAGGTCGGGGAAAGAAGGGGCGCCAGGGGAGGAGCAGGTGGCCGGGGGAGATCGGGGGAGGAGGGAGGTGGCTGGGGGAGGAGGGGGCGCCAGGGGAGGAGGGGGTACTGGGGGAGGAGGGGGCGCCGGGGAGAGAAGGGAGAGAAGGGAGGTGGCCGGGGGATGAGGGGGGAGGCGGGGGTGGCTGGGGGAGGAGGGAGACGGCCAAGGAGGAGGGAGGTGGCTGGGGGGAGAGGGGGCGCCGGGGGAGGAGGGGCTGCCAGGGGAGGGAGGGGAAGGAGGTGGCCAGGGGAGCCGGGGAGGTGGGAGGAGGAGGCTACGGTTGGGGGAGGTGGGGGGAGGAGGGAGGGGGCCGGGGATGTGGGGGGGGGGAGCCGGGGAGAAGGGATGCGACCGGGGTGCTGGGCCGCCGGGGGAGGTGGGGGAGATCGGGAGGAGGGAGGCGCAGCGCGCGGCCGGGAGGTGGGGATGGGCGTAGGGCGAGTGGGGGACGAAGGCGGAGAATCCGGAGATGGATGGGCGTGCCGCGCGCGAGACAGACAGTCATGGGCGGAGTAGTAGAGTAGGATAGGTCTAGGCGTTGGGAGTTGGGAAAGATGAGCAGTGTTGATTCCTTTGTATTGAGAGTAGATTGAGTGACAACGGTCACATAATGTTTAGATTGCAGAGGCAACGTTCTGGTTCAATAGAGCAATGGCTCTTTTCTGATCTATATAAATTCGCTCAGATCTTCCATTTCTTCACAAACTGAGCCTTTTCATTTCTTACTTCTCATTTCATAAGCTCATTTCTTACATTTGTACTCCTCATTTATTTATTTCTTACTTCTCATTTCACAAGCTCATTTCTTGCATTTGTACTCCTCATTTATTAACTAATCACCATCCATCCACCATATTACCAAGGAGTCATAGTACCAAGGAGCTCTCAAGCAGCATGCAGAGGAGTCAGCTCGAAAAGGGTAGCAGGACGACTTAGTGTAAGCTCCCGCCGTCGCTCCCCTAGTCCTCCTCCAGCTCTGACTCCCATTGATGCTCGTCAGGTCTCGCCAAGCATGGGAGACTACGGCATGGATGACCGTCATATGGATGGTATAGAGGGCTACAAGGAGTACCAGGGCGGTCCAGAGCTAACGGGGACAACAGAATTCTCTCCCCTGTCCATAGACGCCAACATTGGCAGGTCTGGACGAATGGCGAATTGCTGGAAGCACATGACCTGGAGCTAGGAAATCCGAGATGGTGAAACAGTAGACATCGCAACTTGTAATTATTGCAATGCTAAATTAAGTGCTTGTACAGATGTAGGGACAGGGCACTTGAACTGGCATTACAAAGCATGCTTACGCAAGATGGCGGCACAGGGCCGAGGGGGAGTAGGAGTACAAACACGGCTAAACTTCGAGGCCAATGGCTCTGTAAATACTTAGGTATACAACCCGCTTTTTGCCCGTGGGGAAATTGCTAGATATATTGTTTCAGAAGATCAACCAATTGGATGGGTGAAATTTGCACGTTCGAAAGAATGATCCAACGCGGCTTTTGCCCATAGTACCAACATGTTAGTAGGAGAACTACTACATCCGATATTTTACGGATATATCAAAAGGAACTAGTCGAGCTGAAAGAACTATTCCAACAAGTTCAGTTTTCTTTTGTCATAACCTAAGATATTTGGATATCATCACACCAAAGAAGTACCTACCTTAGTGTTGTAGCCCATTATTTAGATGATAATTATAAGTTAAACAAGAGAGTCATAGGATTTAAAGTAATAAATGAATCACACATGGGAGAGGCCATTGCTGGGCGTATACTACACGTACTTGATGATTTTAAGATAGATAATAAAATTGCTTCTTCTATAACTCTTGACAATGCATCGGCAAACACAACGGCTATGGACATCCTCACCCCAAGATCGCAAACATATATTGATGGTTATGTTCTTCACTAGAAATGTGTATGCACATCTTGAATCTTGTTGTTCAAGATGGTATACAAGCAATTGGTCCATATTTGAACAGTATCCGTGATGCCATTCGTTACCTCACAAGTTTCCCACAAGTGGTAGCCAGGTTCGAAGAGTACTGCGTAGTTAATGGGAAAGAGCCAAGAAAATTTCGTCTTGACATGAAAGTGAGGTGAAACTCGACATATATTGTGTTAAAGAAGATACAAGGGTACGAACATGTTATATCCGTTTTTGTCAATGCTAACTCTTAAAATAATGAATTGGTAGTTACTAATTCAAATTGGTAGATTGCTAGTCGTTTTCGAGAGTTTTTAAGACCTTTTTATAAAACAACAAATATTTTATCTAGTGTTTATTATCCTACCTCTTGCTTAGTTATAGAGTTTATTTGGTTAATTGCAGACAAAATTGCCAAATCTAGGGACGATCCTCTTTTAGGCCATGCTGTCGTAGTAATGGAGGAAGAATTTATTAAATATTTTGGTTCTATTTCACACTTGTATTACTTTGCTATCGTTTTCAATCCTATAAAAAATTGGCAGGTTTACATATTGGTATGGAGGAAACATGTAAATGCCTTGGCCTTGATTATTCGAAAGCTTTCACACATGTCAAAGAGGAGCTTTTTCGTGTTTTTCGTATGTATCATGATAAGTTTGGCAGCAGTGGAAGATCGGAGGCCTCACAGCAGACGCGATAAGGAAAGACAAGCTTGACATCACACTTATAGAAGAAGCTAAAGGGTAAGTCTACTTCTTCGTCCTCTCAGCCTCAGGTGGTCTCCAAGTGGAATTCTATCTTGGAGTTGAACCACTATTTGGAGCATGATTTTGCAAATATTGATCCCGATCTTATTGGTGGAGGCAAGATAGACTTGCTCGAGTGGTGGAAGAACAACAAGCGGATAAAATGGGAAAAAGGTCAGTAGAGATGTAGTTTGGACATTAGCACACTTCCGTAAAAGTGGCGATATGGAAAACCATGGTGTTAGCCTTAGTTTAGGTCAAGCCAATGGAGAACAAGAGCGTTGAGTGCGTTATTGGAGCTTCATGATGAAGAGTGCTTTGAAAAGTGTGCTCAAGTATGTGTTAAGTGTAAACCCCATTGTGTTGTTGGGTTATCGGGTTACAGTGGCAGAGAGAGGGGGGCCGGGGGGGCCTGGCACCCCCCAACGTCAGCCCAGCCCCCCCAGTACCCCACTGGATGTAACAGGCAGCGGGCAGCCCAATCAATTAGTAATCGCCAATTAGTAGTTAACCCAGCAGGAGTGCAGGACGGCGCCGCTTCATATTGCAATTTCCAGGAGGAGGCGAAGCGACGCCATCACGCCAACCGGGAGCCGTCCGTCCGCGTCCGCCGTCCGCCTGCGCAGCGCAAACCATACGCATACTCCGCCTGTCCGCTGTCCACCAACGCTATCCACAGTCCGCCGTCCGACCGTCCCCGTCAGCCAGGTAATCTAATCAATCATCAATGATCTCTATTCTCTAATTCTCAATAGACTATAGTATACGGTGACTCGGTGAGGCATTCGGCTTTAGCCTTGCATTCCATATTTGATATTTCCATTACCAAAATACCAAATGAATTTGTTATTTGTCCCATACAATTTTAGATGATATGAAGAAGAGAAAGACAATTCATAGTTTTTTGAAGCCTGTTGGTTCAAGTGCTAACGTGGAAGTGGAAATTCCTAACGTGGAAGGGGAAACTCCTAACGAACATGATGTGGAAAATCCTAATAATCAGAGTAGTGTTGCTGCTGCACCATTAGAAGCCGAGGCTGCCGAGCATCAACCAATTGTAGCTACTAGATTTGAGAGAGACCCTGGTAAACGTGTTCAAATCTTAGAATTGCCAGTTGATCAACAAGATGAAGCTCGAAGTTTTTATATTTCAGAGGGCTCATATCAACCTATGTTAGCAGAGTACCCGCTCAGTGAATTATCTCATCGTCGCCGATTTCAAAGCAGTTGGTTCAAGCAATTTACTTGGCTAGAATATTTATTTGCGAAACATATTACTTTGATAGTTTGATATGTGACTATTGGATCGGTAAATCCGGCATGATTCATTGGTTCTACTCTACTTGTTGTCCATTTGTCCCCCCCCCCCATATCCAATTCCTGGCTCCGCCCCTGTCGGGTTAGCCCATATATAAGTGGATAGTATCGACATATGTGGTTCAGATATAGGGTTTTAATGTAAAGTGGTTGGCTTTACCACCACTATAAAAGGAGAGATAAAGGTGGCTTAGAGATTAAGCCTTTGGAAGCCTTTGTAGAGAGAGTGCTCTTGAGAAGAGCTTTAAGAAGATGTTATGAGAAGCTCTTCTATTTGAGCCTTTTGTCATTCTTAAACTTGTGTGTGACTAGGAAGTGGTGTAAACATTCACCTCCAAACATTAATATATCTATCAAATTCGTGCAAATGCTCGTTCTTGTTGATGTTGAGCTTTTTGCCTTGTTTGTATTTGATTCTTATGTTTTTTTCTCTCCTCTTGATCTTGCCAAGAATGTGTACATGATAGAACAATCTCTTAGAGGCAAGATCCAATCCATCTAGCTATCCCAATAGCAAATTATTTAAGTTTGTCTTGAGTTTGCTCGGTTTTGGCTTGAAAGGAGTGAAATCTTGAGAGATTTTGTTCTAGATGTTTTGGCTTGGAGTTTTGCTATTGTTTAGCTTGCTAGGACATGTGAGAGTTGATCTATGATCATCTTGAGCATCCTTAGCCCATGAGCAAGCTTTTGACTTTGATTGCACTTTTGGCTTGGTTTTTTTATGTAATCTTCTTTGGAAAGGATAAAGGTTGGTATTTTGGCAATGATTCTTTGGATTATTGATTGGAATAAGTTCACAATGTCCTAAGAAAGCTTTGTGTCAAGTTTCATAAGATTTGGAGTTGTAGTTTATAAAGTTGTGTTTGTTTTGGTTTTACTCGAGCTGCAGTTCTCAGTTCTGTTATAAGAAAAAGGTAGCACCGATTTTTCTTTAGAACCGTACTTTGGTTGACGGTAGCACTAATCTAGATGTCAAGGCTTATTTGGCTTGGTTATTTGTGAACTTTTTTGTAATTAGTCTATGATCTTTAGCCTTATGCAGCTATTAGATTGAAAAGTTTTGAATCCCTTGAGATGAAATGCTTCTTAAAAAACTATTAATAAGGCGCATATTCAACCTCTCGTAGTCGGCTCGTCCGTAATCGACCTACCTATAGTTTTATTGCCCTGAGATCGATTGACAATGAATCTCCTTAGTACGGGCGTTGTCCGGCATACATGTCACCGTCTAAACCAAATTAGTCAAAAGATAAAATTGCAAGCCAAGAGTGTATAGTTCTGTCCGTCCTCCGATCCAAACTAACGCCACATAACCCCAATCAATCAGGCACCGTAGTACAGGCATTATGACTCGATCGATCGTCATATACACAGTGCTTCCAAGCTACCTTTTCTTTTATCTTGTCTTCATTTCTTGCCCATTTGCAAGCATGGGTTGAACATAACCACGCACGTACGTGACATGCATCCATGCATGATACACGTACATACTATGCAGTAAAATAGTACTTGTAGTGGCAGTTGATAGTATTTATTTGAGGTACAAAAGGTTGCCTAATGTTCAAGTTTTCCAGAGGCCTAGTTTAATAGTAGCACTGGACGTACTTATATTGTACATGCAGTAATTTAATTTACGCAAGTGCTATACAACATTCACAACTACATAAAACCTAATACTAGACGCCAAATCACAGATGATTTGACAAAATCATCTGTGACCGACACTAACACAGACGGTTTTAATTTGGACACCGTCTGTGTTGATGGCGTCGGAGAAAACAAGTATCACAGATGGTTCTTATCGATGAACCGTCTGTGATATTTCAATATCACAGACGGTTTTTATTTTTTTATCGATGAATCGTCTGTGATATTCCAGTATCACAGACGGTTTTTATTTAAAATCGTCTGTGATAATCTGGAATTTTTTTTATTAAAAATCGTCTGTGATAATTATCACAGACGGTTCGTATTAAAAACCGTCTGTGATAATATGAATTATCACAGACGGTTCGTATTAAAAATTGTCTGTGATAATATGAATTATCATTGACGATTTTTTATTAAAAACCGTCTGTGATAAGCTGATTATCACATACGGTTCGTATTAAAAAAACCGTCTGTGATATGTTTCCCGCCTTGCAATTCTCCAGAATTTCATAATTTCCCGCCTGAGTCCGAGTAGGATTTAGTTTTGAGACACATTCAGTAAAACGGGCATAACTTTTGCATACAGTGTCCGTTTTCGACGTTCTTGTACTCGTTGGAAAGCTAACAACGAGCCCGATCCAAAAAATGACCGACTTGCACTCATCGCTCTCCAAGATCCCGAAAATCGGCCATCTTTGGACCTAAATCTGCGTCGCAAGTTTTTTGTTTCTGTTTTTGCCCTTTTCTTGGTCTTCCTTTCGAAATTTGGATTTTGCTTCAACTGAAAAGTTGTAGATCTCATCAAAACCTTTCAAATGAGTATATATAAGTCATATAAAACTTTGCTATTTTATCTTTTCAGACTAGTTGTTTGTATTGCATCGGTATATAAAATTTTGTGCTCTAATTCACAGACGGTTGGCATATAGAACCGTCTGTGATATTCATTCATCACAGACGGTTCTAGCTACCAACCGTCTGTGATAATTTGACCGCTGGGCCCGTCGATCCTCCTCAACCCAATCCTAGCCAATAGAAATCCACCAATCCTCACCCCACGGATCGTAGCTCCGCCTCTCTGTCCCTGCGTCAAAAAATTTCACACTCCCTCCCATATAAATAATCACCAGAACCCAACCTCCTTTCTGTTCTCCTCCTTGCTGTTCTCCTCTTGTTCTCCTCCTCCTTGACTCATACCATAATAGCCCCACGAAGCAGACGATGCACAAGGCAGCGCTCAATCAACGCCGACGATGGTGGACGTCAAAGACATCCAGCTCATACGCTGCATCAAGGGTGAGAAGGCCTAGGCATAGAGGATCTTTGCTTTTCTCTGTTCTTGTTGTGTTAGCTAGATGGGCAACCTGTTTGTTGTTCTCCTACTCCTTGTTGTTAGTTGTTTGTCTGTATGTTCTTGTAATGGTAGGCTCTAATCGTAATAAAAATAAAATATGTATTGTGTTTCATACTATATTTTCTTGTTTTCATTTCAATTAATTGATTTGCGAAATGGATATTTTATGTTTGTGAAATGAATTGAGATGTGAATTGGATGTATACATGTACATGTTGATCTGCTTGTTTCAGAGGGTATGGCTAGCATTTCCTGAGGCTAGCCAATAAACAAAAATAGATTTAGGGGTAGAAGAGAATAGTACAGACGGTTTTAACTAGAACCGTTTGTGATATATAACTATTACAGACGGTTTTTAACTAGAACCGTCTGTGATTATAACTATCACAGACGGTTCAAAAGCCGTCTGTGATGACCTCGTATCATTACTGACCCATAAATTCAGATGGCTCACAAAACCGTCTGTGATGACGTTTCTGAACCGTCTATGATAAGGTTTTCTATAGTAGTGATTTTGACTGTTTTTTTTAAGAAAATTAGTCAAATTTCATACAACTCAATTTGTATCAAGATTCGTACTCCCGTCCACCTCCATCTTCATCTCCAGTGAAGATCCAATGAAGCTCCCCGTTGTTTTGTTCTCCGACCGTCGCCGTTGCTGGCATCTTCAACGAAGGTGCCGAGTTAGAGTTTGTGTTCACCAGTTAGGGTTGAGGTTCACCGGTGGCCACTGGGCTTAGGGTCCGTTTATATTGAATTTTGCTGATGGCTTTTGGGTTTAGATTATAAATAATAAAAGTTTGTAGAGAACCGTACAGAGAGAGAGAAACTCACGTGCAATTTTGACCGATATAAATGAAGTCAATATATCGTGTGCTACAATTGACTAGTAGACCCGTCTTGAAAAGACATCCCGTTCGAAAGCTAGACACTGTAGAAAAGTTATTTACTGTAGAAAAATATGTTTTAGAAACTAATATAAACAGGGCCCTAGAGGGATGACGGGGTGGCGGCGGACAGGTTGTGGGTGGTGGCAACAAAGGTGCATTGAAGCGGCGATGGTGCTGTTGGATGCTTGTGAGGAGTGCAATGGGTAGGGGTAAAGACAACAGATCCGATGATGGGTGGTGGTGGAGCCGATAGATCTGGTGACGACGAGCCACTGAAGACTGGGAAGAAGGGCAAGCTGATAGTGGGGAGGTGGCGGAGGGGCGACGGCGGACGCAAGTGAGAAGTAGGGCAATAGGCGATAGCCATGGATAGGGACGACAAGATCGAAGAGTAATTAGGAAGCCGAAGATCAATAAAGTTATTAACGACATTCATGTCTAGTCTCTTTTCCCCCTAGTTTAATGAGCCACATATCTTCTCGTTGTCCTGTTTGCAGCATGATTATACTCCTGATTGATCAATGAAAGTTTTTGCTCTTGGTAAAAGAAAAGATTGAATAGCGCTTGTATTCATATGAGGCCAATGGGCCAGTATATATACACAAAGTACAAGTGGTAAATATGCAAGGAACCCCTCATAACAATGGGGAATAACAAACTATACATATATCTCTAACACCCCCCCTCAAACTCATGGTGGATCAACAACACTGAGTTTGGAGAGATAGAAGCTGTGCTGTGCTCGAGTCTGGGCCTTCGTGAAGAAATCCGCTATCTGAAGCTCTGAAGGCACATACTGAAGAGTAATCACCTGATCATGCACACCAGTCCTCATGAAAGAAGCATCAACACCAATGTGCTTGGTGAGCTCATGCTTCACAGGATCACGAGCAATACTGATAGCACCTGTACTGTCTGACAAAAGAGGGGTCGGTGTAGTGACAGAAACACCAAAATCCTCAAGTAACCACCGTAGCCAAGTAATCTCTGCTGTCAAGAGAGCCATAGCTCGCAACTCAGCCTCTGCACTCGAACGGGACACTGCAGTCTGTTTCTTCGTCTTCCAGGCAATAAGAGAACCACCAAGAAAAACACAGTAAGCAGAGATAGACCGGCGATCAGAGGGATCGCTGGCCCAAGTAGCATCCGAATAGGCCTGAAGCTGTAATGAGCTGGAACGTGGAAAGAAGAGACGGCGAGAGATAGTCCCACGAAGGTATCGCAGAACTCGAAGAAGGTGGCTGTAGTGAACCTGAGTGGGAGCTGAAACAAACTGGCTCAGAATATGAACTGGATAAGTGATATCCGGACGAGTAACAGCAAGGTAGACAAGACTCCCAACAAGGTGACGATAGCGAGTCGGATCAGAAAGAGGCTCGCCATCAGAGAGTCGGAGGTGAACATTGAGCTCCATGGGAGTCTCAACAGTACGCTGATCAGTGAGAGAGACGCGATCAAGAAGATCCTGAATATATTTCTCTTGGGACATAAAGAAACCATCTGGAGTGGAAGTAACCTCAATCCCAAGGAAGTAACGAAGAGGACCAAGATCCGACATAAGGAACTGCTCACTAAGACGAGCCTTGACAAAGGCAATGTACTCAGAATCATCTCCCGTAATGATCATATCATCAACATACAGGAGAAGAAGAGTCCGACCACGAGACGAAGTGTGGACAAAGAGCGCAGGATCATGATCACTAGCTGAAAAACCAGCAGCAGTGACCACAGAGGAGAAGCGCTCAAACCAAGCACGAGGGGCTTGCTTAAGGCCATAGAGAGAGCGACGAAGGCGACAGACCATGCCCTCAGGAACAGAATACCCAGGTGGCGGATGCATGTAGACCTCCTCACGCAACTCGCCATTAAGAAAGGCATTCTTGACATCAAGCTGAGAAACAGACCAGTGGCGAACAGACGCCACCGAAAGAAGAGTGCGAACAGTGGTCATGTGGGCCACAGGAGCAAAAGTCTCGTCGTAGTCAACACCATGCTGCTGCTGGAAACCACGAGCAACAAGACGCGCCTTATATCGCTCAAGAGAGCCATCAGAGCGAGTCTTAATCTTATATACCCACTTACACGTGATGGGATGAGAATGAGATGGAAAAGGAACAAGATCCCAAGTACCAGTACGCTCGAGGGCAGCAATCTCCTCGGCCATGGCAAGCTGCCACTCAGGGTGAGTAACAGCATCCCGGTAGGAGACAGGCTCATGAGTAGCTGCGCCAGCAAAGGCAAAACGGGCAGGAGGCCGAATCGACTGGCGATCGCGGAGAGCGTAGCGAGGAGAAGATGACCCATCAGGGGAAGATGGAGCATCAGAAGAAGATGGAACATCAGGAGAAGATGGCTCATCGGAAATATTCTCAATACGAGGTCGACGAGTGTAGACGATAGTGGGAGGAGCCTGGGGAGTCGTAGGAGACAACACAGGCGGCGACAACGGCGGAGAGGCCACAGGGGGAATATGTGGAGACTCAGTAGGACAGGTGGACGAGGGCAAAACAGATATAGGAGTATCTGGAAAGGTCAAAAAAGACAGAGACTCCACAGAGGAAGCCGAATGAGAGGCAGGACGTGGGTAGAATGGACGAGACTCGTCGAAAGTCACATCCCGAGAAACCCGTATCCGACGACCAACAGGATCCCAGCACCGATATCCCTTGTGCTCGGCACTGTACCCCAGAAAGACACACTCAACAGACTGAGCGGTCAGTTTGGTGCGTTCTCGAGGGGCAAGGAGAACGTAGCAAACGCAGCCAAACAGATGAAGGGCAGAGTAGTCAGGAAGACAACCACAGAGACGCTCAACAGGGATCGCACCCTTCAGAGCAGAAGAGGGCTGGATGTTGACGAGATAGGTGGCAGTGGAAACAGCCTCGGCCCAAAAGTGAGGTGGAATAGAGGCGGCGATCATCAGAGCACGAGCCGTCTCAAGGAGGTGACGATGCTTGCGCTCAGCGACACCATTCTGAGCATGAGCACCAGGACAAGAAAACTGAGCGAGAGTGCCCTGCTCAGCAAGGAAGCTGCGCAGGTGACGAGAGAGGTACTCGCCAGCAGAATCAGCACGAAAGACACGAATAGGAGTGGAGAACTGTGTGTGTATCATAGTGGCAAATTGTTTATAGATAGGCAAGGCCTCACTACGAGAAGACATGAAATATATCCAAGTGTGGCGAGAGAAATCATCTATAAAAATAATATAATAACGATGACCCCCTTTCAAAACGAAGGGAGCCGGACCCCAAACATCTGAATGAACAAGATCAAAAGGACGCTGAGACACAGTCTCACTATGAGGATAAGGAAGCTGAATCTGTTTACCTAATTTACAACCCTGACAATCTAAAGACACGTCTCCTGAGACAGACCCCAGAAGACCACGACGAACTAAGGACGACAGACGAGATCCACACAGATGGCCAAGACGGTGATGCCACTGCTGGAAAGAGCCGGTAGACGAAGTGGCAGAAGCGGAGAGACTGGCGGCGGTGGTGGCAGCGGAAGGAAGATGAAGCCAGTCAAGCTCCCAGAGACGCTGTGAGTCACGGCGCCGAGGGCCAGAACCAACCAGAGCTCCCGTGTGGCAGTCCTGAACACAACAAGAGTCAGAGTCGAGAATAACCCGATAACCAAGGTCAGTAATCTGCCCAGCAGAAAGAAGCTGCAAGGTAAGGCGAGGAACATGAGCAACAGAAGGAATATGAAAAGATGAGTTGCTAAGAGATCCTCGACCAGAGACAGAAAGAGATGTACCATCAGCAGTAAGAACACTGACAGGAGAATCAAGAGGTGTAATAGAAGACAGAGTGGAAGGATCAGGAGTCATGTGAAAAGATGCTCCAGAATCAAGAATCCACGGGGAGGTACCTGACTGTGTAGGAGGTGGTCTCTCAGTGCCCGAAGAGTCAGTAGCAGAACATGCAGAACCTGTCGAGGGAGAACCTGAAGCGGCAAGTAGGCGTCGAAGTCTGGCTATCTCCTGCTCGGTGAGATAAGCTGCTGAAGAAGTCGAGGCAGACGTCGTCGTAGAAGCACTAGTGCCAGTAGAAGAACGGCGTGAAAGATGCCGCTTCTTCTTGTAGCACTGGGACTCAGTGTGGCCATCCTTGTCGCAGTAGGAACAGTGAGGACGGCCACCTCCAGACGGAGGACGGCCACCACCACCTGTGGTAGCCGCTGGAGGAGGCAGTGTAGCAAGCGGACGAGCGGCGAGCACAGAGGGGAGTGGCATCAGACCAGCACCACTCAAACGAGTCTCCTCTGCGCGTATCTCGGTAAGAGCCTCCAGGAGAGTGACACGAGGGTGGCGTGCAAGAAGCTGGGCACGCCTTTGCTCGAACTCAGGACGAAGGCGAGTAAGGAACTCGTAAACCCGCTGAAACTCCAGGTCAGCACGTACATCCAGGCAGCACGGACAGGTACGACAGCCAGCAGTGCGGAGAGAGTCCAACTGACGCCAAACAGCAGAGCTCTGAGCGTAAAAGGCGTCAACAGTAGCATCACCCTGCTGAAGAGAGTGCTCCTGGCGGACCACGGACAGGTACAGGGCATCACCAGAAGGCTCGTAGCGCTGACGAAGATGAGTCCACATCTGGAAAGCCGAAGAGAGTCCCACCACCTCAGAAGAGAACTGAGGCTGGACACTGGCGATGAAGACAGCAGCAGCCCGAGCGTCGTCATCGTACCACTGAGTGTAGACGGTCAGACGATCCTTGTAGGAATCCAGATCCTCCTGGTAGGTAGAGGCAGCGTCATCATTAGCAAGGCGAGCGGCCTCAGTAACAGCCTTATCGGCTGTCGAAGGCAATGCAACAGGCGTAGGCTCCGTCGGAGGAATAGGGCAAGGCGGGCAGGTGACATCGCCAGAGAGGACGCCCCAGAGACGAAGACCACGCATGTGGATGCGCATGTGAGACACGAAGTCGGTGTAATTAACACCATCAAAGATCACCGGGCAGCGAGGGAGGGAAACGGTGTCCATTGGTAGGCGGCGCTGGACGGCGCGGCGACCAAGACAACGAAGTCTAACAGGCGGCGCTGGACGGCGCGGCGGTTAGAACGACGTTTTTTTTTTGCTTTTTTTTGCTTCTTCCGATCGGTTTACAAACCAATCAGGCCAGAGCACAAGCCACCCAACCGACCAAGTCAGGGAGGAGTCCCCAAGCGACTCAGGCGACGGCGGGCCGGCGACGGCGCGGCGAAACCGGCGACGGCAGGCAGGCGACGACGCGGCGGGACCGACGACGGCGCGGGCGAGCAGGCGACGGCGCGGGCGGGCAGGCGACGGCGCAGCGGGATCGGCGACGGCGCGAAGGGGCCAGCGACGGCGCGATCTTGAGGAGCGGCGGCGGCGTCCCGATCTGCGGCGTCCCGATCTTCACCGCGGCCAGATCTGGCGCGGGGACGTGATGACGACGGGAGCCGACTCTCGCGGCGGCACCGGCGACGGAGAACCGCGACGGCGCTTGGGACCTGTGACGGGGAGGCCGGCAGAGGCGACCGGGTAGGCGGGGAGGCGCCGGGCTGGAGGCGGAGACGCCGAGGCCGGGCGGGGGAGGCGCCGAGGCCGGCGGTGGCGGAGGCCGGAAATCGGCGACGGCGGCGGAGGCGGCACACGGGCGCGCGGAACCCTAGGTAAGCCAAAACCCTAGTTTTGGCTCTGATACCATGTTATGAATAGCGCTTGTATTCATATGAGGCCAATGGGCCAGTATATATACACAAAGTACAAGTGGTAAATATGCAAAGAACCCCTCATAACAATGGGGAATAACAAACTATACATATATCTATAACACTCTCGTGGGTAATGCGTGCATGCTTTTCATGTAAATGTCGCAAACAATATTAACGATCGCAAAGTCTCCAGAATGACAAATCGCTACGTACGTGCAGTGCTCTCCTCATGCATGCAGATCGAAGACATGCATGGCTTGCTTGCAAGGAATTTGGCCTCTCCATGTACCAATCCTTAGCTTGCGGTTCTTGAAGCCGTAACGTGTAGACATTGCCAACGTTTAGCCGTCGTAGTAGAAGTAATACCAGTTGCTATCGGTTGCTACCAAGACGACTCTCTCGTTGCCACGAACGTGAAATTAACACTACTAAATTGTGACTGAATATACTGTACCAACATTTGCTAGAGTTATTAATTAGGTAGTACCACCGTTCTTTTTTACTTGCTGTTTTTAGGTGGTGATCGGTTCGGCTGAAAAGCTCGTGGCTTATGGCTGAAAATACTGTAGCTGGCTGAAAAAAGCACTGTAGCTGACAGAGGCTTATTTAGCATAATTAAATTTAAAAATAAAAAATATGTTAGCCCATTACGTATAATACAAACAAATACGGGAAAAAAGAACCGGCAAAAAAGCTCAACAAAAAGCCAAAAGTTTAGAAAAAGACGAAACTTATGAATAGTGAAAAATAAGCCAGAAGCCAGAAGTCGAAGCCGAGTTGATCAGGGCCTTAATATAGACACAGTTCCTAATACACATATTTGACTAGTAATTTTTTAATTATATGTTAGTAAAAATAATGATATGGAGGTGTTTTTATGAAAAATCCAGTGATATCATTTTCACACAATAAATTTAAAAACTTTTTTTATATATTAATAGTTACAAGTTTAAAAAGTTAATTATACGTATTCTAAAACAACATCGAAAAGGATTGAGCTGCTCCATTGTTGTATTTAATTTGTGGACAGAAACAAACACGGTCGCGTTCAAGCAAGGATCGTACGCGTAGCCGGCCATGCATCAGAAGATAACATGATAAGTCTACGAAAATGGTGTGTTCGCATCGAATGGCTATTAGTTTACTTGTAGTCTTTATCATTGCTGATTGATGTGGTACTGTTCACGGTTCCAAAGTCATGTGTAAATTAATGTACATGAATTCTTCAGCCAAATTTCTTGTTAATAATTCAAGGAGGGAAGAGTGTAATTTTCACACCATTACGACTGCAAAATTCGAGCACATCAACATGGGTGTGGTTCACACAGGATGTGCACGTCAACCATTTCTGAAACCCATCAAGTTATGACTGGACAACTGCAACGGGCCGGATCCGAGTCATTTCACGCTAACATCTAGAAATGGTATGCATGCATGAACGTAGGTGCTGTAATCAACACACATATAAGTACGCACGTAATGAGATCATACTATTAGAATACTCCTGTATCAATTAATTTCCCCTTTTCCAGAATCAAATAGCTGAGTACATGCGTGCATATAACTCACTTGCACTGCTAAGAGCATATTTAGTGTATTGAACCGATGTCGATTCAAAGTACGTAATTATTTTAGGAACTTAAGCTTGTTTTTGTTTAATGTATTGAACCGATTTCTACTAATAACTGGGACCTACGTTTAATTAAAAACCACAGAATAATAATATCCTCTCTCAACCGTACTCTCTTTTATGTAGTTGTTTAATACTCATATGAATTATTTAATATTTTAAATCGATTCCTAAGTAGAGTTCGGTTCTATGTATTTTTTTTGTTAGAATTAACTCCTCTAATATATTGAATTAATTTAATGTCTTTTCTTTTCTCATTTAAATCGGCTAAAACACGGAGATGGCTAACCTGTAAGCATTGCCAAGAGCTAGCTAGAGATCGATCAGGACTTGCAGGGGCAGGGCAAGAGAGGAATGATGAGCTGCCCCACCAATGGCCCAACTAAATCCCATCAATCCCCTCACTAATTAATTAACCCCTCGCTTCTCCTCTTAGTCAAATAACATGTGGGTAGTATACAAGTATATAAAAGAAGTACGTGTATGAGGAATGACGAGCTGCCCCACCAATGGTATGTGTATTTTTTCAATATACTTCCTTTTACATACGAATATAATATTAGTAAAATATACCAAAACTATGTGCTCTTTTACAATATTTTTATATCATTCGCATATGAGTATTTTAAAATTAGTATACAAGTCTACCTAAGATAATAAAAAAGTACATTAATTTGTTTAGATGATATAGTATGGATGAAAGTAATCACAGCTAGAAGTAAAATGTATTTTTCCTCTCTCTCCCTCTGTACTTATCGCACAAAAGAAACACAGCAGCTGCGTACAAAGTTGCATGCGAGATTTCGAGTTTGCAGCTTGCAAGACCGCACACACTACCGTGCAAGCAATTAATCGCTCCCCATCTAGCAGTATTATTATATAACAACGAGTAGCTTTCTCTTCCTTTCTAGTTTCTACCTCAAAGCAAATCCTTGCAAAGCTCGCCGTCCTGTCCCTCTAGCTCCCAGCCGGGCAGCTCGTCATGTCGACCAGAGCGCGCCGGAGCGGCGGCGGCAGGCACTTCCAGGTGGGCCGGCGCCGCCACGTGCCGGTCGTCGACACCGGGTGCGGATGCCGCCCGCTTCGGCCCAGGCTGCTCAGCCTCCCGTCCTTCCTCAAGCCCTTCCCGAGTAAGCCGGTGCCGGCAAGGAGCGCCTCGCACTCTTCCTCTCGCTTCTTCCCCTCGTCGTCCTCCACCGCCTCCTTGTCCTCCTCCTCCGCCGCCACCTACACCACAAACTACTCCTCCTCCTCCAACTTCTCCAACTACTACTACTCCCATGGCTACAGCGCTGGTACCAAGAAGCAAGTACAAGATCCTCCCGCCAAGGCGCCGCCGGCGCCGGTCAAGAGGCAGCTGAGCACGAAGAAGAAGAGAAGGTACGTGGAGAAGGCGGCGGCGGCGGAGGAGGTCGGGGTGGCGGTGGAGAAGGAGTCGTCTGACCCGCGCGCCGACTTCCGGGAGAGCATGGTGCAGATGGTGGTGGAGATGGGGCTCTGCGACTGGGACGACCTCCGCTGCATGCTCCGCCGCCTGCTCGCCCTCAACGCGCCGCGCCACCACGCCGCCATCCTCACCGCCTTCGCCGAGGTCTGCGCCCAGCTCGCCGCGCCCACAGCTCCGCCTCCGGCGTATCACCAGCACCGGCGCTGAGTGAGGACGTCCACCCTCGCGCCCGCCGCGCGTGCATGGTGGGGTCGGCCGGTCTCGAGATCCTGGCACCACCTGGTGTACGCATCGCGCCTGTCGGAGTGAGGTTGCCGGGTGGTGATAGGATCTCGAAGGAGAAAGAACAAAGGCGAGTAGCTAGCACCAGTAGTACAAAAAGCTCAAAAAATGTAGTAGCAGGCTACGAAAAGTAGTAGCAGCTGCATGCTTGATTTCTGTAGTCCAGTTCTTGTTGGGTTAATTAGTTTCTGTAATTTGGTTTTCTTGCGAGTTTTTATCTTAATTTGTAGTGTTCTAGTGTGTTTCATGCAGGTGTGTGCTAGCTAGCTTAATTGTGTCAAAGTGCATGGCCTTTGGTTTTGCATGAAGGTCCATGAAGAAGTGCTACAATTGTTACTATATATCTGATATATGCACGTGATGTGTCCTAATTTGTGTTATATGAGACTTTGCTAGTCAATGTTGAGACTGTTGTGCTACACGAGAGCTTATTCATTTGGTTTTAGGGGACTAGCTTGTGATTATGCTGAGGTGTAGGTACAGGTACTGAAACTCCATTCATCTCTGAAGCACAAGCATTACGTACTTATGATCTTCAAGGGATTTGTTCAGCATTTGGATAATATTCGTAGTATTTCTTTGATGTGCATCCTCTTTAAAGCTCATGGTAGTATTTTTTTGGTGTGTGTTCTTCTTGAATCCCAACCTACAATGAACGGTCTGCTCGTGCTCCCTACCTGCCCACAACCATCTCACCACTTATTAACCGCTCCAACCCAATTCAATATATATTCTCCACTATTCCAATTCCTCTCCCAATTCCCCAACCATAATCATTTCCTCTCCTCCCTACTAGGCACTGGTTGGTAGTTGGGTTGGCTGCTCGATGACCGACGGTGCGGTGCAGAGAGGAGTGAGCGGCATGGCGCGGAACAGGAGCCATGGGAGTAGCAGTGCGGCATTGACACAGGAGCAGCAGGCAAAGGGCGACACAACGCGGTGCGGGAGTTGGCAAGCAGCCAGGTGGCAAGGTGGGAGTAAGCACCGACATATAACCACAATAAGTCAGCTCTCGCCGGCCAACTTTGCCCCTTCACTGCTAGAACACTGACAAGATTATCGACAACACCTAGTTCCTTCCTTCTTCAACACCCTACATGAGCTTTTTGACCCGTTTGACACCTACTGTGAATGTTGGAGCTGTGCCTAGGTTGCATCATCTCTAACTAGTGTAGGCGGCCGGCTTCATTAGGAGCCTCAACAACCCTCAGCTGTTCTTCTACGGGCCGTCGTGCTTCTTCTCACTCTGCAAGGTCACGTCAACACCGTCGTGCACAGGCTTCACGAGTAGATAGTCATAGGTGCAAGCAGTAGCCGCACGCCATAACAGGAATGCCGGTGCTTGTAAAGGTGACCAAGGCCACTGCCCTAGCTTCTTCAATGTGCTAGGGTGCGAGGCGCTGCATGACGAGCTAGGCCATGGTGGCCATGCACACGGCCAAGGGCGTGGTGTTGAACACCTTCTTAGACCTTGAAGCCCAGTTCATGTTAGTGATATACCCTAGAGGCAATCATAGAGATAATTGTATCACTTCTATATTTATGATCTTTTGAATAATATGTTATTTTGTATTAATTGATTATCACGTTTCATGGATCATGGATATGTGATATCAAATCAATAATGTGGACACATGTTAGAGAACATCATGTTGGATTGACCCATTATGAGACACTACAGGAACAGTTATATTCTTAATTAAGTGTCATCAGTTGGTCTCATACATAGTGCATGTAGGATTCTTAGACCTGAGATCGTCATTGTTTTTTACATGTGTAATAGTTTAATTAGGGGTTACCAAATACTACTCCATGACTATGTGGTTATAAAGATAGTTTTCAGGTTACGGAGGAATATGAGCAATCAAGATGGAATTTGCTCCTCCTATATAACAGGAGATATATCTTTAGGCCCCTCAGTATGGTTGGATTAAGAAAGTGTATAGCCATGTCAAATGTGGTTGATGAGTCAATCATAACTGAGTAATCCACTGCAGGTTCGAGTGAAGAATCGAGCTATCATAGGATGGTACGCTTCTCACCTTGAATTCGATCTGGTATCATGAGACAAAGGGATCGGTATATAAGCACTATATAGGTTCGTCCGATATGATCTTTATGTATGTTTAGGAGTCGTTATGTTCTGCTAGGGAGCGCTATCGACTTATGGACTAGAAAGGAATTTTCGACCCATAGACAAATATATATGAATCTATAGGGTCACACACTTAATGGGTTAGAACAATAAGTGTCTGAATGATAGCTTTCGAGTGAGATTCAATCTCTACCCATATCGGATAAGAATCTGATTGGAGATTATATAAAGAGAGGTGCGGGGATAAGGAAGTATCTCAAAACACACCCGTCGAAACCCTAGCCTTCACCTCTCATAACCTCTGTCGTGCGCACTGGTGCTAGCACGCCGACGCATGGTGTTCCATCCATGAACATGTGGACATTGGTAAAGGCGTTGCTGCGACTACGGCGCTGATCGAAATGATCGCAAGGAGGAGACGGTTGGCTGGAGGACGATCGACTACTACCACTATACCTATGTGTTCTTCATTGAATCGGCTGCTTCAACTCTATTTCCGCTGCACTGAGCGTTCAGTCGTAACGATTCATGATCTCTTACTCGTATAGCTTCTTGGTTTACGTGGTAGAAAAAGTTAATCTGTGCTAATGTAGTCTACCCATATTCCAATGGTTCACCGTGTGCTATGAGGTAGCGCTCGGCAAGCCAATGTTAGTGCTTGGGCTGTTCTGTCTGTACAACCGGAACACGGAGGCCATGGCGTCGCACGGTAACAGGCCGTTGTCGACCAGCACTCAATCATTGCAAGGCTATGGAAGACTATGGAATTGTGTGTGTGAAATGTGCACTCCTATTAAAATATTTCTAACTCCGTCACTGAGGAAATGCATAGTTATATATGTAACAGGCTAAGCTAGAAGGCCCGCTCAAGTACTTGGCTTACCATCATTTATCAGCTTTCAGTCACTGCAGGTGCATGTCGATCTCCTTAAAATTTTGTTACCTGGATTGTTGGTTAATAGAAACTTCCTATTGCGATATTATGAAATGTTACACCCTCTCATTCAGTTTACTGCTCCTTTTCTTTTCTCAAAAGAAATATATGCCCTGCGAAAGGTGCAGACGCATGATGCATGCCTTGCGTGTTCCCGATCCCAGCAGCCGTCTGAGAGCCTGCCGGGAATTGGGAGAGCTAGCGTTCGTGCACTAGCTAGTCACTGCTTTTGTGACGTGGCTGATCTCTTGAGCTAGCTACCTTAATTCCGTATGCACGTACGGCTTTCGACACTGATCACCGCGAACAGTAACATTTATGTGCACCTCTGTACGTGTAGATCCTGTATAAAATACATGAGTTCCATAATAATTTTACATGAATCTCATACATTTATCTCGCAAAGGGCCCTTACATTTATCTCGCAGGAATACATAGCTGCATCCACGTGGAATTTCCAAGCGAAGAATATAATTCTTCTGGGCAGCAGTGTGTGCACATATGGAGGCCATGGCTAGCTCACATTTAGGAATGGCAACGGGGCTATTCCCCGGCGGGGAGTGGCTCCCCGTCCCCGACCCCCGCCAGGGAATTTTCCCCGCTTCCCGCCCCCGTCCCCGGTCGCGGGGACACGATCTCCCCGTCCCCGCCCCCCGTCGGGGATCCGAGTCCCCGATGGGTCCAGGCGCCGCCGTCTGGACTCGTGCGGCAGCGCGCGTCCTCGTGTGACGGGCTCGGGATTAATTCCTGTTTTGGATTTCGCCCCCCGCGTCCGCTGGTTCAGCTTCGCCACCGCGCCCACCCTCCGCCCGGCCTGGAACCTCCGCCCGGCCGCCGCCTGGACCTCTGCGCCGCCGCCTCCTGGAGCCTCCACGCCGCCGCCGCCTGGAACCTCCGCCCGGCCGCCGCCTGGACCTCCGCCCGGCCGCCGCCTCCTGGAGCCTCCACGCCGCCGCCGCCTGGAACCTCCGCCCGGCCGCCGCCTCCTGGAGCCTCCACGGCGCCGCCGCCTAGAGCCTTCGCACCGCCGTTGCCTGGAGCCTCCGCGCCGCCTGGAACCTCAGCGCTACCGCCGTTTGGGTCCGAGGGGAGGAGTTGGCCGCCGCCTCGGTCCGAGGGAGGAGTTGGCCGCCGCCGCCGCCAAGGTCCGAGGGGCCGGGGGCGCGGAGATGGTCGCCGGCGGCCGCCGCCTGGGTGGCTGGGACGCTGGGTGGGGTGCGGCCGTGCGGGGAGGAGCCGTTCGGGGCCGCCGTCTGTGGCTGTGTGGAGAGAATCAGAGAAATGTTTCTAGGGTTTGGGCTGTGGATTCTCAAAACCTTATATATTATATACATGGGCCCACATGTCATACTATAAATCGGGGCCCCGAACGGGGGGCGGGGACAGGGAATAGGAGAACGCCCCCGCCCCCGCTTCACCCGATGGGGGGGAGTTTCCCCCAAATCCCTCCCCACGGGGAGCAAAATTTCCCCATCCCTGTCCCCTAATAGAGGAATTCCCCGACGGGGAACGGGGAATGGGGCCCGTTGCCATTCCTACTCACATTAGGCCTTTCTAGGGCCCAGCTCAACTTTCCTTGTTTGCACTACGCGGGATCCCATCCCATCCACGTGTAATTTCGACATGCTAATCGCAAACCAATCGAGCTGCATGCATTGTCCATTCAACAAGATCGCTGCATTGACTTTCGATTTTAAATCTCTCTGTTCACATGGATGCACGAATAGCATATTGAAATATACGCGCGGTTCTCAGGTCTCGTCTCAATTCTGGCATGCATGATGCATCATCCATCGGTGCGTTGGAGCTGGGGGATTACAAAATTCGAGTGGTAGTAGTAGCCGCCATAGCCTCCAGCTCCTCGACGGTCTTAAATGTGACACCGGAACCGGTACTTCACAAAATTCTAGTAGTAGCAGCTACTGGTCATCACCAACCATTAGTACTAGGTGTAAACCCTTGAAAGGCTCAAATGCCCTAATCCGATCCAAGCTAAGCTAGGCAGGGCGGCCCTCACTTAGGCCGCGTATAGCCGGGCTGAGCTTTAGCTTTTTGGGCATCAAAACCGTTTTTTGTCAAACGTTTGAATTTCGAAGCTAAAAAATAACTAAAAATTTGAAGCCAAGCCTAAAATAAACTGCAGATTTGCAGCCCAAATTTCGTAGCTTCCTGCATGTGCCCTATTTAATTCTACTACTATCAGGTAGTGCTGCGACACGGCATGGGCATGACGTGATAGAAACAAGATATTGGTTGAGTTCTTTTAGGCTTGTTGTTTTTAGCTTTTGGCTTATGCTACAGTAACTAGCTTTTTAAAACGGAGTCTTTTTTTTAGATAAAGGATATAAAATCCGGCCTCTATATCCACAAGGGATATACACAGCCAAAAGTTACACGAGCTCTTAGGCCCAAAGCCTCAACACTGAGGAGTACATAACAGCAAGAAAGCGATCTTAAGGACTATGAAAAAGCTAGAAAGACTAAGCTTCAGAACTTCTTCTCCGTCCTTGCTTTCAACCAAACCCCTAATTTTCTCCAAATGAGCCACCCAAAACTCCGGTCTATCCTGAGTGAAGATGAATCTCCGAAGCGACGTCTTCAAAGAGGCGACGAGGGTCGCCGACGCCGCCCGCCTCACCGAGACAAGGCTTTCACCTGGAGAACAGCGCACATGATGGCTATGGAGTGCCATGACAACCCTTGAGGAAGGAAAATGGCGTCCATAGGCGTCATAGTTGTCGAGACCGGTAGGAACACCGGCAAGGCTTTCGCCAGCACAACCACAGCAAACCACGCACACCCTCATACAAAAAAGACCACCACCAGGACACCGGGGTTCTGCACGCCTCAAAGCTATGGCATAGCCATCCAATGAACCTACCACAAACCGTTTCCCGCTCAAGCAACGTCGCATCAAGGAACTCTGAACAACTCAGCAGCCACCACTCCAGCCGCCTCCCGGCTATACACAGAGCTTAGCTCATCCGCAGGGAGCCAAAACTGGATCTCGCTTGCCGCCGGTTGCATCAACAAAATGCACTGAACTAGTCAGAAAGGTGATGAGTCCAGCAGGCAACAATAACAGCAAAAACATCGGAGGAAGCAGCGCTGGCGAGGCGACTTCGCGCGCGCTTCCCGCCTCTCTCTGCCGGCGGAGAAGGAGCCGGGAGACGGCGGCGTGTGCGCGGAGGCACAGGCACGGAGACGACGGAGCGGCCGCGGCTTCCGAAGGCGGTGGCGCGGGCACGGCGGCCGGGAGGCGCCAGATTCGGGCGTGGCGAGACCGGCACGGATCCAGGCGTAGGAGGCGGCGACCCGGCGCGGAGGCGGCCGGATCTGGCGGGGACGGGCGGATCCGGCGCAGAGGAGGCCGGAACTGAGTCGCGGCGGCCGGAACTAGCCGGACCGGGCCCGGAGGCGGCGAAGAGGCCGGCGCGGGGCGACGAGGCTGGATCCGAGCGGCGAGGGCCAAATCCGGGACAGCGCCAAGGAGGATCGGGCGGATCCGGGCGGGAGGCAGCCGGAGACGACCGGATCTGGCCCAGAGGCGGCCAGATCCGCGCGGCGCCAGTCCGGCGGCCAGATCCGCGCGGCGCCAGTCCGGCGGCGGCCGGACTCGGAGAGGAGGTGGCCGGATCTGGTGCGGGGACACCGGATCCGGCGGCGGAGGCGACTCGGGTGGAGACAGCAGACGGCGGCCCTATCTGGCGAGCGCGAGCGCTGGCGCGGGCGACGACGCCGCGGGAGCGACTGCTCCGACGGCCGGGAAGAGGTGGCCGCCCCCGGGATTAGCTCCTCCCGGGGGCAGCAGCGGAGGATGCGGCGGGAGGTGAGCTAGGGTTTTTCAGAGGAGCGCCGAGTCTGTCCGTTAGGCTGTTACTTGATTTTGGTTCCCCTACAAGTTAATTATAGTAGACATTGTATCAAATTCATCTATATCGACTAAAATCACATACGAGTATGTATCTCTCTCCGTACTCTCTCTTGCGAATAGCCATAATTCAAAATTTTAAGCTAAACGCTAAAAGCCACACAACTCAAAACCCACCATTAATGTTTGTGTTTCACAGGTGTAGTATCGTATACTACAATCAGAGTGGGAGTGAATGATTGTTACCACTTTTTGGAGTTTCCTGATGGTCGGCGAAAATTTCGACCGCTCAGTGCTCAACCTACCGATCGATCGCTTAGTGCACGACTGCTTGATTGATCGCTCTGTTCAACCACTCATTTAGCTTTGCTTGTTGTTGTAAGGTCCATTCCTCTTGTGATCACCAGCGCTTTTCAAGTAAATCACAAACCAGATTGATTCAAGATGATTTTATTACTTGTTTTTTTGTGGATTTACAAAGTGCTCTTACAAGCACCTCTAAAAGCCCTAACTAGAAACTAAAACCTCTTCAATCTCTCTGCCAAAAACCTTCTAAAGCCTTACGTTAGCCCTTAGCCTCTCCCTGCTTTTATAAGCTAACGTCCCAAATGTGTCCTCATCAAACACGGATATGAAATCCTATCTCTTCCAAAAATCAAGGGACTTGAAACCCTTCTTAACATGGGTCTTACGCAATCTCTAAGCCTTCCCAATTACAGACTCCATCCACAACTCCTAACTCACCACGTGATGAAGCTTCCAAATCACACCTCCTGTATCTTCATCACGCATCATCAACCACACATGTCGAAGCCTCCAGGGTCGCATCTCCCATAGCTTCTTCACGCATCATCACTTTTGATCCCCACGTGCTCCAACATAAACCCGACCACCTCCTGACATCCTCGACCGCTTGGACATTAGATTTCCCTATTCTAGTCTCGGTCCTCCTCATCATGACCATGACCATCTCCAGGCCAACCTGTACATACAAAGACCAAAAAACATATTTTCCGACATAAATTCTTCCCAACTTGACCGATATTAGTCCACACACTCAAATCACACTCGTAACCATCCATCAACACCAATCGGTCATCCACGACCACAATTTTCACATTCTTTAGAAAATCAAATTCCATCCTTTTAGTACGATCGCTCAATGAGTACTCGAAAACCACAAGTACTTGAGAATTACTATCGCTTTGCTCAGAACACTCGCAAAACACAAGAATCATAGCACATTTGATCCTCATGTGCTCCAGCGTGAGCCTGACCACCTCCTGACATCCTCGACCACCTGAACATCAGATTTCCCCATCCTAGTCCCGATTCTTCTCACTATGACCATGACCGTCTCCATGCCAACTTGCACATGCAAAGACCAAAGAACATATTTTTCAACACATGTTCCATGTACCAGTACCCTTTAGAGCTGCAAGCTCCTCAGACATAATTAGCTTCCACTCAGGTAATAGAATTGCCTCTTGATAAGTACTAGGCTCATGAGCTGCTTCTGCACAGAAACCATATCTATCTGGAATCTTATTGGAAGAACGATCATGAAGTGCATACCTCAATGTCTGAGAGAAGTCGTCTATGTAGGGATCATCTCTACCCCTCTATAATACACCAAAATTTTCTTTACTAAATCCACCCCCTCAACCACCCCTACAGTCATGCCTAATCTAATCTCTACCCCTCTATAATACACCAAAATTTTCTTTACTAAATCCACCCCCCTCAACCACCCCTACAGTCATGCCTAATCTAAGTCCACCCAGATTTGTGTACCAAAGTAATCCAACTTCATACAAATGAATGGTCTAGATCTCTCCTCAAGCCTTCTTCTCTTACTCATTGAAGATCCTAAGGCCAAAATCATCCGGATCATGCACATCATTGAACCCAGAACCCCACCCCGCGCCCACGCACACGCCCCCGACGCTGCCTCCCCACGTCTCTCCCCCGCAAGCAAAGCTCCACCTCCCCACGTCTCTCCCTCCCCCAATCCCTCCTCCTCCGACGAGCTGCTCGACCGCACAGCCTTCTCACGGCCGGACTCCCTCTCCGAGGCCACCTCGCGCCTGCGCCGCAACCTCGGCTACTTCCGTGTCAACTACGCCGCCGTGGTGGCCTTCTCCCTCGCGGCCTCGCTCCTGGCGCACCCCTTCTCCCTGGTCGTCCTCCTCAACATCCTTGGCGCCTGGTGCTTTCTCTACGTCTTCCGCGCCTCCGACCAGCCTGTCGTGCTCTTCGGTCGCACCTTCACCGACCGCGAGACACTGCTCGGCCTCGTCGTCACGTCGGTTCTCGCCTTCTTCCTGACGTCCGTCGCCTCGCTCATCATCTCTGGGCTGCTCGTTGGCGGCGCGATCGTCGCCGTGCACGGCGCCTTCCGCATGCCCGAGGACCTCTTCCTGGATGATCCGAGCGCTGGGTCCAATGGCAACCCTACCAACAGGCTGCTCTCCTTCCTCGCGTCGCCCGGATCTGGGGTTTGAGGCGGCGCAAGATCTGGTAGGCTTCTTGGGCTCGTGGACTTTATTTTGAGTCAGCATTGGTGTAGATCTGGTTCGGTAACTGTAGCAAATTGCTCCTCACTCCGCTGGTACTTAATTTCGAATAGTTATGGATATGCAGATCTGATTTTGGTTTTAATCCGCGCCTCGAATTATGCAGAGATCTGCATGAGTTGTACTTATAGTTGACCAGATGTGGTGACTGGTGAGCATTGTTAAATTGTTATCATATATATCTCTGTGCTCTTTGAAACAATTGTCTTGCATTATCCCTCTGGAAAGTAACTATGAATCCCTGATTGTCATCATGAATTTTAGAATTTCTATGTAGTTCCTGTTGAGTCATGTCTTGCATAAATATATTCTTACTCACATCATGCAGTCCAGTATTGGAAGTCTAAACTATGAAGATGGTTCATAGTTCTTGCCTGTTTGAACTACCCATGGCCATGATAAGTCTGACAGTTATTGGATGTAGATTGAGATAGCCTTTTGAACACAATTGATGCTGAAATCAACTGTAGGAGGATTTCTGTGGTGGTTGACCTGGCTGTGATGGAAGATGTCTGTTGAGCATCGAGATTAATGTTTGCACAGCATTGCCTTACATTGTGTTGAATCATGAAGTACTTTATAGGTCGTTTCCCTACCTGTAGAAAATTTGATCAATCAGTGTCTGTAAATAGTCATCTGTGTAGTGTCTGATTTTGTCATTAGTAATGAAGGCGGGGGCTAACTCCGAAGCTAGATTTTACTAGCCAGTCGCATTTATGAAACTTTAATGGCATGTGCCAAAATTTCCTGAGTTCTGTATGTTTGGAACATGGCACAACACTACAATAGCATCTGGAGCTGTGTAATCTTCCAGTGTCGGGTGTGAAGTCATAGTATAACATTGCTTCTATTGGAACAGCGCCTGGAGCTCTCTATGTAGTCTACCAGCGTCAGATGTTGAACTGCCAGCAGAACTTTGCTTCTATTTGGACCTATGTCGAAAATAATGAGTCAAATCACATTTTGCGGCCTTATTGGCCTTAGGGAGTTCGTTCCAGCTATTGGCTAATGATTGGGAGTGAATTTTCTTAAAGACTTGGGCACTTGCTAAGAATTTTCTTGGGGGCGTTGTTGGAGTTGGAAAAGTTTGATGGGAAAGGAATTACAAGAGTGAATTATCTCACTTACGTTTTCGTTATTGCGCCGCCGGATCACGCTGTGGAGGCTGCTCCGATGCTGCCGTGCGCGAGGTCGTTGCTGCGGAGGAGGGGGCTAGCCCTCCTGCGGGGATGCGCGGAGGGCGAGTGCGGCAGGGGGAGGCGCTCGCCAATGCCAGGCACGTGGCCACGCTGGCCGGGCTCGGCGGCTGCGGGCGCCGGCTCGGCCGGTGTGCCGATCCGCCGTCGCGCGTGGGGGCCGACCGGTTGGCCGGGGGCTGGCGGTCGGGCGCGCAGACGAGGTGCTTCCTCGGGTGCGGCGACAGGGAGGAGGGGAGCGTGCTCTCTAAGGTCTACGAGGAGAGGCGCATGATGGGGTATGACCGATTGGACCCGTTGTTTTTTTTCTGTGATTGTTTTTTGAAATGGAAATGGTTGGTGATGCAGGTACTTGTCGGAGCAGATGTTTGCGGTTGTCGCCACGGTGGATCTCTATGAGGATTTTGTGCCGTGGTGCCAGCGGTCGAGGATTATCAGGCGGTATGACAATGGTTCGTTTGATGCTGAGCTCGAAATTGGATTCAAGTTCCTTGTCGAAAGCTATATGTCTCATGTGGAGATGGAGAAGCCGAAGTATATCAAGGTAAGAATTGTATAATGGACTTTCATCACGCTTGTAGGTTATAACGTAGTATGAAGACCCAAACCTCAACTGGAATTAGAACTCTGGTTCTCAAAAAAAAACTAGAATAAGAAAACTAACATGCACAAAAAATATTTCTAGAGTCAGCTGCATTTTGAGTTTCATCACATATGCAGTTGCTATTTATTTTCGTGTTGTAATTGCAAAACCACCACCATGATTTAGTTTATTTGTCAATTGTCATGCTGACTGCAAATGGATATACTATTCCAAAGAAGTATTATTGTCACCAGTCAGAAATTGGTTCCTCGCTTCCTTGAATGGTTGATTGTTAGACGTGCTGAACATAAAACTTCTAAGTTCTAACCCGGTTTTCTATTGGTTGGCATAATGTGTTTGCCAAGCTAAACCTAAGGTTAGTTATATAATTTTAATGAAATATGTATAAATTCTTCAACCCCTTCCATTTTCGACAATTTCCTTTTCTTTAATATGGGCCAAAATTTCTTATATGGTCAGATATAATGTTACCTTAGCAGAACTAATAAGTAGTAAGCACCTATTTAGTAGGCAAAGTTGGTTATGAACTTAAGCATTTCGGAGTTATACCAAATTCACAGTTTCAATCTGAGCAGATATTCTTAATGAATCTGATTGTTCGTTTTATTTTTTACAAATTTTATCTTGTTTTGTATTTTACCGTAGCGTTAGCACGGGCACACTACTAGTTAGTACTAGTTGGAGGAGCAAAAGTCAAAGGACTAGGAAGCTTAGAATTAGATGAAACACTAGAATGATGACTATAATAGAAAGGAAAAGTATCTGAAGGTGGAGCTGGTGAGGGAGAGGGAGGAACCTATGATGGTGGATCTGATGACATAGATGATGATAGCAAATCAAAAACTGACTCATCTAGAGTGAAGATAGGTGGAAGAAAAAGAAACAAGGTAGACTCTAAGAAAATTGGGGATGATGATTGAGTGGAAGAAGAATAGAAGTAAGGTCAATCCTCGGCAAAGGTGACATCTCGAGAAAACTGAATGCGATGAGCAGAGGGATAATAGCAATGATAACCCTTGCGCTCAAGACTGTACCCAAGAAAAAAACATTCAATAGACCGAGCAGTCAATTTGGTACGCTCATGAGGTGCTAAGAGAATGTAGCAGGTACAACTAAAAACACGAAGATGGTCATACTTGGGAGGAGAACCAAACAGAACTTCACCAGAGCACTTGCCTTGAAGATGAGAGGAAGGCTGAAGATTAATGAGATAGACAACTGTTGAAACAACTTCATCTCAGAAATGAGCAAGAACAAAAGAGGAAATCATAAGAGTACGGGTTGTCTCAATAATACGACGATGTTTATGTTTAGCAACACCATTATGAGCATAGGCACCTGTATATGATAGCTGAGGAAGAGTACCTTCAAATAAGAGAAACTCATGAAAGGCTGTGGATAGGTACTCCCCTCCTAAGTTAGAACGAAAAACACAAATAGCACTAGAAAACTATGTATGAACCGTACAAGCAAAAGCTTGATATATAGAAATCAATTGAGAACGATGCTTAGTGAAATAGATCCAAGTATATCGAGAGTAATCATCAATAAATATAACATAATGTTTGTGACCACCCTTTGAAACAAAAGGAGAAGGACCCTATACATCAGAGTGCACTAAATCAAAAGGATGACTAGAACAAGTAGTGCTGGAAGGTTATAGAACAAATAGTGATGGGAGGGTATGGAAGCTGTATTTGTTTGTCTAGCTTACAACCTTTACAATGGAAACTAGCATCTACAGTAACACGTCCCAAAACACCCTGCTGAGCTAAAGTGGACAAATGAGAACCATATAGATGACCTAACCGATGATGCCACTGGGCAAAAGAGGACACTGAAGTGGCAGCAGCAGAAGTGACAAATGACGCAGAAGCTGGAAGGTGTAAAATGTCAAGGATGTAGAGGCCCATAGATCCTCTACGGCGATGGCTAGTACCAATCACCCTTTTGCTCTGACGATTCTACACATAACAAGAGGTGTCATCAAAACCAATGAAATAATTCATATCAGCTAGTTGACCAACAGACATAAGATTCATGGACAACTGTGGAGCAAAAGAAATAGCAGGAACAAAAAACTTTGACGTGGAAAGAGAACCCTGATGTGTAACAGAGCAAGATGTACCATTAGCTGTTTGAATAGATGGACCATCCTTCACTGGCTGGCAGGACATAAGCTGAGAGTAATCATAGGTCATATGAAAAGAAGCCCCTGAATCAAGTACGCAAGGCTGAACAACACTGAAAGTAGACTAGAAGGCAGCTGAAACTGAGTCACTTTTCGCTGAAGGCTCTAACTCAAGGACTGCAGCGGAGGAGGACCTCCTAGTAGATCCACGACGGTGCTGCAACGGAAACCTCTTATGATACTTAGCCAACATCTCATGGTGAAAGGCAAAACACCGATCAGATCTATGTCCAGATTTCTTGCAATAGGAGCAGATTACATCTCCTGAGGTAGAACCTCGATGTTGAGAGGTAAGAACACCAGTGTGAGTCATCGGTACAACATGTGTGGCAAGAGAGTGAAGACGTGTCTCCTTAGCAATCAGACGAGGTAGTGCATCATCCAAGGTAGGAAGAGTTGGGCAGCCAAGTAGCTGAGTGCGGCTGTACTCAAACTCTTGCCTAAGATCCATCACAAATTGAAATATGAAGGTCTGATGCTCATGTTTTCTTTAACCACACAAGACTCACATCCGGAGTGACTCTTTGGAGTCATAGAGACAAACTGACTAGTGATGCGAGTGAAAGCTCTATAGTACTCCTCTATGGACATGTCCTACTGCTAAAGCTTGTGCAAACTTTGTAGCAAGGAGAAACGAAGTGCTCCACTAGGCTAAAGATATCGCTGCTCAAAATACTTTCATATCTTTTTGGCGGAGCAGTGATGCTAAGACTCATTCGAAGTGAAGGAACAACACTAAGAACCAGAACTCCCATCACCTTAGCATCAGCCTTTTTCCAAGCCTTCTTGATGGCATCATTAGCTCTTGAATCGGGGGATCATCGGTTAGGTGACCCTCAAGACCAACTGCTCTCACAACTGTCATAGTCGAGAAGGCCTATTTCCTGTAGTTGGAACTATCTGGCTTGCTGTCAGTGACCAAAAATAGCTATTCTTTGCCGTGGCATTGGAGAACAACAGAGAACCGAGATACCACAGCCCGAATTTTTTCTATTTTAGCTCTTTTTTTGAAAAATACTCACATTTAGACCCCTGGTAGTTTTAATTCCGTTTTTGGACCCAGGGGGTCGGAGCCGTGACCCACGGCGCCGAGGTAACACGTCTCGGCGCCGTGGTCCATGGCTCTGAGGTCGCAGGCCCACTCCAGCCTGGTGGCCTGCGTGGCACTGACGTGGCAGCACCTCGGCGCCGTAGATCGTGGCTCCGAGCTCGGAGCCGTGGGTCGTGGCGCCGACCTCGGAGCCGTGGGTCGTGGCGCCGAGCTGCCTGCCACGTGGCGCCGAGCTCCCTGCCACGTCTGGAGACACTCGGCGTTTAGGGTTTGCACCGATCAGGCTTTACGTTGTCGCAAAAAGAATTACTAGTTGTATTTTTTATTTTGATTATTTAATTATAGTAATATTATGTAATATATTTATTTAATTTTAGTAATATTATGTAATATATTTATTTATTTATAGAGAAAAAAATACGACATATGTTTTGAAAATTCGTTATGTTGCAGATGATACATGTAGGAAATTTGTTGTAGATTTTTTTAAAATATTATGGTACGTTGGTAATGGTTTTTGAAACATAAAATTTTGATGTGGAGTACAATTTAATGAAAATTTTTTTGAGCACAAATGTGATATGAACAATTAGACGAAATGAACGAAAGTGATATTGAACACGTGGGAATGAGTGCAAGAACTGTAATGATTATAAGTTTTGTTAATTTTGTAGTTGTGAATTACAAAACAATCTGATAAAATTGTAAAAAAAGTTTATGTTGATTGGCTCGTTGTAGATGCATAAAAAAATATGGTAATTTTTTTAGGAACGATTGTGCGTAGAACGGTCGATATATAAAATGGTAAGTGACTTTTAAGGTTTGGTATGTTTTAATGGTTTGCAATTCCTGTGGTTTTTGCAAGGTTTGCTAATTTTGTAGTTGTAATATGGGAACGAATCTGATGAAGTCGTAATAAAAGTTTATGTTCATTGCAAGTTGGACATGCAAACCAAATTATGCTAAATTTTTTTGCCGAAGGATTGAGCGTAGAAATATCGATGCATATAGTGGTAAGTGATATTTCGAAGGTTAGTGATATTTTGACATGGCAGGCATGTGGCATGTGTGCAACTCTGTACTTCTAATGTTCAGAATTCCACCACTAGTCCTAACATGCATGCCTTAGGGAAAATAACTTGCTGGGTCTATTACATTTTGTCTACTGGGTGTAGCGTGGTTGTTTCCCCTTTTTGTCACGCCCTGAAGATGGCTCCGATGCATCCTTCTTCCTGTCACTCTTGGTCTTGAGAGCTGCCTCCCGAGCTTGAAGCTCCTCCTCCTGACGCTTGATGGCAGCTTCACGCAGACTTAACTGCTCCCGCCTCCTTTGCAGCTCATCCTCCTTGCCCTTCAGACGGATTTGGTCCACTCATCCTCACAATCAAAGGGTGCCTGATCACCTAGTTCTGGTGAATAACCGTGAGGGGTGGGATCAATGGACACCTTCCGCACAACAAGGTCCAAACATTTTAACTCATTCCGCATAACCAATTTGACATATTTGTCCCACTCATCCTCACAACCAATTAAGATCAACCGCCTGAGAATTATGTCTTTCGAACCGAAGTGAAGTAACCCCTCAACTGTGATGCTCTCCTCGTTTCCATGACAATGTAGCTCCTCCCGAGCCCTAGCAACCAACTCACTAAACGACGGCCGATCACTGAATATCAGAGGCACCCTTTGCATTTCAACAAATCGAACATTTCCATAATCATCACTTGTCACACTGCCTCCATGATATATGGTGACTAGGTTGTCCATCTAGTTCATACAGAAAACCAAACTAATAAGTACCTTGAATCGAAATCGGATACAGAATTGAGGCGCGCTGTAACAAGGTAATACTACAATCCCATCCAAATCATACACTAGGAACAAGGTAATACCACATCATTATCTGTTGCAACCCCAAAGTTCAAGAATGCTAAAACCTATCCTAGCCTAGAACATCACAGCAACACAACACATTTCTATAGCACCACGGCCTAGCCATATCGCCACATTTCTAGACAGTGGATGGGCCTACAGAGATCAGGCCTAGAGATGTGAGTAGGCAGAGGCAGTCCAACCCATGAGCCTTGAGGCTTGAGCCCATCCATGTTTCACTGGAGACGACACTTGAGCGATCCGGTAGCACCAGACGGCATACAACAAACCAGGAAGCAAACCACGCGACGCGCCCTCTTTCCTATGCTAGGCCGTGGCGACCGCGGCAGATCAGGCCCACGCACATTTCTATGAGCCATATCGCCGACTCCACTACTCCATACAATCCTTCCATTCTACGGCACCATTGCCCAAGCTACAACCTAAGCATCACACACACATTCATAGCTAGCTAAAAAAAATCTAAGCCCCGCGCAAGATTACGAAACTACAACGAACATTTTGGAGGAGAAGTCGTCACCTTGAGGCACTTGTAGCGGTCGCTCTGTGGCCTCTTCGTCAACAGCGGCGGGGAGGACGTCGGACGGCCGGCCGAGATGCTCGAGGAGGGGAGGCGGGCGGCCGCGGTGGGGAGGACGCGCGTGCGGGGAGGGGAGGCGCGCGGGCGGCCGCGGCGGGGAGGACGGCCGGGCGGAGAGGACGTCGAACGGCCGGCCGAGGCGGTCGAGGAGGGTGGCGGGCGCCGCGGCGGGGAGGATGCGCGTGCGGGGAGGGAAGGCGCGCGGGCGGCCGCGGTGGGGAGGTCGTCGGACGGGCGCCCGAGGCTGTCGACGAGGGGAGCCGGGCGGCCGCGGCGGGGAGGTCGTCGGACGGGCGCCCGAGGCGGTCGAGGAGGGGAGCCGAGTGGCCGTGCGGGGAGGGGAGGCGCGCGGGCGGCCGCAGCGGGGACGCAGGCGGACGGGCGGGGAGGGGAGCGGAGGCGGCGGGGAGGCGGGACAGAGTGAAATGAACGAACGGCCGCGTGCTCGGTGCCCTGTTCAGAAGCCGCATGCTCAGCGCCAAGATCCACGGCGCCCAGCTCGGAGCCACGGCCCACGGCGCCGAGCTCGGCGCCACGATTCACAGCTCCGACCTCGGAGCCACGATCCACGGCGCCGAGGTCCTGCCACGTCGGCGCCACGCAGGCCGGCACGCTGGCGCGGGCCTGGCACCTCGGCGCCGTGGTCCACGGCGCCGAGACGTGTTACCTCGGCGCCGTGGGTCACGGCGCCGACCCCCTGGGTCCAAAAACGGAATTAAAACCACCAGGGGTCTAAATGTGAATATTTTTCAAAAAAAGGGCTTAAATAGAAAAAATTCGGTACCACAGCAGGGGATTGCTCTAATATATAACTTGGACAAGTCACCCTTGAGCTATAGAATGTATTGTGTCCCCAAAAGCTTCACCTCCAGGAGAGCAACCAATATCATCACAAAAAGAACATCAGCCAAGAAAACTTGCTAGCCGTGACGGTGACGGTAATGAAGGAGGTGGGGGCTGTTGACGGAGAAATTGGAGGAGATGGAGAAGAGGTGCGGGCCGCTGTGAAGGCGACGGGCCGACGGCGATACTGATGGCGCGCAAGACGGCGCGAGAAGACGAGCTGACCGCCGGCGATGCTACGAAGGGGCGCGAGACGGAGAAGAAGACTGCGCGCGCAAGACGACCGGCGCCGACGCAAATCGCCAGCAAAGAAGGCGGCTAGGGTTGGAGCGAGCCAGGCTCTGATACCATGTCACAAAAATAGCAGGATTTGATTTCATTTTCTATTCCAATCGGAGAGGATACAATCTATATACACAATGCTACATTGCTATGGGCCTCTAATACTAATATACTATGGGCCTAAACTACACATGTTGTAACACTACTCACGAAGCAAGACCGAGATCACATACAGTGCTCCATGATCCTGTGTAGTACTGATCACGAAGAAGCTAGTGATGTTGAGGAAATGGCTCCAATAGCAGAGACTGCTGAGAAAGGCAGAGGTGGCAATTACTCTGCAGGTGGCTTTTAATTAAAACGCCAGGCTCAGTAGAGCTACTGAGCTAGGGTATACATGTATGTCCACCGGGCGTTATGGTGCATTTGCAAGCTTGCAGGTGCAGAAGCAGGCCGGGGGTTGATGGCTGATGAAGTGATCGATGGAAATAAATCTCCATTCGATCGATCTTGGTACTGCTGCTGCTGCTACTGCTACTACTCCAGGCAGCACTGGGCTAAACTAATCTGAATCTCTGTGGTGCAACGCCATTACTGCTCCCCACCCCCAACCGCATCCTGTACGCGTTCATGTGGGATTTGTTACGTCTGCTTGCCTGGCCGGATAGTTTATAAGTCTTCGACGGCATTAGTGATTTCTCTCCTCTGCTCCCAAAGACGACGTACTCGATCCACATAGATAGCTGGTTGCTGCCCTGTTCCCTGTGCTGCTACACATCTCTGCAACCGCAAGCGAGTTCTGATCGACCTGCAGAGAAAGATTTCTCTTCTCTGGCCTGGCCCTTGTTGCATGCCTTAATGCCTAAGCTCAGCTTCTGCCTGCACTTGACATGAACATATAACTCAGTAAAGATGCCCTTGTTTCTTATTTTATTTCTATCCAGTGTGTGCGTGTGTGTTCACTTGAGGGGCAGCTGATCGGAATTGTCAGTTTTCAATCGGAAAGTTTTTGGGTATAAGGATATCACACGCTGCTCAAAAGCCTGAACTTTTAGGTGATATGGTTGATGCGTGATAAGATAAGACTTTTCCCGTACTTCAAATTTAAGGTAGAAGTGATCGAGACTTGTGTGCCTGCCATTACACCCCAAGAGAATTCTCGTTGTTAAAATAGATAGCTAGACAAGTCTTGTGTAGATAGAGATACAACACATGACGAGTGTAATCAGAACCGAATTGGTTCAGCTGTAACATTGTTGTAACCAGGGTTAACAATTTCGTCCCAAATGGGGCAAAATTTCAGAAATTTCACCCATTTCGGCACCCTCTAAAACAAATTTGATTCGGCCACATTTGACCGAATTTTGTCCTATTTGAAATTTATTCAAATTTCATCCAAATTTTGGTTAAATTTCATAAAAAATTTGAAGTTTTCATCTGAATTTTTGAACGAAATTTCATTCATTCGTTCCTTTCGCTGACCTCCGAAAGTTTTTCCCATCCGAAACTTTTAACCCTGGTTGTAACTATCCTAATTTTTCAGCTAATGAATAGTGCCATCCGGCACGGCAGGTTCGGCAGTATAAAGCCTTGCCGTGGCAGCGTTTCTGGCTGCGCGTCGTCTGCCAAATCAATCTACTCGCCTCTTGTTTTCTCACATGGTATCCGATCCAATCCCGATCTGATCTCACCATGACTTCCTCTTCATCTTCTTCGACTTTTTCCACAGCCATAACCTCATCAACAAGTTCGGCTGGTCTTCAACCTCCGCCCAATGTAGGGCACTTCATCAGCGTGAAGTTGACGCGCGAGAATTGCCTCTCTCTGGAAGGCGCAATTCATGCTGTATCCAAGGAGTCAGCAACTCATGGGCTATGTTGACTCACGACAAGCTGTCCCAAGCGAGGTGCTGTCCCAAGTTCTTCTCTCCAAGTCTCGGAGGTACGGACTGCTCTAGAGAGAATGTTTTCCTCAGTCCCAGGCCAGAGTTATGCAGATGAGCATGCAGCTAGCTAATCTGCAGAAAAGGGACATGACGGCAGCTGAGTACGAGCAACAAAGCAAAAAAATTACTATCCAAAGGTAGAGGAGCACGAGATGATTAGAGACTGGGTAATTATTTAGTACTAGATTCTTACATAGGGTAAGGATATGAGGATACTAAAAGATTCGAAAGGGTTGTGAGAGAGCGGCAATCCCTTGTACTCTTTTGGGGTGTGCTTAAAGAATTTGTGGTCGAATTTACTAAATCTTTTCTCTCTCGTCATGGTTGTTTTAACATTGTTATTTTGGTTCTCTCTATGATATTCATCTTCTTCATTCTTGATACTGTATAGTGTATACGTTCGTGCTGTATGTCACAAATTCTGATCCGATCCGTGGGGTGTTGCGCATAAGAAAAGGTATCAGAGTGTAACAACTGGTATTAGAGCATGTAACAAGTGGTATTAAAGCCAATGTCTGATTACTTTGATTTGTGATAAGGTTGTTGAAGCGTCAGGTGTCACAAAATCAAGATCGATGTCGACGATGTGAAATCAAGTAGAGAAATTTGACGTGGAGGAAATTTTTGCGTCTGGCAATGCAAAGTAAAGGATGTCCTTGTCCAACAAAAGCTAATCGATGCACTTGAAGAGGACAAATCGAAAAAGATATCCACTAAAAACTAGAAGGTGATAGAGCGGAAGGTTGTTAGTACAATCCGTCTATATATCACCGATGATGTAAAGTACTTAGTGATCAAGGAGAATTCATGAAAGAAATTATGGGAGGACTTAAAAAAATCGTATATGGAAAAATTGCTGACAAACTGGTGGATGCTGAAACAACAACTATACAAGTTGTGCATGGAGGAAGGTACACCGTTTATTGACCATCTCAATATTTTAAACAAACTTATCACACAACTGACTAGTATAGATGAAAAAATTGAGAAGAACAACAAGGTTGTCATACTGGCATCATCCCTACCACCATTATGAGAGCAATTGGTGGTGAATATTCTCATAAAAAAATCACTCTCAACTTCAACAAGACAATTGCATGTCTATTGGAGGTAGAGTCCTTAAAAAAGCCATCAAACTCTTCATCCTCAGGTGATCAAGAAGCAAAAAGTCATAGGAAGAAGAATGGCAAAAGTAAGGGTACATGTGTATACTATCTATGTGATGAGAAAGGTTATATGATAAAAGATTGTCTAAGTTTGAAGCAAATAAAGAGTGCATGCTTAGTGGTGGTAGTAAAGGATGATTCGGACATACAAGTCATCAGTCAATCAGATATTTCTCAAGGATGCATATTAGATTCAGGTTGTTGCTTCCACATAGTTCGGTGAGAGAGATATTTGACGAAGGATCTCCATGCCTGGTGCATGGAACTATTCACTTAGTAGACTACAAGGAGTATGCAATTACTGATGTAGGAACGGTTACATTGGATATGTATGATGGAGTATATCGCACATTGACAGGAGTTCGGTATGTTCCAAGCTTAAAGAAAAATCTAATATCTGTGAGGTCACTTGAACTCAAAGATTATGAGGTATCACTTTGAGGTAGAGTCATACGAGTTACTTGCAAAGGATAGGTGACCATGAAAAGCATCTAGAGCAATGGAGGATACCAATTGATGGGTACACCTAAAAAAGGGCAACCAATGAGAGGTCTAATAAAAATCCTGGCGAAGAGAGCAAAACCGTGTCATCAATGGTTAGGTACTTAGATCTCAATTGTAGTTATGTACAGAACTGCAAAGATGTTTACAAAATCTAGTAGATGCAAAGGTAAAGGTGTGAGCTATTGGAAGAAGGAGGACATGGTGGGACCAACCACGCAGTACCGGCAAGCAGGTGGAGATCGGAGGTGATACAAACCTATGACATAGAAGGTTGTAGGAACATAAGGTGTGGTTAATCAAATTACAAAATAAAGGAGCTCTAACGTGCAGGGTCTGGGCTTGCTAGCCCAGACACTGACATGCACATTACGGTGTAGGACCGAAGATGGCAACAGAGGGGGGTGAATGGTGCCTCAAATTTTCCCAAAAGTATTCCCTAATCTTTACTCTAATAGCTATGAGAAGCTACAAAGATCAATAGTAAAAAATAAATCAACAGAGACTAATTTGACAACGAAAAACAAGTGTGGTCGTCTTAGACTAGTATGGTCGAGAGAATACCAGTGTGGTCGGAAAAGACTAGTGTGGTCGAAAAAGACTAGAGTGGTCGAAGACTAGTGTGGTCGAACAAGACCTCAAAAGACCCATGTGGTTGAAGAGTAGTGTGGTCGAAAAAGACTAGAGTGGTCGAAGACTAGTGTGGTCGAACAAGACCTCAAAAGACCCATGTGGTTGAAGACTAGTGTGGTCGAACAAGACCAGTGTGGTTGAAATATAACTAGAGTGGTCGAAAACCAATGTGATCGAAATAAGACCAAAGTGGTCGAAAACCAATGTGGTTGAAATAAGACCAGAGTGGTCAAAACACAATGGGGTCGAAATAAGACCAGAGTGGTCTTACAAGACCAATAAAACCAAGGTAAGGTCAGAAATTTCATAGCTATTTCAAAACTAAGAATCCATGTAGCTTTTGATTGGTCGATCCAAATGATATGAAACTTGGCATGAACCTTCTCTAGGATGTTAGGAGCCTATTCCAATCAATGATCACGAAAATTGTTGTCAAAGTTTTGACCTTTTTGTGATTGAAGGAAGAGAGCACCAAAACCAATCAAAAGAGAGAAATCTCGATCTGCTCTTGCTCATAAGTTCTTGATGATCTAGATGATCTTGGATGGCATGAACTCAAGCCCAAAAAGCTCACAACATCAAAACCCCAAATTACCCTTTCTTGAGCCCAAACATGACAAACACAAGAACTTACAAAGTGCCTAGATGGATGAGATCTAGTGTCTAAGATATATCTTCATCACTTATACATTCTTAACACACACAAGATTAAGGGGAGAATAGAAAACACCAAAAAACCAAGCCAAATCAAGATTTCATGACTTAAGCACAAAAGGGAAATACTGGGATGAATTTCAATCTCTATTTATACTTGGAGAGGAATGTTGATAGCCAATCCCTAGCCACACACAAAGCCTAAGGATGACAAAACGCTCAGCCATATGAGCCTCTCACATCTCTCACAAAGTTCTCTCCAAGAACCCTAACTCCTCTTAAGGCTAGGCATCAACTCTCCCAAAAAGTTAACCTAGCCACCTCTCTCCCTTCTTATAAATGGAGGCTCACAAGGGAAACTCTAACCAGTACCTCTAGTTGGGTTTCATCCACTTACATGGGCTAACTAGTTAACCCAACACCATATTGGGTTTTACACTTACACATGCACACTTCTCAAAACACTCACACCCATTAGCCCATTAGTGAATCAACACTTGATCCATTTCATATTTTTAGCACATACAAGACTTAAACCATTTACGCCAATGCCACGGTTTCACACACAATCACTTTTCTGGTATTGGGCAATTTATCAAAATACTCCTCTATCATTTTCCATGAAGCTTCCCGCTTCCTTTTCCACGAAGCATCACTCATGCTTCTCCATCTTCCACATGGCCCAATGACTTGCCGCTAAGCCTCTCACGCATCCAGATCCCACTGAACCATCCTCTCTTGTACAACGACTCAAGTCACTTGACGCACCACTTGTCATCTCTTAGCTTCTTGACTGCACCCGGCTTCCTCGATGTTCTGGATCTCAACTCCTCTCTGAGGCTAGTCCCGATCCACCTTGCCTTGCTTGTCATGATCACCACCAATAGCTCTCGCTCCAGTCTCCTACCTTCTTGGCGTATAACCACTCTACTAGCCTTAGACATCTTTGGCATCTCCTTGACCATTCTGGACCTCAGCACCACCTTGTGCCTAGTCCGGGTCCTCCTACGCCTCACCATGACATAGCTCTGAAGTCCTACAACCAACAACAACAAGCAAACCATCACGTAGCATCGCACAATACGCAAAGTCATCAATTGGCACAATTAATCCAAACAATGCACAATGCAAAATGTATGCAGCCAAATTACTGATCCTAAACCTAGGACAAAATAATAAACCCATATGCACACAAGCAACAACATCTATACCATGACCACACTCCAACAACTCGATTCAAACAAATGCACGACCCAACAGCTCCTCGGCTGGTATGACTATCAACCAAAACCGGTCATACCACCTCACTCCGGTAGTACCACGCCCTGGTCTAACCACTGTTCAAGTTCAGAACTATCGCACCTAGCCGGTATGACCACGGCCCCAATGATAGTCATACCGCTGGCAACAGAATGAACTAAAGAACTTGCAAACTCTTAAAAACCAAACTCAAACTCCGTAAATACTCTAATTGAAAAGTCAATTACTCATCACAACCATGGGGTGATCTCTACATGGTCTCACATACGGTGATGTGCATAAGCCCCTATGGTGGGGGCACTCCCAAATGTGGGAGGAAAAACAAAAAAATTGAAAAAACAAAAAATGCAGAGCCTACTTGGAGCAAGTTTTTGGAGGAACATAGTGACATCAATGGATAAGAGTCAAGATAGAAATTATGGAGTGTTGTGACTCATATCCTAATATTTTAGAGTTGAAAAGGTGTTCTATAAGGAGTTCTAGATGAATCTTAATAGAATTAGGATTTCTACTTTCTTTTGGAGTAGGATTCTATCGGTGTTCTAATACCAATCTTACGTATGATTATTTGGTTTAGGGGATCTCTCAAAGACCTGACAACATAGAGAAAGACACAGGGATTTTATACAGGTTCGGACCTTATCGGGAGAGAATAACAACTCATGCATGGCTATATTGAGTGTACCGATTACAATCAAAAGACAAACTAATGCTTGATGTCTTGCGCTTATTGATTCTCTTGCGCTTCTTCCTTCTCCCCCTTTCCTGACGTTAGCCTTTATATAGCGTACCAAGAGGTGGCAATTGCTCCATGCCAAGAGATGTCTCAATGTATCAGACGATTTACTGTCTGCTAGAGGTTATTGCTGGTGATGTGATCCCTTCTCGCTGCCAGGCGGTTGTTGCTAAAGGCAGGAAGATGTTACGAGCGGTTATTCCAGAGAACAACTGCATACGTTAACTGCCTTGCCAAACAGATTCGAAATGTAATAGGTTATCGTAGACAAGCTAAAAAACGGCTTACAATTATGTCATATTCATAGAAAGACTTGTGATCATGAAGTGGTCATAGAAAGGCTCATGACCACGGAGCGATCGTGGAAAGGCTTACAACCACATAGTTAGGTCTCTTCCTTACGAATATTTAAGGGGTATACTTAAGGAGCAGATCAATGTAATAATACTATTTATAGATAAATAATAAACTAATGATTATTATATTCTCATCAGACTCCTAGCACTGTTCACTGTCTTCCTCCCCTCGTCGACACTGTAGTGACCGAGAGTAGGGGAGGCGAGCAAAGGCGACTAGCGGCGCTATGGTGTCTTGCGACAGAATCAAAGACCATGGACGGATTCCTTGTACTACGAGGATTCCATTTTTGGGGTCAAGAGCAGCTAGAAAATGGGCAATGGCCAGTGGCTTAGTCCTCCTTCTTCAGGACACTTGAATGGTGCAAGGGTTAGTGGTAGGCTAACAGGGCAGTAGCATTAGCATTTGCGCATTACTGGGAGTAGGGGAGGTTTGGGGAAGTGGTGATTTGGGTGGTGTTAGCTAGGGTTGGGCTATTGACAGTGGAGGGGCTCGGCTAGACGGTGGCGCTAGGAGCCGGGGAGCTAGAGGGCCTGGGGTCCTAAAGTGATGTTTCTTAGTTGTTCCTGAGAGCACAAGGGTGAATTGGGGTGTGGGGTGGCTCACTGGGCACCGGTGCATTGCTTTGAAGGGGTTTGGGGCCTTAAATAGGGCAAGGATGGCGTTCGACACATGACATGGGTCATGGCAGCGGCGGTGCATGGCAAGGGTCAGGAAGGCGTGGGAGGGCGCTGGCAGTGTAGATGTTTGGTGCTTCCTTGGGCACGGCATTACGGTGGTCAAATGGAAGTACAATGTGTCAGGTCGGCTGTGAGAGAGCTAAGAGGGCAGAGAGAGTAGAGATCAGTGGCAGTGGTGAGAGGTGGCTACGGCGCTTGTCCAGGTGGGGGTCATGGCAATTAAGAGGCATGGTACAGTGACTCTAGTTAGCAGTGGCAGACTCGAAGGAAGTTAGCCATGAGAGCAGGGAGTGTAGAGGTGGTGGTGGGCTTTTACGGTGGCTCTAGTGTGCAGCCAGGAGCATTTAAGAGGGTTTTAGGGTGGGAAGAGCAAGGTGTATGGGCTCTAACCTAGCTGCAATGGCATGGCAGTGGTGTGGCAAAATCAGGAAGGCGCGATGGCAAAAATCTGGACGGCACTGTGTTGGCGGCAATTTTTCAAAAGATGAACAGTGTCATCTTGCCATGTTGTGTTCGATTGGCTGTGGTGGATTCCATGGTAGGAGATCGGAGGTTTGAACGGTGGAGATTTGAGAAGAATTGGGAGAAGAACTGAATGAAACCAAAACTCAAAGCAATTCAAATCTATTTTGAAATCTGGGTTATTTCAAGAACTCCCATGAACCCGAATGCACAAATCTAACTCAAGAACAAGCAAAACAAAATAAGAACATAGACAAAATCATGATTGGGACAAAGCTTTGACTTATTTCAGTGGAGGATGAGGTTTATACACTCATGGATGATTACAAGGTGTAGCCAAAGCCCCACTCTTTCCTCTGTCAAGTTCTCTATCTCACAACCATGGAAGGAAACAAAGTGATAGAACAAAACTATAAAACCTAGAATCCTTGGATCTATTACCTCCTTTCCTCCCCTCTTTATAACCAATAATAACCCTAATAGGTCCAACCCATTAAGCCTACTGGGGAAACATGTCAACCCTACTAAAATAGATTTTACACACTCATGCACACTTCTCAAAGCGTTTACAAGACTTAACCCACTAACTCTCTAGCGATTAATTCACTTGTCCATTCTTGCTCTCCTTGACCTAAACCACTTCTCCTTGCGCCTTTCCATACCATAGTTTTGATCAAGGCACCAACCAAGTATTTGGCTAACTACTAAAATACCCTACACAAAGCTTCCCCTTGACTCCATCTTTATCTTCACCTCAAAGCATCCCCACACGCTTTGACACACGACCCGTAGTGTCCAATGAGTAACCATCACACTTCATGTATTCAGACTCTCCCAAACTATCTCTACATGCATTTGGCCTCGTCACTTGGCGTACCGTATGCACCAACTCGCCTCTTCATGTTCCTTGTCTTCTCTGTGCTTCCCGCTTAAGCCACGTAGTCTCACCCAGACTTACATGACTACTCGGACCTTAGCTCCCCAGCTTAGTCCTGGTCCATTGCCATCAACCGCTAACGTTCTCCAAGCCATCTACACATTCAAAGACCAAGCAACCATCTCGAGCACAAGTTTCATGCTTTTGACTCATGTTAGTTAAAACCATGCATCATGAAACATAACACAATCAACCCATGGCACCCATGCCATGTACACATTCAATCACCACTGATCCTAACTTGACCAAAATAATTCGCCAACAGCTGGTCTGACTGCCATTACCAGGCCAGTCACACTGTTGGGGCTGGTCTGACCACCGACACCATATCAGATAGACTGCCCTGGTTAGACTGCTTCGGTCAGACCGCCGCCCACTGGCCAGCCTGACCACTTAACTGCACTAGAAAGCACACTCTCTGGAATTTTGGTTAAACTTTATTTTTAGCTCCAATTTCCAATTCGAGTGGCACCACGTGCAAACTCACTTCCAAACAAGACTACACAAGTGTTTAGTGTTCAGTTTTCCAAGCTATCCATAACATATTCGAGTGCTAGAAACTTCAGAATAAGGAGACAAAGAACAACCATTCAAAGAAACATCAACAAGATGAAGAAGCCAAAGCCACCATTGTTACTAAAGATGGTTTCAAACGAGATGTCCTTGTTGCCTTTATCGGTGATTCTAAAATCAGCGATGAGTAGATTTTTAATTTAGCCTACACTTTCCACATGAGTCTAAACCGTGATTGATTCGTTAACTATGAAGCAACCCCAAGTGCATCAGTATTGATGGGAGATAATACCTAATGCAATATTGCGAGCATTAGTTCTATCTAGATCAAGATATTTGATGGCACCATTAGACCCTATCGGACTTCTGACATATTTCAAGCTTGAAAAGTAGCCTTATCTCATTGAGTACTCTTGATACTAAAGGGTACAAGTTTTCAGGTGGAGGCGGAGTCCTGAAGGTCTCCAAAGGTGCTCTTGTTGTGATGAAAGATGATACAAAGGCTGCACATTTATATCATCTTCAAGGCACTAATCTGGTCGAAACCATTGCTACTTCTTTGACCAGATTGTCTGATATAGATCGAACTAATCTATGGGCTGTGGCACATGCATCTAGGACACATGAGTGAAGCTGGCATGAAGGATATGTGCAAAAGAAGTTTACTTGATGATCAAGGCGTCGACTAGTTGAAGTTATGTGAACACTGTGTCTTTGGCAAGCAGAAGAGGGTAAGTTTCAACACTGCTACTCATTCTTCAAAAGGCATATTGGATTATGTTCACTTCGATTTGTGAGAAGAATCCCGCTTTCCATCCCTTAAAGGTGCAAACTACATGCTAACCATCATTAATGACTACTCGAAAAGAGGTTGGAATACTTCATCAAGCACAAGTCATATGTGTTTAAAACATTCAAAGAGTGAAAGAATATGATAAATAAATAGATCAGCATGTATGTCAAGAAACTCCAAATAGATAATGGCTTGGAGTGTGCTTGGGGGAATTTGAAGAATTGTGCTGATCAGAAGGCATCGTGAGGCACTATGCTGTTCTGAGTACACCATAGTAGAATGGTGTGGCTAAGCACATGAATAGAACTATCATGAAAACATGCACTATATGCTATCGATGTCAAGACTATCAAGGAGTTTTTGGGCTAAAGCGGCTTCCACTACGTGTCATTTGATCAACCAATTACCAAACACTGCCATAGATAAAAAAAAAGTCCAATTGAGAAGTAGTCAGGTTCTCTCACTGACTACTTGAATTTAAGGATTTTTAGCTGTCCTGCTTATGCCCATGTCAATAATGGGAAATTAGAACCAAGAGCTATTAAGTGCATCTTCCTAGGCTATAAATCTGGTGTGAAAGGTTATAAATTGTAGAATCCTGAAATTAGAAAGGTGATAGTAAGCATAAGTGTTTCATTTGATGACTCTACTCTGATGAAAGACAACATGACCAGTGCTGCTCCCGAGGAGTAGTAGAAGACCAACATGTAGGTAGAACACATTATTGATTCAGGATTCTCACCAAATACCGACAAAGAAAATTCACAGGAAGTTCTTGTTCAAGCCCTGACCAGAAATTTTCTAACAGGAACTGGTTAGAGCCAACAATACATTGTAGCTGATCGGGTAAGGAGGACTATTTAGCCTCCGAGAAGGCTAATTGAAGAAGCCAATGTTGTACCTTATTATTTAAATGTGGAAGAAGACATTGAAGAGACTGCTGAGCCTTCAACTTATTCAGAATCTATCTATTTTGATGAGTCAGGTAGGTGGATAGCTGCCATGCACGAGGACATGGAATCTCTCAACAAGAACTCCACTTGGGAGCTAATCGAACTCCCGATTGAAAAGAAACTCATACACTACAAGTGGATTTACAAGAAGAAGGAAGGCATATAACCAGCTGACCAGGTTAGGTAGAAGATGAGGCTCGTTGCAAAGGGATATAGCCAAATCCCAGGTATTGATTTCATATATGTTTATTCCCTATAATAACACATAATTCCATTCTTACTCTACTCAGCATTGTGGCTATGCGTGATTTTGAGTTTGAGCAACTGGATGTTAAGACCACGATCTTAAATAGGGAATTGGAAGAAGACATCTACATGGAGCAGCCAGAAGGTTTTGTCATTATGGAAAAGGAGTTTTTTGCTTGCAAATTAAATAAGTTTCTTTGTGGATTGAATCAATCACATAAACAATGGTATAAGAGATCTAGCTCCTTTATGATCTCTCAAGAGTTCAAGAGATCTGACTATAATAGCTATGTTTATTTAAAGAGCAGCAACGGTTCAGCTATCTATTTACTCCTACATGTCGATGATATGCTGATCACGGTAAAGACAAGTCTAAAATTTCAAAGCTGAAGATACAATTGAGCAGTGAATTTGAGATGAAAGATCTTGGTGCAGCAAAGAAGATTATTGGTATAGAAATCATTAGGGACCAACTGTTTGGAAAATTATACCTAAGTCAAAAAAAGTATATTGAAAAAGTTCTTTGTCGCTTCAACATGCACAAGGCTAAACTAACTAGTACACCACTAGTTGCATATTTTAAGCTCTCTACTTCATCAAGTCCATAAATAATTGCAGAAGTTGAATGCATGTCAAGTGTTCCATATGCAAGTACAGTAGGATCACTTATGTACGACATGGTCTACTCTCGCCCCATCCTATCTCATGCTTTGAGTGTTATCCGCAGATATGTGGCCAATCCTGGCAAAGATCACTGAAGAATTGTTCAATGGATCTTTAGGTATTTAAGGAGGACTTTTGATGCTTGTTTCCATTTTGGACAGACTAGTGATGGGCTAGTCAGATATGTTGATTCAGACTTTGTAGGAGATCTGGATAAGTGAAGATCTTTTATTGGTTAGATTTTCATAGTTGAAGACTATGTCATGAGTTGAAAAGCCAGTTTACAAGCTACTGTTGCTTTCTCACCACTGAAGCCAAGCACATGACTATTTCATAAACCTGTAAAGAAGTTGTTTGGCTAAGGGGCCTCTACACTGAGCTTTGTGGAAGTACACCTTACACTAACATTTTCTGTGACAATCAAAGCACTATTTGTCTTACAAAAGACTAAATGTTCCATGAGAGAATAAACCACATTGAAGTTATATATCACTTCATCCAAGAAGTTATTATACAAGGTGATATCAAAGTTTGCAAGATTAGTACTCATGAGAATCTAGCTAATATGGTGACAAAGTTAGTTTCTACCGCTAAGTTTGAGCTCTACTCAGTCTTGATCGGTGTTATTCATTAGTCATTTCGGACACTTGGCGCACAAGAGGTATTCTATAATTTCATTGAGAAGTTCTTCGATTCCTTTTCCTCTACAGGAGGAATTCGGCTCAAGGTAGAAATTGTTATATTTTATGAACCAAATTTGGTTGGACCCTACCACTGCTAGTCTTTCTGACCACTTAAAGAGTTTGATCAGGAAGCAATGAGAACTGATCAGAGGTTATGATTAGGATCATCTTCGTGTTCATGGTGGACACTGCACCGATTTGCATCAGACGTGGTGCTCTAAGGCGTGTGCACTGACTAAAGTCAGACATGGCTGCTCGAGGTGTCTTCCGACTACAACTTTTAGTCGTTAATCTTCTGAGACTCTCTAAGCGAGGTGTTGTTCCTGTCTCCAGGAAGGTTACTATTCCAATTTCCGATAAATCTCTGTTTCGTTACTGACTATGACTCTTTTCCTCTCTCCTTTAGGGACTTGTTTCCTAGACTATATTTATACCCCTATAGTCGCATAATTGACACACGCCAAAGTTTCTTATGATTTTAACTTCTTATATAGTGATTGCGATCGTGGTTTTTCACCAAAAAGGGTTTTCCATATTAAATCTATGTCTCGTGTTCTTGATTGTTGTTTATTGTTTCATACTTTCTCTTATCGATTTCGTAACAAGTGGTATCCAATGCTAATAACTATAGGTAAAAAAATAAGGGACCATGTCATCATCTCCTTAGTTAAGGATACCTCTTGCTTTTCTTCAGCTAAATAGAGGATTACAGCTAAAACCACTAGCACAACTACAAGAACCAGCCACATTATTAGCCACCACATACATACCACTACTAATCATACCAACATAAAAGGAACTAAATAAGCTAGCAATAGCTAGCCTACTACTGAAGAAACCCAACCCTGTCCAGTGGATGATCCAACGGCAGTCACTCCTCCACCCTGCCTCAAGATCCGTGCGTCAATCCTGAGCTAACCATCCGTGTGAGCATCCACTGGGCGGGCGCACTGAATTTCGTCTTCTTTACTTGCCCTTGCCGCGCTTGTTGTCGTCGCCGCCGCCGTCCTGGAGGATGTCGACGAGGCAGGGCTGCTTGCAGTTGATGCAGGTCGGGTAGTCCTTCTTGGCCACCATGCAGTACATCAGGCACCGCGTGCACGCGCCGATCACCATCGGCGACTTGCCGCCCGGGCTGCCGCCGGTCGAGCTGCGGCGCCCGTCCGACGACACGCACGAGCTCAGCGACGACGAGTCGCTGTCGTCGTGGCCGTCCACCTCCATCCCCACGGGGGGCGACAGGTTCAGCTGCAGCTCCAGCCTTGCGCTCCTCGTGTCGCCGCCGCTGCAGCTGCCGTTGTTGTTGCTTCGGTTCATGGCTCACCTCACACTGCACGCCCAAGATCAACAGACAACTACATATCAAACGGTGTTTGGTACTATAAAGAAAACATGCAAGGAAAAGAACACAAACAAGTAGAAGATTGAAGTATGGATGTTACGTGAAGGCTGAGAAGATAAGAGGAAGGAGATGTGCCTTGCAACCTTGGAATGTTTTGGCTTTGGGGCTTTGAGGGGTTCCAGCCTTCCAGGGTCTGTTATATAGCGAGATCGAGGAGGGACCGAGGGAGAGGTCAATGGTTTTCTTTACTTCGTGAGTATTAATGCAAAACAAACAAAGTCTCTCTTCTAGTCCTTGCTCTCCCCCTATCTCTCTCTCTCTTTCACATCATCTCTTCATTTCTTCCTTTCTCTCTCTATGCGATCTTGCAGTGTGGTTCTTGTTTGGAAGTTCATAAATTGAGCTTTTAAGAGCTTCAGATGTCTTCCAACATCATGTTTTAGTATCAGGATTGTAGAGGTTTCAGTCAAGAAATCAGAGTAGTACTCCATTCAGTATTGACCAATCTATCTAAACTCACTCTTTACAATGAAAATGTGAAACAAAAGCATCATATAATGTTGTGAAGCTAGTTCCCTCCTACTTCCTATTTGTGAACCCAATTTTAATCTTCCTTTTTGTGCTTCCTCTCTAATCCTAGATACAATTCATCACAGAGCTGTTACCATTAGCTGTGAATGATCTTAACACCTTGAATGCCCTTTATGAATGGAAGTTATGGCCACAGCAGCCCAGAGGATTCTATCTAGCAAAGTAAATGTGCATCAAATGTTCACTGGTTTTGTGAATAAATAGATATTAAATAGGAGACGTGCTACTTTAGGAAAAATATATGCTTTAATTGAACGGCCAAGTCGTACATGTGTTTGCAGCCAAAACCTTCAATGCCCTTTGCCTTGCAATGAGGTTATAGGAATTCAGCAGTCCATTTACTTCACTACTTCATTTGATGTTTCGCAAGTAAAACCTTTACACTTTTTTCCAAAAAAAAAAGGAAGTGCAACTTGTGAAATGACATCTCACCAACAAGCTTTTACTTAGACACCCATTGCATCTTTATTTCATATCTTTCAAGCTACTACAGTTTCTTTTTCTTTTGATGATCAAATCAAATAGGAGAGGCTCAGATAGGAGTTTACTCTTGCCAGTTTGATCTGACAATAAGCTTTATAGCATTGTAGGGTTAGATCAGAGTAGTTATGTCTATCTAGTAAAGAAAAATAACACAGATAATAATAGATTCTACAGGTTACGTCGTTGACTTAATTTTGATGCAACACGTATATATTAAAATAGAAGAGTGGGAAAGACATAAGGCCTGTTCTTTTTGGCTGCGGCTTGTGATTTTTGGGCTGTTTGTACGAGAGATTACAGAGTAACAGAAACTTACGTGCGGTTTTTACTGATATAAATGAAGTCAGCAAAGTATGTACTACAATTAACTAGTAGACTCTATCTTGAAAAATATTCTATTTAAAAACTAGTTACTGTAAAAAAGCCGAAAAATAGCTTTTAAAAGCAGAAAAGAACAGGACCATACATCAATTAAAAAAGAGGTAAATACATTTAACAATCTAAAATTTAGAACTGCGAGAACATTAAAACCTCCCACACTCCTAGTTCAGCTCAAATTAAATATGAGAACTGGGAAATAATAATAAAACTCTACCCAGATGTTGTGGTTGGTGGTTGGGTACGGGTCCTAAGACTGAGAATAAGGCATTCGGTCTCAACTAACCGCCAGCAAGGCTCTTCCCTGATGAGGTAGAGAGGCTCTGAAACTTATTTGAAAAATCTTTGTTTATTCATTGCTTGATTATAAATGGTGCGACTCCTCTCTTTATATAGATAAGATTAGCCCATAATAATATGGAAACTAACACAATCTAATTCATACTATATAAATATCAATATATCTTTTCCTATTATAAAGATATGCATCTATCTAATATAAAGATATCATCTAATTATTCCTAATACGAAGATACACACAACTATTCCAAATAAGTCTACTACAATGCGCGTGGACACTATTCACGTGAACAATGCGTGTGGTACTGTTTGTCTATTTGTTGTAGCGCCTCGCCGAATCATGGGTCATAACATTACACCCCTCGCGGTGGGACAGGTCATCCTCGAGTTGTCAGGTGGCGGCCATAGTTGAAGTCCTTCATAACCCTATATCGACGAGAGCCCGTGACGGTAGTGTAGCGCGGAAGATAATCAGCAAAACCCTGTTGCACAATAGTGAGGATGCCAACCCTCTAGCATTGGCTGATGTTGCAAGAGTCGCCAGCGATAAGGGCAAACGTCGTAGGGCAGCAGCTTCCTTCTTTCTCTGAGATGCAATGGTTGTGGGAGAGATGCAACGACGTCGCTGACCCCCATGGGACAACCATTGCAGTCTGCATCTTCAAAAGCACGGTGTTAGCCGGCCGCGTGGAGAAGACCGTCGCTGGACAGCGGCAACCTTCCTCCTTGGCGGATGCACTAGAGGTGCAGCCAAGGATAGCGAAGCCTAGAGAGGAGTTGGTGAAGGTAGTAACAGGACCAACGTCGATGACGGTGATGGCAATGCCGCTATTGCAGTGGTAGGTGCCACCTCTTGCTACTCCTCTATCTTAGGTATGGTCGCAACTGGCAGCGATGGCAACTCAGAAACCGCACCAACATGATGCGCCTTCTCCATCTTGGCCATGAACTCTTTCATCTAGGCCATCAAGTTGGCGCAGATCTCAGCGGAGTATAACTCGGCATCAGAAGCCACAGTAGTTGGCTTGGTGGAGACTTGACATGTTGGTAGAGACAGCACGATGGTGGTGGCGAAACGGAGGTTGACGTGTTTAACAAAACTCAGCCATGTCTACACCCCGAGCACACACTCTAGCTACCGATACCACAAGGCAGCATTCCCCGTCATGTGGTGCGATGCCAGCCAATCTTTCTCTTCCTCCATCGCCCGCTGCTCCTTAAAGAATTGCTCAAAGCAATTCAACAAAGGTTGCAAATCTTCCTTGCCGTCGAAGGTCGGAAGCTCTCAAAAGTGGAATCATGAAGCTCGAGTCTTCATAGGATTGAAACCCCTGTTGCTTGACATGGATGGCAGAGTAGCTGTTGGCTCTGATACCAAATGTTGTGGTCGGTGGTTGGGTATGGATCTGAAGACCAGAGATAGGATACTCGCCCTCATCTAACCACCAGCAGAGCTCCTCCCTAATGCGTTAGAGAGGTTCTGAGGCTTATTTGGAGAACCTTTGTTTATTTATTGCTTGATTATGAATAGTGCGACTCCTCTCTTTATATAGATGAGGTCAGCCCCTAACAATATGAAAACTAACACAAACTAATCCATACTATCTAAATATTAAGATATATATTCCTAATATAAAGATATGCATATATCTATTCCCAATATAAAGACATCTCTCTAATTATTCATAATACAAAGATATGCGCACAACTATTCCTGATAAGTGAACAGTGCTTGGGGGTATTGTTTACGTGAACAATGCATGTAGGATCGTAAGGTGCAATCAGAGGGGGTGAATGATTGCCTCCGCTTTTTGATACCTAAAAATAAATCTAAAACCAAAAGAAAAGCAATCTAAATTACTGGATGTAGATTTCAACAGCAAGTTGTTCGACTATTCGCTCTTGACTCTTTTGCACGCACTCGATGAACACTTCGATCACTCAGCGTTCAACCGCTCACTTTGACCGCTCGCTACGACCGCTTGCTTGACCTTTGCATGTAGTCGAAATCTCCCTCCGCTCGAAAGTTTCAGCTGCTCGAACGAAAACACGTCGAAGATAACACCGTGCTCATATAATGCAAGGTTGTGATGCGATAGCACACTGATGAGAACATAGCAAAGTGATGCTCAGAAAAACTCGTCGTGCTTCAATTGAGACAACAAGACAACGTCGGTGGTGATTTCTTTCTTTTCCTGGAATAGATCTGATCTATTATTTCTAGATTATGTTCTATGGCTACAAAGTGCCCTCACGACACCCTAAAATCCCTAGCACAAAAGACCTTCCAAAGCCCCGACTAAAACCCTTAGCATGTACCTGTTTTTATATGCTAGAACCTAAAACCGTGTTTTACTCAAGCATGAACACAAAATCATATCTCTTCCTCAAATCAAGGGACCTGAAACCCTTCTGAACACGGGTTTTTTCAAACTCTCAATATTCTCAGTTATGGACTCCATCCATAACTCCTAACCAACACGTGATGAAGCCTCTATGACAGCACCTCATGTATCTTCATCACGCATTATCAACTCCCGTGTCGAAGCCTCCAGGACCGCACCTCCTGTAGCTTCTCCACGCAACATCACCGCTCGTGTTGAAGCCTCCTAGACCGCACCACCCGTATCTTCTCCACAAATCACCACCTTTGACCTCCACGTGCTCCAGCGTGTGCCTGACCACCTCGCGTGACATCCTCGACCGAGTGAACCTTAGATTTCCCCATCCTAGTCCCAGTCCTCCTTTTTACCAACCATGACCGTCTCCATGCTAACCTGCACATCAAGTTGTCTAGTCAAATGGAAAGGGCTTGCAACTTCGTATATTTAGTCAAAACTTCTATTTTAGTGTTTAGTTTAGGACAGTTAGAGCAAGAGAGAGTCTCGTGATAAATCATCTATTGAATTGATTCCTGAGAAGTGTTAAGTCTAGCAAATCACATTTAGAGCAAACTTTAGATGAGTTAGACTTAAGCTTTTCAATTTCATCATTAGGAAGTTTAAGTTTTCTATCACAGGAGTCATATATTATTCTTAGTAGATCAAATTTATCAGTTGTATCTCTAAGTTGAACTAGGCTTGTTGTACTAACAGATCTAGTAGTTTCGAACTCAGAGTGTAAGACTTGACAAGCTTCACAAAAATTATCTTTAGGAATATATGCTCTAAGTCTAGTAACCTCATAATTTAAGCTTTCGACTACAAAATTATTTTCTTTCAATTTCTTTTTAGTCGTTTTCAATTCAATAACAAGTTTAACTGGACATTTTTCAAGCTCATCATATGATGGTCTTACCTCAACAAGATCACTGTAGTCGTCATCATTGTTGTTGCTCACCAGGAAGCACATGCTTGTGAAGTCGTCGGTGTTCTTCTTGCCTTTAGCATTATCATTGTTGTGGTCAACATTGTCGCAACTCTCATATTCCTCATCACTCAAATTAAGATGCTCAAGCACCAACCTGATCTTTTAAGCAATCTTGCGACGAAAATTGCCTCCCTTGGTGTTGATGTTCTTGAATGGCTGACGACGATAATTCCTATCTTTCTTAATCACCTTCCCTTTGAGCTTGATGCAATCAATCTTTATGGGGCCTGGCTCACCACACTCAAAGCACTTAATCAGACCTGGAGCTCCACCTCGCTCTCTCATCCTCAAATTGTTGAGAGCCTTGTATGCTCGAGAGGAGATTAAGACCAAATCCTCTTCAGAGAGCTGCTCGAACTAATCTTTTGAAAAATAGGACAAACAAGACAAGAAAACACAAGACAATGTATTCGATGAAGCAGCCTGCATGGGGTTAGTCACAAGAGCTAAAGATGAAGATTTGCCAATCTTAGATGGCAAAGCTTCCATCTCATAGGTTTTCGATCTAGAATATAGATCATCCATAGTTAGAGTATCTAGATCGATGATTTGATTAATAGTCGTGACGACAATCGACCACTTCGAACCTAAAGACATCAAAATTGTAGTTGCATTATCTCCAACAGCAGGTATAGTACTAATTCCGTGCAAGTTACTCAAAATTTTCTCAAACGAGCAAAAAGATCATCAATAGATTCACCAGGCTTCATAGCAAAATCCGAGTACTCTTTTTGATAAAGATTCTTACGCACTTTATTAATCTTAGTCATTCCTTCATAATAATCGCAAAGAGTTTTCTGGATTAAGTGAGCAGAAGCAATATGAGCTACATGATCAAATTCTTTGTGAGAGATTCCTTAAAATAATAAGTTACAAGCTTGAGCATTTAGATCAACATCTGTTTTATTTAGAGTCATAACTGTAATAAAAACCTCATAAGGTCTAGAAACCTTATTCCAAACATCACTACCCTAAGCCTCAATGTACGCTTGCATCCGACACTTCCAAAAAGCAAATTAGTACCATCTAGTATGGGAGGACGGTTCATAAACCTCTCTAATGCCATCGTAGCTTGCTCTGATACCACTTGTAGGATCATATGGCATAATCAGAGGGGGGTGAATTATTACCTCTGATTTTTTATACCTGAAAACAAATCTCAAACCAAAAGAAAAGTAATCTAAATTACCAGATGTAGATTTTGACAGCAAGTCATTCGACTACTTGCTCTTGACTCTTTTGCACACACTCGATGAAGACTTTGATCGCTCGATGTTCAACCGCTCACTTCGATCATTCGCTTAACCTCCTGTGCACATGGTCAAAATCTCCCTCCGCTCGAAAGCTTTAGCTGCTCGAACGAGAACACGTCGAAGACAACACCGTGCTCATAGATGACAAGATTGTGATGTGATAGCACACCGACGAGAACACAGCAAAGCGATGCTCAGAAAAAACTTGTCGTGCTTCTATTGAGACAACGAGACAACTCGGTGGCTATTTCTTTCTTTTCCTAGAATAGATCTGATCTATTATTTCTGGATCAAGTTCTATGGCTATAAAACGCCCTCACGGCACCCCTAAAAACACTAGCACAAAAAGCCTTCCAAAACCTCAACTAAAACTCTTAGCCTCTACCTGCTTTTATATGCTAGAAACAAGAACACGAAATCATATCTCTTCATCAAATCAAGGGACCCAAAACCCTTTCAAATATGGGTTTTATTCAAACTTTCAATCTTCTTAGTTATGGACTACATCCACTACTCCTAACCCAACACATGATGAAGCCTATAGGACAGCACCTCCTGTATCTTCATTGCGCACCATCAACTCCCGTGTCGAAGCCTCCAAAACCACACCTCCTATAGCTTCTCCACGCATTATCACCGCTTGTGTCAAAGCCTCCTGGACCGCATTGCCCATAGTTTCTCCACAAATCACCACCTTTGACCTCCATGTGCTCCAGCATGAGCCCAACCACCTCGCGTGACATCCTCGACCGCCTAGACCTCAGATTCCCCATCCTAGTTTCAGTCCTCCTCGTCACTGACCATGACCATCTCCACGCCAACCTACACATCAAAGATTAAAGAACATTTTCCCGGCACAAGTTCTACACAACTTGACCATTATCAGCACACACACGTATAACTCATCCTCGTCCAAGGTTGTCATGGCACTCCGGCAAGTCACGGCGAGGCCTAAGCGCCTAGACGCCTAGTCGACTAGGCCCAAGCAGCCACCAAAATGAGCTAGTCGACACCTGGACACATGGGCGTTGCCCAGCACAGTCTAACTTCTCCCGCGCTAGACGATTGGCCACGATGTCTACCTCCAGCCACCTGGATGACTTGGTGACGCCTTGATAACCTTGCCCTCGTCTATCCATAAACAAGAACCAAACCATTCACGAATACCAACCAGATCGTCCACAACCACAATTTCCATGCTCTCCAGAAATCACTAAGTTCAGATCACTCATTACAACTGCTATGCAAGACCGATCGCTAGCTCATTGAGTACTCGAACACAAGTACTCAGGAAATACCATCACTCAGAACACTCAGGAATAACAAGCATCGCTACTGACTACAGAACCATCGAGTACTGACTACCGAGTACAGAGTTCTTCCGACTACGAGCACTGAGCCCTACCAATTTGCAAGTACCAAGTCCTTCCGACTTCGAGTACCTAGTCCATCTGAACCTAGTCCTTCAGACTATCATGTATCAAGTCCTTTCAACTACCAAGTATCACAAGAGTTGAAGCACACGTACCGACCATGAAGTCTATGAATACCGACCATAAAGCCTATGACAGCCGATCATAAAAGCCTTCGACTACCGATCGCAAGGTCTACGACAACCGATCGAAAAGTCTAAGACACTGACAACAGACCATAAAATCTATGAGTATCGATCACAAAGTCAGTGACTATCAAGTATCGACCAGTAAAGTCTATGACTATCGAGTATCAACTAGTAAAGTCTACGACTATCAACTTGTTACTATAGCTAGACCATAGACAAGGCACTGTAGCTATGACCATCGAAAACACTGTAGCTACGACCATGAAAAAGGTATTGTAACTTACCATCTTCAACCAGGTATGATCATTCTGTTGTAGTCGATGTTTTGTAGTCACAATGTTGTGATCGAAGAATGACAAGGTTGAAATACCATGATCGGATTGCCGTGGTCGAACCGCCGTGATCGAAACCGGACGTGGTCGATGAGGGCCGTTCGGGCCTGCATATCGGGCCATCCATCACAAGGCCAATTGGACTACCGTCTGTGTTTGAAGCCAGACGTGGTCGTAGTCTACCGATTCTAATTCTGTAAAAGAGCACCAACCGAAACTTTCCCAAACGCAAATTTCAATGCAATCCAAAAGTCAATTATTCGTTATCAATAAATCCATGACCACCACATGGTCTAACAGTGCGCATGGTACTGTTTGTCTGTTTGCTGTAATGCCTCGCCGGATCATAGGCCATAACACTAGAACAAATTTGTTTTTCTCTTAAACAGAATAGTAATACTCGTAAGCAAATGCACTAACGGAAGACAATTCTATAGATTAGGTGATTTACCTAAGTTCAAATTTTAGCCACAAACCATCACGACCTTATGCATCTATAAATAACAGGGGAGAGATGATTTTGCAGCAGAAATGGGCTAACAACCGAATATGCGGACATGATATGCTCCATTTACATATATTCACAAGCATTTCGCAAACTAATGTAATGGTTCAATAGTGGACTACGTCTGTGCAAAAAATGCAGATCACATGGAGCCCTGTGTGCATTCAAATTTTAGCATCTGAGCAGTAAGGTGGTCTGGTGACTTAATTGCTGTGTATACAGACTAGGGCTTGGGGTTTCAATACAGATTACTACATGTCTATGTGCCAGCTTCAATTGCCCATTGTATTAATTTTAAATGTAGTATTCTATGTTATCTGAGCTATTCTTCATAATATGTGCGATACAGTGCCCGGTTACTTGCCATACTTTACGATTTGTTCTGCAATGTACAACTAATGAAACATGATACACTATATTCAGAAGTGTCCAAGTGGAGTGAGCAAGCTGCTTGCTAAGTGATGTGAATGTTTAGTTTAGAATATGAAATAATAAACAAAGTACTTAGTTACTCCCCACCTTCATAAGGGTGCATACAAGTCAAGTATGGGAGTAAGTAATTGTTCATAGGAATAAATTAAAGAAAAGCGAAAACAAAAAGGACAAGCAAAATATATTCTCCAAAAAAATTGGACAAGCAAGATCCATAACTTGCAAGTTGCAATCTCTCGCACAGCTTAGTTGCTAAGTTCCTCCCAGCTGGCTTTGGAGATTTTCTTTTGCAAATAGGACAAGGGAAACGTTGTATCTTGGAATCGATTATTGACTACTGTATGGCAAGATCTAGTTGTCTTTAGTCATTTTTGGGCCATGATATTTTATTGCATATAAAACTAAAACAGAACATGATTGCATAATGTGGGCCGCAAAAAGAAAATATACACGAAATTCACTATATAATTTGGTTGTTATGGTTATTTTCTAGAGTAATTTTCAATGACAAGAACAACACTAACAGAATCAGATCCAGCAGAAACCTAGAGACCTGTCTAAGATGTACTAAAGTGACCCGCAGATGGACTAAGGACGTAGTCAGGAGTCAGGACCAATTGAAGATATCAACAGTGAAGATGTACCAAACTGACCCGCAGATGGACCAGCACAAATCAATACCATAAATCTGTTAGTCCTTGGATATGGCATTCCATGACAATGACATTGCAATCGATACATCACATTTGTTCTTTTTTAATTTTCTGAAACGAAACTACTGTAAACCTATTAAAGGGCAGTCAAAGCTTGCACTCTTGTATTAAAATCAACTACAGTTGCAAAATAACTGTTGTAAATCAGAATGCTTTATTGCTCCGTCTTGGTAGCTTTTAAGTTCATACCACCAGTTCAAAAGATATGCACATATACAAAAGTTCATGCACGTAGATTAGTTATGCAAGGCACGGATGATACTATGATGCAGCTAGTCTTTCAAATAATTGAAGGAATGTTTACATATAAACCACCAGAATGGCAATATGGACAAGTAACATATTTTTTACTGATGGTAAGATACATTCCACGTGATCAAATTTTAGTGGAAGAAACTCACATGTTTCGGAAATAGAGTTGCAATTATACACTCAAACAAAGCACTATTTTTGTCCTTAAGTTTCTGCGATAAGATGAATGCTTTTAAGTCCTGTTCCAGGTAACAAAGTTGCATTCATTGGATGAGCTCTAGTAAAGAAACTAATGAAAGACCGATTAACCCACGACATCAAGGTATTAGGTGAGGTTGTAGAATCGATTAAGAATTAAACCCATAATACCAAGTTGTGACACGAGATATTATCATTATAGTACTTTATCACTTTCACGTATTAGTATAAGGTGTTGTAGGAACACCTGATCTATCGATCAGTATGTTATAGATACGTGAAAATTTGGAATCTGTATGCTTAGTATCCACTTAGCAGAAAAGCTATCCACATGTTTATCAATTACAAACTATCACCTCTGACTAGCATTTCTTATATTATCATTATGCCGTGAGCCGCTGACTGCAGGCCTACACAACGCCTTTCAAGATGAGCAACCTAAACGAGCTCAGAGCATTAAGAATCGCGTGATTGAGTCCTATATATATGGGCTATGATGTAACCTGCAAAAGGAAATGAAGAATTCATCTTAGCTCTCCCTCTACTCTCTATCTTCCTTCCCCAAAACCCCCCCAGCTGTACGACAAGGTAGCCACCACGGCACTCGGTCACCGGAACTGCCGACCGAAGCCGGCCGTGTTCCACGATTACAATCTCCAAAGTTTACGCCACAACAATTTGGTATCAGAGCCATCTCCGGGAGACTCCAGCATGCCAGGGTCCGAAAGAGGAGAAGACTCGGCTGCTCTCTCGACGGTCATGGAAGCCATCAAGGAGCTGGCCGTTAGAGTTGAAGGCAACCAGCCAATCACACCGGTTTGAGCGAGTCAATCGATGGGGCTCAACAAAATCTGGGTGACCTAGCTACCCGGATTTTCCGAGGACAGCGCACAAGGGTGGCCGACAAAGTCTGGTTGGCCTCATACCACCTGACGAGAATTGCCCAGCTTTGGTATGGTCAACTTGAGGAAGCGCATCCTCTGACGTTGCCAAGGGAATGGCAGTGACATTGAGCGAATCTGAACCGTCTAATGAAAAAACAGCGGTCTAGATCGATCACTGTAGCGCTACAGTATTTTTGTACAGTGTGCTACAGCAAAATTACTGTAGCATATTGTACAAAAATACTGTAGCGCTACAGTGATCGATCTAGACCGCTGTTTTTTCATCAGACGGCTCATATTCACCCAATGTCACTCTGCCTTTTCCTTGGCAAAGTCAGAGGATCCAAAATCATTCCGGGGAGCCACCCTGGGAGCTCTTTCGAGGAGCTCTGTCATCAGCGTTTTGGGCCACCGCTCCGTACCAATTTCCTAAGCGCACTTGTCCAGTTGCCTTACAAAGGGCTTATTGTGGGTCTGTTCTTTTTGGCTGAAGTTTATGGCTTTTAGCTGTTGCTTGTGATTTTTGGGCTGTTCGTGCGAGAGATTACACAGTAACAGAAACTCATGTGCGGTTTTTGCTGATATAAATGAAGTCGGTATAATATGTACTACAATTTATTAATAGACTCTATCTTGAAAAGATACTCCGTTTAAAATCTAGTTACTATAGAAAAGCTAAAAAGCAGTTTTTAAAAACTGAAAAGAATAGGGCCTTAGACGTATCAGAACAGCCTCTTGACATTGCTATGGCGTGCACCGCCATTGATGACACAGCCGTAGGACCCAGCTATTTACCACTGGCCTTCCCAGGTCACTTCGTACGGACGTGGAGCTGATGAATCCATTGAACCTTCAGCAGGCTGCGACGCTTGCTAGGGCGTACAAGGAGCGTGCTTGTCCAACCATTGCAGAACTTCCACGGGCACGAACCACAGGGGGGAACCGATCCTTTCCTTCGGCTGCTAGCCGGCCTGCATCATCAGGAGTAACTCGGTCATCGTTGGTCATCTCGCCTTCACCGACATCGGCACCCGCAGTGAGACCTCCGATGTGCCAGTTCCGCCATCGAGCTCCGGCTGAGATGGCGGAATGCTGCAGATAGGGCTTGTGCTACAATTGAGATGAGCAGTTTGTCCGAGGCCATCGTTGTCAGCGTCTCTTTTATCTGGAGGTGGATGATTTCGTTGTCGAGACACTGGAGGATGATCTGGCCGTTCCTGACGAGGGGGGTCGTCGCCTCCCTACAAGCCATGACAGGCATGTGGAGCGTCTGCACCAATGACTCCATTCAACTGGGAGTCACATGTGGGTCGATGGATTTCGCTGCAGACACGGGTTCCACACATAATTTCATCAGCAAGGAGGCGGCTGCGCGTGCTGGCGTTCCATTGGCATTGCGTCCTAGTTTACGCGTGATGGTCGCCAATGGCGACGAAGTGGCAAGTCTAGGTTCCTGCAAGGACCTGCATGCCGATCCATATTAGGGATGATGATTTTTCCATTGAGTGCTTGCACTACTACAGAAAGCCTAATAGTAGACGCCTCATCACAGACGGTTTTGTGAAACCGTCTCTAATGAGCACTATTACAGACGGTTGTAATTTGGAGGACGTCTGTGGTATTTGTGGCGGGAAAATGGATTATCACAGACGGTTATTAACTATGAACCGTCTGTGATACGTTTGTATCACAGACGGTCTGTATTAAAAACCGTCTGTGATAATCCCAGATTATCACAGACGGTTTTTAAATAAAAACCGTCTGTGATAACCTTGTTATCACAGACGGTTAATAATTAAAAACCGTCTGTGATAATTCACAGACGGTTTTTTATTAAAAACCATCTGTGATAATGTCAGTAGGCATTTATTGCGCTGCTCAGACCGCATCTGTCTTCATTTCGATCCAGATCTAGCCACTGCTGCGCACTTTTTCACTCGGGAGGAAGCTAGGCGATTTCAGGCCTTGTTAATTTGGTGGGAAGAGGCAGAGATTGAGCTTTGAAGATTCATACTTTGCTGGTTGTTCTAGATATGGTTAGTAATGCAATTTATTTTTTTCTTTAATTGCATTACAATTTAGTTCTAAGTAATCCATGAGTGGTTATTGAAGATGGTTAATTTGCAAAATTGTTGGTTATATAATAGCTGTTGTGTTTGTAATATGAATCTAGCAAATAAAGTCTCAATATAATAAATGTGGCCGGTATATATGTAGTTATAATTAGTTAATCTAGATTTTAATACTAAGTTGTTATATATGTACGTAACGTAGGACCGAAGCTGGATGTATGCCGCGAGCCGTGTGAGTGAAGAGTACATTAATGGTGTTTCTGCTTTTATAAGAGCTGCCGAGGAGGATATGTTGAATAAGGGGGCGATATATATGTGCTGTCCATGCACTGACTGCGAGAATGTGAAGATGTTTAAGAACCGAGGGCAAATTGAATCGCACTTGATTCGGAGGGGTTTCAAAAAGGATTATACGTGTTGGACCAGTCATGGCGAAGTGAATGATCATATGCCGCCGGATGACATCGCCGGTGAAGTGAATGATATGCCCCCGGATGACATCGCCTGTGAACTGAATGACATGCCGCCGGCTGATGTCGATTGTGGGTCGGATTCGGATAGGTTGCACGATGATAATCTGGATCAGATGCTTCGCGATGTTGAAGAGAACTATGATGAGAGAGAGTATGTTAAATTCCGTGGCTTGATGGAGGACTTAGAGAAACCTTTGTACACGGGATGCAAGTACACGAGGTTGTTGGCCGTGCTTGAACTGTTGAAATTGAAGGCAAGCAACGGTTGGTCGGACAAGAGTTTCACGGCGCTGCTAGGTCTTTTAGCGGACATGCTTCCGGATGGAAATGAGTTGCCTAAAACCACGTATAAAGCCAAGAAGGTTCTTTGTCCGTTGGGAATGGAAGTAGAAAGAATACATGCATGCCCGAACGATTGTATCCTCTACCGTAAAGAGTATGCAAACATGCATGTATGTCCGGTGTGCAACGCATCCCGATACAAACGTAACAATCAATCAGTTGATGGCGAGGGAACAGAGGCGAAGAAAGGACCTCCTGCTAAGGTGACATGGTATTTTCCTATAATTCCCCGTTTGAAAAGGTTTTTTGCAAATCCAAAGGAGGCAAAACTGCTGCGTTGGCACTCGGAGGAGCGCAAGAAGGATGGAATGATAAGACACCTTGCTGATTCCGCGCAGTGGAGAAACATCGATAGGAGTTTTGCAGAGTTCGGTGCAGAACCAAGGAATATAAGGTTTGGACTGAGTACAGATGGAATGAATCCTTTCAGTAGCATGAGCAGCCGACATAGCACATGGCCCGTGACTCTCTGCATCTATAACCTTCCTCCTTGGTTGTGTATGAAGCGAAAGTATATTTTGCTGTCGATACTTATCCAAGGGCCAAAACAACCTGGGAATGATATCGATGTGTTCCTAGCACCGTTGGTGGAAGATCTAAAAGTAATGTGGAACGAAGGGGTACAGGTATGGGATGCGTACAAACGAGAGAACTTCACTCTGCGCTCCTTATTGTTCTGCACCATAAATGATTATCCTGCCCTTGGTAACCTATCGGGCCATAGTACAAAAGGTGCCAAAGCTTGTACTCACTGTTTAGATGGTACCGAGAGTGTGTGGCTGAGACACTCACGCAAAACCGTCTACATGCGTCACCGCCGGTTCCTTCGGAGGGCTCACCCATACCGCAAGATGAAGAAACAATTTGACGGAGAGAAGGAAGATGGTTCAGCTCCAAGGCATTTAAGGGGACGCGAGGTTTATGATATGGTTAAGGATTTAGATGTTGTCCTCGGAAAGGGACGTAAATTGAGGGCTCATGAGAAGAACACCTGGAAGAAGAGATCAATATTTTGGGACTTACCTTATTGGGAGTACCTAGATGTTCGGCACTGCATCGACGTCATGCACGTAGAAAAGAATGTGTGCGACAGCTTGATTGGTCTCTTACTGAACATCCGTGATAAAACAAAGGACGGTGTCAACGCACGGCTTGACTTGGCTGACATGGACATCAGGCCTGAGTTAGCACCGACAAGCACTGATAATGGACGAACGTACCTTCCCCCTGCGTGTTACACTCTGTCCAAGGCTGAGAAAACAGAACTGTGCCAGTGCTTGCATGGTGTGAAAGTTCCGTCTGGTTACTCCGGCAACGTGAAGAAACTTGTTTCGATGCAAGATTTGAAGTTAAATGGCATGAAGTCTCATGATTGTCATGTGCTGATGACACAGATGCTCCCTATTGCAATTAGAAATATTTTGCCGATCAAAGTCCGAGAGACAATCATGAGGCTATGTTATTTCTTTAACACAATTGCTCAGAAGGTCATCGATCCCGAAGGACTAGATGCTCTGCAGGACGAGGTGGTGATGACTCTATGTCACCTTGAAATGTATTTCCCTCCTTCGTTTTTCGATATCATGGTCCATCTCGTTGTTCACGTTGTGTGGGAGATAAAAATGTGCGGGCCCGTATTCCTACGCAGCATGTACCCATTTGAGAGGTTCATGGGAATTCTCAAGTCCTACGTACGGAATCGTTCTCGGCCGGAGGGCAGCATCGTCGAAGGTTATGCAAGCGAAGAGGTGATTGAGTTTTGTGTCGATTATATGGCTCAGATTCAACCGATAGGTGTCCCTCAATCTCGTCATGAAGGGAGGCTGAAGGGTCTCGGAACTATCGGAAGGAAAGCAATCACTCCAGATATGGACACGTATACTCAAGCCCATTTCACGGTGTTGCAACACATGACTGAAGTGGCGCCTTATGTGGACCAGCACAAGGATGTGCTTTGGCAACAGAATCCAGAGCGGCCGGATGTTTGGATCATGAGGCAACACAACCGTTGGTTCAACCAATGGTTGAAGGAGCAAATTGCTAGGAGCTCGCCGAGTGAGACGCTGAGATGGTTGGCAAAAGGGCCGACATTTACAGTTGTGACATGGCAAGGATATGACATAAATGGGTACACATTCTATACGCAGTCTCAGGATGTCAAGAGCACTAACCAGAACAGCGGAGTCCGCATAGATGCATTCAGTACCGATGAGTCGAGAAACTCGTACTATGGCTTAATAGAAGAGATTTGGGAGCTCGACTATGTGGTTTTCAAGATCCCCTTATTTCGCTGCCGTTGGGTGCATCTCCCACAGGTGAAGGTTGACAAGTACGGTGTCACGACCGTGGACCTCCAACGTGTCGGGTACAAAGACGAACCATTCATACTTGCCAATCAAGTTGTTCAAGTTTTCTATGTAACCGACCCGGCAAATAAGAAACGCTATGTAGTTCTTCATGGAAAAAGGAGAATTGTCGGAGTGGAGAATGTAGTGGACGAGGAGGAATACAATCAATTTGACGAGTTACCTCCTTTTGGAAATGGCATAAGGGTCGACGATGAACAACGTGACGAAACTAGTTACGTACGCATTGATCATGATGAAGGGCTAATTTTTAAAGGAAATAAGCAAGTACAATAAGAATGTATATGTGAAAATGTGTGACAATTTTGAGATCTATATGTGAAAATGTGTGATGTAGTCAATTTTGAGATGTATATGTGAAAATGTGTGACAATTTTGAGATGTATATGTGAAAATGTATGATGTAGTCAATTTTGAGATGTATATGTGAAAATGTGTGATGTAGTCGATTTTGAGATGTATATGTGAAAATGTGTGACAAAATGTATATGAGTATTGGCATTTATGTATATGTGTGATGCACATGTGATGGTTGATATGAATGCAGCTGGTTGGTGTTGTATATGAATGCAGCTGTTTGGTGGTGGATATGAATGCAGCTGTGGTTTTCCCTGTGCGCTGCGCAGTTATTCGATCTAGATCCAAGTAAATCCCGAGCCCGTCGTCGCCTCCGCCTCCCCGAACCCTCGTCGGCCGCCTCCTCGAGCCCCTCGCCGGCCGCCTCCGTCGAGCCCCTCGTCGCCTCCGCCTCCTCGAGCCCCTCGTCGCCTCCGCCTCCCCGAACCCTCGTCGACCGCCTCCCCGAGCCCCTCGCCGGCCGCCTTCGTCGAGCCCCTCGTCGCCTCGGCCTCCCCGAGCCCCTCGCCGGCCGCCTTCGTCGAGCCCCTCGTCGCCTCGGCCTCCCCGAGCCCCTCGTCGACCGCCTCCGTCGACCCCCTCGTCGCCTCCGCCTCCCCGAACCCTCGTCGACCGCCTCCCCGAGCCCCTCGCCGGCCGCCTCCGTCGAGCCCCTCGCCGGCCACCTCCCCTCGATTACCGACTGCATTGTGAGCACTTTCTGTGATGGACTAGGGTTTACTGCAGTAGCTTAATTAGTTTGCTATTTGGTACATTAATTGTTTACTACAGTTGCTCGATGATGATAAAATCATATACTGAGATTGGTTCATTCAGTGCTTGAGCTCTAATAGCTGTCGGTTCATGCAGTTTTCAGGTTATAGCATGTTATTAAATTGATCTGTTCGGATTTAATCTTGACAAGTTAAAAGACTGAATTATTGGGCAAAGTTAACTTGTGTGGTCTTGATCTGTATGAATACTGTTGTTTGAATATATGCATGCTAAATATATCTTGATCTTGAGATTTTAGAGTTTGTATCTAGAGCTCAAAATACTGAATTCATTATTTGGCATAACCAATCAAGGAAGAGTATATGATTTAGTAGCGGGACGGCCAAGATTAATCTTGTGCAACCCTACAATTTGAGAGCACATATTCATGTTGAGACTGTTATTGATTCTATTATTGATGCTTGTTGCTTGTTGCTTCATATTGCTACCATTATATATGTATATATGTAGGTATGTATATGTATATGTATATATGTAGGTATGTATATGTATATGTATATACACATATAGTATGTAGTATATAGTATAGGCACATAACCCCTCTCTGTGTCCACATCACCCCCTCCCTTCTCCCCCTTCCCTCTACTCCTCTCCTCTCTTCCGAACATTGAGCATCATGTTTGACTTTTCGTGCTTCCTCACTTTGAACATTCTCATCTTATCTTAATAGACCCACAAAATGAGCAACATGTCACCCGCGCATTCTTCATCATCATCGCCGGAGGCGTCCGCTCCAACATCAAGACGCCAAGGAAGAGGGCTATCAAAGAAGCCTCAGAGCCGACAGACCATCACAGCGGTAAACGCAGCTGGGGTCCCTATCCTTCCTAAGCAAGCGGTAAACGCATTCCGAACCATGGTCGGAATAGTTGCACGACAACGAATTGAGATCACATACAATTCGTGGAAGAACGTGCCTGACACTCGGAAACGTGACCTGTGGACCGAAATCTTGGCATCGTTCGAGTTCCCAGAAGAACACTTACACGCTGTGGAACGACAAACCTACCAAGCGGCGTGCAAAGCATGGAAGAACTTCAAGAGCACGCTTGTCAGGAAATACGTGGAGACGGACGAAACGCCTTTTACTAAATACCCATTCCTGGAATCACAATGGGAAGAGTTCAAGGCGATGAAAACGACCGAAGAATTCAAAAGTACAAGTGTGGCGCACAAGGCCCTCCAGGCAAAAAACACGCACCCCCACAGACTTGGCACAGCTGGGTATGCGGGTAAAATCCCGCAGTGGAGGTTGGAGGATGAGCTGGCAGCTGCAGAGGACATCGCCCCGCCGTTTTCCAATATCCCGGATGACCGCGCTCGAAATTGGCTTAGAGCAAGGTCATCTACAACGACATCGGGGGACGTCTCCTTTCGAAACCCTGCAGACCAGCAAGTGTCCCAGCGCCTGGTAAGATATCGATCGAACTACGTAGCTTGTAATTACTCCACAACTTCGTACGAATTGAAATGACATGTCGTGCTCTTGCAGGAAGAGCTGAGTTTTGAATCTACCCTGGGATCATTCCAGGGAACAAGGGAGAATGATATGCTCTCCGTGGCCCTGGGAAACAAGGAGCACCCGGGTCGTACGAGAGGCCTTGGGCTTTACGTTCCTTGGAAACATGGTTTCCAAGATGACTCCGGAATGTATCGGCGTAGGAAGAGAAACAAAGCCGAGCGTGAGGAGCAGCTACGAGAAGAGATCAAGGAATCGCTTCGAGAGGAGCTATTTGCTCAGATGGGTGAAGTAATCAGAGAAGAGGTGCGGAAACAGACAGAAAGTCAGCAGGCCGCCACCGCCGCTGCTATGCTAGGTAGCCCGCACAACCGTCCGAGTAGCTGCGCGTCCAATCCGACGCATACCCAGTCCAAATTTCCTGTGGACGACATCCTGGTAATAATTATTACCTCTCGAATGCTTGCTCCATTGGTAGGCCTATTCGAGTAGCTAATTTTGTATCGTTATGTAGGAGCCTACGAACTGCAAGCTCCAAGTGAGATATGGCGCCATTCCCTTGTACGCTGCTTGGGGCCAGGCATATTCGTCTGGTAACGGGGCCATGGTGCACGGCCAAGCTTTAGCGCCAGGCTTCGCAAAAGTTAATGTGGATGGTGTGTATGTCAATTTTGAGGTGGTCCCGCTACCGAAGCCCCCCAACGACGAGATCGTGACTCTAGGACAGGCCATTGGAACATTCATCCAGTGGCCCAAAAGCGACATCTTCCTGGAGGCTTCTTCACCGGTGGCAGGACCAGAGCAACATGCACTGGTGCCATCTCCAGTACAAGACCAGTCGGTTCCACCACCGGATACTACAACGGTGCTATCTCCACGGGCCCTATTCTCGCCAGAGCAACTTGCACCGCTGCTACCTTCAAAGTCGACTTCCGTGAAGTCGACCCATAGCCGAGGCAGCAAGGCCAGCAAGGGCAAAGCAAAGAAGACCAATGATGATCTTCCGTACCACCCTTTGGCCCGCAAATTCGTGCTTGGCGAGCCGTTGCTCGAGCAAAAAGCCCTCCAAAAGCTACCATATAGTTGCATGCAATTGCACACGTGGTATATGCAGCAGTCCAATAAGCCAGAGGGAGAACGGACTTCAAGTATCACTGTCAAATTCTCCGAGGAAGATTTACACCACAATCTTCAAGAGTGTACATTCGTGGTCGCCTTTGAGGATTTATTCGAGCTGTTCATGCTCAACGCTCTTGACGTCTCAATCGTTCGATGCTGGACGCTGTAAGTGTGTACAATCACAGTCTCCGTTAATGTCATACCGATAAATGCCATATCTAATTTTTTGCTTTCGTGTGTATATATATAGACACATGCTGATTAAAGCTAGAGTATCGAACTCATCAGCTGGTTTCTTGGACCCACAATTGGTCGCCAAGACTACCATCGACGTGGAGGCATCCCTCGTCGAGAGGTACATTGCATCAGGCCTGCTGAGTTGTCGCAATAAGGACTATGTACTTATGCCCTTCAATCAGAGCTTTCATTGGATTTTAATAGTAATTGTACCAAAATGGAACAAGGTATATTACCTTGATTCCCTAAGTAAGAATAAAATGGACTTCACAATTGTCGGCCAAGTAATCGATAGGTAAGCACATATTCCCCATACATATCTACATTGTACTCTTTCTTTCCTTCCGAATGATTAAGGTTAACCTTTTCGAATTACGTAGGGCGTTCGCGATGTACATTGAAAAGGGAGGTGACTCGAAGCGCGGGGCCAACGGCCTGCTGACACATGTTCGAGATTTTAAGGTATTCGCTATTTCACATTAATTAATCCTATGCAACAGATGGTACTAATGCCTTTTGAACTAACACATTCCATTTTTTGCAGTGCCACCAGCAGCAGCCGGGCAACACATGTGGATACTACGTTTGCCAACATATGGAACTACTCCTCGATTCCTCGAGGGTCACCAATCGCAAGGTTTGTCACTCTTCCCATAATTACTTCATACTTATCACGTTACATATATATGTACATTGATATTCCTATCGACAGGCTGTATCAATCCCGTCAACTGCATTGAAACAGTCTGAGCTTCGAGAGGTTCAATCAGAGTTAGCGTTCTTTTTGCTGACTCAAGTCATACAGCCAGAAGGACGGTTCCACTGCGCACACTGATTTCCTATTGGTCTTATCACTAAGTGTAAATGCAGTGTAGATCTTTTGTAACTGTGCATTTGTTAATGGATATTTCAGTTCAATTCAATTAATTGATTTGCGAAATGGATGCATGCTTTATGTCTGTGAGATGAAGTGCGATGTCAATTGGATGTTTTATGTCTGCGAAATGTACCTGAAAGCAAATGAGATGTGTGAATTGTATGTTTTTTGTCTGTGATTATCTGCTTGTTTCAGAGGGCATGGCTAGCATTTCCTGAGGCTAGCCAATAAACAGAAATAGATTTTGGTTTAGGAGGAAGGAATATCACAGACGGTTTTTAAGTAAAAACCGTCTGTGATATGTATCACAGACGGTTTTTCATTAAAAACGGTCTGTGATTATTAGATATCACAGACGGTTTTTAATTAAAAACCGTCTGTGATATCTGATAATCACAGACGGTTTTTAATTAAAAACCGTCTGTGATATCTAATAATCACAGACGGTTCGAAAACCGTCTGTGATAACCTTCGATCATCACTGACCCATAAATTCAGACGGTTCAGAAAACCGTCTGTGATGACGTTTCTGAACCGTCTGTAATGTCGATTTCTGTAGTAGTGTTGGTGATACACTTGAGGGGATTTGATATGGTACTCGGGGTTAAATGGATCCGCACCCTGGGACCGCTCCTTTGGGACTTCGATAATCAAGGCATCTCCTTCCAGGGCGACGACAGGCGCGTCATGTCGAAGGGTATTTACTGTGCCTGGCGAAAGGCATGCACAGCATCATACATGGCTAAAACGCTCATGGCGGCATTGCTAAAAGAATACAAAGACATCTTTTCGGCTCCAGCAGGTCTCCTCCACCACAGCGCCATGATCATAGGATCCATTTGCTTCCCGGAGTGGCCCCCACGGCGGTGTGCCCATATCGTTATCCTCAGTTATAGAAGGACGAGTTGGAACGGCAGTGCACCAATGTTCTAAATAGCGGGCTAAGCTCCTTAGCGGCTGCCTCTCCCAAATGCTAAGAAAGGCTATAGCGGGCTAAATAGCGGGCTAATCGGTGGGTATCGCGGTGATTTGGGCCTGCACGTGATTTGGGCCGAGGAAAATGAAAGCCCACGCAGAAACTTGCCCGATAGCGGCGCTAAATGAACCTCCATTTAGCGGCAATAGCGCGCTATTAGCCGCTAATAGCGGAAAAATTTCTGTAGCGCCAAATATGGCATAGCTTAGCGTCTGACCTCCCCAAACGCTATAGCCCGCTAAAGCTGCCGCTAAATCCCGCTATTTAGAACATTGCAGTGCACTGAGATGCTGCAACAAGGTCTCATTTGGGACAGCACGTCTGAATTCTCTTTGCCGGTACTCCTTGTCAAGAAGCCAGATAACACGTGGAGGTTTGTGTTGATTACCGTGCTCTTAATGCGCAAACCGTAAAAGACAAGTTTCCAATTCCAATCGTCGATAAACTACTTGACGAGCTCAAGGGGGCGCGCTTCTTCACTAAGTTAGATTTGCGTTTGGGCTACCATCAAGTGAGGATGCACACTGATTCTATCAAGATGACCACTTTTTGGACACACAATGATCACTTCGAGTTTCTGGTCATGCTGTTTGGACTTACTAATGCACCTGCAACATTCCAAGCCTTGATGAATGAGATCTCGCGGCCTTTCCTTCGCCATTTTGTGCTTGTTTTCTTTGATGACATTCTTATCTACAGTTCGTCCTAGTCCAAACATCTCCAGCATCTTCGTATGGTTTTTTAGGTCTTGCACCATCATCGACTTTACCTCAAAAGGTCCAAGTGCACTTTTGGTGCTTCCTCCATTGCATATTTGGGCCATGTTATTTCTGCAGCCGACGTGTCTATGGACGGTGATAAGGTACAGGATGTGGTGGATTGGCATGTGCCTCGCTCTCAGAGGGGCCTACGTGGGCTTTTGGGATTAGCGGAATACTACCGTAAGTTCATTCTGAACTTTGGCATTATCATCACCGCTCACTACATTCCTGAAGGAGGGATTCTCTTGGTCTGAGGAAGCGACTCAAGCATTTTCTGCGCTTAAAATGGCTCTCTCAATGGCACCGGTGTTTCAATTACCAGATTTTACAACCCATTTTATTGTGGAGTATGATGCCTCAAGGTAGGATTCGGTGCGGTTCTTCATCAAGACTCCGAGCTGTTGGCTTTCTTCAACCACCCCATTATAGGCCAGCATGCCAAACCCACTGCTTACGAGCGTGAAATCATCGGCTTCGTTCACACGGTTCGCCATTGGCGCCCTTATCTTTGGGGACGCGAATTCACAGTTTGTACGGATCATTACAGCTTGAAGTTTCTTCTGGATCAACGTCTGTCCACTATTCCACAACATCATTGGATGAGCAAGTTGATCTAGTATGATTTCATCGTGGAATACCGTCCAAGCAAACTAAATACTGTTGCGGATGCATTATCCCAACGTGACGCAGAGTTCTTGCTAGCTACATTGGCTCTATCAAGTCCCTCGTTTACCTTGTTTGATGATGTTAGAAAGGAGATTGCATTATTAGCGGAGTTATCGGCCACATGTGACAAAGTTTTTAAGGGTGACTTAGGTCCTCCATGGAGCATACGGGATGGCCTACTACTGCATAGCAACCGCATTTTTCTTTCCACTTCTTCGCCATCCCTCCATTACGTTTTATCTGCTGCACACGCTCAGCATGAGGGAATTTCCAAGATGTTACACAGATTACAGGCTTATTTTCATATACCAGGTGATCACCAACTTGTGCAGGATTTTGTTCGGGCTTGTGTCCTTTGTCAACGTAACAAAACAGAGTAGTTGTGTCCGGCTGATCTTCTCCAACAGCTGCCCATTCCTTCCATTGTGTGGGCGGATATTTCAATGGAATTTGTCGAAGGATTACCTCGCGTTCAAGGCAAATCAGTCATCCTCTCTATCATAGATCGCTTCTCCAATTCGCTCACTTTATTCCTTTGAGTCATCCTTACACTGCTTCTTCAGTCGCTCGAGTATTCTTCGCCGACGTAGCACGCCTCCATGGTGTTCCACAGTCCGTTGTTAATGACCGAGATCCTGTTTTTACAAGCAATTTTTGAAGGGACTTGTTTCGTTTGGCCGGTATTCGCCTTCACATGAGTTTTGCTTTTCATCCACAATCTGATGGCCAGACGGAGGCGGTAAATAAAGTAATTGCTATGCACTTTCGTTGCTTAACCAGTGACACGCATCAGAATTGGATGGAGTGGCTTCCGTGGGTAGAATACTGCTACAATACTTCTTATCATTCAGCGCTCCTTGATACTCCCTTCTTATCATTCGTCCAATGCAGGCTCAACAATATGCCAAAGTTTATTATGACGGTCGACATCATGACGTCTCATTTGAAATTAGAGATTGGGTCTGGTTACGTTTGATGCATCGCCAAGCGGTTTCAATTCTGGGGCGTAAATTCGGGAAGTTGGCCTCGAAGTACTATGGTCCATACCAAATGATGGAAAGGATTGGCTCGGTTGCTTATAGACTGGAGTTGCCTCCAGGAACGCATTTACATGATTGAGAGACCATGTGATCGTGACTCCATGTGAGTGATGAGTAATTGACAAAGGTTTAGGATAGTCGAGTTTGGATTGTTTGGTCGGACCATGTTGTTGCGTGGTGCAATGGGCTCGGTCGGACTTTGGTCAAACTTGGTCGTATGGGTTTAGGACGCATATTCTTGGTTTCGACAGGTTTGGACTTCATATGTGGTAAGTGTGATTGTATTTAAGCTTTCATGTATCGAGCGGTGCTATTTGACGTGTTTCTTGTCTGTGTGGCTGCAGGACGTCGAGGCGGAGTCGTCGCGAGACACGTTGGACCGGACTAGGCGCAGGTGGCGCTGAGGTCAGAACGGTCAGGATGTGTCGAAGACGACGTGGACTCGAGGTGGTTGCGAGGCGTGCGAGGCAAGGAGCGCGGAAGCTTCCCGGAAGGTGCACGAGGGGCGAATCGGGAAATTCGCGTGGCTGCACAAGCGGGAGTGGGCTCCGTTGGACTTAGCGGGCGTAACGGGGTGGAAACCCGTTAGTCGGAGGCTATATAAAGGATGGAAGGGCTGCATGCCCACTTGAGCACTTGTGAGAGAATTAGGGTTTTAGAGTCAAAAGAGGCTTTGGGAAGGTTGTTTCCTTTAGCTCTTTAGTTGGTGTGAGTTGGTGGAGGCAGAGTGTGCTCCCTCTGTTGTCCTAGGTGTGAGTCCTAGTGGGTGTTCTTCCTCCCTCCATGGATGAGTGTGTGTTCTTGAGTTAGGAGAGTGAGGAGATGGATTGAGAGTCTTGTATCCATATCCTTGTCCTAATGTCCATGCGTATCGGGACTCCTATGTATTCCTTGTGATTCAATGAATGAAATCTGGAGTTTTGGTTTCAGTTTGTAGCCTCTGTTCTTCTTTTTTTCCCTTTGTGCAAGATTTCTTGATTTTCATGGTTTTGAGTTCTTGCTTGCTGGAGAGTGCCAAAATGGGTTGTTATGACATGGGTGATGCTCAAAAGCCATTTGGCTATTTAATCCCAAGAGCAAACCGAGTTTGATTCTCAGATTTCAGTTTTGGCCTCCTCTGTTCTTCATTTCTCTTTTCTAGGGTTTGGTGCATCTCTTGATTCCCTTGGAGAAATGGCATGAAATTTGATCTGGATTATCCCATGGCTATTGCTAACATACTTGCAAAGTCTCATGTCCAAATGTTTTGTGAATCAAGAGCAATTTGGACTTTGTGTCTCTCTCTGAAGGTTCTCATGCTTTTCTAGGTTTTTGATGCAATTTGGGATTTCCCTCTTGAGATGGCCTGAAATTTGACAAGTTAAGTCTTGTGGCTATTGAGAATCTATCCTCAAAGTTTCGTGGCCAAAGGATCAAAGTTGAGTTGGGAATTTGAAGTTTGGTGCTATCCTCTGTATTTTCAGTTTCTTAGCCAAAGTCTGAAGTTCATGAGTTGTTGGTGTTATTCTTTACTGCTTGGAGCTTCTAGGTTATTTAGAATAATTCCTTGCACGTCTTGCCAAAGGGAATCTGCACTTCTTGGTTGTCTTAATCATTTTCTGAGATCAGTTGGCTCATTCGATTGAAGTCTCAATTTTCAGTCTAGTGAAGAGCAGCAAGAATTCCTGTTGTCAGTTGCTTTCGGCAGTATTCAGTTTTTATATGCCTTGTCTCCTGTAGCAGCATGATCTCTTCCTTCTAGTGCTTCTTTCTTTTTTTCTTGTGCTTACTTTCTCCAATTTTGCATGCGATTCAAACAGCGATTTTTTCAGCTGAAATTTTTACTGATTAATCTCTGATTTATGCTGAATTTTTCGGTGTCGCATGCGTTCCAAAATTCAGAGAAATTATTTTTAATTTTCTGTGAGGTGCTGTGTTTTGCATCTTTCTGAAAAATCAGTGTTCGATTTCTCGGGGGCAATTTTGAAGCGAGCGACATTCACCCCCCTCTGTCGCCATTTCGGTCCTACAATGATGTCTTTCATGTTGGATTGCTTAAAAAGTTCCATGGCGATCCTCCTGGTGAGCCGACAGCGTTGCCAATAATCAGTGAAGGGAGGGCCGTTCCGAAACCTGCAAAGATTTTGCATGCCAATTTGCGACGAGATGTCTAGCATGTTCTTGTGCAATGGATGGGTACATCTAAAGCTGACGCTACATGGGAGCCGGTTCTAGAGTTCAAGGTGGCCTATCTGAATTTTCAACTTGAGGATGAGTTGTTTCACGGGGCCGAAGCCGGCTGTGTTCCACGATTACAATCTCCGAAGTTGTTTGCCAGGAAAAGTAATCTTTGACCAGAAAAGCTTTTAGCTCATCAAGCAACCCATCCCGATAGCGAATGAACACAATTGCACAAGTATACCAAGAACTGAAGAACGCAAGCAGCATACTAATGGTAGGCCAACACTAATGAACAGCATAGGAGCACTCGACAGCAATGGTGCGGGAACATCACAACAGAAGTGAATCCTAATAATCTGAATTATCTTGGGTGTACTTACCGAAAATCATTGGGTGAGCTTGTAGCATTTTTACCCTTGCACAACCACAAGAGCGCATTCCAATATCCCATCCTGAACCTATGAACCAGTAGGAAATTCAGTCGTAATGCAGCATATACCAGGGGGTGGGGGATCAAAAACTGAATAATCTCTTGCACCAAACACAGAAGGCAATTCACCTCGAGCAAAGAGATACCGGGAGCCTACGCCTTGTTCTGAGACTCCCATGGCGGCGGCGGCGGCGAAACCGACGTCAAGGTGGGTGAGCGGCGGCGGGGGAGTAGGCCTGTAGACAGCAGCCGACACGCGGGCCCATTCCCGCTTCGTCTACGCCTGTCGCGCGGGCCCATTCAAGTGCACGATCTTCTTGGGCTTAGTTTAGGCCACCGAGCCCCCGTGTCTGCTAATACGGGCCTCGATCTGTAAATCGGGCTGGGCTTACACAGCCCATAACTGAAGGTCGCAAGCGTCCTCTGGTGGCGCGATGGCCCTTGCGGGCCCAACCCGCTATCAAACGAGCCCTGTTGTCTTCTCAAAAAATAAAGAAAAAGGAAGCCCTGTCGTTCACTTTACTCACCGACTCACCCAGAATGCCATCCACTTCTGCTGCTAGTCCAACGAGTGCGTTGGGATTTTTTAGGACTTATTTCACAACCTCTTTCTTTGCTAGGCCTTTAATACTAAGTATAAGCACTTCGAGATAGTTATCGTGATGCTAAGGTAGAACAAACATTATGGAAGAACAGAACATAATGATGTAGTCCTGATAATCTCTCTCTTTATTAATCTTTTGTCATAGGCTTGTGTGTATAATACGTAGCCCATGCCCCTCCTTATATAGGGGGAGGCGAATGTCTCTTCAATAGAATAAGTAATACGTGACTAAACTTGCTAATGGGTATTGTAGACTGGCTGCTCCCTAGTGAGCTTCATTTAGTTAAAGTGTCCACACCATTGGGCCATCGAGATGGGCTGATATACAACACTCTCCCTTGGAAGCCAATTTCATGCTTTATGTCTCGTTAAAAACTCTTTCCGAAAACTTATACGTATATAATCATATCTTGACAATATATTAAGACGGCATACAAAATATAAGTATAGAATCTCCTATTCCAATACTTCTTTATTTTGGGTCTAGATAGGTCTTAATTCATTAATTCCATGGGTTACATGAGGTTAATCTTTTTTAAGCCTTCTCTACAATCATTTGTAGGTGCGAGGACTGGTAACAGAGTGATCCATCATGATTCACTCGATCTCTACGTAGATATTTGTATTTACCATCTTTCAGGTAATTATTTACATCTCTTATATTCTTTGTGGTTCCACTGACATCAATGTCAAACTTCATATGGATGTCATTCAATGACTCCTTTAATGAACTCACAAGGATCTAGGTCGTCCAACAACTGATACATGTTACCTTTTCTATCCTTATCTTATATAAGGACTTAGAGCTCTACCGATGCTTGATTCACTACATTTTATTACTTACCAGGATATAATGTTGTGAAACATTATCTCATTTATAATGGGAGAGACATATGGTCACTCGAGACCTTCAAACCATTGCTTTACACCACCTTATAATGACCCATCATATTCGAATTTACAAATTCGATTTTGGCAATATTGGTTTGGCCTTAGTTGTTGTTATCCATTTGACCCTTTATCATTGAGTACTGTAGAACCCATCTATAGTCATAAGCATTATAGAGGTAGGATTGTTGATAATATTTCTATCATTCTTCTATATCCATAACTTATATGGATATCATAATATTAACTAGATCTTTGTCATTTCCCAAACGATAGAATCTTAGTTGTTCCACAATCCAAGCCTTATACTGTGCCTCAATAAGCTATTGCGAGGCAACCAGACTGTGCTTGCCTTAGTAGGGTTGCCTCAATAGCTTTACCATCTTGTAGTGTCTGTTGTATATTAGCACTCCAAGATAGTCGTCGCGATGCTAACGTAAAACACACATTGGAGAAGAATAAGAACATAAAGATGTAGTCCAAATAGGCTTTCTCTTTATTTATCTTTTGCCTATAGCTTTGTGTGTTTAATACGTAGTGCCCCTACCCTATCTTATATAAGGGGAGCAGAATGACTCTTTAATAAAAATAAGTAATATAAAACTAAACTAACTAATAAGCATTATGAATCGACTGCCTTTGATGAACTCCATTTAGGTGAAGTATCCACACCATCCGATGGTCAAGACGGACCGATATAAAACATTAAGAATGAGCCTCAGATAGCCATTGGGGGTAAATTCAGTTTTCCTTTCGATGAAGAACAAACTACCAAGGCGTGTGGGTCATGAATATCCATAGTGACTTGTCCTACACTCCTATACATCTATAATGACTCTAGATAATATTTACTTTCCATCGTCAATCAGGGCACTTCCAATGGTTAGACATTACTATGTTATTTTCATACTTTCCACATCATCAACAAAATAACTATAGACATCACCAAGTTAAGTAGGTGGTGTCCATCAGTGGGATCGGATAATAAATTTCACTAAGCTTTCTCTCCCCCTCCCCTTCCTCTCTCTTTGTGTTGGATTTTATGGTAAGCAGTATCTTGCATGAGACACTGCTTCACTCTCTCCCTTCTTTAATTCGCTCTCCACCTCAGTGTAAATCCTAAGTGCCAGACTGATTAATGCTATAGACATTGCTTACATAAGACCATTGAGAGTGCTCTCATGCGATGTCGCTATTACCAAGGTGTTGTAGCTTCTTCTAAGGTCCTCAAGCTAGGCCTAAGCATTTTCGGCGCGGTCAAAGCCCGATGGGCTTTTGTCTAGCTTGAAGTTTAGTCTAAGTAAGGTTAGGTTAGGCTTAAAATATAGTTGTTAGGGCATGACCCAACTTTGAAAAACTAGTGTACAAGTCATTTGTTAGGAAAGAGATTAAGTGTCTATTTATGTATATATACTAAAACCTCTATACATCGTAAACGATTAATTTTTCATGGATAAGGGGGCTAGCAACCACCCTGGCCTCCATGAAGCTCCACTAGTGCTAAAGTTAGCACCACAACGACTACTACTCATCTGCATTATTGTTGGCAGGGTGTTACGAACGATGGTATGCAAGCCTTGTCTCATAGAGCATCGCCAATAGCATGACATCAGTTGTCTGTAAGTAGTGTTAAATAGGATTTCTTATGGCATGGAGGAGAGAGAACAAAGAGAGAGAAGGAAGCTGTCTGTTCTAGACACGACAAGCTCGTTAGGCAAAACAAGATGCTAGCGACAATGACTTTTCTTGTTGGAGCGATGTCATTGTATCCTCACATGTTTTGTGGGGTCACCGAAGTGAACCACCGCACTACCCTAGGGATTGTTGCCTCCTCTGGGCACCCTGTGCGCATACGACGACGGTGATGACTGGCTTGATCGGTGATGACCTTCTCGACGACAAGGACAAAGGAGCAAGATTCGGTTAGATATAGATGTCAGAGGGCTAGATCAAGTTGGGTTGACGGTGGTAAGCTCGGAGCCAATGATGGTGGCAGAGGCGTGAAAGAGGGTGGTGAGGATGGGGAACTCGTGGGAGCAAGGAAGGTTGCATTGGTGGGGGCACCAGAGCAAGAGTAATGGAGCCATTAGATCCATCACCAGTTGGTGAATCGGTGCAAAGGGAAGGAGAGGGAGAGAGAAAGGGGAGGGGAGTTAGGGTGGAGGGCTGATAGGTAGGGCCAATTCAATTGGAAATTATAAAAATGAGTGTGTTAGGGTGTGGTGGGCTAGCCCAAAGAGACATACTATTGCAGATGTTGTCTCCAAGGATGACAAGGCAGGTGTTAAAGACAACGATTGTCTCAACTATTGAAGACGACCTTACACGTCTCGCCACGCGAACCCTAGGGCCTTCTTGAAGTGTGAGTTGGACGGAATTTATGCACCCTTCACCTTCCTCGAGCTAGACGAAGAGGTGGTGAAGGGCTATGCAACACAGATAAGTGAGGCCCAGCAAAGAGGGGGGTTGCAATTGCATACTAGTATGGACAGGGGTGTAATCTGAGCCGATACGGACAGATATCACTCATCCTATATTATATTTCAATTTTTTCTTGGAATCAGAGTTGGACATGGATAATACTGGATACCCATTTCTCTCTTCTTTGGTTGCTCTACAAACCTTTGGTCGGTTGAATGAAAATTATCTGATTTATTTGCACCCTCATATAAGGACATGGGACAGTAGATGTGCAATCAATATGGATATGGACGGATATCACTCATCCTGTATCTTATATCATATTTTTTTTCAGAGTCAGAGTTGGATATGGATATATCTAGATACCTATTTTTCCCTTTTGTATTCGTTCTACAAAGGCTCCGGCTGGTCAGGCAGAATTATCCACTCTGTTTGTACCCCTAAGTTCAAACATAGAGAGGGTAGATTTATACGATTTAAATGGAACAGTTCAAAATTTAACTGATTTATTTTTTAAACAAATTAAACTAGTATTGTTGTAATCTTGTATAAATAGACATTAGATAGTCCCGCGGACCGTGGCTTGCCCGGTTGGTAGTCGTTAGTGGACACCCCGCCTGTCCGGCTTCGAGCGTGACGCCGCATTTTCCGGGGGGGGGGCTGTTTATGTGAATAGTACCCTCTGATTACATACATGCATGTGGGTGCGTTCAGTGGTCAAAGCGCGTGCCCACACTCTTGAAGATCTTGAGTCTCCATCTCTAGTCTCAAGCATGTGTATTAGACGTTGTAGTTTGTCCTAAAATGAAACACCAAATCATGGTAATTAACTAACTGATCATATTGAGGAACCGTCGCTGGCGACCAGTCCGATCGATTCATCTGCTTAGAACAAGAACGAATCAATCACAGAATCATAGATTAATAGATTGAACACAGAGAGGTAGAGAGAACTCCTGGTCTTTCTTTATTGCTTTAGATTGCATCTGGTGTACATAATGATGGGGTATAGGTCCCTATTTATAGCCTACGGTGGGGTGCCCAAATATGTCAGGACTCTGGCCGTGGGCCCAGTTTCCTAACACTCCCCCTTGGGCACTCACCTAACATGTTCATGCCTCACTAAAACTCCATAAAACCCAGTGGAAAAAATTTGGAGAAAGAGCACATGATACATGTGATGCTGCGATGCACGAATTGCCTCATTAAAAACCTTGGTCGAGAAACTTCATGGAAAACTCGTCAAGGAAAAAAGAGTATAATTCACCCAAATTCATTTGGTCTGCAAGACTTTATTCTTTGGGTACTTAATCTTCATGATCAAGATTTATTAGCGGGCTTGAGAGAATTCTCCCCCTGAATTCTGCACTTCTCTAAGTCTCATCATTCCAATTCCACGCACGCACCTTTCAAAGCTAGATGCGGGGAGTGACTTAGTGAATAAATCTGCGAGATTTTCACATGACTTAGTATGCAGTACTTTAATCTCGTCCATCTTTTGCAATTCATGTGCATAGAAGAACTTGGGGTTGATATGCTTTGTGAGATGACTCTTCACATAGCCCGTTTGCACTTGTGCAACGCAAGCGGCATTATCTTCATAGATAATTGTGGGGGTTTGCACAATGTTCATCCCACATGACTGCTGGATGTGGTGAACCATTCGGCAGAGCCAAGCGCACTCTCGTGCGGCTTCATACAGTGCTATAATTTCTAAGTGATTCGTCGAAGTAGCTACCAGGCTTTGCTTAGACGATTTCTATGAAATTGCAGTTTCACCACACAGGAATACATAGCATGTTTGTGACTTAGCGGTATGCAGGTCTGACAGATACCCAGCATCTGCATAGCCAATTAAGTTTAGATCTTGATTCTTTCTGTAAAACAGTCCAAGGTCCTTGCTTCCTTGGAGGTATCAGAAGATGTCCTTTATGCCCTACCAATGCCTTTTGGTGGGCTCTACACTGTACCTTGCTAACAGGTTTACGAAAAATGCAATGTTCGGTCTAGTGCAGTTTGCTAAGTACATGAGTGCTCCCACTGCACTCAAGTATGAGAATTCTGGTCCCAGGACTTCCTCCCCCTCTTCCCTAGGTCGGAAAGGATCTTTTTCTTGCTATAAAGACCTCCCGATCATCAGTACTTTCGAGGAAAATGCCTTCTCAAAGCCAAACATTTCACGCACCTTCTGAGTGTAGGTCGACTGATGTACCAAGATTCCTTTAGGGACATGCTCAAGCTGCAGGCCTAAGCAAAACTTGGTCTTGCCCAAATCTTTCATTTCAAATTCTGACTCCAATAGGAGCTTGCTTCTTTTATGTCTTCGGCTGTCCCGATGATATTCAGATCATCTACATACACAAAGATTATACAGAATCCATTCTGGGATCGCCGTATAAATACACAAGGACAGTCTTCATTGTTCGTGTAGCCTTTCTTGCAGAGAAAGTCGCTTAAGCGATTATATCACATTCTTCCAGATTGTTTCAGTCCATACAGTGGCTTTCTGAGTTTCACACTGTATAGATTTCTATTTGCTCTATCTTGGTTCGGGAGAGGGATTCCTTCAGGGACTCTCATATAAGTCTCCGAATCCAAGTTACCGTAAAGGTATGCAGTCACAACATCCATCAATTTTATTTCTAAGTTCAAGTTCACGGCCATTGAGATCAAGTATCTAAAGGTAATTCCACTCATGACCGGGGAGTAGGTTTCTTCATAATTAACTCCAGGACGTTGAGTGAAACCTTGGGCTACCAGCCTTGCTTTGTATCTCACTACTTCATTTCTTTCATTTATCTTTCGAACAAATACCCACTTGTGCCCAACGGGGTGTATGTGGGGAGGCGTGCGGCATACGGGCCCAAACACCTATCTTTTGTTCAGAGATAGCAATTCAGTTGCTATTGCCTTCTTCCAATCTTCCCAATCTGATCTTTTCTTACATTCAGCGAGCGATGCAGGCTCGGGATCAAGATCGATGATGGTGGCAATTTTCTTTGCGAAGTAGATATCGATATTAGCTGTTGTCCTATTCAGGAACTCTCCCGTGTGCACATAATTTATAGCTATTTCTTCATGAGTTGCTTCTTCTGGAGTGATTACTTCTGCTGGAGCTTTACCTTGCACATCGCTTCTTTGAATTGCGGTGGCAAGTCTCTTTAGTTTTTTGGCTCCGATGTGTGCGCACACATCCATGCCGATGGGGATATTCAGATCCGGTATGCCCTTTTCTGAAGGTGTCATACTTGTGCCAGGTCTCAACTGGCTCCCCTTCTCATTCTGGGGGACTTCAATGATCGGCTGTGATAAGTCCTTCTTATCCTTCTTCACCAGGCGTCCCCGGTTACTAAGGATTCGAGGAACCGGAGTTCTCGTCCTCTTTTTTATTTTTATGAGGCCTCTGGACGAGATTAGGGATACCTTCTGCTTTCTTTGGTATTTCAACCCTCTCCGGTGCAGTGCGTGCAGGCACATGCGACTTAGTCACGCTCTTCAAATCACTAAAGTGATCGGGCAGCTAATTTGCTAATGCTTGCAAATCAATTGTCTTTTGGACTTCCCTTGTCTTCTGGACTTCTCTTGTCTTCTGGACTTCTCTTTGCTAATGCGCGGGTCATGTGCATAAATTCCTGTGGTTTGCCACGTAATTTTCCGATATTCTTCATCAAGGGGTTGATTTCCTCCCCCCTAATGTTGGAAAATTTTCGGTGGTGACTCTTGCGCTAGTTGTATAGGTGAATGGATGTTGTAGGCCGAAAGTCTAAGGTTGATGAGATTCGCTGCATGTAGGACTACGTGTCCCCAACATATAGCTGGCAAATTACAATTATGCAAGAGGGGTCGGACAATAAATTTAATTCACTTAATTAAATCCTCTGCCAAACCATTCTAAGTATGGACATGCGGTACTGAGTGCTCGACTGCAATTCCCATCGCCATGCAATAATCATCAAATGCCTTTGAAGTAAATTTGTCGGCGTTGTCCATTCTGATGGACTTGATGTGATGCTCAGGAAACACATTTCTGATGCGAATGATCTGCGAGATCAATTTTGCAAAGACGTGGTTTCTTGTGGACAACAAACCCACATATGACCACTTCGATGAAGCGTCAATGAGTACCATGAAATACTTGAATGGCCTTGAGATGGGCTAAATAGTACCGCAAATGTCTCCCTAGATGCGTTCCAGGAATGCAGGGACTTCATCCTTCACTTTCAGAGTGGAGGGTCTAGTTATTAGTTTCCCAGTGGCACATGCAGGGCACACAAAATCTTCATGATTCGGAAAATTCTTCACATTAATATTATGCTCATACGAGTTATTTATTATGTTTCTCATCATCCTAAGACCTAGGTGGCCTAATCTGCCATGCCAGAGATAGAAGAGTTCAGAGCTTCTAAATACTATCTTCAGGACAGTGTAGGCTGCAGGTGTCTTAATGTTGGTATAATATAACACAGTTTCTAGTGAAGGAATTTTTTCTAATACATTTTTTTCTCTTCGCGTTTCATAATAAGCAGGTATTCTTTACCGTGCTCTTCTTCAGTCTCAACGTGGAAATCATTTGCGCGGATATTCTTAAAACTTAGGAGAGTTCTAGTCGATTCTGGGTACAATAAGGCTTCTTCAATGACCAAAATTGTGCCCATTATGGCTCTTCCAGAACCAATTATACATGCATCGCTGTTCGGCGATTATCGTAAGGCTGCCAGTGCTCTTATGAATCGACTGAAAGATACTTAGTCTCTCTTAAGATGGTATTCTTTGTGCTGCTAGCTAAGCACACTTCCTCCACAGGGCGCTACACGCGTTCTAATATAGGGTATTTTATTAACATGCATGAGAAGGCAATCAACACATAAATAAAATATTTTAATATCAGAACATATCATGCCATCATAAACTGAATAAATGAATGAATTCTTCCAAAAATCATCCAACCATCACGAGAAAATAACAATTCTTAAGTACCATCCATGCAAATTCTAACATATTCTTCCACACAAAATAAATTACAATTAAAGTCTAAATGCAATCTGTGCACTAGACTTCTTCTGCTATTTTCTCGGGGGTGACATTTTCTTCAAGAGAAATCATGGCGGTGGTTGTTTCTAGGTCGAGAGGGGGTGCTGCTGTCGGGATGGGTTCAACCTCCATCAACTCAGGCAGCTGCTCAACATGGACTCAACTGCTACAAAGTGGGCTTCAAGCTGCCCTTTGCCATCCCGCTTTGGCTTGCTGGCCTTATTCTCACGTGGAGCATATGATTTGCCTTTCTGGCTGCGGCTTTACCCTTTCTTCCCCCTTCTCTTCATGAAGTGTTTTCGCACCTTGTAGCTCCCAGCGTTGGCTTCACGGCCAGCGGAGCTGCCTGGTAGCTGAGTGACGTAATTCTTACGGAGAAGTTCGTCCGAAGCCTCCGCAACTTACATCATATCAATCAATTCAGCGTACTCCTTGTAGCCGTCTTGACGATAGTTGCAGGCGGATTGTACTACATTGGGGTGGAAGGATTTTCTAAATTTTCTGTATTAGGGTACAAATCCTGTGCAAGGCAGAATTGTATTCCCCGACCGTCTTAAAATCAGCAAACCTCAGTCTGATCCACTCTCGCTCTGTTTGAGGAAGAATGGTGTACTTTAGCCTCTCAAACCGCTTCTTGAGTGCGGTCTAGGGTGCTAGCGCGCTCTTCTCTGCCATGCACTCATTCTTGAGAGTGAGGCAGAGGTGGTGCCTGAGAAAATGAAGTGCTTGATCATTTTCCTCAGGTGTGGGTTGGGCGTCATTCAGTCCGCCAATCCCAAAAGCCGCGCAGAGCTTCTTGGCTCCAAGCACAATCTCGATATCGGATGCCTACGTCAGATAGTTTTGGCCATGCTGGGCCAACTCCTCGAACTCCCAGTTCGTGATGCTAGTCATCTAAATGTGTATGTCTACTGCTGGTAGACATGCATGGAATAATTTACTGCAGGTAAATAATTGGTACAAAAGGTTCTCGCAATGTTTCAGAATTTTCTATGCATTTTCTATAAATTTTACTGTTAATTTCAGTAATTAAAAGCAATTTTCAGTAATTACAATTATCCAAAACAGTAAATAAATACAGAAAATACAGAGAATAATAATGGCATAAATAAATAAGCTTCAAATGCTAAAAATATTTCAAGATTCGGATTCCCGAGGCCCTTTTATGCTAGAATATGAAATTTCAGCAAATTCTGCTATTCCCGAGGGTTTCTGTGCAAATTTTCAGTTCAGAGAAAAATTCGCGTAATTTTCTGATTTATTTAAGGGTTTTCTGCAAAATTTTGGACCCGCTCGTAAATTTGAGGACCTATCGGCAATTTTCAGAATTACCGAGACCTTTCTGCAAAAATTCGGGGCTTATATAAAATAACTAAGGGCCTATTGGTAATATTCAGGACTTCGAGTCCTTTTTTGCAAAATATTGGCGCCCCTTCCCGACCGGGTTTTTTTTCTTCCACCTGGGCCCGTCTCTTCTTGGCCTATGCGGCCTTTTCCCTCGCCCCGGCCCATTTGGCCTGCCAGGCCGCACCAAAATCTGCGGGTTAGGGTTTCCCCCATACCCATTCACACACATGGCGGCGGCGGTAGCAGCAGCCTGAGCTGCCGGCTCGGGCGGGCGCACACGAGGCGGCGGGGGCCGGCGTGTGGCGGCAGGGGCCGGCGCGAGGTTCGGGTGGCGAGTCGGTGGCGTTGCTCCACCGAGCGGCCGGTCGGGTGAGGCGGCTAGGCCAGGCTACGGGCGGCGGCGGCCAAGCAACCGGGCGGATCTGGCTTCGGGCCAGAGGCGGAGACCGAGCAAGCGCGGCGGCGGCGCGGGGGCCGAGCGGGCGTGGCACACGAAGTGCCGGGACGGCGCATGCAGGCCCGGTCCATGGTCGGCGGTGGCCGGTCTTCGGGTGCGGCCGGACGGTGCGCATATGCGAGCGCTGCGGGCAGCCTGCTTCGGGGAGCGCATGCGGGCGCGGTCGGGTCCGGGCGCATGCGGGCGCGCGGGCATCGCAGGGATGCCGATGATGCGTCGCAGCCACACGGGACCGAGGCCGGCGTTCGGGCGACCTAGCGGGAAGGTGGCGCGGGCACGGTGGCCGCATGCAGGCGGTGCGCAAGGACGGCGCGGGAAGGCCTGCTGTGGCGCATACGGGCGCGGGCTCCAGTAGCGGCACGGCCGCGACTTCATGAGCGGCGCCGGCTTCGGGCCGACTTCGGCTTCAGGCCGGCGGCGATCCGACGACCGGCGGCAAGCCGGCATCAAGTCGACGGTGCACACGCATGCAAGCGCGGCGATGCCTTGGGCTGCACGGCCGGCGATGCGCATTCTGGCGCAGTGCCCCTTTTTTTATTTTTTTGTGTGATGCCGTGCAGAGCAAAACAGAAGGAGCGATGCCAATTTTTCATGCAGTGATTATGCAAAATCAAACAAAACCCATGCAAAAAATTTTCAATCTACGATGCAATCAACATCTACCATGTTTCACAATCTACCGATCGACATTGTGCCGGCGATTTCAGATCTGCTCGCGGTAGATTTGGGGCGGATTTGCATCGTTTCTGATCTACAGTGCAATCAACATCTACCCCGTTTCACCGGAGCGAAGTCGTGCTGATAACGTGTTGAGGAACCGTCGCTGGCGACCAGTCCGATCGATTCCTCTGCTTAGAACAAGAACGAATCAATCACAGAATCACAGAATAATAGATTGAACACAGAGAGATAGAGAGAACTTCTGATCTTTCTTTATTGCTTTAGATTGCATCTAGTATACATAATGAGGAGGTATAAGTCCCTATTTAGAGCAACTCCAAGAGATTAGCCAAAAGAAGTATCTAAATTTAGTGATTTAGCTATTCTTTAAAATAAATCTCATCTAAAAAAACAAGACTACTCCAACAGGCTATCTAAACTAGAGGGCGCGCGGTGGGTCGCGTACGCGCGGGAATGGGGCGCAGCGTGCGGGAAGGAAACGCCGACCGCGCCAAGAGGCTGGATGGTGAGCGAGGTAGGCTATCCAAAAATAGAGAGCGAAGGAGGAGGGATGGAGAGCTACTAAATTTGGAGAGTCATTTACAGAGTCTATTGGAGACGTTTTTCTCCAATAATAGCCAAATTTATCTTTAGAAAATGATTTAGCTCTTCTCTTGAAGTTGCTCTTATAGTCTACGATGGGGTGCCTAAATATGTCAGGACTCTGGCCGTAGGCCCAGTTTCCTAACAGATCTGAACTCTTTTCCTAACTACCTCCGCGGATTCTTCTCCCACCAAACGTTAAGGCAGGTATATGGTCAACAAACCATTACGACTCGATGGATCAGATCCACCGGACTACGCGATCGATCGGAGACTCTCAAGGACACACCAACTTGATCGACTGATCGATCACTGGGAATCTCGCAAGCAACACATATCTTCCAATTATTAGATTCAAGTGGGCTATATTTTTTCTCATCTCTGCACCAACTAGCCATCGCGTACGGTATGGAGCGAATCATCCTTGTCGCCTTTCTCTCCCTCCTCTCGAGCCAAGCAGCCGCCGCCGCCGAAGCGGGCAGACAGCCGCCGCCGACGCTGGCGAGGCGGTACTCCTTGTCGCTGGCGCGTCGCGGTTACAGCCACGTGACGGCTGGCGACGGTGGCAGCGCCGCCGCCGCCGCCGTGCCACGGCAGGTGCAGTACGAGACGCGGTACTTCACGCAGCGGCTGGACCACTTCAACGCGGCGCCGGCGAGCTACGGCACGTTCCAGCAGAGGTACCTCGTCAACGACACCCACTGGGGCGGCAAGACGGCGCCGGTGTTCGTGTACGCCGGCAACGAAGGCACCATCGAGCTCTTCACCAACAACACCGGGTTCATGTGGGAGGTCGCGCCTCGCTTCCGCGCCATGCTCGTCTTCATCGAGGTACATCTCTATCTATACGCCGAACTTTCAGATCATCATGACGCGCATGCATGCATACGGCACGTATAATAATGTCATAAATTGATTGTTCTGTTCATATATGTTCGTAGGAGCAAAGCCAAATACATAGTACATGATCATTATACATTTTTATCCTAGTATCGATAATAGCTAGCTAGGCAGTGATCTTGCACATCTATGTATATATACGTCCAACTTTCGGATCATGATGATCCCTACTTAAAATTCTTGAAGAGAATGATCGAGTACCAAGCAATTCTGTGGAAAGTAACGTTGGTTGCACTACCAACCACCACCTCCACCTGCATAGAAAGTCGTCGATATATCCAATGATGATATTAAACTTTTCTTTTTGTGTATGGTTGCTAATACAGTGCCATTATATATGTTTTCTCAACACTCGATCTACAGCATAGGTACTACGGCAAGTCGATGCCGTTCGGCAGCAAGTCGGCGGCGTACAGGAACACGAGCACGCTGGGGTACCTGACCACGACGCAGGCCATCGCCGACTTCGCCACGCTCATCCAGAGCCTCAAGGCCAACCTCAGCTCGCCGGCGGCCCCCGTCGTCGTCTTCGGTGGCTCCTACGGCGGCAGTAAGTACAGCAGTACACGCTTGCCTTGTTTTTTTTTTCGGTACATATATGCTATGTCCTCAACAATTAACCACCAGCCACCAGGTTCCCCTAGAACCTGAAGGGTTAGCTAACAATTCATTTCGCAAATAGGCAGAGACCTTTCTTTTCTGCTGTACAATTAATGGATGGGATGTTCAGGAGTAGGACAGAAAATGAGTGATACCTGGATGATCACCTGCTGCTTTAATATATGACATGGACTTAGTAGGTGGTTACACTGACTAACTGACACGACGCTGGATAATGCTAGCTAGAGTAAGGACTAAGGTTTTGCCTGGAGTGGTGACGATTTCCAGGAGAAATCCCTAGCTATCTGGGGATCTCCAGCTTGAACACCTAAGTCACCAAACCAGCCTTCTAGAATTCGAAGGAAAATTAAGCCACTAGTACTAAAAAGTCGATCTCTCTCTTCATCAGCTGTCTCCAAACGGGGCACATCATTTTTTCTAAAAGGAATATCTATACAACATTCGACTATTTTTTAGAATAAAAACAGTCAGATTAATCTGGAGCGTTAGATCTCCATCCAACGAATTCATTCATACAAGCCCCCTCCAAAAAAATGATCTAAGGCATTGGATCTCCATCTAACGGCTCAAAATCTGACTATTTTTGTCCTCAAAAATAATCGAATGTTGTATAGACATTCCCATTTTTAATACTGCTACACTTTGTTAGGGTATAGTATTGTTTACATAAAAAATAATATCATATCGAATATGACAACAATTTCATTCCTTTTTGAAAATGAAAAAAATCACTCCTGCAGGTTTACACGCAATTACGCCCTAGCTAGTTATGCAACACGACTGCAATTAGTATTAATTGTTTGACGTAGGGGTCGTTTTCTAAGTTTAAAAAAAAGATTAAAGTGGAAATTTAAAATATGTTTGATAGTGCAATTAAGCTAGCTGATTTGGTGCATGCAACCAACGAACTGAGCAGTGCTGGCTGCATGGATGAGGATGAAGTACCCGCACGTGGTTATGGGCGCCGTCGCATCCTCCGCCCCGATCCTCGGCTTCTACGGCCTCGCCGACCCCTACGCCTTCTACGACGTCGTCTCCGACGACTTCAAGGTGCCCTAAATTTAAATTAGTTTTGCTATTATATAGGTGGTTGAAATTTTTTATCTCTCAATTACCTAAAATTACACATTTAATTAACTAAAGTTGCAGCACTCTTAATTAAAATACTCACGTTGAACTAACTAGTTCAGACATCTGGAGCATTTTGTGTTGGTTTTGGTAACAATGTTACTGTTACGTTCCATCATCGTGGTATCAGAACGAGAGCGAGCATTGCTATAACGTGCTTAGGAGCTCGTGGAACGAGCTGGACAAGGCGCTCGCCACCGACGCAGGACGGGCACAACTGAACAGTACATTCAACATGTGCCGGTGCGTATGTAACCACGTGTTATTGCACCACCACTATTAGCGTGTCAGTGTTTACATAAGATAACAAGAGGACTTAAGCATGGTACTTTGTGATCTACATATATATATGCAGAGGCAACGTGGACGCGATACCTGGCTTGCTCGAGAACGCGCTCGTCTACGCCGCCATGACGGATTACCCGACGCCGTCCGGCTTCCTCACGCCCCTCCCGGCGTATCCCGTGAGAGAGGTGAGTATGTACATACGTACGTCCGCCCGTATCTCTTCCCGTACAATTACATGCATCATACGTACGTGCATGCGAGTACGAATTACATTGGCATTGTACGCATGGCAGACGCATTTTTTTTTTGTGTTTATTTGATTGACTAATTAAGTAGATTTGCCGCGCGATCGACCACCCGACGTCGGGCAACGACACGCTCTCGAGGCTCAAGGACGCCATGGCGGTGTACTACAACTACACCGGCGACGCCGCGTGCCTCGGCGGCGCCGGCGAGGACGACCCCCACGGCATGTTCGACGGCTGGGATTGGCAGGCGTGCACGGAGATGATCCTGATGAGCTACGGCATCAGCAACAGCAGCATCTTCCCGCCGGAGCCGTTCAACTTCACCGACCTCGTCGCCGGCTGCCGCGCCTCCACCGGCCTGCCGCCGCGGCCCTACTGGATCGAGACCGAGTTCGGTGGCTTCGTAAGTAGTAGCATTACATCAATTCCAGATGGGCCGTACGCGGCCGCGATATTTTTCTTCCACATTTTCTTGGGCCAAGCTTAAACTGGGCCGAGTTGGGCCGAGATATGGGCTGAAATGGATGGGCCAGTTACGAATTGTTTTCATTTTTTTTCTTATAAAAATCTTCTTTGTTCTAGGATACTGGGAACGTTTTGAGGAGATCTGCTAGCAACATCCTCTTCTTCAACGGGCTCCGGGATCCGTGGAGCAGTGGCGGGTAATTGTTCGAATTCTGATAGGATTATGTTTTGCAAGTTCAAATCAAACTTTGGAGCAAAAAAGTCACAGGCAGACATGTCTCCAGGCCTCGAGCTTCCAAGCTCCAAACCCAGACCACTGCTAGTAAACTTGAATTTATCTCTGTTCCTTGAATAATAAGTGACATAATTGTATTTTTGGGCAATGTTTCACAGTGTACTGAAGAGCATTTCCAGAAGCATCATTGCGCTGGTTGAGCCAAAAGGTCAGTCATCACAATCTATTTTTTTTTTAAAAAAAAGAAATGAATTCTAGCAGTATAAAAACGGCACTTTGTTGCTTGCTTTTCTCTTATCAGTGTTTCTTTTCATTGTTGTGTTTGAAAACTTTTGCTGGAAATTCTTCAGGTGGACACCACGTAGACCTGAGATTCTCCACCAAGGAAGATCCTGATTGGCTTAAGCAAGTGCGGATAAAGGAGATGAGAATCATAGCGCATTGGCTCAGACAATACTACAATGATAAGGCCATAGCTTAAAGCTAGCCCTATATATATGCATGCCATACGTAGGAAGACGATTGATTCTATCTCTTTTCTTGTCATTCTATTATTCATAGATTACTAAGACCCAGAAAGTAATAACGTACTTGATTAAACGCTCCATGCATGCCCACTTCATGTTGAGTTTTTGACCCAAAAGGAGGGAAATTGGATATATATTGGAACACACAAAATTACATGTTAAGTTTTTGACCCAAAAGGAGGGAAATTGGATATATATTGGAACACACAAAATTACATGTAACCGTTAATATCTACAGATCATCCTGACGGAGGAAATAACTCTGAATGTCTCGCATGGTCAGCTGCATTTTTCTGTAACACACCAAAGAAAAAAGAAAGAAAGAAAACCTCCTATCTTGAAGCATGCAAGCACCACATATATCGTTCTGTCCGAAAGCTATCAATTTATGATGGAAATCTACGATGAAGAAAATAAATAAAGCGTGCCAAAGAAATCAAAGTTCCTTCAAGGTATCTAATCATGTGAAGGAAAGCTGCAGGGCATGTGAGATTTGCGACGAAAAGGTACTTTCGATCTAAGCTAAGTGTTCCGCTAGCTAGACTTTGAACGAAAAAGGGGGAAAAACTCTCAATACCAAACAAATTTGAAAGTTTTAGAGTCTGTTCGGAATGCATGAATTTTATAAAAAGCAGTTTAATTCTTACATGAATCAAAAATATTCTCACGTTCCAAAGGGGACCGATCCTCTGTAGCACGTACCTCTGCCGGCATGGCGCGTGGAGCTAGTCATAGACAACAGTAAGTCTACAAAGCTTTGCATTTTCTAGATCATAGCCATTAACCAGCAAAGCCACGTTATCATAAGCTCTACTAGACACACAAAAACTAGGTCCACCCCCTGGCCCTTGCATAGTTCGATCCAATCCGACCTAACATTTCAACCATCAATGGGTCTAACATATGCCTCATTAAGCAAGCAGACCCACCACATTAAGTTCTGAATGACCTTTTTCATGTGTCATTTGTGTTTTTTTAAGAAAGAAGTCCACCTTAGCCTTTTTAACTTATGTCCTAATTAAGTTTAATTTACATCTTCAACTACAAAACAGTTTACTTTTCATCTCTAACTAGCAAAACCAGTGCAACTTACGCCTAGTGGTGGTTTCATTGGTAGTTTTGGTCATGTGACTAGGTTTTGTGTTGATGTGGCATCATAGTAAGCATCTTCCTTCTCTTGTTCTCTTTTCTTCTCCTTGCCAAAACTCGGTGAGTTTGAGCTCAGTTGCCGGTGAGCCAACTACTGCTACACGAGTGCCCCAAGCTCACAACCGCCGACTGCTGTTGCTCCAACTCCTCTTCTCTCCCTTTCTCCCTCATCTCTCCATCTTTCTCTCATCTCTCCACCTTCCTCTTCTTTTCCTCTTTCTTCGATGGGCAGAGGTGGTGGCCTGGTGACCGGCATGCCCCGATTTGGATCCAACAGGTAGAGGAGATGGCTCGGCGATTGGTGACCTTGGCCTCTCTGTCTGTGAGTGGAGAAGGCAAAGCACGCAGCCCAGTAATCGGTGTGCCTAGATCTAGATCTAGCAAGCAAACGGAGGCAGTCTGACGGAGGGGCAGTGGGGCTAGTGCGTGGAGGTGGAGAGGAGGAGACGGCGCTGTGGGAGGTGATTGCGATAGCCCAAGACCCAAGTGCACTGTTGTGGGTTGAGGTCCAAATTGAGCTCTACTATTTCCCCTACTTCTCCAACCGGAGTCACTGCCACCACCATCCATAAATGGCCACCGCCAACCCTAAATCTTCTTTCTATATTCTTTGAAATGAGGGGAAAAGCCCTATAGGGACTGACCTGTGAGTTCATCCACTTTAGTTTTCTGGTGAATACCATGCCATCAAAACTTGAACACGTAGATGCCAACTCAGTCAAAACTGGAGAGGTTTTGGGTGAAAGGGGTGATTTGCAACAATTTTGCTAGTTGGAGGGTGGAAAATGAATGATTTTGTGTAAATCGGACTAGGGGCATAATTTAATGGATAAAATGGACATTTTTTAAAAAAATATGCTATTTGTATTTTGATCTATACAATACACATGCCTTGGTGGCAAATGGAAAGAGAGCGTCTACCATTTAATTTGTCCCCTTTCTCCCCCATATTTCGCTCCCTTTTTCTCTACTCCATGAGTGATAAAATCACAGCAAATGTATCTAGTTAAGAAAACCAGACCAGGCAGGCGGTTATACCCAAAAAAAAAGAACTGACCATCTTGGCGATTCGGTCCCACTCAGGCTCTGCTCGATTAGGCTGCAATAAGTTGGCTTATGGCTGAAATTGCACTGTAGCTGGCTGAAATTACATTGTACCTGATGATGACTTATTTGGCGTAACTAAATTTTAAAAAATTTAAAATTTTTAAAAATAGGTTAGTCCATCACAGACAATGCAAACGAATACGAGAAAAAAAGAACCAACAAAAAAGCTAAAAAAGGCAAAAAAACCCCAAAAAAGACAAAATTTAGGAATAGTGAAAAATAAACCAAAAATCAGATACTCAAGCCGAAATGAGAGGAGCCTCAATCATACAATCGGTCTAGAAAAAACAGAATAAGCCGAGTGATTTTCTCACGAATAGGCAAACTTAGACGGTTGCCACAGAACGAGGTGGCTGGGTGTGTTATCATGGGCTTTTGCCTTTTTGGCTTCTTAAAAAATCAAAATAAATGGGACAACTTCTTAAAATGGATTTTTAAATAGCTTCTCGAATCTAAAATTGTGTGCACTGTCCATATCGATGTCTCCATCGTTCGTTGATATCTTGAAAAATGCAGCCAAAATCCATCAACAGTAACTAAAAACAATCAGCCACAACAACAAAAAAAAAGAACAAAGCCTCACTGAAGAAAATTAACAATGCGGAGATAATTGACGAGCTGGGCAACCTGGCCAATAGCCAAGCCAGCCCATGTGCGTGCGCTTGGAGAGCCTCCACCTAGGGGTGCAAACAAAGCGGATAATTTTTATCCGACTGACCGACTGAGTGCTTGCGGAATGAATATTTAAGGGGTAAATGGGTATTCGATACTATCCGTATTTGACTCCGACTCCAAGAAAAAATATGAAATAGGATATAGGATAAGTGGTATCCGTCCGTATATATCCGTAGGACAAGTGATACGAGGAAATCTATTGCGACTTTACTTAAGAACAAGATAACATACAGACAGATTGCCACATCTAAATAGGCAGAGAATAATGAGTTCTTTTTCTTCGATATCTCGGTGATTAGTCACTCTGTGTTCACTCTGATTGCACCATACTATCCAATATCCTATGTAGGGGTGCAAAAGAAGTATATAATTTTCGTCCGAAGGCTTATGAAATAAATATGGAACGAAGAAATATGTGTAAGTATTATCCGTGTTTGACTCAAAAAATAAAATAAAATATAAAATAAGTAATATTTATCCGTATTTGTTTCGATTGCACCGTATCTCCATTCCTGCCCCGCGGCCTCTATGGCCAACCCACCCATCCCCCGCGCCGCCTCACGTTCTCCCCTTCTGTCTTAGTTCGCCTTGCAGCAGATCTTCTCTGCCGCCGGCCGGAGCGTAATCGGCGTCTTCGACTTCCTTGCGTGCGCTTGGTGAGTGCGGCAACAAGGACTTGCAGTGTGTGCGTTGCGTTCAGGCTTCCTCGATTCTGACAGCTAAGTTCGAATGTTGGATGCATATCCATCTTCCTACTGATTCATGTGATTTGCCATGTGTACTGTATCCTTTTTCTTTTTCTTTTTGAGGGAAGCCTTGTGTTCTTCTATCATGCTCGATTCATTTTATGTTTTTTTCTCTCGACATACAAACTTGCATTACTTCTTATGCTTTTAATCTGAGGCAAATACCTCTTCTGATGTGTGCAAACACCTAACTACTAAAATATTAATACTTACAAAAACCGAAGGTCCGACCGGTGAGCCGACCATGCTGTGGGTCCGGTTTTTAAAACTATGGTTGCATGTACGAGTATACGGCGTACCAGTCAGCAGCATGCGAGTTGTTGGCACTTTTTAGCACGTTTTCAATCCGTATTTACAAGAATAGTCGTTGTCATGCGATAATTACAAAAATATTATTTCTGTCGCACGGTGACAAGCGGCAGCGTCATGGAGGTGACACCTGGCCGAAGGAGCCCTATAGCCGTGCGACAGGCACGTGATGCCCGGCCACCGTGCGGTCAAGCCGCTATCGCCTGGCCACGGGGCGGTCCCCCCTCCCCAACCACGCACTGCTTTGACCATAGCACTTCGCATCATGACACTTCGATCACGGTGCTTTGATCATGGCCTTCGACCACACAACACCGCCTTAGCCATACGGTGGCCAGACGGCACCAACTTGGCCGCACGGTTGCTGGGTGGCAGGCGTTTGCCACATGGTCACGTGGCTCCTTCGGCCAGGTGTCACATCCATGGTGCTGCTGTCCAATGACCAGGCGGCAAAATGAATATTTTTACTATTGTCACACGTATACTAAAATTCTTGTAAATACGATCTCAAAATGTACTATAAGTGCCAAAAACTCGCAGCATGTCTGCAAATCCTGCAGGACAGAGAGAATGCGGGCCTAATCCATAGCAAGAAAAGCCCATGCAGGCCCACGCCAGAAATATGGTGACATCAGCCTGCCCAATTGGAACACCAGGGATGGATTAGCTTATATAGTTTTTAGCTTAAATTTTTTAATTATGACTATTTGCTCGTGAGAGAGTACGGGAAGAGAGATACTCGCGTGTGATTTTACCTAATGTAGATGAAATTAAGATATTGTCTACTACAATCGACTTGTAGACCCCGTATTGAACAGATATTCTGTTTAAAAGTTAGTTATTATAGAAAGTTAAATTATAAGCCTAAAATAACCCACGTGAGGATGAGGTGTCGACTGAATTATTAGCACGCCTTTGGCACACCGTCCACGTCATCAGTTGGTTGATGTTGATCACAACCCATGCGTTCGAGGTCAGGTTTCAGATACGCATGCAGATGCAGTGCAACACTCCAGCTGACATAGCCAAATAGTTGAACATGATGATGCATGGGTCCTGCAACATGCAAGCCTTAGCTGCCCAAAGAAAATGAATGCCCTATCTGATCACCGTATGTTTCAATAAATATATGGGTATTGATAAACATCAGATTTTTTTTTGGAGGGGGGTGAATTTTTTTTGGAGGGGGTGGGGAGAATTTGTGACCCTTGATCTCTAATCCAACGGTCATAAATCTGGATGATTGTTAGGAAGAAAACATCCGGGTGATACCTATACACACCTTAAATATATAATCGCATATTTGTAGTACGAGGTTTAGGAAGATCAGATATAGTGACGGATCCACACATCTCGAACAGCCTAGACTCTAGTTCAAGGTATACGATATTTATCAGTATAAAGCCCATGTAAGTTTAAGTAAGCCAAATACATAACTTTCTTTTCAGCTCAGGTAATAGTAATCTCTAACTCTCCCTAGCGTGAGACATGATAAAAATTCTAAATCCGCCCTTGATCAAATAGATGCTCCATCACACATCATAGTACCATTGCATCAATCACACCATATGTTTCCATACTCCAAAGTGATGTACAAGTATACATGACAGCTACTTGCCTGTTTTTTTTTTTTACTTTCTAGCGAGTTATAGTTTTTTTTATTCATTATGGTAATAAGTAGTGGCCTAAACATAACAGGCCCCCTATGCATTCTTGTACGAGTATTTACTTCTGAGTGGTTTTTATGAGGTACACATGGTAGCCGGTAGGAATCAAATCAGAAGTCCAGGCATACCGAAAGCAATACAGTACATTCTTGCATGAGATTTCGACAGCTCCATCGTGACGGGTTGATTTACAGCATGCCCTCACCAATCACCATTACGTTTAAATTGCACTGTTCATGCCTGTTTATCTGCCATGCATCATACATGGAGCTGGGCGGGCCTGGACCTTGGGGACCCCTACCCCCAGGGCGCAGCACGTAGCACAGGCTTCATCAGTTCGCCGGCCGGCGGGCCCGCCGCGGCGCGAGAACAGCAGCTCGATCGCATGCGCTGCCGCCTAACAATGGCAGCGCATGCAGGGGAACCAACCGCATGCAGCAACTGCGCCGAACTATTCAAGTGGGGCAAGAGGAGGAAGGAAGGACCAGCTCCTGTCGCTCCTGCTGCGCTGGCTGGCTGCTGCTGAATGCTGACGCCTGATGGCGTGCAGCATGCACTGGCATACTAGCTAGTGGCATGGCACCTGCCTTGCGTTACACTTGGTCGATCGATCACTGCTGCGCCGTGGCTGGATTCGTTCCTGCGAGATGGCGATGCTTAGCCTCGTGACAAAAGCTCTACTGTGTGATCTCAACTTCTCAACACGTTCTCTCTTCTGCACACATGTGTGTTCTCCCTTTGGGTGTGCTTTTCTTCAGAGTCCAGACGTTACAGTGTCATGCATAATGCATTTGGATACTGCTCACACGGCCACACCTCTCAGACTTTAGCACGCGCGTTCTCTCTCTCTCTCTCTCTCTCTCTCTCTCTCTCTCTCTCTCTCTCTCTCTCTCTCTCTATCTCTCTCGTGGTATCAGGAGAGCTTGCTTCCACTTTGTCTCCCTTCACTAAAGTCCTCTTTATGCTGACAGAAAGAGGGTACTAACATGACAGCATGAAGGCCCTGCAATGGTAAAAAGGCATCCGAAAACATACCGGTTTCTCTCCCCATCATCTTCTCCTCACCTTCTCTATCACGTCAGTCTTCAGTGCGCACGACAAGCTCCGAGTTTGATCATCTGCACCTCTCCTTTGCGCATTCCCAACATCGCGCACAAAGATCTGCTCAAAAGATCATAAATTTAGCTGCACACTTGCACCTGGTACAGAAATTTAGGTAGCCTCACATAAACGACTGCAGAATGGTAGCTGCACACATGGTCCCAACGCCCAATGACCCAAAAGCTAGGCCAGATGAATTTTACAAAATGAGCTCAACAATTATGCAAGAATCTAGCATTGAGTTAAGGCGTTAGCTTCAGCTTTCAGCTTATTTTTCATTATTTATAAATTTCATTTTTTCTGAACTTTTGATTTTTTTTGAGCTTTTTTGCCGGTTCTTTTTCTCCTGTATTCGTTTGCGTTGTCTGTGATGAGCTAACATATTTTTCTATTTTTAATTTTTTTTAAATTTAATTACGCCAAATAAAACACCTTCAGCTACAGTGAAATTTCAACCGCTATAGTGTAATTTTAGCCATAAGTCATAGCTTTTCAGTCCAACCGAGCGGAGCCTAATGTGCCCATAGAGAAATGTATCTGTGAAATGTGAATGGAGTAGAGTAACATGCGGGTCAAGGCTTTTAGTCCTAGATCTGCATGAACTTGGCAAAACATGCATGGCCGTACGGGAAGGAACTGAGACCACAAGAATAACAAAACTAGGAGCATTAGCATGTGTCCTCATATCTTGAGTTATCTTGTATTCAATTCCGTAGGATACCAATTCATTCATGTGCATGGAAAAACCAAACCTGCATCATCAAAAGATTGGGCAGATGAGCTGCATGATTAAGGACCTGATGCGTGGCTCCCTACTCTTCATGGTCATGTTTAAATATGTAACATTGGTCAAAATTCGCAAGCAGTGCATGCACTATTCCAATGTAGCAAATGAGTACCAATATCGTAGTTTTAATCTAGTACATTCTGCCACTCTTTAGCAAATGCACAATAAAATCAAGTTATACACACTAGATTGTTTCCCGATTCTTGACCAAAGTTTAAACATGCAATTGTCAAAAGTGTATAGTTTAACTGTGGTCCCTTACCACATACCCTTACACATTGTGCTTCTATTTGTTTCAAAATTTTCACAAGATGATTGAACTTTTTTTTTTCAAGAATCTTGCATTCCACTAGATATATGCACCTATTTCAACTTTTACAATTGAGGAGCCATCATTTGCATGGAGTTGCAATTGAGTAACCTTGGCTTCACGGCTTTTCTTTTCTGACAAGATACTACACTTAATTGTGCATGTTTCATACTCCAAGAGATGCTAAACATAGGGCTTATAGTTTAATGAAGTTTATGTATTTTGCATTCAGAATAGACACTCTTTTGCAGTATATGTAGCAAGTGACCCTCAATTTTCTTTATTGCATACCTCTTGTGTGCATGCACACAGAAAACAACAGCAGAACAATTTCTGGGGATTTCTATCAAATAGGAGTAACTATGAGGGCTGGGAGTTGTACACGCAATGGTGAAGAAGGAATTTGGGGACAAAAATCTTATCACCTGATTCATGAACTTCTTGGAAATTGGAGAAGATGGATCTCTGTGCAGGTCCAATCTTGATCCTGTCGTTTGGGAACTTGAAGCCCCATAAACAGAAAGCAGGACAGGTAATGACAAGGCCACGTGAGATTGTAATCACATATTCCCATTTTCCTGGTGCAGGATTAGCAATCAAGGGCAGAATAAAGAAAATTGTGATTAACAATATATGCACAAGTAATCTAATGTTAGAAAGAACAAGGTAATGAAATGAACAGAGAATTTTTTTTAGATCTGTTAAATCGTCGTTGTGATTGGATTCTCAACAGAATACTAACATAAAAATGACCCCTCCGGTTTCTCCAAAGGTTGACAAACTAAATAATACTCACATAAGCATGTATTAGTTATCACACAATGTATCTAACCCTAACCGCTTCCTTCAAAACCATGTGATGGAATACTTGTCTCCAAAGAAGCAAGCAAAGCGACATTGCTGATTGTGCCCTTAATATTTTACTGAATCTGATACAGATCTGTCATTAAAAATATAACAAACAGGTCATCTAACGTCCTGTATTCCAATCCTGCAGAAACAATAGGTGCTTCCCAAATGCCCTATGCATGTTACGACATAATTAAGAGATCCACTAATCTGCAAATGTCATCTAACACAAGAAATAAAAGTAATGCCGAATCGCTTTACTTCCATGCAAATTCCCTCTTCGGTACCCCCAGTGTCCTGAAGAGAGGCAGGTTGTCCTACACCAGTGGCTTGAATGAAAACAGCCAATTCAATTCATTGTGTAAGGATCCAACCAAAACCAGCTCGTTACTTGGAAGTCTTGCCCTGTTAGATGGTCAGCCACACATTGAATGAGACAGGCCTGACAGAACCCTTGATTGTGTTGAATCTGAGAAAAAAAGAAACATGGCTGGTACTAGGACACCATAGTGCATGATAATTAAATCACACAGCCCATACACCTCAAATGTCACATCCTGCGAGACCAGTACCCTGAACAAGTAATTGCCTACCAACTGTTCTAAGCAGACCACAGGACACAGGTGCATGATAAACTGCTACTACTAATCCATCTCTTTCAGCTAATCTATCCCTAGGGCACTACTCCATTGTCTCCACAGGTTACTAGCTTATTCAGTTCCAAATGCACAGTGGAATGAACTCTCTATTCAGTTCCTAACCAGGACTATCTTTCACTGTCCCAAAGGCCAAAGCCAGATAGAAATGGAATGCCCTGCAACATCAGAAACCTGGAGCTCCACAGGTTAAAATGGGGGAGCTAATGACAGTGGTTACACACAGGCTCCAACCACCAGCGCACATGGAAAGCAGTGGTGGGGCCTACTCTACTCCACCTCCTGGATGGCTGTGATTAGGCCACAATGGCCAGGCACCAACTTTGAAGTACTACCACCTGATCATTCCTCATCAGCAGCTACGCCGAGGCTACATATTCTAACCTCAGCACCTTTGAAGCCCTTTACTTTGATTCTTCCTGTCTACCTAGGCTAAAATAGTCTGCTCTCCCCCAAGATCAAATGCAGGCTTAAGTTTCTGGTATCTAGTTTATTTTCTACTATTTCTAAATTTTGTTTTTTCTGGCTTTTTGATTTTTTTGAGCTTTTTTGTCTGTTCTTTTTCCCATATTCATTTGTATTATCTGTGATAGGCTAACATATTTTTATTATTTTAAATTTAGTTACGCCAAATAAGCCATGATCAGTTACAGTGTAGTTTCAGTTATAAACCAACTTTTTTAGTCTAACCGAGCGGCAAGCCTCGTGTACTAGGGAAATATTAATACAACATATGGACACCCCAAAGTTCCCCTTGGTAGGCTATAAATGCCTGGCAATGACATCTGTATGGTTCTCTACACTACACACCATCACCACTGCTACTCCTCTCCACTAGCAAGCTTTTGCCAGAGACAAGAACACTTGTTTGTTTCAGCTCTTGCTTTCCTCCAGCAAGATGGCCATGAATCCTCTCTCCCAGGAGCACTCCCATGCCTGGCCTTGGGGGGTAGCCATGTACACGAACCTACACTACCACCACCACTATGAGAAGGAGCACCTGTTTGAGAAGCCCCTAACACCAAGTGATGTCGGCAAGCTCAACAGGCTGGTGATCCCCAAGCAGCATGCGGAGAGGTTCTTCCCTCTCAGAGCCGACTCCGGGGAGAAGGGCCTGCTCCTGTCCTTCGAGGACGAGACCAGCAAGCCGTGGCGGTTCCGGTACTCGTACTGGACAAGCAGCCAGAGCTACGTGCTCACCAAGGGCTGGAGCCGGTACGTCAAGGAGAAGCACCTTGACGCCGGCGACGTCGTGCACTTCGAGAGGGCGCGCGGCCTTGGCACGGGCGACCGTCTGTTCATCGGTTGCAGGCGCCGCAGTGACAGTGCACAGTCGGCAGTGGCGCCACCGCCCGCTGTGGGCGTAGCGGTGGCTGGACAGAATGCCGGGGAGCAGCAGCCTTGGAGCCCGATGTGTTACAGCACATCGGGCTCGTACCCTACTAGCCCTGTCAACTCCTACGCCTACCGTCGCTCAGTAGACCATGATCACAGCGGCATGCATCATGCAGGTAAAGGAATGAACTGAAGAACAAAACAAAATACGACAGGCATTTCATACCTCTAGCTTACACCATTTCTGGTGAACGATTGCAGGAGAATCTCGGTGGGACACAGACACCAAGAGCTGTAGTGCAGCCTCGGCACCTTCGAGGCGGCTCAGACTGTTCGGCGTGAACCTCGACTGCGGGCCAGAGCCGGAGGCGGACACAGCGACAGCAACAGCAATGTACGGCTACATGGAAGAGAACCCCTACGCCGCCATGTCTCCGGTGCCCAGTAACTGGTCAGTACTTCAAACATGATTGGAGTTGGATGCATCATGAACATTTCTTTCACTAATTAGCAAATCAGAACTTAACATGACAGGGGCAGTTCATAAGATGATGATGATGATGATGAGATCTGAGGCCATGCTTGCAGGATCCTAACTACCAACAGTGAAACTAGTTAGGATCCTGTGGAAGGGAAATGGAGGAAGCGGGGGAGATCCCTTGTTTCCCGGGCAATCTTCCTTACATCCCCAGAGTGCCCTTTTTCTGGGTTTTTATTTCTTCTTCTTGTCTTCCAGAAACCCTATTTACTGTACGGGGCCCTAGCAGCAGTCATGGGTGGGGAGGTTTCAGGAAACATCAACTTGAAAAGGAGAAGGGGAGAGCTAAACAGACAGAGGTGTGTATGTATGTGTCAGCTGTACGTGCATATATAGACCCAAGCAAGAAACTCTGAAGTTGATGTATCCACTCCTGCCTTCTCAAGAAACAAAGTAATATCCCCGTGGGGATTTTGTTCTCTCCCCATCTCCCCTCTTCTACTGTACTAGAGCTCATGCAATCAATTGGTGGTGCAATGCTTTCACTTCTTGCATTCAATAGGTTCAATGCTCTCACTTTTACCTAAGGGTGCCTTTGGTTGGCGAAATCCTCGGAGGATTCTCAGGAATTCTTTAGTAATCTTACAAGATTGTTTTGTTCGGTAAAACAACTAGTAATCTGAACTAGAAATACAAGATTACCCTGAGAATCAGATTACCATCAATTCTAGCAATCTGTTTCCCTTAGAAAAGAGTGTTTATCTTAAATTACCAAGGGAAAGGAATCTTTGCTATTACGCTTGTATCATTTGCTTTAATTTGCCATAGTCAAAATTTGAACTTTAAGAATTCAAACTCCAAATTACATTTTTTCAAAATATGAATTTTGAAACCAAAATATCAAAATTTGAATCATGAATTTTCGAATCTTAAATTCAAACAATTTAAATTTCAAAATTCAACTTTTCACGTTTGGATTTCAAAATTCCATTTTTATTTTGAATGTTACAATTTAAAATCTCAAATTTTGGATTTCAAAAGTTCAAGCTCCAAATTTTAAATTTTATAAATTTGATTTTTGCAAGCTTCATTTTTAAAATTTTAGACTTTCGAATTTCGAGAATTTAATTTCCAAACTCAAATTTTAAAATTTCAAAAATAAAAAATTGAACTTTTAATCATAAGAATTGAAATTTTGAATGTTGCACTTTTAAAATGTGAGAATTTTTGTTGTAAAATTCAATTTTTTTCGTTTTTATTTTAAAATTTATAAAAGTCTACCTTCATGGTTTGAAGTTTTAAATCATATACTTTAAATTTGTGAGTTCTTGGTTCAAGTTATGAAATGTTTGAACTATTATAGAGGCCATTTTATAGTTTTCTTCAAATTAACCAAACGTTAGAATCTTAGATTACTAGTAATAATGTGTTTATCAGTAATCAAATTGAAGGGAATATTAGATTACAGGGAATATGTAATTATGCAAACCAAACATGCCCTAAGGGGGTAAGGAAGGAATGCATGTGAGGGCATGTTCTTTTTGGCTGCAGCTTATGGCTTTTGGCTGAAATTTTTGAATTTTGGCTGTTTGCGACAGGGATTACGGAGAGAGATACTCGCTTGCGATTTTTGTTGATACAGATGTTAGTCTTTTAACGTGTACTACAATTAATTTGTAGACCCCGTCTTGAAAAAATACTCCATTTGAAAGTTAGATACTATAGCAAAAATCAAAAGCCGCTTTTAAAAGCCGTAAAGAACAATCTCTGAATGTATTCCACCACCTTCAAGCATCAGAGTGGTTTTTTTTGTAAGAGAATAGTAGTGTTAATGTGATGAAATGGAAAAATTGCAAATGCCCAACAATAAACAAATGGTGTAGCAGAAACGATGCCCACACCTGCTGGGGATTCTCATGTCTTAATCTTTTATGGTTGGTCTCCACCTTTTTGTTCCCTCGGGAAGAAAAGGCTCAGCAAAAGTTAAGTGTGCAAGTGGGCTCGATTTTCCCTAATAGGATACTAAGAAAAGGCCGGCTAAGTTGATGGTCTAAGAGGCAAGTTCGGACACAAAAAAGCCACTAAACTCCAATAACCAGCAAGATTCCTCACAGCATGTATCGAAAGAAAAACAGAGACCTGTCTCCTGCTTTTGTTGCCTATGTAAAAAAGCTTGTACGAGGCTAACAACAGGTTATTATTCTGGTCAGTCAATGTTTCAAAGTAGATGCCTAGAGAAACATGACCTAACTGAACTGACGTAGTGCTAGGGTGCTACCTGCTCTTAACTGAGACAAGCCTTTTTTTTTTTTGATAACTGAGACAAGCCTTGGCTAGCTATATGGCTGGGTTCATTAGTGCTTACGACTTATAACGGATAAACAGTAATATACTGTTAAACGGTGCGTTTTTTTCAAAATGTGGTTTACAGGTAAATTATAATATAAATTGTACCGAGTTCAGCTGTACTAATCAAAATCGTATGCGACTATTTTTCTCTACGTACTGTCTCTCACAAACAGATTAGAATTCAAAAACCAAAGCCATAAGTATAAGCCTCGGCCCAAAAGAACCCATCCATAAAAGATTTACCGTACTGTCAACTTGTGAAACACGCCAAAGCTAAAACAAAGTACCTGGAGAATCTAGCTAGATTAGCCTAACACTAGGTCAGCTAATTTGGTGTTAAGCACTTCTTGTAAAGACTGCGCAACTGCAAGTGGCTTGAGAAGTAGGTCTTGCTAAATGCAGTGTAGGATGCTGAGACAAACTATTCAAATAAGGTCCTAGAGCATTTGATAGATTAGGGGGAAAAACGTACGAGTATGCAAGTTTCAGATTCATCTGAATGAGACTTGCAGCAGCTGTGGTAATCTTTGTTTCCTTATATGTTATTATTTTCTTATTTGTGTATGACATATTCTTTTGTAATATCTCCTTGTACTCACTATATACATTGCCCTTTGGGTCTCATGAATATACACATAATATTTATAATATATGACCAGAGCAAGGTCTAACCTAGCTCCCCATCCACTGCCATCCTGTCGTTGCCACTGCTCAGGCCACCGTTGCCCAAGCCGCCATTGCAGCACTGTCCAGGCACAGGCTGACGTCCGTCCGCTGACCGGCTGATGTCCATCCGTCGACCACCCGACACCGCCTCACTTGACGCGATGGCTACTGTCCACCACCGCTGCCCGAGCCATCGACCTCTCGACGCCCATCCGTCGACCACCCGACACCGCCTTGCCTGAAGACTGTTCGTCGTCCGATGATCGAAGCCGCCTCGGTTAGTCGGCTGTCCGAGCCGCTGGCCACTGACCACCCTACCGTTGGTCACCGTTCTACGTTGCCCTTGATTGCCGGCCGTTGCTCACTGACGCTCACCCGCCCGCCCGAGTCGAAAGCCTCGGCAGATATTTTGGATCTAAACGATCCTCTGTTTTCTTCTGTATAAAAAAATAAAAAATCCAGAATGTTGGTCTAACCACCGCACCGTCCACAACTGCGTGTTAGACTTCGTTGCCTTGGTCACCGCGTCATCCAGTGCCGCCCACCAATGACTTTTGTTCCATCAGATGCGATCCTATTATCGGGAACAAAGCTCCATTGGACAAACTACAGATTGTGGTCTTCACTCATGGAGATTACACTCAATGGTCTCAGCCTCTGGAGACATGTCACTGGTGTATGACCTTCTTTGCCACCGCCGATCCAGCCTCTTTCCAAGCAGCTTACTTCTGCACCTCTGCAGAAGATGAGGCCGCCAAGGAGGTAGAGATGACTGCTGCTGACAACGCTGCTGATGAAGCCTTTCAGTATGCCATTGACGTTCTCGAGCGTTGGTGTACTGATGAGGCCCGTGTTCGAGCCATTCTGGTGGTAAGCGTCGACGACTCCATCCAGCCATCCAGCCATTCTTTTGTCAACGACTTCTTTTGAGCCCTAGCTAGTCTCTAGCGCCAGCTGGACAAGCTGACATCTCCACTTTGCCAAGAGTATTATAAAGTGCATAAGACGAATCATGATCGCATTCGTCTTTATGATTTTGTCTGCCATCTTCGCCTGGAGTTTGAGCTTGTCAGGGCCCAACTGCTGAGCCGCTCACCATGACTGACCGTCACGGAGGCCCTTTTGACGCTTTGAGATGAGCTTCACCTCTGGTTAGCAGCACAATCCATTCCGATTGTGCTTGTTGCCCCTTTGTAAGTTCAAACTCTATTAAGTTGGTTTTGGTGATAATGACAAATACAATTGTGAGACTAAATTTATTTATTAACTATGATATTGCCTAATCTTATTTAGATGTGATAATGACAAATGGTTTTAGATAAAATGACAAATACAATTGCGAGACTAACATGTTTATTGATTATGATATTCATTAGTCTCACTTAGATGAAGAAATTATAACCATGGAAATATGCATTCTACATTATATTCTTATGTCTTAATGCATTCCTTGGATCCAAAATATAGATTGAACCTCACCAATAGTGTAACTTAAATATGTGCATACGTTTTCATTATACATTCTTGTATGCACTCATTTAAAGGGAGTTCACTTTATGTTTTGAGGATTCATTAGTTTTGATCCATGTTCACCTTTCCACATATTAAGGATCTTTACTTGAAACATATCCTTGAGTGTATATATATAGCTTGTGTAATTCATATATACTCATAATTGGATTGTCAACTAGCCCTCCATTATGTGTTAATTGTTGAATGATCAATGACAACCGGATGTGTAAGCTTTGCTTTGAAAGCTTACTCTAGAGTATACATTTGTTGTGTACATGTTGTATACTTGCAATTTATCTCTTTATGAGTTGATATTGTCATGAATTACCAAAAAGGGAAGATTGTAGAATCTAGTTCTTCCATTATGAGTTAATGGTGAACTTTGGTAATTGATGACAATTGATTTGTGGACTAATATTTTTCATGAGTTGGATAAATAAGTTAGGTTCCACAAATAAGAATGACTTGGGATGGCTTCATGTGTTGAATATCATCAACTCAAGATGTGAAGAAGAAAATGGCTTCATGAGTTAAAAGTCATCAAAAAGAAGATGCATCATGAGTTAAAGCATGTCTAAGAGGAGATGATCGTGTGTTGATCATCAAGTCAAGTGAAGATCCATCGTGTGTTGATGGAGTTGAAGTAAAGGATGCATCATGGGTTGATGCATATCAAGATTATGACCTAAGGCAAAAGTATGACTAGCTAGGGCTAAAGATATGTTCCTAGTCTTTTACCGGTCTTGGAGTTTCGTTGGAAGACTGGATTGCTAGTATAGGTTGCCGTACTATTAAGAGGGGTCATATCTAGTAGCTTGAGTCTTATCATGTGTTGATAGCTCAACCTCACCTCTTCTAGCTCTCCTTGGTATGAGGTTTGTATTTGTGAATGTGTTTTGTAAATAGTTGAAACTTATGTGTTGAATCGTTGTAACATAGAACTACGCATTCCATTCTTATAGCATGAGACTTGTATTTGTAAATGTGTTTTGTAAATAGTTGAAGCTCATATGTTGAATCTTTGTAACATAGGACTATACATTGCGAATGTGTTTTGCAAGTGTTTGAGGTCTATGTTTCCATTTTTTGTAGTATGAGACTTATATTTGCAAATGTGTTTTACAAATGGTTGAATCTCATATATATAATACTTGTATCATGATTCTAAAAGTGTGCAAATATATTTTGCAGATTGTTGGGAATCATGGATAATTCTTGTGTGCATGATATTGTAGGTTGCAAATGTATTTTGCAAAATCTGTTGAAGTATATGCACTTCTTAGAAAAATCGAAACTACCGCAGTGTATTCTGTGGTACTACCACTGAATGGAATTACCGACGTTGTAATCATAGAACTACCGCGTTTGCTAGTGGTCGAAGACCTGCGTGGTCGAGGACCAGAGTGGTCGGAACCAACTTGATTGAACCAATGTGGTCAAAGATTGACATCGTCGATGACCTATGTGGTCAAAGATTGACATAGTCGAAAATCGACGTGGTCGAACCAGCGCGATCAGAATCGACGTGGTCGAGATATATGTAATCGAAACTAGCGTTGTCGAACCAACGTGGTTGAGATCTATGTGATCGAGACTAGTGTGATCGAACCGACGTGGTCGAGATTTGTGTGATCGAAACTAGAGTTATCGTACTAGCATGGTCGAGATCTGTGTGATCGAGACTAGCGTGGTCAAACCGATGTGGTCAAAATCGAAGTGGTCAAAACCAACATGATTGAATTGTTGTGATTGATACAACACGATCGAAGATCGATGTGCAAACCAATGTGGTCGGAGATCTATGTGGTTGAACCAGACAACGTGGTCAGAGACCAGCGTGGTCGGATACCAGCATAGTTGGAGACCTGTGTGGTCGATCTGGATAGCATGGTCGGAGACCTGTGTGGTTGAACCAAACAACGTGGTCAGAGACCTGAGTGGTCGAATCATCCGACGTGGTCGAGAACCAGGGTAGTCGACGATCGAAAGTTCCGGCTCTGTGGGAGCGTTTGACCAGTGAGCGCTCCTACTGGTTCTGTGTGAGCGGTACTTCTGATTTGCGGAACGACCGACTTGTGTAGAGGTGCATTTTTTTAAAGAGACATCTTTGTGGAGTCATCTTGTCCCCGAGGAAATTGATAGTTTCGCTTGTGTGGCACGGTACTTTCGATTATCGATAGTACCTGAGTTTAGTCATCGAAACTACCAGAATTATCTGATAATGGCTAGTTTTCTGATCGTTGCAAGAGGGGAGCGGAAGTACCAGACCTTTGCCCGTGGTACTTCCGAAAATTCTATTTTCTCAGGTGTTTTACTTCCAATGGCTAGTTTTTGTGATGTCGGTATATATACCCCTTTGTGGCTAGTTAGAGTAAGTCTTTTGGCACTCCATGTCACTTCTTTGAGCTAGTGTGAGATCCTCCTCTCAATTGTGTATGTGTTGCACCTTATGAGTAAGAAGAAAGGATCTATATTGCATGTGTTGCATCTAGAGGTGGATTGAGTATCCACCGAGCTTATGCATTTGTTGCACATGGTGAGTTAAGGGGGGTTGACTCATTACTCTTGGAGTTTGCCAACTCCTAGACGGTGTTGGAGGCGTCGTGCACGGTGATCTTCTCAAATAAGGTTTTGAGAAGACGTAACGAAGTGTGAAGGTTGTAGTTCACCTACCCGAAGCGGAAAAGAGCTACCACTAGTAGATTGAGGTGTTTCGGCTTAATTCGTGGAACTGATCCAATTCATTTGGGCTAACCTTAATGTGGACTAGGGGAAACTAGCAAGTCTCCGAACATCACGGTAAAAGTAACTGTGTTAATTATGGTTTGTTTCCTTATGCTCAATTTACATTCAATCAATTTATATTCATAAAATTAAATTGATTTCCAGTCTTCCTAGAAATGCAAACCTTAACATAGAGTTAGGTTATTGGTGTACTTAGGTGTTTTAGATCTTATTTGTGCTAAGTCAATTTTAGTTAAGATTCCGTATTCTATAATCTTGATTTAGACAAATAGTATTTGATAATAATTGCAAAAGAGATTTTTTAGACCACCTATTCACCCCCTCTAGTCAACCTCCTCGATCTACACCCTTCTCCTTCGACTACACCAGCCTTCTGCTCCGACCACGATCCCTCCTCAGGTGCCTGTTTTCGCTTCTGTTTTCGTACCAACTGGAGTTCAATGCAACTAATGCAAGAACTTCAGGCAGGACTATCAGAGTTGTGCGATGCAGAAAAATGGAACAAGGCGCGTGGGGTGGACGATCCAAGGGGGCAGGGAGGCCCTTCCTTCACAGGACAGGCCAGCTCGTTAGGTTTTCAGCGAGGTGACTCTGTTCAGCAGCTCTGCTAGACTCTACTTCAGTTCTCTCATAGCTCAGTATGTTCTGTCAATCTAGCTTAGACGTCTCCTCTAGGCACTGCTTGGGTTCTAGATTTTTGTGCATCTTTCCACATGACATTGGACTCCAAATCTCTCACTTCAGTAGGATCTCTTGTTTCTCCTATCTCTGTTCAGATAGTTAACGGTACTCTGTTTGTCAGCTATCAGGACACTCTTTTGTCCATTGATTTTTCCATTCCAACTATTTCCCATGTCCCTAGTTTACCATGTAGCTTCTCTCAGTGGGCCAGCTCACCGATCTCGGTTGTAGGATTGGTTTTGACTCTCATACCTGTTTTGTTCAGGATCAACAGATAGGGACTGTACTTGCGACTGGCCAATGCCGTAGGGATCATCAGGATTTCTACATTCTCGACCACCTCCACCTTCTGGCCACTTTAGTTGCTCCTGCCATATCCACGTCTACCTTCATCACCACTACTGCCACCACTTTTGGAGCTTTTGCGTAGTGGTATCACCGTTTAGGTCACTTGTGTGGGTTCCATCTTTCTTTACTAGTTCGTTAGGAGATTCTTGGACGTGTTACTGTTGGCACGACCATGTTTTATCAGGGTTATAAGCTGGGCAAGCAGCTAAAATTTATCATTCTAGTGAGTCCTCGTCTTCTCATCCTTTTGATTTAGTTCATTCAGATATATGGAGACCTATGCTTATTATCTCTAAAGGTGGGTATAAATTCTATGTAATTTTCATTGACGATTATTCCCGTTTTACATGACTTTTCCTTATGTCTAACAGCAGTCAATTTCTTGCGATCTATCATAGCTTTGCAATGATGGTTCGTACTCAGTTTGAGTTCTCTATTCGTACTTTTCATTGTAATTCTGCTGGCGAGTATTGTTCTAGTGCTTTTAGGTAATTTCTTTCTGAGCAGAGTAATCTTTACCAATCTTCTTGTCCTGATGCCCATACTCAGAATGGGATTGCTAAGCGTAAGCATCATTATCTGATTAAGACTGTACGTACTCTTCTACTTATCTCTCACGTTCCACCACAATTCTGGGTTAAGACTGTTTCTATGGCTGCGTATCTCATCAATACGTAGCTTTCCACTACTCTTAAGGATATCAGTCCTATAAAGTATTTCTACTTTAGAGCCTCCCAGTACATCCACCTTCATGTTTTTAGCTGCACCTATTTTATCCTGTTGCAGCCTCGTGAGCACACCAATCTGTCGGTCAACAACAAGATTTCCTGTCTGCTTGCTAGAGCACGACCCATGTGCAGGGGGAAGCTTTCCCTAATGACAAAAGATGAACCTTATGCCAGGGTTACATGATTAACACTTTTGAACACCAAATAATGGATCTTAACAAATGGGTCATGTGAGTGCCATAACGATAAAGTATACTCTCACTTGCTCTACGTAACACATACCGAGGAAAAGGAGTTATCAAAGGGTGCAAATACAAAGTACAAAGTAATCACATCATCCACGTAAAAATGTACAGCCAAATCTGCAGTTGCAGGGGAAATATTTCCCTAATGACAAAAGATAAACCTTATCCCAGGGTTACATGATTAACACTTTTGAACACCAAATAATTTATATTAACATTAGTGCAAATGGGTCATGTGGGTGTCATAACGATATACTCTCACTTGCTCTACGTAACACATACCGAGGAAAAGGAGTTATCACAGGGTGCAGCTACAAAGTACAGACTAATCACATCATCCACGTAAAAATGTACAGCTAAATCTGCAGTTTTTATCTGGGACCAAACCTTTTGATGCCCTACGTACTAAATAGCAGTGGCGGATCCAGAGAATTTAACGAGCCTAGGTGAAGAACAGACTCTGGGCCTTTGGAGATTGGGAGCGCCGCCGCCGCCGAGCGACGCCTCGCTTCCGTCGTCGCACATTTACTAGCGCTACTACGTTATGTCCCGTGCCCCTATAATTCACGGCAGCAGCTTAGAGAATACCACCTCTTCATTTCAATGTCATTTAAAAGACCACGGGAGTAACAATAAAACACAAGTTCAGAATACTACAAAAGCAATCTACAGTTCGAAATGTTAGTTGTAAACTAAGCAGGTGGGATTCGGTATGGATGGTAGCATGACTCAAAGTCGAAACAGGAAAAGCTAACAAACTGGAAATAAATTATATAAATAAACAATAAAGGCAATAAAACTCTATTATGGTTTAGAAATCAATGATACATGGTAGGAAGGAGTGGAGTGGGGTTAACTAGGAAGGAGTGGGGCGCCGCCTACCCATTTTTAGGGGAAGTTACTGCGAAGCAATTGTTAAGACCACCACTAATAACTGCGCTTGCCTGTGTTAAGACCTTAATTAGCAATCTGAGCCTCCTACTCCTCCGCCGCCTCTTAACTCTCTCTTGTGCCCAAGCGGTTGAGCTCTGCAGCGAGAAACCAGCAGCGCGCAGAGGAGCAGCATTAGGATTTAGCAAAGCGAGAGCTGCCAACCACGCCCCAATATCCATGGCGCTAAGCTTCCACCCGGCAACTGCCCCGCTGTTCCACCGTGACGCCGACCCGGACATGAGCTTCCTCCAGGACGTCCACCCCGAGGTCACCGAGGTGCCGGAGATGAGCCCGGGCAGGGGCCCAGGGTCGCCGGGCCCTGGGTCCGCCCATGCTAAATAGTCTTATTTCGAAGTCACTGCCTAGGACACAAAATACAGGACTTCGAAGGCAATAGAAAGGCAAAACATGAATACATATGACAATGCCATGATGGTGAGGCATTGGAGGTAGCCATCACAAGGTTGAACAGCCACCCGAGATAAGGATGCATCATATGAGTGAACAGCACCCATCAGGCATCAGCCATTAGATCTCCTTGCTTTCCAAGAAGTTCACTGCCTTCATGAGGCTCATGAACAAGCATGGTCCACAAGAAACGGCTAGCCAGACGAATGGTCATCTCTCATATGTATTGCTTGCCGTTTTCCTCAGTCCCTGCTAGTGGTTCTAGATGCCAGCTTTTGTGCATAAACAATACTTTCCTTGCCAGGGGCGGATCCAGCGGTGGGGCGGGGGGGGGGCTCAAGCCCCCCTACCGCTATCGGACCCTTGGAGCCCCCTGGAGCCCCCCTAAATATTTAGCCATGGATGTATAATATAGAAGGGGCTGAGATCTCCAAAAAAATTTTCTGGATCCGCCACTGTTCCTTGCGAAACAGATGTGACATGCGCAGATGGTGGACCAATGGAGGACTCAGCTGTAAGCACTTAAGACATATCTGGTTGTACTATGATGCGGGAAACTTCGCATAGCTATTATGTTGTTAATGATAGCAAATGGCAAGGACAAACATCTAAGTCGTATTTATATTTCCTCCCGTGTCTTACAGAGAGAATAAAATGAAATGTTGATAAGAAATGCCTCAAACCCTCAAAATAGCGACATCCTGGACTATTGATAATCATCATGAAGAGGATGTGTCTATAAGAAAGTTGATTAATATTTTGTTGTGAGCAATGAAAGCGACAAGATTTGCCAAAAGGAAAAAAAACCAGAGTACTGGATAGCATTGTTGTTTTGGGGGAAAAAACTGCCTGTTTCTGCAAAGAGGAAACAACTGCATGCTATTATCATTACTATTATAAAAGAATGAGTTAGTAGTTGTACGTCCCTTCTTCTATAACTGTCTCATTCTCAACTACTCACCACTCTTCACTTTTTAACTGATCAGAGTAACTCTTTTTCATAGCATGATTTTCTATATATCCAATGAATTTCGTTGCAACGCATAAGCAGGTGACTAGTATAATGAAAATGGGAGCTAAAAGTGTTTGGCATTATTTCAAGATATTTAATACCTTAGTCCTTGGCATGCTGGTGCCAAGCCCAGATGGTAGACAAAGACAGGAATTGTTGAGAAAAGAAAGTTTGCATAATGTCCAAGCTTCAGGGAAACTTGGTTGCCAATTGTGCAAGGAAACTTGGTTGCCAATTGTGCAAGTCAGAAGAGATGAATCACAAAATCAAGCTATAATCAATATGGATTAAAGACCTACATGAGTACGTTTATGTTAACAATTTTTCAACAAAAATGATGTGCAATGCAACATAACCAAATACAGTATAAAAAATGAAATAAGTGTTAACAAATTGCAAAGTGCATGAGTTAAGGAGAATGGAACATACCATTTTCCAGAGCCCATCATTTTTGGAGTGGAAATAATAATGAAGGTGAATAGTAAGGGAGCTATCCAGAATGTGCATCGATTGGTGCAGTTGACAGTACATTACTGCAGTACACTAATAGTGTCCAGTAAGTAACACTGAACACTTCCTCAGAGGCTCAAATCAACAAGAGTTTAGGGAAGAAGAAATCCACTTCCCATGTATATTTCTACAATAACAAATCTTGCATGGCTAAGAAAACATTGGCTTATGATGTATGACACAACCACTGCACAAGATAGAGCTCCGTAGGTTATTTTGAATCTGTTCAGATGATCAAGGACCCACGTCTGTGCTTCCATTTGCAATACATAGTTCGGATGATAGTGCTGATATTACACCAAATGGGGGCCAGCAGCATGACATTATTGACTTGAATGACGAATCTATCAATATAAGTCCTGACATAGATCTTTAGAGCAGCAGTGACACTACTCACAGGACAATAATTTCCTGCATGTGGAAGATGATTGCTATTCCTCATTCAGTCCTCAATCACTAGAATTCCCCACAAGAACATGAGCCATCTTTAAAATGGTGAAATCTATTGATATCTCTGACAATGACTAGACGCTCAGTAATATGGGTTGCAGTCTTCATGAAAGAATGGCAGTCTACACAGATCCTAAGTTTCTTGTATATTGTAACCGGTATATTAGGAGGCAAGCTCATTAAATCAAAAGCAAGTGCCAACTTCTCACTGTGGTGTTAAGCAGCTCTTCATTTTGGTACTCATGAACATCATTCAGATCACACTGTGTGTTGGTTCTGTGAGCAAATCTTCTCATCTCACAATAGATTTCCTTTAACTTGTTATAGAAATCTGTGTTGCCATCACTATCCTTCAAACATTTCCTTGCCATCACAACTTTCCCCCAGTTTCAACTGGCAGCATATACATTGGAAAGCAAGACATTCCTTCCATTGTCAGGTTCAAGTTGGAAAAGCTGCTCGGCTGCTTTGCTGGCTAATCTAACATTCCCGTAGTCCCTGCATGACACAAGCAATGATCCCCAGTTCCCCACATAGAAGCAGTAGTTGGTTCAAATGGCTTCTTTTGAAGCAATTCCCAAGCATCATCAATCTTCCCAGCTCGTCCCAAAACATCAACCATGCAAGAATAGTGAAGGGCATTAGGTTCAACAGTATGATCGGTCATTAGCAGTCTAAAGTAGTGATGGCCCTCTTTAACTAAGCTCGCACGACTGCACACTGACAGCATAAAGAGATAGGTAACTTCATTGGGAAAAATCCCTACCTGCTGCATTATCTCAAAAATAATCATAACTTCCCAAGAACGGGCATGCCTAGAAAAACCAGCGATCATTGCATTCCATAGGACAACGTTCTTGTCTTTCATATCAGAAAATATTGCATAAGCTTTATCGATCTACGTGCACCTTGCATAGATATCCACAAGAGATGTAGCCACAAAGATGTTTCCATGAAAACCATATTTGACAATAATTGCATGAAGCTGCGTCCCTTCAATTATCAATGCTAAGCTTGCACATGTACTGAGAATAGCAGAAAGAGTGAATTCAGTCAATTGCACACCTTGCCTCTGCACTCTCTGAAATAAACGCAATGCCTCCTCATGAAGACCACTCTGCTCATATCCTGCAAACAATGGACTCCATGTAACTACAGTTTTCTGTGGAATCTTTCCAAAAACCCGGCATGCATCCTTAATCATATTACATTTTGCATAAACATGAAGAACTGCAGTTCCAACAAAACTATTGGAGTCCAGTGCCAGCTTGAGGGCCATTGTGTGTAACTGTTTGCATTCAGTGATAGCATATTTTGCAGCATATGCGCAGAGAGTGCTGGATTAGGTAAATTCACCCATGTGTCCCTTCTCGGTGCATCATTGAAAAAAGCTTCAGAGCTTGCATATCCTCTCCAATCTCCATTACGAGTATACCAGGCAATCATGGTATTCCATGAGACTACGCTTTTGACAGGCATTGCATCAAAAACATGACGAGCACAGTCATTCTGGCCACATTTTGTGTACAGGTTGATGAGAATATTGCATGTGAGAGTATCTGTTACCAGACCAAGATGAATGGCTAATCCATGACAGCTTTTCCCAACCATGAGGGACCTCCTCTTTGCACATAGTTGCAAAAGTTCATGCAGCGAAAACACATCAATCAAATTCCTTTCAACCCTAACAAACTTTTAATCCTTTAGTCCAGTGCTAGCTTTCAACCCTAATTAGCTTTGAATAGGAGCATATGAAAGTTAGCGATATATGTACTAGAACCATGACATAAGAAGAAAGTTTATGAGCGATGTTTTAGACTCTCTACTCAAATGGCAGGATGCAGGCTTAGAATTTTGCCTTATAGGTTTTATTACAATACTCATTTTTTGACCTTGAAGAGCTTTCATTTCTGATCTACCCTAACTTGTTTGGGACAAAAAGTTTTGTTATTGTCGTCTTAAACTCCAACAAAGTTTTAGGAAAATTTTTAAAAATGCTCCAAAAATTTTAAAACTCATAAATATTATGCATGATTTAGTTGAAGCCAAAATTGGACTGTTACAGCATGCAAGGTACTAACCTTCGGGAGATCATACTTGATACCACCATACCAAAACTAAAGTGGTAGTACAAGTCAAACAGTAATTAGCTTCAGGATTCATTTTCCAAATTTCAGTTTTTTATTGTTTTATTTTTAAATTATTATTTTTATTTAACAAAAAATGGCATAGTAGATCATAGAACAGGTGGGGGATTATTTACGCTCATTGGAAATAACAAAACAATAGCATAAATGGAGAAGATGCAGTGCCAACTAAATGCTGCAAGCTTGCATTCAATACGGTATCGGGTTATTTGGCTATCCAGATAAGCCCATCATGCATCTGTCATTGTTATTAAGGCGTCGATATATCGGCGATATCTCGTTGCCATATCGCCATGGCGGACCGGAGGCTCCATGTCGTCCGGACGGCATGGAGGTGCGCCGCCGTCACCACCGCCAGATCCACTGCCTCTGTTGTCGCCGTAGCCAGATCCGCCGTCGCCACAGCCAGATCCGCCGTCGCCGCCACCGGATCCACTGCCTCCACCGTCACCGCCGCCGGATCCACTGCCTCCGCCGTCACCGCAGCCAGATCCGTCGTTGCCGTAGCCGGATCCTCCGCGACTGTCGCTTGGGGGCAGTGGAGAGTGGCGGCGGAAGAGGGAGCGGCCGTCGGCGAGCTGGCTCGGCCTCACCGACGCCGAAGGTGGAGGAGATGGGGGAAGGAGAGAGGAGAGAGGCAGCGGCGAATAATGCCGAGCGAGCGAGAGGGAGAGAGGCAGCGGCAAAGAATGCTGAGCAAGCGATGCTCTGCCGGTTTTGAGGGATTTTTGACATTTTGCAGTTTAGCCCTCTTATTTTCTAAAATTGCAATAAAGTCCTTTTCGCTTTATATTTCTTCTGTTTAGGCCCTCTGGAAGTCTTATATTGTTGTAGCCACTTATGTGTATAGCGTCGCCACGCCGCGCGACACAAACAATATTGTTGCGTGAAGGTGGTGAGTCGCCGCGCCTCGCCGCACCGCCTTAATAACCATGTATCTGAAATTCTGCATGGTTCCATTTGCCCTTTTGGAATAGAATAATTTAGTTGAACAATGTTATCCTAGATCCCTTAAAAAAAATCTTTGCAGAATCATCTCATTCCAGATCTCTGATCCAATCTCAACAAATCATGTATCATCCCCATCATGTAATGCGCTCATTTCTGGAACCAACAAGCTCCTATATGTAGCATCTACCATGTCTCAATGAAACTCTAAAAATAATTAAAAAAAATAGATAAGGGAATGTGAAGCATTCAAAACTATGATCAGCCTATTCTCTGAGTCTATATGAAGCAAAAGAAATATCTTTAATTCTTGACTCCAAAGTCCAAACCTACATAGCAATAAAACTAGAACATATGAAATTCAACAGCGGCTTAAAACTATGGACAACGGAGAAGTGCTGATTGATTAAAAAGTTATTTTACAAATATTAGAGTTGCTCTTGTTTGCTCATGCATCCCATGCAACAGATGCCAAACAAAGAGGTTTCAAAAAAGAAGAAAACTATTAGGATGTTTATTTCATAATTTTGTATGCCATTTTACCTAGCATGCAGTATTTTTTTGGTGCAACAATGGCAATAATAGAAAACACCAAATAAACCCATTATCAAATTCTTTTGTCTCCCTAAAATCATTTCATCAAGTGCCGTAATACCATCCACAAAATATGAAAGTAGCAATGCCACAACAAAAAAAAATGGTAATGATATGTCAAAATTATCAATTCATCAAGAAATTACGATCTGATAGGTATAAGCTAATGTTAAATCTTTGTATCACTATTATAACAAAACCTTACTAAACTGATTAAATATTCTAAGTGAGCAATCAATTTTAGGAGAACATTAGAATTGTTGTTCATATAAAATCAAATTGCAAAACAAAAACAGAGCAAAAAAATAAAATAAAATTGCTTTCTTGAGCCATACAAACATTTGAATCGTTGTCCATACAATTGTAATTTGATGCTCTATATGCTAATTGAAGATGTTTTGCAGCACGATTATAGTTTCCCACAATTAAAATCCCTCGTCTAAATAAGGAAAAAAAGAGGAAAATCTAGATCTAAAGCTACACCGTTAGTTTTCTACAATTAAAATTCCTCCATGTAGTTGCCAACGGCGGCTACCGCCGATGAACAATGTGTGGCGCGGCCCAAATCCTAGGTCAAGGCCGACAAAGGTTGAGGTTGACGAATGTCGCGGGAGGCCAGCAAAGGTCAACGGAGGGCGGTAGAGGTTGCCAGCGGTTGGGCGATGCTCCGGATGAGTGGCCCACCACTTATCCACGCACAAACCCTATTCCCCCTTCAGGGGATGAACTGGAGACGGCGTCGGGGAAGGCGGTGGCTGGGGAGGTGGCGGCAACGTCTAAGGGAGGTGACGAGGGAGTCAGGGGAACAAGCAGCAGTAGAGTCAGGGAAGGAGTCTGAGGAGGGCAGGGGAGGTGGCAGCGACAGAATTGGGGAGGAAGGGGCGGAATCTGGGGAGGATACGACGCCAGTGGCACCGTTTGGGTAATTGCCAAGGGTGCTTTCGGGGGAGGACAAGAGAGAATGACCGGTTGGGAGGAATGAATGGAGTTTTTTATTGGGTTCCTGCGGGTAATTTTTTCGAAGTTTAGTGGCAAAGGCCATTTCTATCCCACAAAAAGCCAAAAAAGCACATTTGAACTAGCTTTTGACTTTTAGTTATGTGGGTGGCTTAGGCTTTTTAAAAGCTCAGTAAAAAAAAGCCACCCGTTTGTTTAGTTTTTGGTTTTTTTGCTTTTAACCCAAAGGAAAAGTCTAAATAAATAAGGCCTAAAATGTATTGTAGCAGTTGTTAGAATTTTCTGAGTAATTAAATTTGAAAAAAGTTATATCATCATGGACAATACAAAAGAATAAGGGGAAAGAAAAGGCAAAAAACCGAAAAAAGCCAAAAAAAAAGGACGAAATTAAGAAGCTGACATATTCTAGAAACCAGAAGCAGAAGTCGTTTGGAGGCCAGAAGCAGAAGTTGTTTGTCTCTTTCTTTTTATGCAATGTATAAGTTATTTGTCGTAGAAGTGGGAAAAACGCATAAAAATACCAATTGACTAATCTTGCTTGAAAATATTGAAAACATGAAAAACATCTCATAAATACCAGGGCTATTCATGAAGAAGGCATTTTGTATATCGAAATGCTATTATAATCCAGTTTGTTTAAAGATCGAGTTAGAGAAATCTAGACATCATGTACAAAATACAAATATAATAATCCGAAAACAAATGGATTAATGGTCTATTATTTTCAGTTTATGCCTTATGCCTATCCTTGAATAAATAAATGGGACGTTTTCTCTGTTGTCATTTCGAAGCGGCTTATCAAATTTCGGTTCGTTTAAACGATCACTCGCAGTAGAGCTAAAAGCCATACTCATAAGTTGCAGTCCCAAAGAGTACGCCTTAAAAATAAATGCAAGAGGAGAGGGCGCCACGGGGGCAGCATAGACCAAACTATCGTTAAGCCTTGCCACTAAACACCCAAATTTTCTTTTTTCAAGCCGTGAGTCTTTGAACATTTTCAGAGTCACGTCAAACCGAATGTCTCTTTCACGCTCATCTATACTACGCCGTGAAGATCGGGCAATCCTACTATCAAGAGAGGCGTTGAGCGGGCGCAGGGGTGGGGGGGCCCTCAAACTATCATTAGGCCGTGCCACTAAACACCCAGATTTTCTTTTTTTCAAGCCGCGAGTCTTTGAACATTTTCAGAGTCACGTCAAACCGAATGTCCAAAGTACGATCTCAGTGTCCTGTTGTCCTCACGTGTGATCCTCTCATTAGCAGGATCCATTTCTCGGCATTCTTTTCCTTCTGAAAAGGAGTGGACAGTAACACAAGTAGCCTCCTCCTTAGATTCTCCGATTCCCATAGCTCCCCTTTCTATTCCGTCCTTCGCACGCTTGTGAAGCTGTGATCGTCCAAAAACACGCCTAAAAAGATCGCTCATACCATCCGGCTCCAATTGATCTGTTTCACTTTAAGGCGGCACTGATCACATCACATCAGAATTCAGATGATTCACAATGCATTCTTCTTCAGTTGATGATACATGGATCACTACACATCGCTAGGTCCTCCCCTGTCCTCCATAATCCTCGACGTGAGGTTAGCCAATGATCTTGCCTGCTTGTGTGCTTCCCCTCCTTTCCATTTCACCTTCCTGACTCAAAGGCGTGCCTTTTCTTGCATTGTTTACTTCTTTCACGCTCGCCTATGCTTTCACGAAGACGAGATCTTTCCTGTGCTTCTCCACATCGCGCTTTTCAGAAAGAGACGGCCATCCTGCGGCCATCTTTTCAGAAAGAGACGGCCGGGTGCTGGATGAAGCTCTGGTTTTACCACTGCCACTCTCAAAGTCCGAAACTTTCAATGTGACGGCGACGTAAAACACCTGATGGACGACATGATTAGGTTATTTTATTGATGAGTGAAAGGCAAATCATTGGACAAATCTTATCGCTGCATGAAAGTCAATATGCAAAGATGGGAAGCAGCCATGGGTAAGATAATACTACCTGTTTTGTCTTTTTCTGGCTACCGAAGAATGTTTAATGTCTAACACTTTAACAGATAACAAGGAGTAGCCATTGGAAGTCAATACTTTCGAAGACAGAGAGTCTCAGACTCTCAGTCAACTGATCTGAAGTAGTGTTGAGACACTATGTAGAACGTCTATAATATGCTTGTGATGAACAATTGGCACTTTAGTTGAGTTGAAATTAAATTTTGTGAAGGTTTTAGAAAATTCAGAAGTTCAAAGTTGCTGTCAGGTCTCAGACGGTCTGACCAGACCTGGGATGGCGGTCAGACCGACCTTGATCATATCAGATCATGTCACTTTGGTAAATCTTCCGCTTTCGAGTAACTTGACTTGAGTGATTTGGACTCAGGGATCGAGGAGGAGGAGTTATGAGGCAAGAAGAAGTCAAATGACTCCACCGGAATGTGCTTCATGGCGAGCACCAATGATATTTTTGGCGAGAATGATCTCTGCAGTGACCTGATGAGGTAAAGCTCATATACAATAAGATATCTCGTGTTGTAGTTTGCCTAGATCATCATCTTAGACAATGCAAAAAGAAAATAAAGAATCATGACTTCTTGGTTGAGTGTTTGAATGCTAAAATTGCTAGGCTTAAATCATTAATTCCTAATGATGATTATTATGAATCTTTCGTAGTTTTTTACTCTGAGTTAGGCAAATTAAGAACCATTTATTCTAATGTTACTAGTTAGCTTAGAGTACCACTTGACAAAATTGAGAAGAGGGAAGCTTGTTTTTCTCTTGGCACTATGGTGTATGCTTATGTTATTAATGAGTTTCTTGTTACTAGGGATAATCTTACTAGAATGGAAGTTGTTTTCCTGCTAGGTCCTTATTGTACTCATCTCATGCTAAACAACTAAAATATGCAATTGGTGAAATTGCTCAACTCAAGTCTAGCAAACCTCTTGTGTGTTTAGTAGCTAGGGATATGAATACTAGTATTTTATCTTGCTTTAAGTGTACTTTGCTATATTTGAAGCTTAAAAGTGCTATGAGTAAATCTGTTAAATTAACTGATGAGATGCTTCGCTTTAGGACTATCTCATGCTAAAAATGTACTAAGTCAAATGCTAAAATTAATGATTTAACTAGAACTCTAAACGACCTTACCGCTAAAAAAAACATGTTTCATCTACTGCATCAAAGAAATCTGATCCTGTTGCATCCGTTGTATGTGCATTTTGTGCTAAAATAAGTTAGGATCATGCACAACTCATGATGCATCTTCTTCTTTACTTGATGATTTTCAACACAAGAAATCATCCTAAATCTTTCTCATTTGTGGATCCTAACCTAGTCATCCAACTCATGGAAATGTTAATCCACAAAATAATTATCATCAATTACCAAGTTTTATCATTAACACATAATGGAGGGACTAGATTCTACAATATTCTATTTTTGGTAATTCATGATAATTTCAACAAATAACGAGATAAAAATTGAATTGTGAGTATATAACATATACACAATACTTTATAATCTAAAGTAAGCTTTTAAAGTAAATATTACTTATAAGGTTGTCATTAATCATCCAACCATTAATACATAATGGAAAAACTACATGACAACCCGATTATGAGTATATATGAACTACACAAGCTATATATACTCAAGGGATATGTTTCAAACTAAAGATCTTTAATATGTGAAAATGGAACTTAGATTAATATTAATGAAATCACAAAATATATAGTGAACTTCTCCTAAATGTGTTCATATAAGAATGTATTGTAAAAGTATATGTATATATTCAAGTTTGATTTATTTGGTGAAGTTCATTCTATATTTCGGATCTGAGGAATGCAATAAGATAAGAATATGATATTGAATACATACCTATTATGTTTTTCACCTTTTCATCGAAATGAGACTAAGTAATATCATAATCAATAAACAAATTAGTCTCACAACTGTATTGTCATTATCACCAAAACCAACTCAATGGAGCTTGAACTTACATCCGGTCACCGTAGCCAGTGAAAGGCAGCTAGAAACCACAACCGGCTCCCCAGCTACAGTGCATGGTTGCGCACCCTACTCATCTATCTTGATGATCTTCATCAACTCTAGCAACATAACTAGCGATGGTAGGCATCGAGCTCGCTCTGGACCATCAGGGGAAGCACGACATGCTCCTATGAACAGTGTCTGCAGTAATCACAATGGCACACGAATTCACCCACACCATCTAGAATCCCCTGCTGGAAGGGAAAGAAGTGGCTACGGAGGCCACATGCGAAGGAGTCGTGAGGCCCCATATCCGGTCTGCCACCGTGCCCACTGCCTCCATCGCTCGACGGACAGGGATGGTCCTCTACCATGGCTTTGTGGATAAGAATCTGACAGCCTAGGAATTTCTTTTCATGGAGTAGCAATGGTAGGTGGGAAAAGATCGGGTCGGAGGGGTCCCTCGGGTCTTCGTCTCGCTTAGCAATGAGCAGCATGGTCTCCTTCGGAATGGAGTTCGGGTTGGCCGTCAACGCTTGGAGCATGAAGCGACCAACATCACCATGGTTGGGCATCTCCTGCTCAAGGCGTTCCATCCAGCAAGAGGGAGAGAGCAACATGATAACCGTAAGCTCGAAATTAGTAACTAGATTCACACAATCCGAGGAAAGATTACCACCTCCAATCAGCTAGAAGAGTTTGTGTCACTTTAGATCCATCTACTCGATATCCACCTATATCTAGACATGCTAAATACCATCACTTGGCACTGGACTACTAATGGATAATACTCCACCAAATTGGCTTACCTAGCCCAATTCTGTGGTTGTTTCGAAATATACAACACCAACTTGATTTGGAAGGCCAAAATGGAGAACAAATGCAAATTCTTTGCCTAGACGCTCGTCCAAAACAAGATCCTTACAATGGATAACCTAACCCTCAGAGGATGGGCCCACGAACAAACTTGCACCCTGTGCCATTCGCATCAGGAAACCGATGTTCATCTTTGCCTTCATTGCCCCTTTGCGGCCGAGGTATGGGCTCGAGTTCTTGATTTCACTAACAGTGATATCTTCCAACAAGTCAAACCTATGGACGTCGCATCCATCCTATATTGGTGGAAGCAACCTTCAAACACTCTTCCAAGAGGATAGAGAAGGCATTTCAACGGTCTGGCCATTTACACCATGCGAAACATCTGGAAAGAAAGAAACAAATGAACATTGCAAAACAAATCCAACCTTGAATAGTAGGTAGTAAACAGAGCAATTGAGGACATCCAGAGAAGAAAGAAAGTCTTCTATCAGAGTTGATATCCTTGTGAGCTCACTCCTTGAGCAATATGTTAAGCTTGTGCCCCTTTCTACCTTTTCTTTCTTGAGCTCATGACATGTAGTACCTTGTTATATAAGCCAAAGGTGTGGTAGGTTCTTACTGTAAACTTTCATTCTCTTTTTCTCTTAATTGAATGGCAAAACTCCTAACCTCTTGTCAGAAAACTTGGTAACCGTGTACCAGTCCCACGCATGGGACGGTATGCCTTCAATGTCTAGGAACACCTTGAATAGAGAAGTTTGGCTTCACGCTTGCGCTTGCCTGCTCTATGCCCAAAAATGGAGGGAGAAGTTGAATAAGCCCGACTCCAACTGGGTTCTAAGCCGTGGTTTCTGGCTTTTTGTGCACTGTAATGGCTGAAAATACATTGTATCAGCTGTTAGCTTTTTCTGAGTAATTAAATTTAAAAATAAAAAATGTTATATCATTATACACAATGTAAAGGAATAAGGGGAGTAAGAAAAACAAAAAAAGTCAAAAAAAGAAATTAAGAAGATAGAAACTAAGCCATTTGGAGCGAAGCGCTTCCCTTTCATCGCCGCCTGCTCCTTGAATTCCTCTGAGGAGAAGACAACAAGGAAATCCTCTGGCGCAGAGGTGTGAATCGTGAACTCACAACATGGGATACCTACCTGCTCTTCAATTGCCATGGCCGCCTCCACCATGGTGACCGCCGGGTTCACTGAGCGCCGGGTTGCATCCACATACGCGACCATCGCCTTCTTTAGGTGCAACTCTAGCTCATCAAACATGGTGGTCCTTGGGACAACACAAACACCCCCGACGGTCGGCAATTGGGGTGGCTTGGCTTGGCCAAGATCTCTTACTCCTACACCACCGGAGAGGTCGTTGGTGAGAGAGTTGGGGTACTGCGATAGGCCATAGTGGCGCCGGGCTCTACCATCGTCTACCACCCCAGCTTGCACAATAGGACTCCGAGGCCTCTCTTGCAGTCCTTGATGTGGTGCCCAAACAATCTGCAATGGCGGCATCTCAACAGATTGCGACAGTCTGCCTTGTGATCTTCCACTAGGCAGTTTTAGTAGTGCCCAGCGAAGTCAGCCGGGATCCCCCTACTTCAATTACTGAGGGACACGATGAACGACAGGGGCTTGGGGGCGCTTGACGCTTCGCTAACGTCGCTTGGGAGTGACCACTTGGCAATCCTCCCCTTGTTTGACCGCGGCCTGAACCGCCAGGGAAGGGTGGCGAGGCCCAAGCCTCGACGAGACCGGAACACGGTCCTGAGGGAGATGTTGAAACCCAGTCCCATGACTACGAGTACCTTGTACTCGTTATGACCACGCATAACAACTTGCAACCACGCAGTCGAACTTACAACCACACGGTCGAGCTTACGACCACGCAGTTGAACTTACGACCACGTAGAACAGCTTACGACCACGCAGTCGAACTTACGACTATGCAAAACAACTTACGACCACGCAGTCTTGAGCTTACGACTATGAAGTCATTTACGACCACTCAAAGCTACGACCACATTGTTGTATATGAGCACTCAAAGTTATGACCACGTTTTCGTACACGAGCACTCAAAGTTACGACCATGTGGTCGTATATGAGTACATGGAGCTACCACGAGTATCTAGTCGCAACTGACAGTCGTAAGTTGTATAAGACTATAGAGTCAGAGGCACTCCACGACTAGCAAGTCGATTTCGACTTCCAAGTCGTAAATGCTCTACGACTTATGAGAACTCACGCGATAGAGATGGAAGACACAGGGTGTTTTTGCTGCGATCCAATCACCACTTGCAGCTTTTCTGGGGACTCTATTTATACCAAAAGAGTACAAGTAATGACCGTTTGGGCTCCTCCTAAACTTGCGCCACGACTACACAGTCGTGCCATCCCACGACCGCAAACTGCGCATGTACTCTAACTGAACAGTGGAAAATGCTCTACTACGCGCACGACCAGGACATCGTGCTCAACTTCTTGATGCGCACAATCAGGATGTCGTGCTCAACAACCTAACTAGATCACTTATTCTGACAGGAGACACCCCCAACGCCGCCACCAAGTACGACACCGGGAGGGAGTGGACCTCCGTTGACGTTGGGTTGGGTAGAGAGGCCTGGGCTCAGATCCAGACACCTCTTGTCCTTGGTATGCCCAGCAAGGGTTGGCACGCGGTGGAGGACAACTCAGGGGTGTCCATGGAGGAGGGTGGGTGGACGAGGGTGCTGGAGCGGCCGGGCTCGTGGCTGGTGGTCGGCGACTCCGTGGGATAGTGCTGAGGAGGGGTAGGGGCGCTCTCTCGCTCGTTACTTGGACATCCAAGGAAAAGGAACATGCATATACATTTCCATCTTGCAATTACAAGTACAATTGTTTTCTCTTTTTCTTCATTTATTTTCTTAATTTGGGTTTGTTTTTTCTTCCCCATGTTAGATTCTTCTCCATTAACTTGATCATAGTCATAACCTAATTAATTAAAGAACAAAATCTAAAAAGGGGGGGGGGGAGAGAGAGAGGACAGAGGAGGTAGATCAAGATTTGGCTTTTGGCCAGTGGTTTTTGACTGAAATGATACTATAGTGGATGTTAATTTTGTCTGAGGCATTCAATTAAATGAAAATGAAGAAAAGAGGTAAACATGAAAAACGCTATTATATCTGCACAAACAATACAAAGATAAAAGATAAAAAACCATATTAAAAGACTAATATATTTCAAATGGATTTTGATTTCTGGAAGCTATAAACAAGAGGGCCTCGGCTGTGTCTACGTCAGCCACCCTGCAGGTAGACCTTGCAGCCTTCGTCTTGGTCCTTGGTGCCGTGGAGCTCGCCGCCGTTCTCCTCGGCGTCGTAGCTCGCATGCACGCTGTAGAGTACGTAGACCAGCACGGTGGCGGCCGAGAAGAACCCAAACCGCACGTAGGACGGCCGGTCCAGCGATCCAAGCAGGAAGACGTTGAGGAACACGGACGCCGCCGGCACCCACGGCATGCCGGGCACGCCCCACAGCTCGGGCTCGTGCGCCTGCGGCACGAGCGCCTGGAACGCGCCGACCGTGGCCACCGCCCCCGCGGCGCACGCGGCCAAGAGCCCGACCTTGACGCCGCCGCGGGGTGCGAACTGCCACAGCAGCGTGAAGGAGAGCGCGATGAGGGAGAAGGCGAGGATGAACGCGAGCGTCGGCCAAGCCGAGGCGCGGCGCCCCCCGCCGTCGCCGGGGGCCACGTAGCGGCGGTACACGACGGCGTTGGCCACCATGTAGAAGACGAAGAGCGTGCCGATGGAGACGAGTTTGAGGAGCACGTCCAGCTCCGTGAAGAGCGCGAGCGCCGCCGTGAAGAGGCCTGCAAGACATCAAGGAGCAACCGTCAATACCGCAAAACCCGAGGTGGTAACTGATAACTGTTTGACTTGTAATTCCACACGTCGTGTCACCGTCTCGCCGTTGAACAGTGTGAGCGCGAGATGATGCCGAGTAGACACGCACGAGCACAACGCCGATGATGCTGCGTACGAATCCAGGTGATTCGTCGCTGGTTCCGATCAGAATTCAGAGTAGACCAAGCACTAGTAGTGATCCTAATCCGGTTCCTGTTTTGCCTGTTCATTTCGCGAGCCTCCCGTGAAGTCGGCAAAAAGCAAAGAGACCCGCGCGACAGAGTTGCAACGGCTTGTCCCTTTCGGCTTTTGCCCACCATTACACTGCTCACGGAAAAGCAATAGGGTTTCGCTGTTGATTCACAGGTCAAAGGGTTCATTCACTAATTCATAATTCTTTTGCCAAGATTCGCTATGAACAGTCAGTGACAGACAGAAACCAGTGAGCAACTTGCACACCTGTCAATTGACGGCGCGTGAGAGGAAGAAGAGTTTGTACGTACCTAGAAAGGCCGAGGCGTTGACGGGCGTGGCCGTCTTGGGGTGCACCTTGGCGAGCCAGGCGGGCATGACGCCGGAGCGGCCGATGACGCAGAGGTACCTGGCCTGGCCCAGCATCGCCACCAGCAGCGACGTCAGGATGCCGAGGCTGGCGCCGGCGCCGATCACGTTCGACACCCACCCCCACCCCTCGCTCCCCTTGAACGCGCCGGAGAAGGGAGCCTCCGTGTCGATCTGCACAGCACAGAGCACCCAACCCCCCCAAAAAAGAAGAAAGAAAGAAAGAAAAACAACGTAAGCTCAGGTGAAGCAAAAACTGCAGAATTTTGACCATATCACTGCCAGTCGTCTGTTCATGGTCCACACAGAAAAGAAAGTATACAGAAAGGTGCCTTATTCTCCTAGTTAGAAAGCAGGCTCCGGGCCACAGCAGATTCATCGCAACATCACACGACCAACATCCCAAAAAGGGAGAAAGAAAAACAGGGGGATCGTATGCCAGTGGCATCAACTGTGAGCAGAGCACCCACTGTTCTACTGAACTATAGCCACTTGAGCTTCTTAGGCAATATATTGCCAGAATTATCCTGACCTTCTCTTCTAGGTGAATATTACAACCTATATATATATGCCTATATAGGAATATCAATTTTCCTATAGATGGAATCCTGAGAATGGCAGGGTTTGGTTCTCTCCGAAGTTTGCGTATGGACCAACAAGGCTTTGATCTTTTCGACTGAAACTAGCGGCTTTTGATTTTTGTTATAATACCTAACTTTCAAACGGGTATTTTCTCAAGACGAAGTCTACAAGTTAATTGTAGTACACGTTAAAAACTTAACATCTGTATTAACCAAAATCGTAAGTGAGTATCTATCTCTCCGTAATCTCTGTCGTAAATAGTTTAATTTCAAAAATTTCAGCCAAAAGCCATAAGCCGCAGCCGAACCAAACAGGCACAATGATTTCACTCGGTTGGGCTGAAAAGCTGTGGCTTATGGCTAAAATTGCATTATAGCAGCTAAAATTTCACTGTAACTGAATGTAACTTATTTGACGTAATTAAATTTTTTTTAAAAAAATTAAAAATACAAAAATATGATAGCTCATCACGGACAACACAAACGAATATAAGAACAAAAAAGAACCAGCAAAAAAGCACAAAAAATAGTCAAAAAATCAGAAAAAAAATGAAACTTATGAATAGTGAAAAATAAGCCAGAAGAATGAGGCTGAAACTGAAATAAGCAGGGCCACTTAAGAGGTTGTGGTACTGACACGTGGGCCCGGTAACGTCAGAGCAGAGTGCGCGGCGCACGTACGTACCGCGTCATAGGGGAGGAGCATGGACATGGAGGCGGCCATGAGGCAGTAGAGCGCGGTGACGAGGACGACGGAGCCCGAGACGCCGACGGGGATGTCGCGGGCCGGCCGCTCCACCTCCTCGGCCATGGTGGACACGGCGTCGTAGCCGATGTAGCTCAGGTACACCATGGCCGCCCCGTTGAACACGCCGCCCACGCCGTGCGGGAAGAAGCCGCCCGGGTGCGCCGGGTCGGCAGGCCGCGTCAGGTTGCGCGCGTCGCCGCGCCAGAAGCCCATCACGATGATGAACAGGATGAACGCCACGTGCACCGCCGTCAGGGCCATGTTCACCACCGAGCTCTCCTTGGTGCTGCCATTGCAGATCGAGCGCAAGAGAAAATCTTTGTCAGAACCTACGAAATCCTTTGCCTAGAAATGGTTTCCGAACGAGAAATCAACGAATGAGAATAGGATTCGCAGAAGGGATTATGTCAAAAACGGTCGCTCTGTCTTTCGAGAAATTATTTTCGAAGTATTGTCAAGTTCTTGCTTGGGGGAAATGGATTGTTCTTCAATTTTTTTGACGTGAGAAGAAAGATGTGACAACTAATAAGAAACAACCAGAATAGCTACTCTCTCCGGTTCCTTTCTGGAGAAATCTTCGCTGCCATTGCCACAAAAAGCCATTGCAATGGAACTGCATCCTCTCTCTGTAGCAAAGTCACCGTGGCTTTGCGACCTACCCATCGGATCAACTAATAAGCCATTGCAATGGAACTGCATCCTCTCTCTGTAGCAAAGATTCTTTCTTCGCCCATAACGAAATCTCCAAATTTTCCAGCATGGACAAAAGTGGATCAATTTAATTAGCTCCACTTGCTTACAACCTTTTGGAATGTAGCCATAACAAAGCAACAAGGTTGTAGGAGCGGATGGTTTCAGAATGCAGAGCAAGCAAGGGAACAAGCAGCAACCACCGGGAAGCACCTACACCTGTAAGCGCGAAAACCCAAAGGTGATCCACACTTGCAAGATCAAAAATCACAAAAAAAAATAACCAAAATGGATAAAATAGGAACCCCGTTTGCTTTGGAGTTTGGAATCTTGCTGGGAAGAACTCCAATATGGTCAAAAAGTGCTGTGACAACAGGCACAGAACAGACAGTGCAGAGAACCACAGCAAGAGACAACAAGACTGACACTCGTAAGGAAAGCCAAAGGATTTTTTTTTAAGTTTTTAGTAACAAAATATTTATCTTGGCGACTTCAATGCTATGACGAAGCGTTTGGCATTTGAGAAGAGTACCGGCATTCTTGCAAGCTTGGCTGCTTGAGTGACGTACCTGTAGCAGATGCAGACGGAGATGAGGAGGATGACGACGACGGCGACGAGGTCGACCTCGTTGAAGCCCTTGGGGAGGCCCGGCACAACGAGGCGCCACTTGCTGGGCGCGTCCACGCCGACCGCCGTGCCGAGGTACGCCGTGAAGCTGCGCGCCACGGCGGCGTTGGAGAAGACGTACTCCATGATCAGGTTCGCCCCCGTCAGGAACGCCGCGAACTCCCCTGCACTCACACAACATCCAAACACAACCGCACGTCACGGCGTTGTGACAGCAAAACATCGTCACCCCAACAAGATGCCCGACTTATACGACCAGTCAAGCTGCGCACAGGAGATGCGATACTGCTGTACTCCTAGTAACAGGGCAAGCACGATTGCCAAGCCATTAGTCATGATCCAACCAGTCAGATTGCAAAGTAGCAAAGAGTTTCAAGAAAGAATGGCAAATGTTACATTCAAGCTAGAGATAAGCATGATGCCAGTGTTGCGTACTTGCATGCAGTGAAAGGAAATTACATGCATGATGATGAAACAGTGTACAGCCTGAAGAACTGCCAATGCTAGAGGTAGGGAGTTACAAGCAAATTACATGGAAGGTGTTGGATGTTTTTTTTCCTTGGTGATAAGGAAATTGTTGGTTGTGAAAATGAGTGGAACTTTTTTCTTTCAAGAAAGTCTAGGTCCCATTAGAGGAGCCAACCGTTTTGGAGATGCAAGAAAGGGACCTCCAACAATATTTGGAGATGGATATGTGTGTGTAATAAAAAAATTTGTTGAAAGTCACAATCCAACTTTTTTTTGCGAGGAATATAGTATTAACCTTTTTTTATTGTCCATGCTAGTAGTTTCAAGTAAAATTGCATCTAACATCAATAGGCAAACCAATGTAAAGCTGGGTAAATTAAGGTCTTCTACTTCTGAAATGCATGTTTGGCTCCAAAATGGCGCCATATCTTTCTCACAATTTGATTAACTTGGAAGAACAGTACCGAGGATAGATTATTGATAAATTACTAAAAAAACCGTCCAAAATGAAAGCCTTTGAGAAACACAAACAAAATCCAACAAAATCCAATAAGCCGACAAAGCATAACATATCTTTCTTGAAAGAAAAAGAGGGAAACATATCTAACCTTAAGAAAATGGGGAGCTAAAGAATCCAACTATCCAAGAAAAGGAACATATATCAAAGGGACACTTTATTGCTCCCAAACACACAAATAACGACGACTACAACACAAGAACAGCAGCAATCAACAACATCACAACTGCACAAGTATTCTGAATTTTTATCAAAAAAAACATACAAAAGGACAAGAGAGGCAGGCTTAAATTGAAGCGCGTCGATGATCCAAATACGACATCCACCTCTCACAAATACACAAGAATGCAGATAAAAGAATGCTAGTACTTTTGAGCAACTGGACAAACGGAAGAAAGGGGAAAGATGCACAGATAATCATCAAATATTCAAACCCTTTTTCGCCCTCGATAATATATGTGTTGTGTCATCAGTCATCAGTCCCAATGCCGTGAATTTGCACGAACCGAAACAAGCGAGGCTGCTCACCGAAGGTGACCCGGAGGTAGCTGAAGGCGCCGCCGGCGACGGGCATGTCGACGGCGAACTCGGTGTAGCAGAAGGCGGAAAGCAGCGCGCAGAGGCCGGCAATGGCGTACGACACCACGACGCCGGGCCCCGCGTACAGCCTGGTGGCGCGCCCCGTGGTGACGAACACCCCGGCGCCGACCATGCCGCCCAGCCCGAGGCCGACGAGGTCCGGCCACCGCAGCGCGCGCGCCATGTGCGCCCCGGACCGCGCGCGCACGCGGCTCATCTCCTCGCCGGCCGCCGTAGCCGCGCACGCCCGCCGCGCGAGCAGGCGCGGCGTCTGCGCCAGCGCACGGCCGTAAGCTCGCAGGCTCGAGAACGAGCCGCCGTACGAGCCCATCACCAACGCGTCGTTGTCCATGGCCGTGACTGAATCACACGCAAGAAGGAGACGTGCGATGTGTTTCTCCAAGAATTTGGTGGGTTCTTGGGCGCGGTTCGCTCCTCGAGGGCTTTGGAGGAGAAGCGGCGAGTGAAGTGGAGGGAGGTATATAAAGAGATCCAGGAGGCGGTAGTACTGGTGAGGAAGGGAGCGGCGGTAACTTCTCGTGGTAATTCGGTGAAAGGTGACGGTAAATGTCTTCGTGAGAGAGATGGAGCTACGCACAGGACCGTATTAAACTTTTTAGGGGGTTAAGGGACGCCCATTTCGGTCTGAATTTTTAGGTTCTAGTTTATTCTTTATTATTTATAGATTTTATTTTTTTCTAAATTTTTGGTTTTTGAGTTTTTTTTGTCGGATCTTTTTTCCCGTATTTGTTTGCATTATACGTGATGGGCTAATATATTTTTTATTTTTAAAAATTTTAAATTTAATTATACTAAATAAACCATTATCAGTTACAGTACAAAATAAGCCAACTACAGTAAAAATTCAGTCATAAGTTAGGCTTATTCAGCCCAAATGAGCACAGCCTAAGACCAAGGTGGTGCGAAGGGGGATTTGCATGGAAGAAAACAATTTCTGATTTTAATTTTTAGAAATCTACTTTTAAATAAAACGTCTTTTTATGATAGTTTCTATTGGACGCTGGTATAAGTCATCGTAAGAGCTATTTTGAATAAAGTGGCTTCTCAATATGAGTCTCTTAGTTCCTCAATCTCTCTCGTAATCAACTAAAAACTAAAAGTCATAGTTAAAAATCACAACACTTTTGAACAGACCTAATATGAGGTATTGGTGCCTATAAAACCTAAGGAAATATGTAGATACATATTAGTACCCGTTTATACTCGTGTATTTATAATCAGAGCGTGTAAGATAAGTTTTTGCGCTACCATGGAGCTCTCGATATAATGTTTTTTGCTTTCGAAGACTCGACATAGTGACGTATAAGTACAGCTTTGACGCTTCCCTTTTGCAATCTTTTTCCTTTGGAAATGCAGAGATTATTAGTTTACATAAGTTATGTAGGATCTTATAAAAGTTCACATCACGTACAAATTGTCTAGTAGACAATAGTCCATATCCAATAATCCAGACAATAGGAGCACTCAAAGTTTATACTGAATCATGTAGTACATCATACAAAATTACAAATGGCCTACCCAAACCTAGATAAATCCACGATCAGCCATCAGTACCCAGGGCCGGTCCTGGGATTTTAGGGGCCCGGGGCGAAACTAGAAATAGAGACCCTGGTATAAATATGTAAATATAAATCTACACACACACACACACACATATATATATATATATATATATCTAATTTTACCAACAAACACTTAAAATGTGTTATGTATTAAAGAAAAATTCATATCAAAGAGTTTATAGATATTACCTTAAAAATTTCTTCAAACATTTCTAGATGCGAAGTCATTAATGATGGTATTGATATCAATCTCATCCAATAATTTCTTCTCAATACATAAAGTTGCCAAACCGTTTAACCTCTCTTGAGACATTGTTGACGTTAAATGATTCTTCAACAATTTCAACTTTGAAAAGCTTCTTTCAGCTGATGCCACAGTCACAGGCATAGTAAATAAAATCCGATAAGCAATAGAAATATTAGGATAACAATCGCTTCTTTGACAAACTCAAAGATCTCCATAGCAGACATTGATTTATCTGATAAAGTCAATTGCATAACACTTAACTCAGAAATTAGATCATTTAACTCAACATCAGATGAACCATCTAGAGAGAAAGTTTCTGCAAATTTTGTACAACATTCTTTTAATTTAGTTCGATCCAATGACTTCAATGTTGTTGAACTCATTAAAAATCCAAATATACTTCCGAATGTTTGGAGTTCTTGAAATCTACTTTTCAATGAATTGATTGCCATATCAACCATAACAAAAAAATAATTAACTTCAAAAGGCCTAAGATAAATCTTCAAAGTATGTATATACACTACATAGTATATGGGGGCCCCTAGATTTTGGAGGCCCAGGGCGGCCGCCCCTCTCGCCCCCCCTCAGGGCCGGCCCTGTCAGTACCCCCCATTCTATGGGTAACTTTGAGAGAGGACATGTGTGCCTTTGATGCTATGGGTTCTTTGAGGCCGTTGTTTTGGGTTTTGGTTGTGGTGTTCAATTCTGTCTGACCGTGAAAGATAGTACGTAAAGAGAAATAGTCACATGCGATTTTAATCGGTATAACTGAATTTGGTACAGTATCTACTATAATACATCTGTAGATCATATCTTAAACGCACTGTTTAAATATTAATTACTACAGCCAACAATAAGCCTAAGCAAAACCCTATGGAAGGCACCCAAAGATATAGCCATTAAATGTGTGAGATCCGGCCGCTAGAAAATTTTGTTGATGGGGATATCTGCTATAGTCGGATCTCTTTAATCTATTTTTGAGCAATTACTAACTTTTGCAAGGGACGTAGACACGTAGCGATGTGTTAATGACCCATAAGCCTATATTTACTTTCATTTTAACGTACGAGAATAATGGAAAAAAACGAATAAAAAATCTATTTAAATCTTTTTGTGAAGTGATCACAAAAATATAAACAAATCAACGTACTTGCAATTGTTTATAGTAGTATTAAAGGAAAAACCTCAAGCTAATCCCATTCAATCTGGTTTTTTTAGTGGTTTTTGGATTTTGGCTGTTGGCTTTTGCTTGAAATTGTAATTTAGCGGTTGTTAGTTTTTTCTAAGACATTCAATTAAAGAAAATTAAGAAAAAAACACCATCATATCTTCACATACAATAAAAAAGAAAAGAGGGGAACCAAAAAATATAAAACAAAAACAAAATTAAGAAACCAACGTATTCATTCCTTAAAACAACCTAAATCAAGGCACCATTTTTGGACGGGAGTTTTTTTTTCTTCTGCAGAAGTTGAACTAATCCTTGCAAAATTCGTATGTTCTCTAGCCATAGATTTAAATGATGTTTCATCTTGCAAGGATAAAAAAAGTCATTAGAAATCACAAATCACACCATGCTCACGATATATGTGAAGATATGATGGTGTCTAATACTGATGCAATAATTTTTTTTCAATTTTCATCCCCTAACATCTGTTTGTACAAAAAAATATATATCTTCTGAAATCAAATGACAGCTGACGATATATGTGCCTGTTTGGCAACGGCTGCGGCTTATGGCTTTTGGTTGAAATTTTTGAATTTTGGCTATTTACGGTACAGATTACAGAGAGAGATATTCACTTGCGATTTTGGCTGGTACAGATGTTGGGCTTTTAACGTGTACATCGTTTAACTTGTACACCTCGTCTTGAGAAAATACTCCGTTTGAAAGTTAAGTATTATAGCAAAAGTCAAAAGCCGTCAGTTTCGAAGGAAAAGAATATGTCCTATGTCATCTATCATACCACGTAGCTTGTAGAAGAGTAGCCACGTGGCTAGATGAGCTAGCGCAGAACAGAGAGCCAATACGCAGCAGCAGGTGGGCCCGGACGGCTGCCGATCCATGGCAGCTCGGCAGCAGCAGCGAGTAGGGCAGCAGTGGAGGCACCCAATCGCACGCCCCAAATGGGATGGCTTCACATGCTGCAGTGCCTAATAGGATGGCTTCACATGCATATGGACCTAAAAGATTCTGTGCATGCAAGTGACATAACATTTGCAGAACTAATGTACTGATATGTTTGGGGGGGGGGGGGGGGGGGGGTTGTACCTTAGATAGGAACTATACATGTCTGCAAAACAGCTGTTGGAATTTTTCATTCCACTCTCTCGCTCGCTCTTTGTACTGTCTTTTTTTTTCATGTCAAGAGTTCGAACAATGTACAGGTTTGAACAACACTAGTTCTTGCTTCTTGCATGCTTAGCTTTACACCTACCGGTACCACAGCTAGAAAAGCCTAGCTATTTCTTGCCAACGTATCAGTTCATTAGTTCTGCAAATGTTATACAACTTGCATGCATGTGAAGTCATCCTATTAGACACTGCAGCATGTGAAGCTAGCCATCCTATTTGGGCATGGAGCTGCCTGCTGCCGCCCCTCCGCTTCGCCTGCCGGGCGTCTAGCCTTCTGCCAAGCTACATGATCGTAGCAGAAGACATGTAACGTCTACCACGTCTTTTAAATTCAAGGAGAGAATTTTTTATAAAAACAGATATTAGATACACTGCTGTATACATGAACAGTTTGTGAAAAAGGTGTTGCGAGGCGTTTGTCTATCCTTGTCTTTGTCCTATCGCTCCCTCGTTGGGACATTAATTGCTGCAGGGATCATCTAGGCATATCACATCGAATTTTGAGAATTTGCTCTTATGGTCTTTTTAATAGATAGGTTCAGCTTATAGTTTGGTATTCTAAAGTAACTAATTTTTAAACAGAGTATCTTTTTAAGATAGAGTTTATAAGTCAATTGTAGTATATATTATCTCGACTTCATCTATATCAGTCAAAATCGCACGTATCTCTCTCCATACTCTCTCACGAACAGTCAGAATTCAAGAATTCAAACTAAAAGTTATAAGTCATAGTCTAAATAAACCCACCAAATATTCACTTTTCCAATCGGTATAGAAATTTCTTTATTCCTTGTCAGTTCATTGTTCATATCAGATGTCAAAAAGATCATCATTAATATTTCGTAGACAACAACATTCATTTTTTAAAAGGACAACAACATTTTTTTGGGGGGGAAATCCAAAAAAAGCTAGTAATAAAATCAAAAGTAAAAACTCTCTTTGGAAAAAAGAAGTTAGTATTAGATGAATCACATAGAGCATTTGAGGCCATTGCTCCTTTAACTTTTTAGGTCCTGTTGAGAACACAAGAATATCCAAGAAACAATAGAAGATTTACGCCCATCTCATTTCGACTTCAGCTTCTAGCTTCTGGCTTATTTTTCATTATTCATAAATTTCGTCTTTTCTGAATTTTTGGCTTTTTTGAGCTTTTTTGCCGGTTCTTTTTTCATGTATTCGTTTGCGTTGTCCGTGATGAGCTAACATATTTTTCTATTTTATTTTTTTAAAATTTAATTACGCCAAATAAGCCATCTTCAGCTACAATGTAATTTCAGCCATAAGCCACTATTTTTCAGTCCAACCGAGCGAGGCCTTAAATTCAAGTGGAAGCCTGGAATAAGGAGGGTAGGACCATTTTATTTGCAGGTGTGACTCTATTTGTAAGTAAGCAACAAAATTGAAGGGCTCCACGTAATGATTTTAATTGGGAGAAAGGGAGAGTGACAAAATAGACAGGATGGAGTGTAGGTGCTAGGTAGGCCCTTCGACAAAGAGAAGGTCCAGGTTGAGGCTTATCGCTAACGCACATAACGGTCTCCACTAGCATAGTGGCATTCATACATGTGAAGCTCCTTTTTCTTAGTAATTCATCTTGTGTTTTCCCTTTCCCGCCTTTTGGCTATCTTTTTCATGCATGTACTCCACAAGATTGTTTCTTGGAAGAAACCGTGTGTAACAAGTTTGAATATACTATCAAGTAGGCAGTAGGGAATTCATCAGCAAAAAGATAAGAATGGCCAAAAGATCCACTACAATTTTATGAGTCTACATGACTTCAAGAAATCTAGATGAGTGATCCTTTGAATTCTATGAATGTCTACAACATGGAGTTTTTTTAGATTCCTACATAAATTAAAAAATTTTATAAAATTCCTGCGAAACAAGGTGTTGATCATATTAGAAGGGTAAAATATATCTTGACAAGTTTTTCTAGTGTACGAGGATTTCACGAAGTTCCCTTTCGTTTGGAAAAAAAATGGAATGGAATGGAACGACCTAATTGGCGGTGGATAAGGGTGGACACAAAGCTCATTGGCATGTTTGCTTGCTGCCCTTGGGCACAGCTGCCTGGCTGAAACAAAGTCAAGAGCTTGTCGGGATCATGTTTGGTTGTCAACCTGGTGCTCAGGCCAAGGCGACCAAAAACGAGTGCTTCGTTCCTATCATCAATCCTATGTCTCTGTTTTCATACTTAGTCTCAGACACATGTTACCAACCAAACAACCTATCTTCAAGCTTGCCGGCCAGACAAAAATCATTAGAGTACCAGGCTACCTATAGACACCACTTTTTACTACACATGAAGCTCAAGGCTCCAACCAAACAAGCCCATAGGTGATAGGGTGCGTTTAGTTCGCGCCCTGGGCTGCGAGCACCTGGCTAGGACGCAGCTGAGAGCCTTCATGTGTGGGCTGCGAGCACCTGGCTAGGACGCACCTGGGCTAATAATACAGCCTTCAGCTGGCTGTATGGACATTTACAGCCCACTTATCAGCCCATTCATATAGTAATTTACAGCCAGCTGAAGGCTGTATGACCCACCCCTTTCTCTCACAAAGTTTCTTGGTTCTTGTGCTTCAGCTGGCTGTAAACTTACAACCCACCTCTCTTCTCTCTCCTCCTCTCTCTCCTCCACCTCAGCATACAGCCTACTAACAGTCTCTTATTATACTTGCTCGGAGATGCTCTCCCAGGCACATGCTCCAACCAAATACTACTCTATATTCTTAGCTTATCTAGCCTAGCAAAAATTATTAAAATATCAGACTAATCTCTAAACATCACTCTTTGCTAGACGTAGAGCTCAACACGTTAACAAGCTCGTAATGTAGAAGAAAGAGCTTATTGACTGGGCTGCGCCGATGACAAGTGGACCTCCCATGCTGACAAGTGCCATCCATGCCTCGAGCGGTGTGCCTGCCAGTGGCAAGCCAGTAGCGTGTGTAAGAGCTGATTTAAGTCTAATCATGAAGCATTAACATTAACCCTAGATCAAGGCATGAACACCTACAATAGATCCTTATAGCGGAAGCGTAAGATACATACCCGAACTGGATGACGCCATGAGTTTGCTCGGTGGTGACGGTGATGCTGAGGTGGCCGACGGTAGCGGAGGAGGTCGCCGGAGTTGCGGTGGTCGCCGGGGACGGGATAGGGCGTCGGCCTTCGTTCACCGTAGCGCACGTCAGTAGATCGGGTTTGTGCTGGTTTCATTTGGAGCTAGAACGACTCGTTCTCTAAGCCCTGCGGAAACCCTAAAACTTTATATGGCGCTAGGTGACCGGGACCGAAACCAATCAGTTGGTAACCGCCTCCGATCAAGGCGTGAGGTGGAGGCGTGCCTCCCTGAAAACTCGGACTCTGTTAGCCGAGATCAACCCAACATTCTCCCCTTTGATCGTAAGGCTAACATCATAAGCCCACTCTCAATAAGACAGCATACCAAGGCAATGCGTTGCATGGCCAATTAAGTGCCGTACAACCCCAGTACCTATAGTGTACTATCTTATCTCGAAATGGATATTCATTATACTTAATGGGAGTTGGTTTGCTTTGAGGTCCTTTTATCCAGAATCAAAGGCTTTCCAATAAACCCATGACGGCAACATGATCATGAAAGATATTGGGTGGTAAGCTTTTAGTAAGCGGATCCGCAAGCATTAACTTAGCACTAATATGCTTGATACTTATGGTTTGATCCTGGATTCTTTCTTTCACAACATGATACTTAATGTCAATGTGTTTGGCAGCACCACTTGACTTGTTGTTCTTTGCATAAAAGACTGCGGGTTCGTTATCGCAGTATAAGGTGAGTGGTTTAAAAATGTTGTCTACCACTCTAAGTCCCGGGATAAAGTTCTTAAGCCATACAGCCTGCCCGGTAGCCTAATAACATGCCACAAACTCAGATTGCATCGTTGAAGATGCCGTAAGGGTTTGTTTGGAGCTTTTCCACGAGAAAGCTCCTCCTGCGAGTGTGAAGATATAACCTGACGTGGATTCCTTAGTATCAACACATCCCGCAAAATCTGAATCTGAATAACCAATAACTTCAAGGTTATCAGAAAACTTATATGTGAGTATGAAATACTTAGTAGCTTGCATATAGCACAAAGCTTTCTTAATGGCCTTCCGGTGGTTTGGTCCTGGATTTGACTGATATCTGCCAAGCATCCCGGTTACAAAAGCTAAATCAGGGCGCGTACATACATGAGCATACATAATGCTTCCGACAACTGAAGCATAAGGAACCGACTTTATCTGATCAGTTTCATATTGGTTCCTTGGACATTGAAATGTCCCAAACTTATTGCCCTTAACAATAGGAGCAGGCGAGCCAGAGCACTTATACATATTGTTTCTCTTCAATACTCTGTCAACGTATGCCTTCTGAGATAAACTTAATGTTCCTTTGGACCTATCTCGGTGAATTTCAATGCCAAGAACATAAGAGGCATCACCGAGATCCTTCATATCAAAAATTAGATGAAAGAAATCTCTTGGTCTCAAACAGCATATCCTTATCGCTGTTGGCCAATAAGATATCATCCACATAAAGTACTAAGATGGTGGATTTACTCCCCTTGAACTTAACATATATGCAGTTATCAACTTCATTTTCCTTAAAACCAAAATTCTTTATGATCTTATCGAATTTGAGGTACCACTGCCTTGACGCTTATTTCAAGCCATAAATGAATTTCTTAAGTCGACATTCCATATGTTCCTTGCCTTCCACGACAAAACCTTCCGGTTGAGCCATGTAAACATTCTTTTGCAAGTTGCCATTAAGAAATTCCATCATAACATCCATCTGATGCAGCTCTAAATCATAATGAGCTACAAGTGCCATAACAATTTTGAATGAATCTTTAGTTGAGACAGGAGAAAATGTGTCATTATAGTCAAACCCCTCTCTTTGTGAGAAAACTTTTTGCTACGAGCCTTGCTTTGAACCTTTCGACATTTCCCTTAGAGTCACGCTTAGTTTTGTAGACCCATTTACAGCCTACTGTTTTGACTCCATCAGGACTTTCTACAAAGTCTCATACATCATTAGTGCTCATAGACTTTAGTTTATCCTCCATGGCTTCAAGCCATTTAGAAGAATGTTCACTCATCATGGCCTTCTTATAAGAGGTGGGATCATCTACCTTCCCTATATCATTAATATCCTCATTCATATAGACAACATAATCATTTGGGATGGCAGATCTTCTCTCCTGCTGTGATCTTCTAAGAGGTTCATTAGTTATTTCAGGAGACTGCTGAGGCTCTTCATTAGGTATAACATCAATAAATTTCAGAAACCTCAACAGTGGGTGCAACAACAGTATTATCTACTGGAGACGCAACCGCCTTAGGCACAGGAATAAAGGTCTCTGGGATGAGCGGTGAAGGAACATAAACCCGCTTCTCCTCAAGATATATTTTCCTGGGCTCCAAGTCCTCATTATTTTCAAAAAAACACAGCGTCCCTTGTTTCAACAAACTTAGTTATCCTATCAGGACAATAAAAGCGATACCCTTTAGATCTCTCAGGGTACCCAATAAAATGGCAACTTACTGTCTTAGGGTCTAATTCCCCAATGTGTGGATTAAATAACTTAGCTTCAGCACGACAACCCCACACTCGTAAATATTTCATACTCGGTTTCCTCCCAGTCCATAATTCATAAGGTGTTTTAGGCACTGATTTACTGGGAACCCGATTAAGAATATGTGCGGCTCTTTTTAGTGCTTCCATCCACAAGCCAATTGGTAAACTTTCGCCCGGCATAGAATACTGGGCAACGATGCCATTTTCCTGAAGGAACTTAGCGAAAAGGCCAGAAATTTGCCCATAAGAGGCATGTCTTACATAATATTCTCCCCCACGATCCTATCTTACCACTTTAATTCTTAGGTTGTGCTGATTTTCAACTTCAGCCTTAAATTTGTCAAGTGATTCAGATCGATTTTAATTGGGAAAGATATAACCATAACGGGAGAAATCATCAGTGAATATGATGAATGTATCAAAACTATCCACTGATGTCACAGGAAAAGGACCACAAAAATCAGTATGAATTAATTCTAAAAGTCTTGTGCTGCGAGTAGCTCCCTTCTTTATTTGCTTAACATATTTTTTCTTTAATGCAATCAATGCAGTGGTCTGAGTCAGAGAAATCTAATGGGTGGAGAATTTCTTCTTTAATGAGACGTTACATTCTCCCCCTCGAAATGTGGCCTAAACGACAATGCCACAGTTTCGAAGAAGTCTCATCATTATGTTTACGCTTAGCATCACACATAATTTTTCTAGAAATGCTCTGGCTGCTTGCAGAAAAGACATTCTCCCCTTTAGATGCTCCGGCGAGAGCAACATCAGGCATAGGTGCATTGTGCACTTTAGGGCCCGACTTGTCTGAATTGGGGAGAATTGCAGCTTTTTCTTAGATTTGAAGTCCTCTTGGAACTTCCTTTTGTTAGAGCCACCAACATGAAGAGCAAAAAATCCTTCTTTTCTGTTCTTATTTTCTCTACCTCCTGTACACACATGGCGATCAAATCGCTCATGCTCCATTTTTCTTTCTGAGTATTATAATTAATCTTAAAAGCTGTGTACTCAGAAGGAAGAGAGGTCATGATAAAATGGACAAGGAAACCATCAGATATTGCCATGTCCATGCCCTTGAGTTTTTCTGCCATATCAGTCATCATCATGATATGCTCTCTTATGCTATTGGACCCATCATACTTAGTTGTTAAGAGCCTCTGAATCAAAATACTGGCATGAACTTTTAGTGGAGCATTTAAATTTCTCCTCGATTGAAGCCAAGTACTCCTAGCAGTTTCGGAATCGGGGATTGCTCCCCTAATCCCGACTGAAATAGAGGTTTTCATAATCATTAGTAATAAGCGGTTAGACCGATCCCATTTTTCAGCATAAGCCTCATAAATGTTCTTTTTCTCATCAAAATTCTCCCCACCTTCGGTGGGAGGAATGAGAACGGCTACCCTTAAGGCATAGTCAAGGTCCAAAAACACAAGGGACAACATGAATTCGTTCTTTCTATGTGGGAAAATTACTCCCCGTGAGCTGCTCAACGTTATCAATTATGGTGGCAACGTTTGATGTATTAAGTGCTGAATTTCATAATACAGGGCACCCATTAGAAATATTATAAATATATATTGCATGTAATTAACCCTACGTTGGTCTGATTAATAACATGCAAAATACAGTTCCAATTCATATCACCGTTAGGCAGAAAATGAAAAGGAACTCAATAATCTTATATGGCGACACATGATTACAAACAATGTTGGTCAGAATGTAATCATATGCATACATAATGCCAAAAACATAAAAAAACAATCTCCAATTAAAATATCTCGTTGGTTCAATTTTAATTAGAGACAAAACATAATAATATGGCGACATATGATTATAAACAACGTTGGTCAGAATATAACCATATGTATGCATAATGCCAAAATTAATCATAAAATCTCAAAATTAAAATATCCCGTTAGTTCAATTTTAATCAGAGATTATACATAATAATATGGTAAAGATACATCATAATTTGGGCCATTGAAATTAATTAAAAACAGTGCATAAAGACATAAAGCATAACAAAAAATAATGCGGCCCATAAACAAAAAATTGCCCAGCCCAACAACTCCTCTCACGGGCGGCTGGCCCAGAAGACGTGCGCAGCCCAAAAAATGCGGACGGCCTGAAAATCCCGCACTCGGCCCAAAAGTGTGCGCGCAGCCTAGCGCGCGCGGCCCAGAACACGCCCGCGGCCCACATCTCCCTCGCGCGCCGTCGGATCCAAATCTGACGATCATGCGCGCGGCTCATAACCCCACAGTGCTCACGCGCCGTCGGATCAAGATCCGAAGGCCGGAAACGCGGCCGGCCCGGGTATGAGACCCTTGAGAACCCTAACCCTAGGCTCAAAAGCGCCGGCCTCCACGCGGAAAAGACGGAGCGCACGGGAGGGGCGGCGGCGGCGCACACGCGCGGGCGCAAGGCGGCGAGCGGCGGGAGGGGCGTTAGCGGCGGCGCGTGCTTGCGAAGCGGTGGCGCCCGCATGGAGCGGGGCGGGACGGCGTGCACCCGGCGCCCGTGAGGCGGCGACGCCGGTGCCCGAGAGGCGGCTCCGGAGACCCCCGAGCAGTGCCCGAAGCGGCGCGCACAACGGCGGCCTGAAGCTGCGCGACGGCGGCGGCGGGCTGCGCCTCTTCAGTCGACGGCAGGGGGGCGAGCGGCGGCATTGCCCGGGGAGCGGCGGCGCCCGTAAGTCCCCCCCTTTTTTTTGCCGATCTAAAATTTTCATTCGGATTTCCGCCGCCGATCTGATATTCATTCGGGTTTTAGGGATTCGGGTGGGCTGATTTTGGGGATTCCATTAGGGTTCTTGCGAAAGTTGGATTCACCTCCTTCTATTTTCTAAAATCCGAGCCATAAACATAAAACTAAATCCAAATTCGGTTAGGGTAATTAGGGTTCATGATGAGCTAGGGGGCTCTGATACCAAATGTAAGAGCTGATTTAAGTCTAATCATGAAGCATTAACATTAACCCTAGATCAAGGCATGAACACCTACAATAGATCCTTATAGCGGAAGCGTAAGATACATACCTGAACTGGATGACGCCATGAGTTTGCTCGGTGGTGACGGTGATGCTGAGGTGGCCGACGGTAGCGGAGGAGGTCGCCGGAGTTGCGGTGGTCGCCGGGGACGGGATAGGGCGTCGGCCTTCGTTCACCGTAGCGCACGTCAGTAGATCGGGTTTGTGCCGGTTTCATTTGGAGCTAGAACGACTCGTTCTCTAAGCCCTGCGGAAACCCTAAAACTTTATATGGCGCTAGGTGACCGGGACCGAAACCAATCAGTTGGTAACCGCCTCCGATCAAGGCGTGAGGTGGAGGCGTGCCTCCCTGAAAACTCGGACTCTGTTAGCCGAGATCAACCCAACAGCGTGCAGTCCATATACCCAAAACACCCTCCAAACTGGCACGAGAACCTCGCACCATGTCATGCCATTGCCTCCATGATACTGCCGTCAACTTGACTGGCAAACTGTACTCTCTATGAGCATCAGAAGTGTATATATCGTTATGGGTTTTAAGATGGACTCCACCTAATTATTAAGGCCGACTCGTTATGTTTGAGACCACCGCTCAATTGTAACAAGGGTCCCACTCGGCAGTAAAAAAATATATTTTAATGCTTGTGGTAGCTAGTAGTTGGCTGGTAGGGGGAGAGAGAACAACAGGATTAAAAGAAAATTGTATTTTAATGCTTGTGGCCAGGTCTTTAGCTTGAGGACCGGCCTCAAACCTTTTTTTGCTTATGGCCTGCTTAAGGTTAGTCCTGTAATGTATAAGGCCGACCTTAAGATGGCTTATGACCCCCTATTTTCATACACTCCGGATGCCCTACCAAATGGAGTTCGTGCATATTCCCATTTGATTCGGTAATTTTCGGAGGGCACTTTCGTAAAAGCAAACGCGTGAATGTGTGATCGCCTCTTCCTTCCGAGCAGCGAGGTCAGAGGGTAAGACGGGACGTGGTGAGCAGTAATATGAATAGCCGCTTATCAACTCCTGGATGATTTGTTTTAATCATATATTTTTATTAATATTACATTAATATATTATCATTTAAAATATTACGTAAATAACCTTCTGTCCCTATTTGAACTTCAAATAACGTAGAAGCTCTGTCGTCAAATAAATAGACGACAGAGTGTCATGTCGACACCATGATATCTGTCGCTATTTTAATTGCGACAGAGAGATGAATTATCAATTGAAATAATGATAGAAGCCCCACAACTTCACTTATCATTTCAAATGGCAACAAAGGGCCCCCGCACTCTCTGTTACCATTTGAAATAGCGACAAAAGCCACACAAAAAAGGACCAAAAACCGGCTGAAATTCATTGTAATTCAGTAAAAAGAAAGAAAGAGGAGGTGGAGAAGATAGGAGAGGAGAGGGAAGAGAAGGAGAAGAGAGTGGGAGAAGAAGTGGTTTTCTTCATTCTAGATGTTTGTTTTTGGTTTCTTTATATATTTTATTTTAAAATATAGTAGGTTAGCAAATAAAATGATTAGATATGTAGTTATATTGGGAGTAGATAGATGTGTAAATAGTGTGATTGTAGATATGTAGTTATTTAGAGTAGTTTGTGTAGGATAAATTCTTGTAGAATTATTAATTTCTCATAGTCGTAAGTTGTAGTACATTAATTAGTTTTGCTCATTTGGCACTGTAGCTGGCTGAAAAAACACTGTAGCTGACAGAGGCTTATTTAGCATAATTCAATTTAAAAAAAATCTAAAAATATAAAAAAAAATGTTAGCCCATTATATATAATACAAACAAATATGGGAAAAACGAACCGGCAAAAAAGCTCAATAAAAAGCCAAAAGTTTAGAAAAAGACAAAATTTATGAATAGTGAAAAATAAGCCGGAAGCTAAAAGCTGAAGCCAAAACGATCACAGGATCTACTAGTTAAGTATATTTAATGGGTAGTACAATGTGTAGGGTCTATTATTAACTATATGCGCTATATAGATGAAGCAATACATGGTAAGTTAGATTTTTACAAGACATATATGTTACTTGTCTTTCTTTAGGTCATAAAAAATGGGGAGTTGCATAATATAGAATGAACTTGAAAAATGGGGAGTTGCATAATATAGAATGAACTTGATTGGGATAAGATTGAATTTAATTGTACATGTGTGTATTGTTCTTGAACATGGTTAATTTCTTTCATTTGAGTTAATTGAATTGTGAAATTGATGTTCTTGTTTCTGAAATGAATGTGAATTGGATGTATACAGGTATTTGTTGTGTTTCTGCTTGTTTTAGAGGGCATGACTAGTATTTCTTGATGTTAGCCAACAAACCGAAATAGATTTTGGTTTGAAGTAGATTATCATAAATGGTTATTAACTCATAATTGTCTGTGATAGTTTACTATCACAAACGGTTTGTAGTAGAAATCGTATGTGATAGCTGAGATATCATAGAACTGTCTGTGATAACTGTTTGTGATAGCTGAGATATCATAGAACCATTTGTGATATCTCAGCTATCACAGATGGTTTCTACTACAAAGTATCTGTGATAGTAAACTATCATAAATGGTTATGTGTTAATAACCGTCTTTGATAGTATGTATCATAGACGGTTTGAAAACAGTCGGTGATGACCTCATGTCATTACTAACCCATAAACTCATATGGCTCATGAAACCATCTGTGATGACACCTTTGAACTATCTGTGATGACATTTTTCTACAGTAGTGTAACCATGGGGCAACAAGCAATAGTTCTCCATTCGTGACTATCTCCTCATCATTCGCCTCAAATGGTGCGTGTTGTTTATCATTTAGCTTCTCATCTTCTTTACAAACCTGCTCATTAAATGGGACAACACTAGAAGTAGAGATTAATGTGTTAGTTTTATAAATATCCTCACTTGGCATATCATCCACTTCTCTTATTTCTTTTGGTATATCTCTCACACTCTCAATTTCGATGCTTTCGACCTTATATGGTAGAATCACACAACTCACTCTTTTCAATGCTCCTGCTTAGTTTGGCTATGTAGTTCTTGTACTCACATGGGTTTTGATGTATCACAAGTGTTGCATGTAGCAATTCGGTAGAACTACATGTCTCCTTGACCGAAGAGAAAGTCCCATGCATAACCATCTCCTTCTACTTCTTTGAAAGCAATTACTCCGGTATTCTTTGTTTTCTCTTCTATCGATCATTAAGGAATCATTGTGTCAACATTGGATGAAATGCCATCCGCTTACCCCTTTGTAATAAGGAGTAACAGTTGGTACTAGGATGATGTTTAATGTTATGATCCTTCATCCATTACCATCCCAATAGTAGATGACACGAATATGTAGGCACTGGTACCACATCACACTCAATAGTATCAGTAAATCCTCCCAAAGAAATTGGTACCTTTACTCCTCTAGTGATCTTGATATTGCAATTTGTCCAATCTAGCATATACGGATCAGGGTGTGGACATGTAGGTAGACTCAACTTCTCCACTAGCCTAATGCTTGCCAAGTTGGTTGTGGTCAAATCATCAATGGTCAAGACACAGAAAACACCACTAACAACACAACAGGAGTGAAATAACTTGGTGCTTTGACCGTCCTCTTCACTCAAAAAGATACCACTACTATGTAACTCCAATTTCATCTCTTCTTTCGTAGTTAGTTGAGCAAAAACCTATGTACTACCATCTCTTCTTTCGTAGTTAGTTGAGCAAAAACCTATGTACTACTACAACAACCAAAGTTAATCTTCACTACAAAAACATAGATGGAATATATGTGAAAATCACTTAATCTCACATTCTCTTAGCAACCAAAATTATTATGCCTCTTAGGTGGAATTGAAGAGTTGCACACATTTAGTGACGGTAGACAACACAAATTGATTGATCTAGCGAATTCAATTGCACAAATACTGTTCAACAATGGTTTATTTGTAGAGCTTGGGAGGGAAAGTATATAACATATGCAATATGAAATTCTAAATATTGTAAGGCTAGAAAGCAATCTAAACTAGAATTCTAATGCCTAGTTGCTAATCTTGAGATTTAAATGAAGAACAAAGCAACTCACGCGCAAAGATGATGTAACTTCGTGCAATCAAAGGATTGAGCTAAACAAGAATATGAACAACACCAAATAACTTGTAGTGCAAAATTTATGAAGAGACGCTAGCTAATTGCTCACCATGAAATAGGGCACAAAATTGCTCAAATGAAAGAGAATGCACATTCTGGCCTTTTAAAGTTACAACTAAGGTATGCTCATAAATATGGTCGGCCAACTTTTCTTTTTTTGTACTGCTTCCTTTTTCTTTTCTCTCTCTCTTTTGTGTACTTGAACAACAATGATTAACAATGAGTAAGAACACACCCTTCAGTTCAGCATGAACAAGTCATAAGATTGTGCACAATCTAATATACGAGCATCTCTAGAGCAATATCAAATAGCTAGTCTCAATAGGCTCAAAGTGTTCGCAAAGGATGAATGGTTCAAAAAAGAACTAGTGTTTCTAAAGTATGTACGTATCTCTCTCTATATATAGACGCAACTAATACTAGAAATAAAGCTAACACACGTTTGGAACGGACGAGAACACAATTGAACGAACAAAAATTAAGCGACGCGAAAGAAATAACGGCCAACAACTAAAAAGGTTTCTAATGATTAAGACCTAACTAAACTCACCAAAATAACAGATTGGAACTATGGCTAAAAGCAAAATTATTTTTGTATGGCCTTTTGTGTATAACATAGAAAACAAATCTACAATTAAGGGTAAATAATACCGTGTCAACCCGGCGCTCTGGTGCCAAGATGATATGTGGTGCTCGATCTTTATGACATAGAATCAATATTGATAACTTGGATCCGTGCAACCCGACGAACCGATTGCGTCAACCACTATCAAAATAGCAACATGTGATAAAAGAATTTATCTAACCACATGTTCATGATCCTGTCTACCCGACAACATAAAAGTACACGTGATGCTCCTGCAAAACCTCCGGATCCACAAGAACGATGGCAAAGAGAAACTCCCAATTCCCTCGAGGTGCGCTTTGGCTGTCCTAGAAAAATAAGAGTACAATTCTCAGAATGATTGTTCAAATCTAGCTCGTTCTTTGGTTAATAGCCATGGACCACCACATAAGCAAATCTTGCACCAAACCACCATTATTTTAGGACCTCGTTGATGCCTCCTCTCCAAAAGCGACACTGCATACATGAGCTAGCGCCTACAGTTTTTCTAGCACGACTTTGCAAGATGTATGTCCACAAATTATCTCTCTGAGCTAGGCTGGCTTAAATTGTCAAAAGGAAGGGAAAACTAAGGCTCATCCTACTTTGGTTCTGAACTTCTGATTCGTCAAACCACTACGACGATATTATGCCAGTAACCCCTGCAAGTGTATGTATTATATTAGGAGAGTAACGAGTTGCAGTGATCACATCGCTTTTTTGGTAGGAATTAGGATTGTATATTTAGCATGTGAGAAAAGATTGTGCCAAGAGGACGTACCAATATCTGGATTTGTTATTATTTGCAAGGACAAGGCACATATTCTTTGCTATCTATCTAGCTAGCTAGTCACAAGTCAATTGAGAACATATATTCCCCAACATCTATCTTATTTATTATGACCATATATTCCCCAAAATCTATCTTATTTATTATGACAAAGGGATTATATATCCCTGTACATAGGCATGTGCTGTTTGTATATATAGTTCCAACCTCAGAATGAACAAAGGGACCTGAACCTGTATAAACTAAAGATGTATAGCAAGCACACCATTCATGTAAGTCATATCAGTTACTTTTGAACAAAAGTTGATGCCATAGCGACCATTAGCTAGCTAGCCAGGGAACCTCACAAAGCTTGAGGTGTCCACGGGTGCACCGCCGCGAACAGCAGATCGATCATCTTTTGTAAAGGGTCCAATATAATCTGGAATTAAAAACTGCGTGCAGGGGCCAGCTTGATTGCTAGCATCAATCAGTGCCCAAATGATTGTGCAAATGCCTTTACTGCAAGCATTCAGTATGCCCAAATGAATGAGTTGGATAAGGTTGCCTTATAGAAAGAGTTGGATAGAGTTAGAATGGGTTCTAAAATTTAGAGTTAAAATTAGGTTGAGAACGGATTCAACCTAGGATGTTGCAATATGGTTCACTTGTGTGTTAGCTCTACCCATAGAGCTTATCTGGGCATCTAAGCCTAATAATTTGCACAAATTAGTGTCTCTATACTTGAAATCATTTGTAGTAAATTTCAGGAAATTTCGTGAAACTTTTATGGTGTGAACGTGAGTTATAAATTTTAAATACCGAACTTTTTCAAAATTTTCCTATAAAAGTTTGTTGGTCCCACCTATGTGTCTGAGCCTAAGCATATTGGTTTCACCTGTGTGCCTAGGCCTAATAATTTGTACAAAATAATGCCTCTATACCAGAAATCATCTGTCGGAAATTTCAAAAAATTTCATGAAACTTTATTGTGTGAACGCGGGTTATAAATTTTAACTACCGATTGTTTTCAAAATTCCGCTATAAAAGTTTGTTGATCCCACCTATGTGTCTGGGCCTAACAATTTACATAAAGTATCGTCTCTATACCCTAAATCATTTATAGTAAATTTCATGAAATTTTTATGGTGTGAACGCGAGTTATAAATTTTAAATACCGAACTTTTTCAAAAATTTTCTATAAAAGCCTGTTGGTCCCACCTTTGTATCTGGGCCTAAAAGTTTGCACAAAATAGTGTCTCTACACTTCAAACCATCTATAGTAAATTTCAGACAATTTCGTGAAACTTTTATGATGTGAATACGAGTTGGAAATTCTAAATACTGAACTTTTTCAAAAGTTTATAAATACACTTGCATTTGTATGTAGTAGATTAGTAAAGAATAGGTTGGTAACGGGTTTGAAATAGGTTGAAAATAGGTTTCAACTCATTTCAACTATTTGGGCTAGGTTGGGTGGAAATACCATATGAGTTAGGTTGCATTATGGAAGATGCTCTTTGGGTTAGATTAGATGAGGTTTTAGGCTTCTTTAAGTAAAGATTGGGTTTTGACCCATTACCACTCCTAAGCATACTTCAGTACCATCTTCGAACTATGCACATGCATTCAACTATGCACATGCACAGCCAACATTTGCTGGACAACTAAGCAAAACTCAAAAGGGAGTTTTTGCCAGGCTCCAGCTTCACCACACGGCCACTTTCAAAAAAAGAAGAGATAGCTCTTCTTAAGAAACGTATATTGCATTCAGACTTCAGAGTACATATGGGTATTAGTACCCTTACCTCCTGAGCTCTGAATACGCAGTAACATTCATGCGGAGCTGTCAAGTGCTAACTGTCACGATAGTCTCTTGCACAGGCTAAATTAATGGCTTGCTTTGATCATGATGTGTTGGACAATTGTATTGGATTCTAATGATGCCCAGCTATCATTCAAAATCCCAGGATCGTACAGGACCAAATTGTCCATCAATCGACGCAAAAGAATTACCCCAAGAAATAGTCCATGAGGATCGCTGGCTTACTGTCAGATTGACCATCACTGTAAGAGACAGGCATGCATGTTAAGTCGCTAATCGCCAACACCTAGCTGCAAATTAAATGAGCTGCAATAAAACGCAAAGTGCTAAGATAGATCGATAACATATGTCTATTGTCGATGGATGCCAGTGTTAAGTTAGTAAACTTATTAGTCGTATTCGAGTCGATTTTGTCGTATAATATATATACAAGTCGTGTATAAGTTTGTTTCCGCGTACAAGTCAGTTTTTTCGAGTCTGTCTCGGAGTCTTAGTTATCTCCGTGTCATAGTCATCGTATTGAGTATAAAATGCATAGCAATGTAATAAGAGAGAGTATGAAGCGATCGGTGTGATCGATAGCAAAGGCTAGGGAGTCTTCAGGTGTAAGAGCGAGAAGTTGGAGACGATCAATTGTGATTGTAAGGGTGATCGGTTGTGATCAGGTGTAACGAGAGGGAGAGAAATAAAGAAAAGCGAAGTGCTTTGTTTCCCGGAAAGTATTGAGTATCGAGTACTCACGAAGCGTTCGGAGTTTATGAGCAAAGGTGTTCGTGGAGCTGAAAGACGGGGTCGTAACCGAGTTATGACTACTGTGATCGAGTTTACTACGTGATCGTATTCTTTATCGCAAAGTCTTATTAGGTGGTCGTGGCCTTCATTCATCAAAGTGGTCGTAGCCACCTTTGAAGTGGTCGTAAATCGACTTTGCGTGGTTATAACGAATCCTGAGTAGTTGAAACACAACAAGTAGTACAGAGCCTATTGATCTTAGTGATTTTTGAAGATCATAGGCGATAAGGCGAAGGTCCAAGATGGGCTAATCTCTCTCCAGTACCCTCTCTTGACAACTGACAATTATCCGGTGTGAGCAATGAAGATGAAGGTAAACATGAGCACCCAGAGAATCTGCGGTGCAGTTGATTCAAAGAGAAAGGACAAGGAGGTGGATGAGAAGATAGATCAGGCGTCACTTGCTGTGATCTATCAAGCGATACCAAATTCGATGATACATCAGCTTATCGAGAAAGAGACAGGACGGGAAGCGTGGGAGACGCTTCAGACGATGTACGAGAGGGTTGATCGTGTAAAGAAGGTGCGGCTCCAAAATTTGCAGAGTGGGTTCGAAAATCTCCAGATGGGAGAGACCTAGTCGGTGGACGAGTTCGCCGACAAGCTGACTTCACTGTACAATCATATTAACTCTCTTGACGACACAATAGAGGAATCTGCGACACGTGATTGTAACGACTCCTAAGTAATCAAAACAAGAGAAGAGCAAGGCTAGCTAGTCAACAACGTAACTACGAAAGATCGGCAAGGGTGGACCCACAGGGTATGCCGGGTGGGCCACGGCTGAGGCCCAGCCGATCCAGTCGATGGTTCGCCTGCCGCACGAGGAACGACGGCTTCGTTCGCAGTCTGGCAGCCGCACCAGCGGCACCGAGTGGTACGACACCGCCGCGCGTTCGTGGCACGTCGCCCCGGCGATGCCCCGGGAGCGGACTGGGTGTGTGGGGTTCGTCGAGCACGGGGCGGGGGACGGGCGGGAGGATGAGTTCTGGGTGATGGGCGGGTACGACGGGTACACCACGGTGGGGGGAGTGGTGCCGAATGACGTTTACTGCCGGGACGCGGTGGCGCTCGGACTATGGAGCGGGAAGTGGAGGGAGATCGGAAACATGTGGGAGAAAGGGGAGAGGCGACGACTCGGGCGGCCCGTGGCAGCAATTTCTGCAGAGGATGGAAGGGTTCCAGAGGTGTTCATGCTCGACGTTCATGATGTCTTCAGGTCAGGAAATTTGTCTCTGATTTGCTTGTGGTTGCATAAATTTTTAGTATACATGTTCCTGTTTGTCTCTCTCCAATCTAGTAGTTTAATGCCGGGTGAATGCGTAGTTTGAATTATTGGTACTTAATCTAGCTTCCTTTTTCTACTTATGGTTGCATAGTATTTCTGGTATACATGTTCCTATTTGGTTGTAGTGCTTAGATTTACTTGCTTAGTTATGTGTGATTCTTCATTAATGAAGAGCTTGAACAAATAGTGGTTATTGGTTAACCTTTCTCTTCTATTTGATTCTGCTCTCGTTTTTGCATTGTGGTGCAGATCTCATGGAGAATAATTCTTTATCAATTTTAGTTCACTCTCCCTTCTCTTCATTCAAATGAAAAACTTAGAACATTCATTAGAAAATTTGTGTGCACACTTTTTGGTTACTTGATTTTTTAGTTAGCCTGAGTGATGTACGGACTTTGAGTTACTGGAAAGGGAGCAAATATTTGCCCTGATAGGTTGTCCTCATCTTATGCATGTCAAGATACAATGTTCAAGTGTAAAAATTTTTAAGAAGAAGCGTATTTATTTTCTTGTCTGAAATTGTTTACTGTTTGCAATGACAAAATACTTGTAACCTAGGAAATTTTTTATTTAATGGTTTGAAGTTGCCCATTTTACTGAAAAGCTCTTTGATGGGACATCATATCTTCTTATTTGTTCTGCAACTGGTTCTTGCTAGTTACTATTAGCTAATGCCATGAGCGCCTCTCCATGCAGTGCAGTTCATTTAACCTACAAAAATTGATATATATTTAAAAATGGAACTTGCTTGGACCTCCAATAATCAAAATACTTTTATCAACAACAATTTCCAATGTACTAGTGGGTTATTCAATTTGGAATAGTGGCAATGTTTTCAGAAAAATTTTATCTTTGTTTTTTATATAATCGAGACTTTCATGTCCTTTAAAAAGCGTAAACCAAAAAAGTCAGACAAGTAGTATTATAAGTCTCTTTTATGTATATTTGAGACTATTAATATGGTGTTTAAACTATTTATATTGTAATTTGTGCAAGTTTCCAACTTAATCCTTGAATTTAAGACTTATCATATTATTTAGTGCCTGTATACCGAATTAGGTGCAAATTTTACAATTATTTGCCGAATTGTATATGAAAATTTTGGTACGGCATACCCTTTGGTAAAATCGTGGATCCGCCACTGAGGATCGGAGAAGTGAGGCTGAGCCAACATAAAAGAGACTAGAAGAAAAGAGGTGGCCCAAGAGAGTTATGTTTCTGTAGAAGCATATGTGCAGCCCATTCATCGCGTTCTAGTGTAGATGATTGGATGATGGACCCAGGGTGCGTGCACTTTTGGGGCATCTGCAGCGGAAAAAAGAACCTCAGCTCTTGCCTGCAGGCTGCGCCCTTTATAGCATAGTTCGAGAATCTGTTCCTAGCCACTATACAGGCGTCAAACAAAGAGGTTGGGACATAAATTTAGATGGCTCAAGCACATGTTTGAGTTGGATCAGTCATTTTGAGCCGGTTTAGTAGAGTCTGTCGGCAAATGGTCAAAATAGCCGTAGACTTGCCAATGTGAATATGGAAAGACGAAGGCCGTAGTGAGCTGAGGGAGGATGGCTTTTCTTATTGTGTAGTGTAGAGTAAGACTATTATCACGGAGTGGCCCCACCTTCTTCCGAAATCCTGGTTAAAAAATCAGTTCTTCTCTCAGCTTTGCTACTAATAAAAGTCGGCTTAGCAAGTAAGATAACTAGAAGAAAGATCGCCTTTAAGCGTTCCTTATCCCTGGGAAAGGGGGTATGGAGGGGAGGCCATAAAATAGGCCGATCCTCCTAAGGGGGAAAACCCTCCCCCCTCTTTTCAACTGAGTGAATTCCATAGTTTTTTGTTTTTAATAAACTTTCTGGTTCCCATACCATTTTAGCCAGCGTCGCTTCACTTTCGTAGAGGTCTTTTCGACCTCAATAGACATCCCACAGCTAGCTTTCCCGCAGATAATCTACAACCAGTGCCTTCTTGTTATCTAAGGTTATAGTCTCGGGCGAGTGCCACCCAGGGCTGTATCGATCAAGTTTGGATAATTGTCGTTTGCCCCGGGGGATGATTTTCCATGATAGGATCTTAATGGCACTTCACAAGCTAGTCTATCGAATGGCACTCGGAGCAACTATCGAACCAATCGGAGAGTAATTAATTAATGTGCACCTTTTGTAACTAAAGAAATTTCTTTCATACTAACGCGGTGGTTCTTTTCCCACAGTGGTTTGCTGAATATCTTGAATTTTCATCAAATCCATTTTACATGGCTGGTTGCTCTTATAGTGGAGTGACAGCACCTGTACTTGCACAAGAAATTCTAAAGAGTAAGTAGCTAGCACCAATTATTTTGATACCCCCTCTCTCTGCTCTATAATGACTTATGGGGATTAGGGAATCATGTGATGGTGACAGGAGGGCGACGGGAGGAGGGAGGCCGAGGTCGAGATGGCCGCGGGCGCTAGCATGCCAGCCGTGCTCCCTATGCTGGCTGTGCAAGCCAGGCCAGGTTGACCTGAGCACGACACGATATGCCGTGCCGTGCCACCCGATAGGCCCGCTTTCCAGACCTAGCCCGTCCCACCATTCGTACCGTGCCGGTATACCGTGCCGTGCCACCCGATAGGCCCGCTTTCCAAACCTAGCCCGTCCCACCATTCGTACCGTGCCGGTACAGTCTGCAATATGATATACCCGTGCCATGTTTGGACCATGACAGATCAATCAAGCCTTAGGCTGGTACAGATAAGTCCGGTCTAACTTCCAAACTCTAGTTGTGTAGCTAGTACGAGCTGCACGTTGTGCTATATCACTGTACGTACTGATATGGGCTGCCATCCGCAACTGTCTCCACTAGCCACAATCAAGCTTCAGCCGGCCCGCAAGACTGGACGACGAAACCGACGACTTAACCAACGACAACGGAAGGATAAATCATATACTATCGGGACTGGAATATCGATCGATGATCATTGATCGGCGAGCAAACGATCGAATTGTTAATCATCCATAGCTTTCTGTACTAGCTAGGTTGCTCGACCATGTGCTTCTCTTGAATAAATATTTCTCTGTAGATTAGTGGTATTACGCACCTACCCAACATATTCCATTGACGGGATTTGGTTATTGGCTACTGCGATCCAAATACTGAAATGCCATGGGCATGCATGGACAATGATCAATTTTGGAGGTCTCAGTTGGCCTCTCTGTCCCGGCTGCTTCTTGCTGCCCATAGCAAACAGCTCAAATTAAAGAAGTGGTGTTTACAAGTCATTTGTCAAAGCACTGAAAGCAACTACTGGTTGTTACAAGTCCCAGATTAATATGTGGAGGAGCTCTGGTCCTGGAAGGCACCTGGGGAGATCTGTTGGTTTGCAGGAGCTCCTCTTAGTCTGAAGGGGGCAGGGCCCTTCTTGTGACCGACCTTTCTGTAACCTTCGGTCCGCTCAGGGCTTCTTCTTACTCCTCTTGTTCCTGATCTTAATGAATTCAGAGGCCCGTTCTTTTCGGTTTCAGATTTACTTATCACTATTTATAAATTTCGTCTTTTTCTGAACTTTTAGCTTTTTTATATTTTTTTGCCGGTTTTTTTCCTGTGATGAGCTAACATATTTTTTCTATTTTAAAATTTTTTAAATTTAATTGCGCCAAATAAGCCACATTCAGTTACAATAAAATTCCAGCTGTTACAGTAAAATTTCAACCATAAGCCACAGCTTTTCAGCCCAACCTGCCAATCTTTTATTGGCCCCTCGAAAAAGATTAATTTGTCCAACCAAAACGCACCATGCCCCTTTTTTGTATTCATTTATAATGTCAGTTGCATTTGCTTCCAGTAGGTCATCGTATTAGAAAATTCGAATCTGAACAGCTTCCCTTTGTCACTTGTTCTAGTAGTAATACTAGTATATTGCTGTTGGTTGGAGAGGGGTACTGCGAAGATGAGTCATCTGAAAGCCATAGAACTCTTTGTTTACGAGCCTATCTATTTCTGTCTTTTTCAAGGATAGAGTAGGAGAGATACTTAGAACTGGTATAATAACAGAGTGAGTAAATGGTGTCTCAAAATATTTTCTAAATATTTATCAGTTCTTTACTTCAATTATTATAAAGCTATGAAGATTAAGGATGGAAAACCAACACAAAATCCAGTAAATCAAGAAGCTAAAAATCCAAGCAATAAATAGTAAAATCGGTCGTGCTGCGACTGTAATGGTACAGTACTCACATTATTGCTATAGTGCTACGGTAGTACCACTACAGTGATTCGTCATGACGAACAATAAAATAATCATAATTTCAAAATTTGTCCTGACGAACAATAAAATAATCTTGAAACTTGATATGCACCTTCTGTAGGAAGTCACAAACCTATTCCAAGCAACAATCGATAAAATCATTGCCAAAGTTGTAACCTTTTTTCCATTTGAATGAAGGTTGCTTCAAAACCGGACAAAAACAAAAAATGGTGAATAAGACTTGCTTGCGAGTGAATGATGGCCAAGATGGCTCTAAAATGCATTCCCACATATCACAACAAGTGAGAACACCAAAGAAATCGAGCCAAAAATAGCTGGATCAAGAAATCATTCAGAAAGGCCAAATTAAGTAAAAATCGGATAACTTCAAGAGCTTGCCAAACATGATGTCTAGATAGATGGGGATTGATTTCTATATGATATCTCCATCACTTACATGTCTTTAACATCCACCAAGATCAAGAAGGGGAGTGAGGATATCAAAACCAATCAAATCAAGAGCAAATCAACCAAAACAAGAGAGATCCATAAGAGATGAACAAAATTGATATATTGGCGGTTAAGGATTAAGGTTTATAGCCACTCCATCTAGAGGATAAGAGAATACAACATAGCACTCACACTTCTCTCAATGAGCAAAAGAGGATGGTTGGATGGTTAGCTACAAGTCTCTATACCAACCCGTTAAATAGATGGGCTAGTCAGCCCCATCTAACTCTTAGTGGATACTATCCACTTAGCATACATGGGAAAACCCGATAACCCCACACACATAGGTTTTAACTCACACACTACTTTTATGCACACCTTTTAAAGCGCATAAGCACGAATACACTAAATCCTTAGTATTTGATCCAACTTAATCTTCTCAGCTTTTTCTTGATATAAACCTCTTTTCCAAGCGCCGCTCAAGCTCTGTGATTTTGATCCAAGCTAGTTTTTGATATTTTTGTCAACTTACCAAAATACCCTTTCTTGACCTAATCTTTGTATTTCCTTGCAAGCAATCATCATGCTTGCCACGTGAAGATGCACCACTGGCTTACCATGCATCAACTAGTCTCTTCCATTTTGGTTTCATTAGACTACGTCTCACTTGGACCAACCAAAACCATATGGTGCAATTCATCGCTCAAACTACCCTTCAATATTTCCCACCATTCTTATGATATGCTTGAGCTGGGACTCAGCTCCTCTATGAGCGTAGCCTCGATCCTCATCATTGACCATAGTTTACTCTAAGTATCACTGCACACCTAAAGACCAAGAAATTATTTTTGGGCACAATTTCTTCACAACATGACCCACGTTAATCAAAACATACTTCATGCAACATTAATGCACTGACCTAGGTCAACCCAAATCAACACATGACTCAGTTTTCCAAAACCAAGAATTTCCCTCTAGGCCAGTATTACCGTTCACCATAGGCCGATACTACTGTACCCCTGCATCTCACAACTGGACCTCTCTGAAAAATAGCTACCACCATGTAAATGTGGTACTACCGCTCAACGGTTTGACCACCGTGGTACTACTGACTAGCGGTATGACCGCTGCAGTCATACCATTCCCAACAGTCTGACTGGTGCCAAGCCGAATGTCATACTGATTTCCTTGAAAATTTCAAAAAATGATCAAGGTAAAATGTAATTTTTGCAAAATCAAATAACTATTTTACAAAATTTACAATAGTTCATCACAACATTATCCTGAACTTTCTCACATGGTCCTTCAATCTCCTCTTTGATGTACCCATTGGCAATTCTTCAAAAATACAAATAGGAAATGCTTTTAGACATAGAGAGATTTTTGTAAAGAGATGTTCCAAATGGTCATAACATAAATACAAAGACTGAAAATAATCATATGAAGCAAAAATAGAGTGAAGCTAATAAAAATGGTAGGTGTTCCACAAAAAGTTTCAAATCCACCAAATAAATTGAAAAATCTCACTTTTAAACCATATGAAAAAACAATTATTTCATTTGACTTTGGTCACAATGAGAAGAGATCAAAAGATCAAGAGAATCACAACAAAGTATTAAAACTCTAATTTAGCGGGATTTTATACAAAAACTCTAAATCATGCTCTAGAAATGATTTTTTACCTATTTGTTTCCTCCTTTGACAATGGAATTATCAAGATGTATGGAAGAAGATAAAGCATCTATAAAATAAAGTTGTTGTAATTCATTCATTTTTAGCTTAAGGGCCCATAAAAATTATCGAAAGTGACTCTGCATGTATTACATCAGGCAAGTTTATGTGAAGAAACTGTCTAGATCATATCAAACCATATACAGCAAAATTAAAGCCAAATGGGCAATAATCTGAAATTGAATGATCTTTTTAGCATGTCAAGTTGCTCAAGATCATAATTTAAATAAAGGTATCCAAAAATAAGCCAAATCATGTCAATAACCTAAATGAAACTAAGAAGCTAACATTGAGTCAATTTAGGGTCCTATAGGTTTAATGTTGAATCATTTTGTGCAAGCACATGAAATTAAGCATAATTACTATATTTAGCACTTGCTGAAATTCATTTTTGGTTTATCTTAGCAAAGCAAATACTGGACTAGAACTATCAACAACTACCTCCTAAGTTTCAACCCTTTTTTATATTTTTCTTTCTTAGCTATATGCTAGATCTCAAGCCTTATTACGACCATCCCAAGCACGAAGCTTAAAAGATTGGTCTAGATCATCTAAAACCCTCTGAGTTCATTTCCAGTGCAATGATAAGTTGTCATGAGAAAGAATTGATGAGTTGATTTTTTTATACAAAAAGAGACAATTTGTCATTTTTAATTCAAAAACAATGAGTTACTCCTTATTCCATAAGCTTTACCCGACCTGAGCCGTAAAAGCCTAGGAAAAGTAAACTTATACTTCAATAAAGAACTAGTATAGCTCAATCTAAACCTTAATTTAACTTTAAGACTCAACTTAGCCTATTTAATATGGCATGGATCATAAGAGGATCGCTAGAGCAAAACTAGTAACAAGATCCAACAAGACATGATTTAGTTCAAATTTATCACATTTAATAGAGCTAGCATAGCAAAAACTATAGAGAGACATGATAAATCTAATAAATTAGCACAGAACATAGCAATATGTAAAGTAACATATCATGTCACACAAGGATAATAGTCAAACTTTCATGTAGTTATATTATACTGTAAGTTGCTAAAATTAAATATGCAATATAATACATGGATGAAAAAGAAGTCCAACTCCCCCTCAAAACAAGTCAAAAGGACTAATAACCCGACTCTCCTTGCAAAGAAGTAAAACGAGAAGAATCAAGCACCTTAGTGAAAATATCCACAACATGGTGCTTCGACATTACAAAGTGATGCACAACACCACCATTCTCTACATAGTCTCTAAGGAAATAGTATCTAATATCAATATGCTTGGTTCTACAGTGTTGCACTAGGTTTTGGCAATGTTTATGGCACTAGTATTGTTACAGAAAGAGGAACACTATCTAAGGCTAATCCATAGTCCCACAGAGTGATAAAATCTAGAGAACCTAAGATCAACTACTAGCAGCAGCTATATACTTCGCCTTGGTAGTGGATTGTACAACAGAGTACTTTTTCTGGATAACCAAGAGATAAGAGATATGCCTAAGAAGTGACAAATACCAAAAGTATTCTTCCTATCTACTGTACACCCCACAAAATTAGTATAAAAAAGTTCAAATGGAGAGTGCAGAATTAGAATAATATTAAAGTTCAAAGTCAAGAGTGTCCTGAAGACCAAAGAAGAAGGATAGCTCATCAATCACACTCATCTTGAATTCCTTGATCACATAATCTAAAAATCTAGATACCAAAGTATGAGAAGAACCATTGAATATAATGTCATCCACATAAATCTCAACAAGTAAGAAGTCACTACCATACCTAAGAGTGAACAAAGTTTTATCTATCATTCATATTTTGAAATTATTTTTAAGTAAGAAATTTTTAAGCATATCATACCAAGCTCTAGGGGCTTACTTCAATCTATATAAGGCTTTGAAAAACTTACACACATGGTTTGGAAACTTAGAATTTTCAAAACTAGTCAGTATTAAGTACAAACTTATTTGTGTTACCTCGCATTTGCTTCGCATCAACATGTTTTCAATCATAAATTCACAATAGCTTACGAACAGTGAGAAGGTAGCGAGTAGGGGTGGAAACGAATCGAATACAAATTGAATAGTGCCTTTACCACGTACGAATTCAAATATTCTCAAATACATATACAAATTGAATTTGGTAGCGAATATAATTCGAATTGGATATCTACTCAATTCGGCCATATCCGAATATACTCATGTAGTATGAAGATATTAATGGCATTTTATTCTCTTACAGTTACGCTTAATTATTCCAATCCGTTTACTTCACCTAAAGAGAATTCACATTGAATTAAAAAACTTGTTCAACTAATTAGCCATATTGTAATAAAAATATGTATATTGCTTCGTCGAAATATAAATACGGATACGAATAATCTAGATAAAATAATATTTTGGAGAGTAAAAATCTATAACATATTCGTATCCATATTTTTTTAATACGAATTCGAATATGAATAGAAGATAAATTGTTAATCGGATGAAAAAACTATATCATATTCGTATCGCATCGTAATCAAATAATATAAATAATCTATATCCATTTTCTATCATGGTAGTGAGTGACATGGATGAAAGCAGAGGACGTGGCGTACGTACGTGCGCAGCTGAAGACGAAAGCGACTCGCCAACGTTCCAGTACACGTCCTGATCGTTTTCATTTTAGGAGTAGGTTCATGGCACGATCAGTGGATAGCTCGACATCAAATGCATATGCGAGAAAAGAGAAGCTTTTATGAAGAAAAGAGATCGACGGCGACAGCCCAGCCTACGAGTACATGCAGATCGATCGATGCAGAGTACGTGGCTGAGCGTTTCTTCCTCGTGCCCATGCGACTGTGGCAACTTTGCGCAAAGAAAACTGGTAGGGTGTCTATCCTGACCGTGGCGTCACAGCGATGATTCATCGAATGTGTTCTTGAAGTAGTGTTCAATCTGAAACTGTTTCCTAATCCTTCTGCAGCGAATGCTGCAAGGGAAACTAGCTACATAAGCGCGACGTCACGTCACGCTAGCCACTGGGTAGACCGAAGTAAAAGAGACGAAAATTCGTGAGACGTTTCTTAAAAAAAATCGAGGATGCATACGTAATTTCGGAAAAATCAAAGGGCTTTTTCGTAAAAAATCAAGGACATGTACGTAACTAAACAAGGACCTATACATAATTTTGGAAACCACGGGTTGCTATCAGTGAAGTGGAGGGTGCTTTCCGGGAAAAAATAAAACCTGGCAAGGACCTTTTTGCGAGAAGCAGGGACCTGTTTACGAGAACGGAGGACCTCTACGTGATTTCACAAAACGCAGGGGCTTTCTCGTAAAAAAAAGTGATGTGACATAGCTCCCTGGCCGAGGAGTCCCCAACTTTAATATACGGAGTATATAGTAGGAAAGCTAATACCAGTGCATTGCGCTACCAAGTAATACTGCTAAGGATTAAAAGAAAAAAAAAGACAAAGCTACGAGTGAGATGGTCAACTCACGAAATTTCACAAGCCAAATATCTACGTACGGGAATTGAATTTGTTTTATTTAAAATTGCTGTGTTTCGAAGGGGCCAAAGTGAAAAAAACAAAGAGCTACTACCCATAGCCTCGGGCCACTCCCACTCCCCTCCTTCACATCATCATGCTCTCCCTGCCGCCTTCAGCCATTTCCCCACTGTCACTCCTTAGCTGTTCCCCCACTACCGCTCCCCCTCCCCACTAATCACAACCCACCGCTGAACCACCGCCTCTCGGCCTCCCTCGACATTATATGTGTAGTGGTTGTGATCGACATATTTATCATCCAAAACCGGTGTTTTCAGAGATAAGTATAATAGGGTCATGTTGTCGCTGTTAGTCATGTTCTTTTTTGTTTTTAGTTTCTTCGAAAGTTGAAAAACCAAACATTGAAATAGAGCAGCTTCTTAAAATAGATTTTTCAAATAACTTTTTAAATCTAAAGCTGTGTGCATCACCTACATTGACATTTTTTCATCCACTATCGTCTTAAAAAAACATAAATAAAAATTATTAGCCGCAGCTGAAAACCGGCTGCAGCCCAAAAAGAACACCCGTTGATGTCTATCGATTGCATCAACACACTGCGCAAATGCAATCAGTAGGAGTTTATGGGTGTGCTCAGTTAGGCTGAAAAATAGTGGTTTATGGCTGAAATTGCACTGTAGCTGGCTGAAATTACTTAATAGCTGAATATGGATTATTTGACGTAATTAAATTTAAAAATAGAAAAAAAATGTTAGCTCATCACGGACAACGCAAACGAATATGAAAAAAAGAACTAGCAAAATAGCTAAAAAACCAAAAGTTAAAAAAAAGCGAAATTTATAAATAGTAAAAAATAAGGTAGAAATCCGAAGCTTAAGTAAAATGAGTGGGGGCATATAAGACCAAATCTGTGCCATTAATGCGTTATCAGCTATAGGCGCAATGACAAATGCTGTAAAATGACATCCTTCTCTCCTCTCCTCTTCTTCCCCTCCTTTCTCTCCTCTTCTTTTCTCTTCTCTCATTTCTTCTCTGGGCGCAGAGTGAGTGAAAAAATTGAGCAGTAGGCGGCGGCGGCCAAGTGTCTGCCTTAACCCCCCTTTCCCTGTCGCCTGGGCGTTGGGCGACTGAAATTCCAATCGCCCAACCGTACAGCGACCGAAATTCCAATCGCCTAACGCTCGGGAGACAGCAATAATTCGCCCAACCGTTGCCATATTCCTCAGGTGTCGCCTCTCGGTTGGGCGATTAGGAGTCTATTTTTGTAGCTGAATATGGCTTATTTTCTTTTAATCCATATTCCTGGAGTCTATTTTTGTAAAAAAAAAAGTTTTCACAAGAATATTTCTGCAATTTTAAATAAAAAATAGATTATTCGTAAAAACAAATTCCATGTAAGACCACATCCGTGCCATTAATACGTTATCAGCTACAGGCGCGATGACAACTTCTGTAAAAGCAACTCCCGGAGACGGCCTGTCTGTCTATAGTTTACTACGTGTTTTCTTAAGGAGACGTATGTGCCCACTCCATCTCACATCGTCAGCCAAAACCCAAAAAAAAAAGCGAGAGAGAAAGAAATAAAGGGACAGAGAGAGACTAACCCCTTTGCTGACACGTCAGTCAAAGGAGTTGCCACGCCGCGGCCCCACGTGTCAGTGCCTGATAAGCGAACGCATTCAGGAAAGAACTGACAAACACCTCACCTCACATATTTTTATCTCCCAGCTTTGCTTTTCTGCAACGCCACCGACCCCGCGAGCTGAGGAGCGAGCAGGAAGGGACGTCTCACTCTCTGACCAGTGATCACTCACCCTCCTGACATGAATATATAATCGATCTCACAAGCTTCGAAACCCAGGCAAACACATTCACAGTCACAAAAATAAATTTTTGCGCCGCTGTTGCATACATTCCAAGCTCTGCGGTCGTGTGATCATGGCGAGCACGCGTCTTGAGGCGGTGATGGATGACCGTTCTCCGGCGTGCGACGGCGACGGCGACGGCGGCATCGTGACGGTCATCGAGGACCTCCCCATGGACGTCCTCGCCCTCGTGCTCCGCCGGCTGGACGGCGCGTCGCTGGCCGCGCTCGGGTGCTCGTGCTCTAGATTCCACGAGCTCGCCGGCGACCAGGACACATGGCGCGATCTCTGCCTCGCCATGTGGCCGTCGGTCCGCGACGTCGTCAGCTGCAGCGACGACGGCTACCGGGCGCTCTTCGCCGACGCGTTCCCGCTCCCGGCCGCGTCGCCGGCAACGTCCGACGCACCCTCCCTACCCAGCCGGCTCGTCTCGGCCGTGGACCTGCACCACAAGGGCGTCTGCATCATGTCGCGCGTCGTCGCGACGGACACCTCGTCGGCGTGGTTCATGGGGTCTCCGTTCCGCGTCGATGCGCTCGTTCAAGAGGGCTTCTCGGCGCCGTGGCCGATCACGCCGACCGAGCTGACGCTAAGCTGGATACTTATCGACCCTGTAACCGGCCGGGCCCTGAACGTCTCGAGCCGGCGCCCGGTGTCCGTCGACCGGAAGTGGCTCACGGGGGAGACCGTGACACGGTTCACCGTGGTGCTCGGCGACGTCGCTCTGGACGCGGCGGTCACGTGCGACGATCGGTACGGGCATGTCCGGGAGGTCAGCCTGTGCGTGGAGGACGGCGAGGGAGGCGGCGTGAGCGGCCGGGACGGGCTGGCGGCGGTGACCACGGCCATGGTTGGCTCGAGGCAGGGCCATGGCGCGGAGGCGGCGGCGAGGCGACGGTACGACGAGTTCGTGAAGGGGAAGAGGGCGAGGAAGGAGTGGAAGGCGAGGCGGGAGGGCATCGTTGACCTCTGCTGCTCCAGCGTCGGAGCGGCGGCGTTCGTGGGGTTCCTGGTGATGCTGACGCTCCGGTGACCGTGCGACGTCCGGCGAGCGCGCGCGCCCACCATAAGCAACGTAAATAGTGTACAGTGCTGACACGCACGAGGAATGTAAATACGATCGTGCCGTAGGTTGTAGGGTCGGCGGTCACAATGTATAGTATAGCTCGGAACCAAAACTTTCTTTTTTTCCTATTCTTTTTATGAAAGGGAAACTTAGAATCCTAGAATCTTTAACATGGCCATTTGCCCATGGGACTTTCATGCTCAATGTCATTACTGATCTTTAGCTCATTCTTTTGCCCATAATTTAGAGCCAGGAAACCTTTTTTCTTTTCTGTATGACAGAAACATGTTAAATGCTTTATATTACTCGATGTCATTTTAGTATACATTATTTCTTACATTGGAAATTTCTTCAAAAAATATAATCTGAAGTATCAGTACCATCTCCGCGTGTTAGAAAGCTAAGTGAAAATAAAACTGGGACGACATTCTGCTGCAAGCCAAGGTAACGGTTCATACGCCCCCTTGGCAAAAACCAGTTGCTGAATGCCCTGGAACCCGGAAGGGGAATCAATTCTACATAACGAATTGTAGCACCGTAGAACATTTGCATTCCATGGAACCCTGGTACTACATCTTGTGCTGCCCATTTCAACTTATTTTATTTTACACTGTTTAGTACTCTTTTAAGACTTATTTTACACTTTATTTGTTGATAGCTTTTATAGCATAATTAAATTTTAAAAAAATTAAAAATAGAAAAAATATGTTAACCTATCACGGATAATACAAAGGAATACGAAAAAAAACCCCAAAAAACTAAAAAGTTAGAAAAAGATGAAACTAAAAAACTAGAAGCTAGAAACCAAATGTTAAAGCCCAAACAAGTTGCTCAGAAAATAACGCGAAAAAGATGATATTTTAACGTTCTTACACAAAGTCCAGTTCTACTTCCATTTTTTCAATTACATAAATGTACTATGACATTGACAACACAGTTAATTGGAAACACGGAGCGCGACAAATGATACCAATCATTGCTATAAGGACTCTACATCAACCCATCAAGACAAAGCTATACAAAAGTTTAAGGACCACCTTACAAAACTCACGAAAACACACAAGCACCCTTGTCGCAGCCGGCAACCATACAGCCTAGCAAGCTGTTTACATATGTGCATTCTGCAACTCCCGATAAACTAAATCGATGAACTGGTCACTCTGTTGGGCAGCATATAATAGAGTTAAAAGCATATGAAAAACAAATATTATGTCTAGTATTTTTCGATGTGAAACATACCTGGACAAGTCTCTGGAGGGCGTCCTTAACTTTATCCCTCGAAATAACAGGCCCATCGTTGTGTGCAGGGGCAAGGGAAGGAGGCGGAGCAGGCGGTGGAAAAGGTTGTAGTAGTGGGGTGCCATACGGAGGACGTTGGGCGGATGCTGAAGCTGGATGAGGAGTTGATGCTGTAGGCGTCATTGATGGAACCGGCAGCGCTAGTGACGCAGAAGAGGATGACGGAGGCGCAAAGAATGCCGGTGTTACAAGATTTATTGAATGGCTAGCATGGGCATTAGTGTCCTGTTGAGGCAGTGGTGGAGCTGATGAACCCCCTAAAGGAGGGGGTATTTGATGCGTCGGAGTAGCAGACGGAATAATCAGTGGCACATGGGAAGATGCAACGCTCTCAGTGGACGGATGCACTCTTCCAACCATTGGTGCATTTGATACACTCCCAATGCTAGCAGAGCCCTGTAGATTTGTATAAAAGAAGAATTCAGATGTGTTTGGCACTGAAAAGTTCAGTAATAGTACAACATATATAAAACCAAGATGCAACAATGGCCATTGAATTCAGAATCCAGATAAATGAAGATTTATTATTGATCAAAGTCCAAGATATTGTAAACATATACTATCTGATGGGCCGTGTGAAAAATGGAAAAATATTTTAGAAGGAAACAAGAGAAATTTGAAAGAGAACATACACTAAAGTAATTTGCCAGTGATTCATCAGGAGTATCAGAAACAAGAGTGGATGTTGGCGGAGGTTCAAGGGGACCATCTATAGCAGCAGGTGTAGGAACTGCCTCCAATTCCTCAAACTCACTGTGGCACAATAGAAGAATTCAGCATAAATTAAACCAATATATTTTTTCATTCAAAAGTCATAGGGGAAAAAAACCTTTTTGTGGAAGCCACTTTTGGTTTTGGAGGCACTTTGGCATAAGCATTCAGTATCCTGCAAAAGAAAATGGACGGAACACAGCTTGAGAAATGGTGTCAATAAATATTCATACAGAAATTTACCACGGCATGCCAAGATATAATAGTTAAAAATCTAGACAGAAAAAGGCAAGGACTTGGCCCTAAACACAACAAAGTTCATGCTAAAGCAATCTTAATCATGCATACACATGCAAGAAATATACCCAACTAATAAACTATGCAGACCAGCGTTCAAGAAGGTGGCCTGGGCGGCCGCCTAGGTGTCGGGCGGCAGGGTGCCGCCCGGCCTTGGCCCCTAGCCGGGTGGCTACGCAGTGAGGCGGCGAGGCGGTCCAAAGCGGGACCTGGCAACCTAGGCGCGGCGGATGGACGGGTGGGCGCGGCGGCCGCATGACGCCAAGGTGGAGAACAAAGGAGGGAGTATATAAACCGAGGGAGGGGAAAAGAGTTACCACACATGAGGCCGCCGCCGCTGACTCGCTGGATTCTATATCGCCGGTTATGAATATTGTATGTATTGATATGAGACCCAAAGGGCCATATATATAGGAGAGTACAAGAGGATATGCCATATAGAGATAAAGCATATATGGAATAGAATACAACTCTATATCCTAATACAACTCTATCTCCTTAACACCCCCCTCAAATGCAAGGCGTATGCAATAGCATTGCATTTGAAAAAGGGCTAACACTAAAACAAGAAAATTCCGAAGTCCGAGTCTTGATGATGTCGTCGTTGCGTGCAGCCTTTGAATAAACTGTCAAATCAAGCCGAAGAGGAATATATAAAAGCATAACGGCGCAGATCGGAGCCCGAGATGGCGGCGGTGCAATGCACAAGAAGCGCAACGAAGGCGCAGTGCAAAAGAAGCACGACAGCTTTAGAAACTCGGGGCGGCGGCTTAAAGAGAAGCGGCGGCATCATAACAATTTCTACGATCTGCACGCGGCTCAGAGAATAGAGCGGCGGCTGCTGCCATGCAAAAGAAAATTCCTACACTTCTATAACTGACAACAAATTTGTGGACTAACTTGGACAAACTAAAAATCAGAAACTACGGACTTGAATGGACGCAGCGAAAAGACTCATGAGAAAAAATGACTCGAAGACTTACTAAAAGAAATCAGCACACCCCACTCCCTTAAAACCCTTCTCTCTCTCCACACACCCCTCACTCGCGCACGCCTCACTCATCTCTCCCGCATTCCCTCTTCCTCCCATCTCGCGCCGGAAGAAAGCGGCGGCGCGGGCACGGCGGCCGGGAGACGACATCCGAAGGCAACAGCGCGGGCGCGGAAGCACAAAGACGCAACGCCGAGGCGAACGGTCCGGTAGAGCCGACGGCGAAGAGGCACGGCGTCGGTGCTGAGGCGGCATTGGTGCTGCGGCCAGGCAGCTGCGGCGGGATCCGGCGGCGGTGCAAAGAGCGCCGAATCCGGCGACGGGAAGGCCAGATCCGAGGCGGCTCCAGCCGGATCCGGGGGAGTCGGCCTGGAGTGGCGGCGACGGCTCAAGAACCATGCGAGAGACGGCGGGGAGGCCGGATCCGGCGGCGGAGAGGCTGGATCCGGGCTTGCCGGCGGTGAAGACGAGCCGGATCTGAAGCAAGGAGCCGCCGGCGACCGCCCGAAGAGGCGCAGATGTCGGGTTCCGGCCAGAGGCGACCGGATCCGGGGGAGTCGGCCTAGAGCGGCGGCGGCGGTGAGATCCAACGGGCGATGGCGAGCGGTGCCGCCTTGACTTCGTCGGATCTGGCGACTTGGAGATGGCCGCCCCCAGGAGCAGAGATCGATTCTCCCGGGGGCAGCGGCAGCGGAAGACGAACGGAGGCTAGGTATGAAACCTAGGCTCTGATACCATGTTATGAATATTGTGTATATTGATATGAGACCAAAGGGCCATATATATAGAAGAGTACAAGAGGATATGCCATATAGAGATAAGACATATATGGAATAGAATACAACTCTATCTCCTAATACAACTCTATCTCCTTAACAGTATGGAGGGAAGTGCGTGGAGGGGGTGGCTCAGGGTGGGAGATGACGTGGGGTGGGGCGTGGCAGGCGGCAGGGTCGGGGTGGGATGGGAAGGGGTTAGGGTTAGATAGGCGGCGGGGTCGGGTGGGTGGGAAGGGGTCAGGTTTAGTTGATTTTTTTTGATTTAGTCCTCAGGGTTTTTAAAAATTACAAATAGACCTTTTCTCAATGGATTTCTTTCTATTTAGACCTCTCTAAATATGTATAAATATGTATATTAGACGAATTCTAGAATATTAATTTCTAAAGTTTGCTAAATTAGACACCCGAATTCGAGTCGGGCTCCGACACCCATGTCCGAGTCCTGGTAACACTGATTATTGTTGCTCAAGGTAACAATTTTCTTCATCTAAACATCAAATATATTATATATATACATGATTGTTTATTTTCACCTGTCGTCCTCATTTTTAGTTCGGCCGCCTAGACCCCCTAGGCGCTAGGCCCCACCTTGCCGCCAGCCTAGTGCCTAACGTCTTCTTGAACATTGATGCTGACTAGTGCTTTCAATTATGCAAAACGATGAAGCACAATTTGCAGAGATAGAAATAATTGTTAAAATGAAAATATGATTCTTGTTTTATTTTGTACAGTGCAGTAATAATGACACCAAGTCAGGTAATCATGTTAATCCTTTCCGAAGACTTTCAGCCAGACGATCACAACACCCTATTCCATGGAATATAAGAAGAGTATGGTGCTCCTACTATTCAAAAGGACCACAAGATCAGGATACAACAACCTCAAGTATGAAAGGATCGTGAGCATGTCCTAAGCCTCTGCGTGATGGGGGAATTTCAGTTGTTAGGATGCAAAACTGTGGTTACCAAGGAGGAAAGTTAAAGACTGTTTACGGGGGCATAAATCTCTGTGTGATTACTTCTTATTGCCTAATGAAATGGAGGAAACCACAGCTATCTTATGTATTACTTCCTGCCAAAAGGTCAGATCAGAATCACCTATTGTAATTACTAGCTTACAAATTGGCCATTGTAATACAACAACAAAAGAAAATCTAATAGCCTTTATGCTTAGGACCAAAGGCAAATTACTTCATGGCCTAAAGGGAAACACCGACTGTCCCATCAGTTTTTCATCACAAAGTTCATATTTTTCCCATCACAAAAGTCCTACTGCCTCTACAGAATGTGATTCAGCCCAACATTGCTCCCATTTGTTAGCCAGTATTTGATAGTTCTAAAACATGCACTTCTAGTTTAGTCCCCAATTTACACAAGCAGATGAGATCAGACCATTTATTTCAATTAAAATTTTAAAATATGCTTCAGTAACATGCATTTGATTTCCAATATACATCTCAGCCACAGCATAAAAAGGCCTCAACATGACAATAGGATACATGAAAAGCATTACCTTCCAAAAAGACTTGCAACAGCTTCGCAGTCATGTTGATTGTAAAACCAAATACCATTTACTTCTTGTGCAGCATTCCGGTACAACAAATATGGAGGTTGAAGTTCATATTCAAAATCACTTAATAGATCCTCCACCAGATTATCTAATAAAAAAATTAATATTGAACTTTTAATGAGGAATCCAGCACATGAATCAACTGACTTCATACATATAACAATTAACAATTTAGCATCTATGCACCATCTACTGGCAGAAAAGTTACTGGCTATTAGTCCTAACCAACTTGTTTTAGATACAGTTCTATCCCGCAACTGATAAACAGAATGAGAAATTTTTAAATGATCTTCTACCTATAGAGGTTTACGTTGTATCCACATTGTTCCCACTCCCAGTGGGTTCACATGAACAGCTTGAATTTTGGAAGCGTTCACACCAGTTTCTACACAACCCTTAACTCATAAAAGTAATTACTCCATTAATATCTCGGTAGGTTACCTCAAATGAATCCATTGATCCAAAATTCTTGTTCCACTCATTGCCAGACTTCTACACAGCTGTCCTGAGATCCCTAGTACTCTAGGATCAGCCAACTGGCACCGATCCCACGATGAGACACTACAAAGACTACTCAGCTAATCACGCAAAACATCAATAACCGAATGAAACTAAACCATGTTCGAGGCAGCATATGTTTGAAAATGAAAGTTGAAACCGCAAAACAACATTCTTCGGTCTTCAACATGGCTCGAATAGGACATGGCTTGCCATTGTTCACGGACAATCAAACCATGATAAAGAGGTACTTAGGCCAGTCTCAGTGGAGGTTTCATGTCCTTGTTTCCAACACACCCATATTTTGGAAACAGTGCAGAAGAGTTTCATCCCCATGAAACTCTCTCTACTCCCATGAAACTTTTATCATCTCTCTCTTCATCAATACAGTGCCATGTCAGCGTATTTAATGCCCATGAAACTCCATGAAACCCCCTCTGAGACTGGCCTTAAGCACAATTTGTCATCTTTCCTATTTGCATGGGTTTAAGCAAAGGCATTAGGATTGTTTCAGTGACCAATCAGGAGTTAGGACGCCGGAATTATAGATCACATCAAATGGAATGCTCAGCATCACACTATGCGTCGTTAAGTTTGTGAGTAGCTCACATTGCAGCTATCAGTGTACAGAAATAGTACTACTTCATAAGAGCATCGGTCCAACGCCGACCGCACGCAGATGAGTTGATGAGGTTAGATCAAAGATTCACATACCCGTGTTTCGCCTGTTCATGACGATGAACTGGAACCTCGGCTGCGCGTTCCTACAACAACACGGACCACCCCAAAGAACAGTCAGATCTCAGTCTCAACCCCAGGCGAGAGCAAACCCCCCCCCCCCCCGGCCTCGCTCACCTCTTCACGACGAACAACGAGCCCTCCACGTCTTTGCGGCTCTGCACAAAGCAAGCAAACCCAAAGCATGAACCATCCAGAACCACAAAATCGGATCGGACCGGATCCCGGTGGATCGCACGGTGGCGCGAGCGAGAGGGGAGGGATCGCGGCTCACCCACTGGTTGAGGTCGATGTTGAAGTCGTAGAGGGTGACGTGGGCGGCGGTGATGAGGATGTCCTCGACGGCGGGGTCGAGGCGCTGCAGCACGGTGAGGTTGAGCAGGCGCGTGCCCTCGGCGTCCATCGCCAGGTTCGGCGTCACCTTCCCCGCGTTCACCGGCGGCGGCGGCGGCATCGCTCGGTCTCCGCGTAGGTGCTGGATCTGAGAGCAGCAGAGCAGCTACCGAGTGGGGGACTCGGCAGCAGTGCAGGGGGATGTGATGGCTCTGGAAGCATCCTCGGACTGGTACGGAGAGATGGGCCTCAAAGGCCTGTTTGAGGGCTTAGGCCCGAGTAATGTGGGCTTCTGAACTTTTGGCCCGACCAAACTGTGCAGTGTCGGCCCATTTCAAGGATCAAAGATTCACATAAATAGAATTTTTAAATAATCAATTTTTAATTTCGAATAATAGTATTATACCCACTTTATTTTTTTATAGTTTTGACCATATATCGCTCCACGGTTGGGCGACTTGGGTTAGGCGCCTAGTCGTCCAACGGTTAGACGATTTGTAAAAAATATAATTATTTTATTAATCTGATGGAAATAATTGTGGGAGTAAATGGCAATTTTTGTAGATATGTAACATTTAGAAAATCTTATTTGTAAGTTGTTTTTAGATAAAATGGCATACAATATCGGTTGATCTATTTGTGATTTTTATAGATTGTGAATGGTACGAAATTTGTTGGACTCGCAATAACATTTTGCGATCGTCGTATATTATTGCAGCGCATAAATTTTCTAAAAAATTTTGTGAGCGCGATTGAGGTAGCAACGATTCGCAAGTAGGAAGCTAAGTGATATTGCGATATAACTGGGAATTCATACACGAAGAACTTCGGATAAATGACGTAAGGAAAACAATACGACTATTCATTCGACAAGGGGATTATATGGCACACAGGCTAAGGAACTAAAGATGGTACACGTATGCCTTTAAGGAATTAGAAATACATAGAACATATGGACGAAGAGTGTCGAACTATTGCATGGAATAAGGCCATTTGCCATTGCGGCCCAGCTCATTGTTGTAGTCCTCGCCGTTGGCCATGACCTTGGCCGCCAATTCGTGCCTTCTCTGGCGCTCCTCCTCACGAGCCTCCCGGTCCCTGCGCATGCACGCCTTTAGGTGAGCTTGCGTCTCTCGTCGGATATGCTCACTTTGATCTTTGCTGATCCCATTGGCGATGCATAGTGGTTAGCAGATACATCATATGGATGTTAAGTCTGCATTCTTGAATGGTGATCTGATCGAGGAGGTGCATGGGCCTGTTCTTTTTGGCTGTGGTTTGTGGCTTTTGGCTATTCGTGCGAGAGATTACAGAGTAACAGAAACTCACGTGCGATTTTTGCCGATATAAATGAAGTCGATACAGTATGTACTACAATTAACTAGTAGACTCTATCTTGAAAAGATACTCTGTTTAAAAGCTAGTTACTGTAGAAAAGCCGAAAAATAGCTTTTAGAAGCTGAAAAGAACAGGACCATATGTTCAACAGTCTCCAGGGTACGTCGACGACAAGCACAAGAGTAAAGTATTGAGGCTTCACAAGGCCTTGTACAAGCTGCGGTAGGCACCGCGAGCATGGAACTTGAAGCTGGATGCTACCTTGGTCTCACTAGGGTTCACGAGAAATCCACTCGAGCATGCAGTGTATAGGCGGGAAAAAGGCAACACGTTCTTACTCGTGGGGGTGTACGTCGATGACCTCATCATCACCGACTTGAGTGTCGACGACATCACTAAATTCAAGGCCTAGATGAAAGATCTCTTCAGTATGACTGACCTCAATTTACTAAGTTATTATTTGGGTATAGAGGTCAAGCAAGAAGATGGGATGATCATGCTATCACAGAGTAGCTATGTGTGCAAGATTTTGGAACTAGCGGGAATGGCGCGGTGCAATCCGTGCTCAACGCTGATGGAGAACCGGCTAAAGTTGAGCAAGAAAGATGGCAGTGCCGCCATCAACGCCACTGAGTACCGCAGCATCGTCGGAATACTTTACTACCTGTGAACACGAGGCCAGACATTGCTTATGCTATGGACATTGTGAGCAGGTACATGGGGCACCAACGTCACAGCATTTGCCTGCGGTGAAGCATATTCTTTGCTACGTGAGAGGTACAACTGGATTCGGGCGCTGTTATATGAGGGTAAGCATGCCAGATCCTGAACTTGTCAGATATAGCGACAGTGACTTGGCGGGCGACACTGACGACCGCAAGAGCACCACGGGTACGGCATTTTTGCTTGGTACAAGTTTGATCACTAGAGTGTCGTAGAAGCAGAAGATTGTTACACTATCCTCGTGTGAAGTAGAGTACATCACGGTAACAACAGTAGCATGCCTGGCAATTTAGCTAACTCGGCTCCTTAGAAACCTGATGGGTGTGGAGCCGAAGAAGGCAAAGCTACTCGTTGACAACAAGTCGGTAATTGCTTTGTGCAAGAATGCTATGCTCCATGATTGCAACAAGCATATTGATACGAGGTATCATTTTATTTACGACAGCATTGAAGATGGCAAAGTAGAAGTGGAGCACGTCAGCACAAAATAAATAGCTGGCTGATATGTTATAAAGGCCCGCAGTCACGTCAAGTTCATCGAACTGAGGCAGAAGATCAGGGTGGTCGAGGTGAATCCGATGCGCCATGGTTAGGGGGTAATTTGTTGGACTTAACCATGTCACACCTACAGACATTACAGTAGTCTTAGTCATACTGCATTAGTGCGTGCGTTAAGTGAGTTAGAGCTTGTGTTAAGAGAATTAGTGCATGAGTTATGAATGTCATGAATAGCTCGGATGTGGGATAGCATGTCATGAAGAGCTGGTAGTGGTGAGTATGTCGGGTCAGTTATTTGTTTTCGCAGTATAAAAGATCAACGAAGAAAACGCCGCAAACCAATTCTGGGCAACACAAAAACATTATTGTTTCGTGAATTCATTTGTTCTCCAACGAGTCCAACATCCGCGTGTGTCGAGTCTTCGCGCAAACGAGTCCTCATGATCGAGCCTTCGTGATCATAACTCGCTTTGAGTATGTTCCTTCGCGGTCGTAACTCGCTTTGAGTACATTCCTTCGTGGTCGTAATTCACTTCAAGTATGAGTTCCTTCGTAGTCATGAGAATACTGTTCACCGAGTACTATAGCAGAGTACTGTTTTATGAGTACTATAGCAAAGCGCTGTTCTACGAGTACTGTAGAAAAGTACTTAGCAGAGTATTGTTCATCCGAGCAGTTCGTTCAAGTACTCACGATCGAAGCTTCCGAGTACTCATGATCAAGACTTCCGTAAGTCTTCCGACCATTGTGTGCTCCGGCTGCTGCAATATTGTAAAGTGTCAAGAGGTTTTATGCCTAAATTGACTAAGTTTTATAAAGTTTTATGTTTATGTTTTATGATGTTGTATTACTAAATTTTATGGTGTTTCATTAAATTGACCAAGTTTTCATAAAGCATATTTGAAACTCTCTGAAACCTTATGAAACTCATAAAAGTTAGATGAAACCTAATAAAACTTGTCTATATTATTAGAATCCTTTATAAGGATATAGTGTGCGCCAGCATGTGATTCAAAAAAAAATACACTAGTACATAAAGAATCGTTACATGACACCCGACTCCGGTGCTACATCATCGAGCTACTACTTTCTCTAGTCACAGATGATTGCACCAAAGAATTCAGAGAACTACTAGAAAAGCACTTACTTTCTTCAATGCCTCAGGACATGATCAAGATGCAACAAGCCTAGCTACCTAATCAGACGAGATACTCCAATAAATATCACGTAACAATTGTAAGGAACTATCCGTTTTGTCTTGCCTCCAAGAAAACCAATCGAAGTCATCACCTCCAATGCCCTGTAAATGGCAGCGCCATCATATCCTCCTGGTCGACCATTATGCATGGCGAGTACGTTTCACCACTGCTCGCCTCCCGGCCGGCAACCGGCGTTCATCCGCTTCAGCTTCGTCAGCCCCCTCCTCCTCTTCCTCGCCTCCGTCGCCGTCGCCGCCTTCTCCTTGTCGCTCAGCGCGCCCTGCAACCCCACCTCGCCGCCGCCACCACCCTGGGTGCTCGACGTGCCCTTCTGCTTGTCGACGTCGATTGCCAGCGTCAGTGAGCATGGGTCATCATCGGTGTCCTCTTCGGCAGTCCCGCCACCCGGGCTGCCGCCCCCGCTTGCAGCGCGCGGCTCACCTTGGAACGGCTGCGGGTAGGACGTCGGCGAGCCGCGCGTGTCGGCGACTACAGGGTAGTACCACGTGCAGGGTGGCAGGCAGAGCGGCGCCGGGGCAGGTCCCGCGCCCGGGTCAGCATGCTCGTACCCTGGCGGCCAAGAGCCCCAGACGACCGGCACGGTGTACAGGAAGCTCGGCTGTGGCGGTGGTGTATGCGTTGGGGTGGCCGTGGATGGCGGCATGGCTTCTGCTTGCTGTGCCACTGGCGACGTGTCCATGGCTTCGGTCACTGGTGCCGACGCCTTCTTGGCTGTCGACCTCGCCACCTGCAGAGAAACGCATCCACGACTCATTCAGGGCCTGCTTTTGCCTCTGAAATACTATTTCTGAATTTTCTGATGTGGTCGGGTTATTGCAGTAACATAAATTTTATCGGTTTTGCTATTGCACAAACGATTAAAAAAATTTTATCTCTCAGTCATCTGAAGTTGTACTCTCAATCAACTGAAGTTATAGCTCTCCTCCAAAAAAACACCTGCAACTTTAAGTGATTCAGAGTTGCTGCATCTGTAACTTCAGGTGATTGAGAGTACAACTTCAAGTGACTAAGAGATAAAAAATTTTCAATCGCCTATGTAATAGTCACGGAATAGCGAAGAAATGCTGTGTCTGGGCTGGAAATAACCGTATTTATCCGCACGGATGCAATTGTAGACCGATAGCTAGTCTCTGGAGGTTTGAGCAAGCGATGCTCCTTGGCTGCTTGCTCTGTTTCGTCAAGAATCACTGTGATATACACCGAGCTACATGTGCACTGCTTGCACGAATGCGTGCCGCAATTTTCTACTGCCCCCCGAAAGAACCGACTAGAACACCCACATACGCGGCCGTATCCCATACAGCCAGCACCAAGATCGATTACGTATAGAGGGAACAGATAGTATTTACTATTATCCAAGCATCTCTCTACTCTCTCTTCTCTGTCAGAGAAATACAAGTAGTATACAAACAGCAGCAGCAGTTCCCAATTCGGCCATAATTAGTAGGTGTACGGCGGCGAGATCTAGTGCCTAGTAAAGTGCAGTCATGTGGCCTTTTTTCAGGGGGGACAACTGGATGGAGGCTTGGAACACACTGGGTTCTGTTTCGGCCTAGCGATGTGTACTGGTACTACCAATAGCTAATGATAAAAAAGGATTAAAGCGACGAAAGAGGTAGATGGTGTGCCTGTTCTTTCAGCTGCTTGTTTGTCTCCTTGAGCAAGATGAACTCCTGCACGACCATGTCTTTCTCCTGCACCAAGCAAGTATCGGCCGCTTCAGTTAAGCCAAATACGCAAACGCTTGGTTATTGTCAGGTTATTACAGTACCGGTGTACTGAAGAATCAGTAATGCATGAATGAACGAAGCTCTTGGTACTGCATCTGGAATTCTGGATTACCTTTTTCATGCTCTCGTTCTGTGATGACAAATCTGCGACTTTTCTTGCCAATTCATCCCGGATCGCCTGATTATAGGGTGCAAATTAAGCACGGTCGATCGAATCTGTGTAGCGCAAGGCCGTGATCAATGATGTCTACAGCATCAAAGCGGTTACCTGACGGCGGCGTATGGTTTGCCGGGCGGACTCCCGGTTGGCGAGCACGCGCCGCAGCCGCTTCGCCTCCTTCTCGGCCTAATATTGCACACGTACACGGCCGGCGAGCAAATTAGACAATGGTGGAGGGAGAGCTAGCGCAGAATTTGCGGCCACGTACGCGAAGTTACCTCGGTGAGCATGTGCCGGGGCCTGGGACCGTAGCCCGGCGCGGCCGCGGCCACCTGCAGCGCCTGTTGCGCGGGGTGCCCGGCGCCGGCGCTGGAGCCGCCGGAGCAAGACGAGGACTGGATCCCGACCTTGCCCAGCTCAAGGCTCAGCCTCGTGCTTGCGGGCACGTCGTCCTCGTGCTCGGCCACCGTCGCCTGACACCACCAATATCAAGAGACCGACCAAGGCATATACATATACTAGTATACCAAGAAGTTGATTCTTTGGAACCCAAGGAATTAGGCTATGGGTAAGAAGACCTGATTACCTGAGCGGCGATGTGCTGCACCGGCGGCACCTGCACGGCCGCTGGCGCTCCCGGCCCAGCGCTGGCCATGTCGGCCAGCGCCATAGCCGCGTCTAGCTCGACGTCGGCGGCGACGCCCCGGCGGCATTGCCTCTGGCCATCGCTGCTGTGATCAGACATGGGGTTCTTGCATTTGCTACACTAGACGGAGAGAGTAGAGACGGCGGTGCCAAGCGAGTACGGCGGGGCCCCGCTCAATTAAGTATCTCTCCCCGGAGGCGGCGTTGGGGAAGGAGGACAGGTGGGACCTGTAGACCGGCGTCGCTAGGCGTCGGTGTGCGGGCGCGAGGCATCTGGCCCGTCCGCAACTGCCACGTCGCGGCCGCGCAGGAGCTCGCCGGGCTATCTCCAGGTCCTCCACGCAGCAGCCGAGGGGACACGTGGAGACGCCGCGTGCCGCGCCCAGCATGCAGCTGCCGGGCTCGTGGACCGGGGTATCTCCTCTGCGGGCCCGCGCCGTCAGTGGCGCGCGGGGAGCCGACAAGTCAGCAGCCGGACGAACGCCGGAAGCGCCTAGAAGACCACGCAATTTCCATGAATCCATACGTCGAGGAACAAGACATGAATCCATGTTCGCTGTGGTCATGCGATTACTTATACTAGCTGCATATAAGCGTGGCGCACGCCGCGCTAGCTACCGTGTGGACCAAAATAAAGGAGACGATAATTCGTGGGGAGTTTCATAAAAAAAATCAAGGACAAATACGTAATTTCGGGAAAATCAAAGATCTTTTTCGAAAAAATCGAGGACTTGTAAGGACCTGTACGTAAGTAAATAAGGACCTATACGTAATTTCGAAAACCCGTCGGGCGAAATCCAAAATTTTTTTGCAAAGAACAAACTTGTAGGGACCTTTTCGCGAGAAAAAGGACCTATACGTAATTTTCGCAAAACCGGAGGAAAGTGCCTCCCCCGGCCGTACGGGAAAACCCCCGCCACGCGCCGGCCGGACGCGCGGGCGGGGGTGACGTGGGCGCGCGAGGAGGCCGGAACTCCCCCGCTAATATAGGTTCTGGGGATTTAGGATCGGGAGTCCTTAATTTGAACCAGGTTATGCTAGGCTCAGTAACTCATATGTATGTACATATATTATTGCATTACTAGTCATCTGTTAGTACGTTGTAACGAAATTTCTGGATATATAGAGAATCATGTTATGAGAGAGAACTATCTTGATAAGTTAAAAAGTGGAAGTGATGAGAAATTAAAATTAAAATAGCTATGTATAACTATCAACCCATTCTTTTATAATTGTAATGATTCTGTTGCTCACACCGCAAGTAAGCACAACTATGCGGTAGGCCATGTACATGCAGTTAGACCCTGTAAGGAGTTAAAATTACATCCAAGGGTATGACAGCTCAAGCTCGTTCGCATGGATGGCATATTAAATTTCGTTACACGCGTCGAAGATTTGAGGTAGGTCACGACACGCGTCGATTGGAGTTGTCCACGCCAGAACAAGGCGGCGGCGTTGACGGAGAGCTCCGGCGAACCACCATGGCGAAGACAGTAAAGGGCCTCGTTCGTGCTCGAAGGCACGTGAGGTTGAAGACGCGAGATGTGTGTGGCGTCCTTTCTTCCTTCTTGCATGATGTGTGTGGCGTCGATTGCCTGAGAAGCAACCAGCGGGGCGGCCACCATTGACGAGGAGGAAGACAGTCGACTAAGGACCTCCAATACGTCGTCGGTAGGAGGCGTTGATTGCCAAAGCGGCAACCCGCCATACAACCACCAACTGAGTCGTCGGAGGAAGAACTTATCGATGCAGCACCGAGGAGACAACAGACATCCCTCGAGTCTGAGCTCCTGACGAAGAACCGATCGATAGCGCGGGTACTAATCCCGTCCAGGGAACTGAGGAACCACACAAACTAGAACTAGAAAGCCCACACTACTACAGAAATCGACATTACAGACGGTTCAGAAACGTCATCACAGACGGTTTTCTGAACCGTCTGAATTTATGGGTCAGTGATGATCGAAGGTTATCACAGACGGTTTTCGAACCGTCTGTGATTATTAGATATCACAGACGGTTTTTAATTAAAAACCGTCTGTGATTATCAGATATCACAGACGGTTTTTAATTAAAAACCGTCTGTGATATCTAATAATCACAGACCGTTTTTAATGAAAAACCGTCTGTGATTATTAGATATCACAGACGGTTTTTAATTAAAAACGGTCTGTGATTATTAGATATCACAGACGGTTTTTAATTAAAAACCGTCTGTGATATCTAATAATCACAGACCGTTTTTAATGAAAAACCGTCTGTGATACATATCACAGATTTTTACAAAACCGTCTGTGATATTCCTTCCTCCTAAACCAAAATCTATTTCTGTTTATTGGCTAGCCTCAGGAAATGCTAGCCATGCCCTCTGAAACAAGCAGATAATCACAGACAAAAAACATACAATTCACACATCTCATTTGCTTTCAGGTACATTTCGCAGACATAAAACATCCAATTGACATCGCACTTCATCTCACAGACATAAAGCATGCATCCATTTCGCAAATCAATTAATTGAATTGAACTGAAATATCCATTAACAAATGCACAGTTACAAAAGATCTACACTGCATTTACACTTAGTGATAAGACCAATAGGAAATCAGTGTGCGCAGTGGAACCGTCCTTCTGGCTGTATGACTTGAGTCAGCAAAAAGAACGCTAACTCTGATTGAACCTCTCGAAGCTCAGACTGTTTCAATGCAGTTGACGGGATTGATACAGCCTGTCGATAGGAATATCAATGTACATATATATGTAACGTGATAAGTATGAAGTAATTATGGGAAGAGTGACAAACCTTGCGATTGGTGACCCTCGAGGAATCGAGGAGTAGTTCCATATGTTGGCAAACGTAGTATCCACATGTGTTGCCCGGCTGCTGCTGGTGGCACTGCAAAAAATGGAATGTGTTAGTTCAAAAGGCATTAGTACCATCTGTTGCATAGGATTAATTAATGTGAAATAGCGAATACCTTAAAATCTCGAACATGTGTCAGCAGGCCGTTGGCCCCGCGCTTCGAGTCACCTCCCTTTTCAATGTACATCGCGAACGCCCTACGTAATTCGAAAAGGTTAACCTTAATCATTCGGAAGGAAAGAAAGAGTACAATGTAGATATGTATGGGGAATATGTGCTTACCTATCGATTACTTGGCCGACAATTGTGAAGTCCATTTTATTCTTACTTAGGGAATCAAGGTAATATACCTTGTTCCATTTTGGTACAATTACTATTAAAATCCAATGAAAGCTCTGATTGAAGGGCATAAGTACATAGTCCTTATTGCGACAACTCAGCAGGCCTGATGCAATGTACCTCTCGACGAGGGATGCCTCCACGTCGATGGTAGTCTTGGCGACCAATTGTGGGTCCAAGAAACCAGCTGATGAGTTCGATACTCTAGCTTTAATCAGCATGTGTCTATATATATACACACGAAAGCAAAAAATTAGATATGGCATTTATCGGTATGACATTAACGGAGACTGTGATTGTACACACTTACAGCGTCCAGCATCGAACGATTGAGACGTCAAGAGCGTTGAGCATGAACAGCTCGAATAAATCCTCAAAGGCGACCACGAATGTACACTCTTGAAGATTGTGGTGTAAATCTTCCTCGGAGAATTTGACAGTGATACTTGAAGTCCGTTCTCCCTCTGGCTTATTGGACTGCTGCATATACCACGTGTGCAATTGCATGCAACTATATGGTAGCTTTTGGAGGGCTTTTTGCTCGAGCAACGGCTCGCCAAGCACGAATTTGCGGGCCAAAGGGTGGTACGGAAGATCATCATTGGTCTTCTTTGCTTTGCCCTTGCTGGCCTTGCTGCCTCGGCTATGGGTCGACTTCACGGAAGTCGACTTTGAAGGTAGCAGCGGTGCAAGTTGCTCTGGCGAGAATAGGGCCCGTGGAGATAGCACCGTTGTAGTATCCGGTGGTGGAACCGACTGGTCTTGTACTGGAGATGGCACCAGTGCATGTTGCTCTGGTCCTGCCACCGGTGAAGAAGCCTCCAGGAAGATGTCGCTTTTGGGCCACTGGATGAATGTTCCAATGGCCTGTCCTAGAGTCACGATCTCGTCGTTGGGGGGCTTCGGTAGCGGGACCACCTCAAAATTGACATACACACCATCCACATTAACTTTCGCGAAGCCTGGCGCTAAAGCTTGGCCGTGCACCATGGCCCCGTTACCAGACGAATATGTCTGGCCCCAAGCAGCGTACAAGGGAATGGCGCCATATCTCACTTGGAGCTTGCAGTTCGTAGGCTCCTACATAACGATACAAAATTAGCTACTCGAATAGGCCTACCAATGGAGCAAGCATTCGAGAGGTAATAATTATTACCAGGATGTCGTCCACAGGAAATTTGGACTGGGTATGCGTCGGATTGGACGCGCAGCTACTCGGACGGTTGTGCGGGCTACCTAGCATAGCAGCGGCGGTGGCGGCCTGCTGACTTTCTGTCTGTTTCCGCACCTCTTCTCTGATTACTTCACCCATCTGAGCAAATAGCTCCTCTCGAAGAGATTCCTTGATCTCTTCTCGTAGCTGCTCCTCACGCTCGGCTTTGTTTCTCTTCCTACGCCGATACATTCCGGAGTCATCTTGGAAACCATGTTTCCAAGGAACGTAAAGCCCAAGGCCTCTCGTACGACCCGGGTGCTCCTTGTTTCCCAGGGCCACGGAGAGCATATCATTCTCCCTTGTTCCCTGGAATGATCCCAGGGTAGATTCAAAACTCAGCTCTTCCTGCAAGAGCACGACATGTCATTTCAATTCGTACGAAGTTGTGGAGTAATTACAAGCTACGTAGTTCGATCGATATCTTACCAGGCGCTGGGACACTTGCTGGTCTGCAGGGTTTCGAAAGGAGACGTCCCCCGATGTCGTTGTAGATGACCTTGCTCTAAGCCAATTTCGAGCGCGGTCATCCGGGATATTGGAAAACGGCGGGGCGATGTCCTCTGCAGCTGCCAGCTCATCCTCCAACCTCCACTGCGGGATTTTACCCGCATACCCAGCTGTGCCAAGTCTGTGGGGGTGCGTGTTTTTTGCCTGGAGGGCCTTGTGCGCCACACTTGTACTTTTGAATTCTTCGGTCGTTTTCATCGCCTTGAACTCTTCCCATTGTGATTCCAGGAATGGGTATTTAGTAAAAGGCGTTTCGTCCGTCTCCACGTATTTCCTGACAAGCGTGCTCTTGAAGTTCTTCCATGCTTTGCACGCCGCTTGGTAGGTTTGTCGTTCCACAGCGTGTAAGTGTTCTTCTGGGAACTCGAACGATGCCAAGATTTCGGTCCACAGGTCACGTTTCCGAGTGTCAGGCACGTTCTTCCACGAATTGTATGTGATCTCAATTCGTTGTCGTGCAACTATTCCGACCATGGTTCGGAATGCGTTTACCGCTTGCTTAGGAAGGATAGGGACCCCAGCTGCGTTTACCGCTGTGATGGTCTGTCGGCTCTGAGGCTTCTTTGATAGCCCTCTTCCTTGGCGTCTTGATGTTGGAGCGGACGCCTCCGGCGATGATGATGAAGAATGCGCGGGTGACATGTTGCTCATTTTGTGGGTCTATTAAGATAAGATGAGAATGTTCAAAGTGAGGAAGCACGAAAAGTCAAACATGATGCTCAATGTTCGGAAGAGAGGAGAGGAGTAGAGGGAAGGGGGAGAAGGGAGGGGGTGATGTGGACACAGAGAGGGGTTATGTGCCTATACTATATACTACATACTATATGTGTATATACATACATATACATATACATACCTACATATATACATATACATATACATACCTACATATATACATATATAATGGTAGCAATATGAAGCAACAAGCAACAAGCATCAATAATAGAATCAATAACAGTCTCAACATGAATATGTGCTCTCAAATTGTAGGGTTGCACAAGATTAATCTTGGCCGTCCCGCTACTAAATCATATACTCTTCCTTGATTGGTTATGCCAAATAATGAATTCAGTATTTTGAGCTCTAGATACAAACTCTAAAATCTCAAGATCAAGATATATTTAGCATGCATATATTCAAACAACAGTATTCATACAGATCAAGACCACACAAGTTAACTTTGCCCAATAATTCAGTCTTTTAACTTGTCAAGATTAAATCCGAACAGATCAATTTAATAACATGCTATAACCTGAAAACTGCATGAACCGACAGCTATTAGAGCTCAAGCACTGAATGAACCAATCTCAGTATATGATTTTATCATCATCGAGCAACTGTAGTAAACAATTAATGTACCAAATAGCAAACTAATTAAGCTACTGCAGTAAACCCTAGTCCATCACAGAAAGTGCTCACAATGCAGTCGGTAATCCAGGGGAGGTGGCCGGCGAGGGGCTCGACGGAGGCGGCCGGCGAGGGGCTCGGGGAGGCGGTCGACGAGGGTTCGGGGAGGCGGAGGCGACGAGGGGGTCGACGGAGGCGGTCGACGAGGGGCTCGGGGAGGCCGAGGCGACGAGGGGCTCGACGAAGGCGGCCGGCGAGGGGCTCGGGGAGGCCGAGGCGACGAGGGGCTCGACGAAGGCGGCCGGCGAGGGGCTCGGGGAGGCGGTCGACGAGGGTTCGGGGAGGCGGAGGCGACGAGGGGCTCGAGGAGGCGGAGGCGACGAGGGGCTCGACGGAGGCGGCCGGCGAGGGGCTCGAGGAGGCGGCCGACGAGGGTTCGGGGAGGCGGAGGCGACGACGGGCTCGGGATTTACTTGGATCTAGATCGAATAACTGCGCAGCGCACAGGGAAAACCCTAGCCAGAGGGATCTAGATCAAAATTGTCACACATTTTCACATATACATTCTTATTGTACTTGCTTATTTCCTTTAAAAATTAGCCCTTCATCATGATCAATGCGTACGTAACTAGTTTCGTCACGTTGTTCATCGTCGACCCTTATGCCATTTCCAAAAGGAGGTAACTCGTCAAATTGATTGTATTCCTCCTCGTCCACTACATTCTCCACTCCGACAATTCTCCTTTTTCCATGAAGAACTACATGGCGTTTCTTATTTGCCGGGTCGGTTACATAGAAAACTTGAACAACTTGATTGGCAAGTACGAATGGTTCGTCTTTGTACCCGACACGTTGGAGGTCCACGGTCGTGACACCGTACTTGTCAACCTTCACCTGTGGGAGATGCACCCAACGGCAGCGAAATAAGGGGATCTTGAAAACCACATAGTCGAGCTCCCAAATCTCTTCTATTAAGCCATAGTACGAGTTTCTCGACCCATCGGTACTGAATGCATCTATGCGGACTCCGCTGTTCTGGTTAGTGCTCTTGACATCCTGAGACTGCGTATAGAATGTGTACCCATTTATGTCATATCCTTGCCATGTCACAACTGTAAATGTCGGCCCTTTTGCCAACCATCTCAGCGTCTCACTCGGCGAGCTCCTAGCAATTTGCTCCTTCAACCATTGGTTGAACCAACGGTTGTGTTGCCTCATGATCCAAACATCCGGCCGCTCTGGATTCTGTTGCCGAAGCACATCCTTGTGCTGGTCCACATAAGGCGCCACTTCAGTCATGTGTTGCAACACCGTGAAATGGGCTTGAGTATACGTGTCCATATCTGGAGTGATTGCTTTCCTTCCGATAGTTCCGAGACCCTTCAGCCTCCCTTCATGACGAGATTGAGGGACACCTATCGGTTGAATCTGAGCCATATAATCGACACAAAACTCAATCACCTCTTCGCTTGCATAACCTTCGACGATGCTGCCCTCCGGCCGAGAACGATTCCGTACGTAGGACTTGAGAATTCCCATGAACCTCTCAAATGGGTACATGCTGCGTAGGAATACGGGCCCGCACATTTTTATCTCCCACACAACGTGAACAACGAGATGGACCATGATATCGAAAAACGAAGGAGGGAAATACATTTCAAGGTGACATAGAGTCATCACCACCTCGTCCTGCAGAGCATCTAGTCCTTCGGGATCGATGACCTTCTGAGCAATTGTGTTAAAGAAATAACATAGCCTCATGATTGTCTCTCGGACTTTGATCGGCAAAATATTTCTAATTGCAATAGGGAGCATCTGTGTCATCAGCACATGACAATCATGAGACTTCATGCCATTTAACTTCAAATCTTGCATCGAAACAAGTTTCTTCACGTTGCCGGAGTAACCAGACGGAACTTTCACACCATGCAAGCACTGGCACAGTTCTGTTTTCTCAGCCTTGGACAGAGTGTAACACGCAGGGGGAAGGTACGTTCGTCCATTATCAGTGCTTGTCGGTGCTAACTCAGGCCTGATGTCCATGTCAGCCAAGTCAAGCCGTGCGTTGACACCGTCCTTTGTTTTATCACGGATGTTCAGTAAGAGACCAATCAAGCTGTCGCACACATTCTTTTCTACGTGCATGACGTCGATGCAGTGCCGAACATCTAGGTACTCCCAATAAGGTAAGTCCCAAAATATTGATCTCTTCTTCCAGGTGTTCTTCTCATGAGCCCTCAATTTACGTCCCTTTCCGAGGACAACATCTAAATCCTTAACCATATCATAAACCTCGCGTCCCCTTAAATGCCTTGGAGCTGAACCATCTTCCTTCTCTCCGTCAAATTGTTTCTTCATCTTGCGGTATGGGTGAGCCCTCCGAAGGAACCGGCGGTGACGCATGTAGACGGTTTTGCGTGAGTGTCTCAGCCACACACTCTCGGTACCATCTAAACAGTGAGTACAAGCTTTGGCACCTTTTGTACTATGGCCCGATAGGTTACCAAGGGCAGGATAATCATTTATGGTGCAGAACAATAAGGAGCGCAGAGTGAAGTTCTCTCGTTTGTACGCATCCCATACCTGTACCCCTTCGTTCCACATTACTTTTAGATCTTCCACCAACGGTGCTAGGAACACATCGATATCATTCCCAGGTTGTTTTGGCCCTTGGATAAGTATCGACAGCAAAATATACTTTCGCTTCATACACAACCAAGGAGGAAGGTTATAGATGCAGAGAGTCACGGGCCATGTGCTATGTCGGCTGCTCATGCTACTGAAAGGATTCATTCCATCTGTACTCAGTCCAAACCTTATATTCCTTGGTTCTGCACCGAACTCTGCAAAACTCCTATCGATGTTTCTCCACTGCGCGGAATCAGCAAGGTGTCTTATCATTCCATCCTTCTTGCGCTCCTCCGAGTGCCAACGCAGCAGTTTTGCCTCCTTTGGATTTGCAAAAAACCTTTTCAAACGGGGAATTATAGGAAAATACCATGTCACCTTAGCAGGAGGTCCTTTCTTCGCCTCTGTTCCCTCGCCATCAACTGATTGATTGTTACGTTTGTATCGGGATGCGTTGCACACCGGACATACATGCATGTTTGCATACTCTTTACGGTAGAGGATACAATCGTTCGGGCATGCATGTATTCTTTCTACTTCCATTCCCAATGGACAAAGAATCTTCTTGGCTTTATACGTGGTTTTAGGCAACTCATTTCCATCCGGAAGCATGTCCGCTAAAAGACCTAGCAGCGCCGTGAAACTCTTGTCCGACCAACCGTTGCTTGCCTTCAATTTCAACAGTTCAAGCACGGCCAACAACCTCGTGTACTTGCATCCCGTGTACAAAGGTTTCTCTGAGTCCTCCATCAAGCCACGGAATTTAACATACTCTCTCTCATCATAGTTCTCTTCAACATCGCGAAGCATCTGATCCAGATTATCATCGTGCAACCTATCCGAATCCAACCCACAATCGACATCAGCCGGCGGCATGTCATTCAGTTCACAGGCGATGTCATCCGGGGGCATATCATTCACTTCACCGGCGATGTCATCCGGCGGCATATGATCATTCACTTCGCCATGACTGGTCCAACACGTATAATCCTTTTTGAAACCCCTCCGAATCAAGTGCGATTCAATTTGCCCTCGGTTCTTAAACATCTTCACATTCTCGCAGTCAGTGCATGGACAGCACATATATATCGCCCCCTTATTCAACATATCCTCCTCGGCAGCTCTTATAAAAGCAGAAACGCCATTAATGTACTCTTCACTCACACGGCTCGCGGCATACATCCAGCTTCGGTCCTACGTTACGTACATATATAACAACTTAGTATTAAAATCTAGATTAACTAATTATAACTACACATATACCGGCCACATTTATTATATTGAGACTTTATTTGCTAGATTCATATTACAAACACAACAGCTATTATATAACCAACAATTTTGCAAATTAACCATCTTCAATAACCACTCATGGATTACTTAGAACTAAATTGTAATGCAATTAAAGAAAAAAATAAATTGCATTACTAACCATATCTAGAACAACCAGCAAAGTATGAATCTTCAAAGCTCAATCTCTGCCTCTTCCCACCAAATTAACAAGGCCTGAAATCGCCTAGCTTCCTCCCGAGTGAAAAAGTGCGCAGCAGTGGCTAGATCTGGATCGAAATGAAGACAGATGCGGTCTGAGCAGCGCAATAAATGCCTACTGACATTATCACAGATGGTTTTTAATAAAAAACCGTCTGTGAATTATCACAGACGGTTTTTAATTATTAACCGTCTGTGATAACAAGGTTATCACAGACGGTTTTTATTTAAAAACCGTCTGTGATAATCTGGGATTATCACAGACGGTTTTTAATACAGACCGTCTGTGATACAAACGTATCACAGACGGTTCATAGTTAATAACCGTCTGTGATAATCCATTTTCCCGCCACAAATACCACAGACGTCCTCCAAATTACAACCGTCTGTAATAGTGCTCATTAGAGACGGTTTCACAAAACCGTCTGTGATGAGGCGTCTACTATTAGGCTTTCTGTAGTAGTGCCAACTTGGGAACAATCACTACGGGAAATTGGGAACTAGATCTACACAGAGGAGAGATGGGGCCCCTCTCCCTCTCGCCGCCGGCGAGGACGCCGGTGGGGGGAGGCCTGCTTCGGTGGAGTTCGTGAGGGGCCGAGATAGACAGAGAGGCTCCGTGTGTCGGAGGCTTTACTAAGTTCTCATGACTTGGAAGATCGAGTATCCTTGCCAAAGAAAAACAACAATGCCTGTGGCACGCTTAAAAAACAAATGGGTGTGTATAGCCATCACCCAGATGTTTTATTTCTAACTATTATCCAGTTTTGAGACCGTTGGATTAGAGATCCAACGACTCTTTTTTTGGAGGGGGGAGATTATTTTTTGAGGAGGGGGAGATTTTTTTTTGGAGAGGGTGGGGGAGAATTTATGACCGTTGGATCTCTAATCTAATGGTCACAAATCTAGATGATAGTTAGGAAGAAAATATCCGGATGATGTTTATCAATATCCAAAACAAATTTAAGGTAAGTTTGTGGTGGATCAAGAGTTTTCTTTTTCACCATGCAAACATAATAACGATTTATGAAAGAAGTCATTTACGTGCATCTAGTCACAAATTAGAGAAGGGTCCATGTACAGTTACAAGTTACAACGGCCACATCAGACCAAACTAGCGCGTGCTGCTAGTACAAGCCAATGTTCTTTTGTTCTTTGAAAGCCATCACACGCTGGAATGATATATTTGAATGGAAAAAAATAGACCTAGTTAATTTACAGATAACATAAGGGGCGTTTATGGCGGAAAAGGAAAGTAAGGCTACTCTTTACAAGGAAGTAGAGGGGCGACGAGGTGAGTTAGGCATTGTTTGCTACACAGTATTTTTTTTTTGTCTTTTTAGTTAACTCCTTGAAGTGTTTTTCTCCAGCCATCTCTGAGAGCTTGATCTCGTCCTTGATCAGTGCTAAGATCTCACGTGTCAAAATTTTATTTTGGAAGACACGTCTGTTCCTCTCCTTCCACCATTGCCAAAATACAAGGATGATGGGTGTGTTCATAGCCTTTGTTAGACCGATAAGAGATTCCACCCACTTGAGCCACCAATGTTTGATTGTCGTCGGTGGATCCCAATTTGTTGGGTCAAGCATCGTCCGTGTCCACTGGATTGCCAGGCAGTGCGTTGTAGTTTCAAGATTTCTATTGCATATTTGGCAAAATAGTTGTTTGGCCATCCTTGAAGCTATAATCTTTGAGCTGTCCAAACTTTGTCCTGTAGCACCAACCAAGTGAATAACTTACTGCACGAAGGTGACCAAGCTTTCCCAATGATGGTTTGATAGGAGGTTCGAACTGGTCATAGAAATTGTGCTTGGTATACCGAGGACGTTGATTATGCACCATCTGTTGTTAGTTTTCATTGGATCTCATCCTCAAGGTATGGGTTGATATCAAACCGCTGTATCTTGCCCCATAGGCCCACATATTCAACTAACAAGTCAGTGGTACCACATATTCAACTAACAAGTCAGTGGTAAGGTTATACTGGATGTCTCGTATTCAATTCATATCTTGGATGTCATTTGCAACTGGCCTGTTCTTTTGCCTTGAGTGTTTGTATAGTTTTAGGGCTAGCGAAAATGGTGCGACACCATCAATCCAAGGAGAGGTCTAGAGCTTTGCTCTGTGGCTGTTTCCTATGGACACCTTAGTGGCCGTTGCAAAGAGCGCTTTGTCCCTACTGTCATAGGCGTTGGGAGTCCTACTTAGGGCTTTTGTGGCGCTTTCCATTCATATCAAAGCCATCTGAGTCTCAATGTGGCTGTAAATTTCTCTAGGTTTAAGACTCCCAATCCCCCTAGCTCTATTAGACAACAAACTTTGTTCTACTTTACTTTGCATTTCCCTCTGTGTGTTTCTCCGGTTGCTGCCCAAAGGAAGTTTCGTCTGACCCTGTCGAAATCCTTAAGGATTTTTTTTGACGGTTTGAGTGCAGTGAGCAGATATATCGGAAGTGAACTGAGGACAAATTTTAAGAGTGTGAGTCATCCTCCTAGAGATAGGTGTTTCAGCTGCCAACCCGCTAGTCTTCTTGTTGCCTTATCATGAATTGGCCGTAGATTATTTTGGCATAGTTTTCCCAAGGTTAGCAGCAAGCCAAGGTACTTGATTGGGAGTGTGACCTAGGCTCCCATAAAAGGTTGCAAGATAGCTTGAAAATCAATGTCTTAGCATCTTATTGTGATAGCAGAGCTCTTAGCCAGATTTACTTTCAGCCCAGAGGCGCTTCCAAATTTTTTAAGGATGGCAATTGTTTCTTCTAGCTATGCCCTATGTCGGTTTAGAAACAAGATCGTATCGTCTGCATAAAGTGACACTCTCATTGTTGTAGCTCAACCTTTTTAGAGATGTTAGAACCCCCCGCTCAGTGGTGACTTGCAGGATACGTTGCAAGGGGTCAATTGCTAGGATGAAGAGGAAAGGCAAAAAGGGGTCGCCCTCGTGTACTCTTCCATCTTATCGAAGAGCTTCGCGACCGTCTTGATCGGATTGTGCGCATTGTACTCGGCCAATGGCTCCGGGCGGAGGCCTTGTATCGCTGCATTGATGATAACTGTCTCATTGACGTCCTTGATCTGGCAGCGGACCTTAGCGAAACGCTTGAAGTACGCTCGGAGCTTCTCCGAGGGTTTTTGCTTGACGGCGAAGAGCTAATCCGCATCGACGCGCTCGACGTAGTTCCCCTGGAAGTTGTTGTAGAGGCGGTCGCGGATCTGCTCGCACGCGTAGATGGAGTTTGGCTCTATGGTGAAAAACCAAGAAAGCGCCACTCCCTGCAGTGCGAAAGGGAGCCCCTTCGCTTTGGTGGTGTCGTCTCCGCCTGCAGCTTCAATGGCAGTATCGTACACGTGCACGAACTCCCGAGGGTCTGTGTCGCCCTTGTACGGCTCGATGGCCTTGGGGAACTTGAAGTCCTCCGGCCACGCCGATTGCTGCAGGCCCGCGGAGAAGGGGGACTCCGGATCCACGCATCGCAGCGGGGCGCGACTGGAGGTAGGGGCGTCGCGGTTGTCCGCCCGTTCTGGCGTGGGCTCCAGCGCGGCCACCGGTGGGACTTGTTGGCTCCGAGCCTCTTGTATATCCCGCACGGCTCCACGGAGGTCCGCCAGCTCCCATAGCAGCGTGCCGAAGGCCGTTAGTAGAGCGTTCTCCACCATCAACGTGGTTGCGGCAGTTGTAGGAGCGGGTTGCACCGTCGGGCTAGCAGCGACCACGGCTTGCACTCCAGAACTGTTCAGCGCGTCGGTGCGGTTGGCTCTGGAGTCAGTGACGGGACCGGCGTTGTCGCCGAGGCCACCTGCCACTTCCGTACCGGGCACGGTGACAGCAGACGTGGTGGCACGGGCATCGGTGTCACCACTCCTGACGGCCCGATCGGTACCCGCGCCGACCGCCGCGCCAGCGGTTGGGGTGACTGTCACGCCGTGAGCGTCGATGTCGGCAGCCGCAGCGCCAGCGCTGTCGCCCGCACCCGCAGCCGACGCCGAAGCCCTCGCGTTGCCGAGTGCTTCTTTCGTACTCCTCTTCTTCGCTGCTGCCGATGATGCCTTTTTTGGTGCCATCTTTTTTCAGATCTTAGAGCTTGCTCTCGTCTTCCCCACGGACGGCGCCAACTATTGTGGTTACAGACCAAACAGAGAGATGGTAGTATGGTTGTGGAGATGGTAGTAGAGCATTTATGTCATTATACATGTCCTATTTTGGGTTTTACAACCTTTTAACAGGCCGGCTGGGCTTAGGTGGGGGCCACCCCTACAACAATTATTGTGCGGGTTGATGCATTTGCCTTGCGAGCATGCAGATCGTTGGATGAAATGTGCTACCATTAATTAATATATGTGATCCAGTCTGGAACAGATAATGTTACTAAATCAGTATTCATCCGGAGCAGCATGTTCAAATGTGACCCGCTCTAGTAGCAGTATGGGTCAGTCTCAGTCCTAGTTCGAGCATAGCTGGTAAGGGATAACTTCACAGGTACCATGTGAAGTGGGGCGAGTTATTGTCTTCCGGAGCCTTGGGAGTGTCCTTTTCTTTCAGGGAGCGACCAGTGAGTGCCGCAGTGTTAGAAAACGGATATATGATTAGTGCCACATAAGTTATTTCGCTGGACAACAAAACTCTGCAAAGTAATCTATGAGTCTCGTGCATGGCAGGCGTATGTGAACATACCACTTCACTATTCCAAGGTTACTACCGCTTTATCTGATTACCTTATGAATTCGAGTTACATAATGTTCCTTTACTGCTTATGATAACGAGGAATACTTTACGTATTGATCGATTGATGAAGTTACATCTTACAAGTATATATAGTACTAGATACACACATGAGTGTGAATACAAAGAAAGAAATAAATAGACTAGAAGCTGAACCGAGGAGGCATGCTGTCTTGTTAAGTATGTTTAAGCATACTCACTGCTTGCTTACGGTGATATGCGCAGTGGGAGCATGGTGGTGCGACGATAGGTTGACGACAACGGGCCTGTAAGACCGAGACCAACAGAACTTCAGCCCTAGGTATTACTTGTTTATTTCACTTCTGCTGTGATATACCATTGTTGGGTTTTTGTCTAGCCTTAACATGCTTGTGGACCATGGCCTACCATCGGAAGCTTCGCTCTACTCTCTCCCAACGCTCCCGAAATGGCCTAACCCATCTACCTTTTCACTTTCACCACCACATCAACTCCTGCTGCTCCCTGCTCTCTCTCTCTGTCTCTCTCTGAATCCATTACATTACGGAAAATCAATGAGTACAGCGATGACTTCAGCCTAGATGATTATGAAGACTAACATAGGACGTTCTCAACATTCTCAGCATCATTGGGTTGTACCAAACAACCAGCAAACCGAGAATTCCAGGAGGACTTAAATCCAACGTCAAACATCCAGACCGATTATCAAGGTTCAACATTACAGACGACGTCAAGTTAGGGACGACTCAACTATTACACAACAGAGTTCCTGACAAGTTTTTTTTTTGAAAAAAAAGAGTTCCTGACAATAGCCTAACAACGAAACAAAACTAGTGGCTTGCAGAAGTAGCAGAGCCAACGTCAGGAAGCGGCTTCACTTCTTCCACGCTTTGCTTGTGCTCCATTCCCCTGAAGCGCTGCACAATATTTCAGAAAAGTAGAAGCAGAACAGATTACCTCAACAGTCGACAGGATTCCTCAGTGGTTTGGACTCGAAACAAACTTGTTCCTTCTCTTCCAAATGGCACAAATCCAGCAGCCAAGATCACTACATGCAGCGAAATGCGTGCTTCTTGTACAAACCAATGCCCCAAGTTCCAAGAATAGTTTATCGCAAACTGAAACATCAGCACAAGCAGCACCATGAATTGCATTACTACCTACTAGTAATATCTTGCAAGACAAAGCTGAAGACCGTTCATAAGCATCCTCCATTCCTAGCTACACGAGTGCGTGCATGCGGTGCGCGCTGCTAGCTAGCACGCCAGCAAGGACGGAATGGGAAGCAAGCTCAGCTCCGGCAAGGTGAAGAAGCTCGGTCCAGAGAACATGGGCAGAAGCCTGATTGTCCCCATGCGTGCCGCTGTCACAACCTTCGTCGTCTGCTCTGTAACGAACTCATATTTTCCGCAACAGCCTAGGATTTCAGTTACGGACAGAAAAATATCATACCTACTCATATATATTTAAAAACGACTAATTTGATTTAAAATCAGAAATAATCTTGCTTACATTGCTTATATGACAACCTAACAGACTGATAGCATAATTTGGCTATCATAACATTATAATCAAAAGGAATTCGTCTACTCGGATGGTTTTACCCTAGCACTATAGAAATCAAATAGGTATTATTAAATAACTATTCGAGCGGTGACCTTGTAACTCTTTAAAAGTGAAGGATAATGTGAGAAACTTCAGGATAATATTGCAATAAACCATTATAAATTTTGTAGAGTGGTTATTCGATTTTGTAAAGATTGTATTTTGTCTGGATCTTTTTCTGATTTTTTTTCAAGGAAACCGATCATACCGCAGATATGGGAGTGGTCATACCACAGCGTGGTGCTGGTCATACCTCTGTACGATAGTACCGCAGTGTGGTGTCAGTCATATCGTTGAGTGGTAGTTCCGATTTTTACTTGGCGGTAGCTATTTTCCAGAGATATCCAGTTGCGAGATGCGAGGTGCGGTAGTACTGGCCTATGATAGGTATTAATATTGCATGAAACATGTTTTGACTAACATGGGTTAAGTTGTAAAGACTTATGCTTGAAAACGATTTCTTTATCTTCGGATATGCAGGAGTCAAACGGGATCAACGTCGAGGATTGGGGCTACACTCATAGGAAAGCCGAGGTCTAGAATGATCGAGGATACTGGGTGAGATTGTGAGCTCAAGCATGACATGAGAAAGGTGGAAAATATTGAAGGGAAGTTCGAATGGCTGGGTTGCACTATGTGGTTTGGTCGGTCCAAGTGAGACATGGTCCAGTGGAACCAAAATGGAAGAAAACTTGCCAACGTGTGGCAAACCAGTGGTGCACCTACACGTGGTAAGCATGATAATTGCTTGCAATGGAAGACGAAGACCAAGTTAAGAAACAGTATTTTGATAGTTTGGCCAAAATACCATAAACTATCATGGATCAAAACTATGACGCTTGGGAGAGCAGTTTAGGTCAAGGAGAAGCTAGTTTGATCGAGATGGATCAAGGCTAAGGACTTAGTGGATTCAGGCTTATACGCTTTGAAAAGTGTGCATAAATGAACATGTGTGAGTAAAATCTATGTGTGAGGTTATCGGGTTCTCCTATTATGCTAAGTGAATAGTATTCACTAAGGGTTAAATGTGACTGTCTAGCCATCTATTTAAGTGGTTGGAATAGAGACTTGTGGTTAACCATCCAACCTTTCTCTCAAGTGTTTATGTGTTAGAGTTAGGGTTTGAGATAAGAGTTGGTGTGCTCTTTGTGCTCCAAGGTGAAGTGGGTGTAAAACTTTCCTCCTCAAGTAATAATACATTAATCTTTGTTCATCTCCAAGTATTTTTCATGTTTTAGTTGATTTACATGGTTTTGATCTCATCTCTCCTCTTCTTGATCTTGCTGCTCTAAGGACGTATAAGATATGGATATAATCTCTGAAAATCAATCTCCACCTATTTAGGGACTTTGATATCAAGTTCATGAAGAAAATCAATTTTTCTTGATTTTGTCCTCAACGAGTGATTTCATGATCCAATGGTTTCTAGCTTGATTTCTTCAGTGTTCTACCTTGCATAACATGTGCAAATATATCTAGAGCCATCTTAGGTATCATCCACCCACGAGCAAGTTATATTCATCATTTTTTATTTTTGCTCAGTTTTGGTGCACTCTTTATTTATATGCAAAAAGGTTAGAACTTTATCAATGATTCTCTTGATCGTTGATTGGAATAGGTTTATGATATTCTAGAGAAGGTGCATGCCAAGTTTCAAGTGATTGGACTCTCAGATTAAAAGTTACATGGATTCTTGATTTTAAAATCATGTTAATTTTACTATTCCTATGCTGGTTTTACTGTAGTAGTAGTAGTACTACTACTTTAGCAGTGATACTACCGATTTAAGGTACTACCATAGTACTGTAGCAGTAATACTAATTTTACTATTCATTCATCAAAATTTCAGTTTCATAATTTGGTGAGGTTTATGTTGGCTTGTCATCCTAATCTTCATAGCTTTGTAGCTATTGAAGTGAAGGATTGGACTCGGGGTTGACAGAGGCAGCGACAAGACGAAACCATCAGGTGTGCGGTCCATCCCTCACCCTTCGGACTCGGGGTTGACGAAGGCAGTGGCGAGACGAAGCCTTGAAGCGTGTGGTCTATCCTGTACCCTTTGGACTCAGGATCGAGGAAGGTGGCGGTGAGACGAAGCCTTGAAACATGCAGCATAGGATAGCATCGACGAAGGCAATGGCAGAGTCATAACCGTGAGGTGGTCAGATAAAGTGTCTATGACCACGATGTGGTCGGATGAAGTCACAACCACAAGGTGGTTGAACGAAGCGTCAATGACCATGAGGTGGTCGAACGAGGTCATGACTATGAGGGGTCAGACAAAGCATCAAGGACCACAAGGAGGCTAGACACAGTCATGACCGTGAGGTGGTCGGACAAAGCATTTACAAAGTCATGACCATGAGGATGTCAGACGAAGTCCTGATCGTGAGGCGATCGAACAAAATGTCTATGACCGTGAGGTGGTTGGACGAAGTCATGATCGTAGGGCTGTCGGACGAAGTCATGATCGTAGGGCGGTCGGACGAAGTCTCGACTGTGAGATGGTCGGATGGAGTCTCGACCACATGACAGTCGGACGAAGCGTCTACAACCATGAGGTAGAGATGAAGCTCTAACATGTGTGGTCCGTCCTGCACCCTTCAAACTTAGGGTCGATGAAGGCGACGGTGAGACAAAAGCGTGAAGCGCGCAGTCTATCCCCATCATTCAGACTCAACGTCAATAAAGGTGGCGGCGAGACAAAGCTTTGATGCACATGGTCCACACCCTTTGGAATAGGGGTTGACGAAGGTAGTAGCGAGATGAAGCTCTGATGCATGCGGTCTGTCCCGCAATCTTCAGACTCAAGGTTGACGAAGGCGGCGATGAGACAAAGTTTTGATGCGCACGGTACGTCCCGCACCCTTTGAACTTGACATCGACGAAGTCGGCGGCGAGACGAAAACCTTGAAACGCGTGGTCCGTCCCCCACATTCGGACTCAGGGTCGATGAAGGTGGTAGCAAGATGAAGCTTTGACGTGCATGGTCCGTCCCCCACCCTTCGGACTCAGGGTCGATGGAGGCGGTGGCGAGACAAAGCCTTGAAGCGTGTTGTGCGGGATAGCATCGACGAAGGTAATGGTGGAGTCATGACAGCAAGGCAGAGTCATGACAGGAAGGCGGTCGGATGAAGCGTATACGACCACAAGGTGGTCGGATGTAGTCACTACTGTGATATGGTCGGATGAAGCGTCGACTACGAGGCAGTCAGACGAAGTCACAACCGTGAGGCGTCGGACGAAGTCATGACTGTGAGAAGGTCAGGCAAATCGTTTACGACCACAAGGTGGGCGAATGAGGTCATGACTGCAGGGCGGTCGGACGAAACATATACAACCATGAGCTGGTCGGACAAAGCGTCTACGACCACGAGATGGTCAGACAAAGTCTTGACCGCGAGATGGTCGGACGAAGCATCTATGACCACGAGGTGGTAGGATGAAATCATGACCATGTGGTGGTCGGACGAAGCATCAACGACCATGGGATGGTTGGACGAGGTTATGACCGTGAGGTGGTCGGACAAAGTGTCAACAACCACGAGGTGGTCAGATATAGTCACGACCCCGAGGCAGTCGTACGAAGCATTTATGACCACAAGGTGGTCGAACAAAGCATCAACAACCATGGGGTGGTAGGATGAGGTCACAACCATGAGGCAGTCAAACAAAGCATCAATGACTATAAGGTGGTCGGACACAGTCATGGCCATGAGGCGATCGGACGAAGTCTCGACCACGAGGTGGTCGGAAGAAGCATCCACAAGTCACGACCGTGGGGCAGTAGTTAGATATAGTCACAATCATGAGGCGGTGGTCGGATATAGTCACGATCGTGAGGTGGTCAGACGACATGTGTATGACCACAAGGTGGTTGGACGAAGTCATGACCGTGAGGTGGTGGTCCGATATAGTCACGACCGTGAGGCAGTCGGACGACGTGTGTATGACCACGAAGTGGTTGGATGAAGTCACAATCACGAGATGGTTAGACGAAGGCTGGCGAAGGCCAGCAGACGCAACACAAGGTCGGCGAAGGCTAGCGGAGGCCACGCGAGATCCGATGGAGGCCAACAGAGGCCACGCTAGGTCCAACGGAGCTAAGGCCAATGAAGTCGAAGGTGCAGAGCCAAGACAAATGGAGGTCGGAGGGCGTAGAGGCTGGCGAAGGCTAGTGGATGCCATGCGGTCCAGCGGAGGCCAGCGAAGGCAACACGAGGTCTGGCAGAGGCCAGCGGAGGCAACATGAGGTCCGACAGAGTCGACGTCTGCGTGGAGTCTGGTGAAGATTGTGCGAAGTCCGGCGAAGACCATGTGGGGTCCAACGAAGTCTAGGCAAAGTCCGGTAGAGACCAGGTGAAGTCCGGCATAGGCGACATCTGTGCGGAGTCTGGTGGAGATTGTGCTATATCCAGTAGAGGTGACGTCCACGCGAAGTCCGACAAAGATCGTGTGATGTTCGACGAAGACCGTGCAGAGTCCAACGGAGACTGAGCGAAGTCCGACAGAGGCAACGTCTATGAGTAGTCTGGCGAAGGCGACATCTACGAGTAGTCCGACGAAGGTGACGTCTACGTTGAGTCTGGCAGAGATTGTGCGAAATCTAGTAAAGGTGAGTGTCGATGAGGACACGACCAGGAGTCGATCAAGAGCTGATGAAGTCACAACCACGAGATGGTTGGACGAGCGTCAGTGAAGCTTCAACCCCATAGGGTCAGACAACATCGTCGAAGGTGCAATAGGTGTTGACAAAGTTGGCGGTGGGGCAAAGGCTTCGGAGCACACGCTCTGTCCCCATGCTTCGGACTGGCGCTGATGAAGTCTCGACCACAAGGAGGTCATAGCTGTTAGTGAAGAGTTGACCACGACACGGTCATAGATGAAGCTTGAAGCGTCTACAACTACGGAGTGGTTGGACAAAGTCTCTGACCACAAGGTGTCGGACAGGCGTCTACGACCACGAGTTGATCGGACAGAGTTGCAAAGCCGAGGCTGACGATATCTAAGGTGCGGCGCTGAGGCTCACGGAGGCTCAGCGCAGCGTACACATGCATATCGATCGATAAGCTATGGCTGACGACTGTACTCATGCATACAGAGATCTCGCGTGGAGGATGTGCGGAGGCTGGAGCTTATCTTTGCCATGCGCGAAGGCTGACTCCCTGGTGTCGAGGTGACGGCGTGATGGCTCGACACAAAGGTGGCCGATGATGAAGGGTGTCCTGCAGATATGTTGAGGTGCGAGCAGACGCAACAGAACACAATGGATGAGAAGGTTGCTAAGTACGATGCCCCTCCACTTCTGCAGGTTGGAGCCATTTCACATCACGCACGGAGGCCTACTCCCTGGTGTCTAGTGACGAGAAACATCGCCCACCTCTGCAGGTGAGATGGGGCAGCCACGGGAAGTAGCCCCGAATATGGTAGCATCTGGGGTGCTCGCGTATGGCGAGATGAACTTATCTAGGGTGCTCGCAGCACGAGCACTCTGGTGGTAGCTTTCTCTAGCGCCTTCCCTTGCACAACTTCTTGCGTGGTCCCCATGAATGGTGCCAATTGTTGTAGCATGGGCACAACAGTGGGTAAAGAATACCTCTTTCTCCATGAGAGGTAAAGTTAGAGGGAGCTAACAGCAGGAGAGAGAGAGAGAGCTAGTATATAAAATGAGTAGATCCCTTCATACCCCTCTTGGAGTTTTTATATATGAATAGGGTAGGACGAAAAATTCCTATCCTACCCCTTAATAATTATAAAAGGTGAGGGTACATAAGTAAATTCTTCTATACTATTAGGCCTATTATATATTGGATTAGTTGCAAGGTCCCGTTACAGGGGGTTGAGCCACCCCTACAATAACATGCATAAAAAGAAAAACCCTCATATTAGGAAGGTAATCCACACACTACAAAACTAACTAATTTTGATCCGATGCCGATCGTATTAGAATCTTAATATCCTATTACTTGGCAAGTCAAAATTATTTCTATCACAGTTTTCGATGCCAAAATTATTGCTAACACAGTTTGCGATGAACACATTGCACACACAGACAGAACTAACACTCGAAATCTCTAAGACTCTTAACAAACTAACAGGAGCTTTTGTACAGCATTTGCAACGTAAGTCACGCACTCCTGGCTGAATTAATAGCCTAGAGAAACGTTAATTTCTCCTCCAGGCTAACCTAGTGGCACTTGACACATACTGCCTCACTTAATTACCTTTTGGTCTAGCTTGTTAATTTACGCTATTAATCCAACCAATTTCTTACCGTGCATATATGGTACTAGGCTACTAGCTACTATCTAAATTTTAACGAACTAGAGTGCATCCACAAGGTATCAATCAAATTTGTGGCCACAGTACTCCAATATCACTCGAATTAAAATCGATGTCGTTGAAACTGAAATCATCACCAGTAGTAGTTATCAGCGAGCTCCAATCGACGGCAACATTTTCGGATCCATCGACGGCGATCCCTCGAGATCCGGATGAGGAGCTGTCATGAGAGTTCTCGGTATGTCCGGTATTGGCGATGACTTCAGCGGTGATGTTCGTGTTGGGCGTCCTCGCCGACGACGGTGCTTGGTGGTGGTGGACCGCTTGATCATGGCCGGACGGATTGAGGGGGCGACGATCGAAGGATCTCAGGGTGCCGGTGCTGATGTACACCCGGCACACGCTCAACTCGTTCCTCAGCTGCATAAGCAGGCAATTACTTCAGCACACATAGATTAATGATGAGCGTAGCATGCATGTGCAAGTTATTAAGTGGTTAAATCGCAACATTAATAATATTAATCCTCATTTTAACTTTCATTTCCATGTAAGGTATATTGAGGAGCATACACTGAGAGATGCCATTGGCTGTACGGCGGCGGCGTCGTCGTCGTCGGCGACGGCCTTGTACTCGTTCATCTTCCACCTGGTCTTGGTCCCCGTGGGCGCGCGGCCCTGGTAGAAGACCATGGTCCTCTTCACCCCGATCACCTTGTTGGCCGAGGAGGAGAATACGCAGGACGGCGACCCCGTGGCCTTCCAGTACCCCGACGGCGTGGTCCGCGCCGGCCTGCCGCCGTGCACCTCCCTCTCCGCCCGCGGGCAGAAGAAGAACCACTGCTCCGTGTCGCGCAAGCTCGCCTCCCCCGCCATTGCTGCGTCACGCATGCGTGTACATCAATAAAGGCCAACATATGAGTAAATTAACCATATATTGCTCTCTCTCTCTCTCTCTCTCTCTCTCTCTCTATGTCTGGAGTTTGATAGAAATATAGAATGGGCTACTTACACCGGAGCTCGGAAGGATGATAGCTGTAGACGTCGACGACGGGGATGACACGCTCGATGATGGGCTTCGCGTTGGCGAGACGGTGGCTAAGGTAGAAGCTGAGCAGCTCCTCTTCCGTCGGGTAGAACCGGAAGCCCGGCGAGGCGAATGGATCGCTCGCACCGCTACTTGCCATCGTTTATGCACACGATCGATCCTTTAATTGATCCACAACGTATTATCGACTGCAATCTATGCGACTATGTATTAATGTTCCTCGATTAATTCCTAGCTGCTTGTTTATTTTCTTGGTGGCGCAGTACGTAGCAATAGCTATATATGAGATATACAAAGAGATATATATACAAGATGGAGCCGATGGAGTTGGTGTTGCATCTAACACAAACTTGACAGGAAAGAGAACACGCTTGAATGGTTTCGAAGAAGTCACAGGTATGGTCAATCGTTCAACCTAGCTTGTTAATTACTTAATTGGCTAGCCTTGCTATGCCAATAGGCTGTGTTCCTTTGGAAGCTGGTGGTTTTTATCTGCAATTTTTAATATGACAGTGGATGACAGAAACGTTGATATAAATGGCGCACTCGGTTTTGTGCTTGAAAAACCATTTAGAGAATCTGTTTGAAGATGTTATTCTATTTCAATGTTTGACTTTTTAATTTTCCAAGAAGTTAAAAGCCAAACACAGGAACCAAAAAGTCAAAAAAAAAAACAGGCCTTAATGTGAGGTGTAACGTGGCTTCATGTGGCTGGCTCCCTCTCACTAGATCGATCTCGCCCTGCGACAATGAGCCAGAAATCATACCCCTAGTAAAGCCGGGGGGTTCCTCGCAGCGCACCGCAGCCACGTCGCCCCCTCGCTCCGTCCGCGCGCCGCGTGCCCCCCCCGGTTTTTGGTACGGCTGGGGGAGGCAAATCCCTCCAGTTTTTTCGAAATTACGTAAAGGTCCTTTTTCCTCGCAAAAAGGCCCCTGCGCCCAGTTTTTTCCCAAAAAAAATTTGGATGGCGACCCGCGAGTTTCCAAAATTACGTATAGGTCCTTATTTACTTACTTACAGGTCCTTGCAGGTCCTCGGTTTTTTGCAAAAAAATCCTTTTGTTTTTCCGAAAACACGTACGGGTCCTCGATTTTTTTTTGGAAGCTCCCTGCGAATTGTCGTCTCTTTTGCTTCGGTTCACACGGTGGCTGGCGTGGCGTGGCGCCACGCCTGCGTGGCTAGTTAAGTATACACATCGCTATCTTGGAATAAGTTTTGGGAGTACATCTGTGCATGACGTACGTCGTGCGACATTCATTATTTGACGTACGTAGCTCTTCTGTTTATACCTGATCGTGCTAGCATACACATGTAGGTAGACGACGAAAATTGTGGAATTTGTAAGTTTTCCCACTAGTGCATGTGGTTTGGCTACATATAATGGGCCTATTCTTTTTCTTCGAAATTAACGGTTTTTGATTTTTACTATAGTACCTAACTTTTAAACGGAGTATTTTCTCAAGACGGGGTCTACAAGTTAAACGATGTATACATTAAAAGCCTAACATCTGTACCAGCTAAAAACACAAATGAGTATCTTTCTCCGTAATATGTACGTAAACAGCCAAATTTAAAAATTTCAGCCAAAAGTCATAAGCCACAGCCGTAACCAAACATGCCCTATATTGTCACCGTTCAATCCTGGCCGTCCCAAGATTTGGCTCTGGCCTAAGCCGTGCCCAAGTGGCGGCGGCGGCGACATGGTTTCCAGGAAGCGGCAACGTTGAGGTTTCCAGCGAGGTTACGGTAAGGTTTTTGCGACGGCAGGAGCATGGCTCAGGGGAGAATAGAGGGGAAGCACACGAATCTCGGAGCGTTTTCAATGGTCACGACAGCGTTTGTAGCCACAAGCAGCTGTGGTTTTGCATTTTCTGAATTTGTACGCTACCGGTCTCAGATTTGGATGATTGCTACGAAGAAAACATCCAGGTGATGTCTAGACACACCCTAAAAAAATTCAGACACGGCTTACTGAAAAGTAGAAAAAGAAAGGATCAAGCTGCCTTGACTAGCTGAGTCAAGGCATGCATTGCAGTCGAGGTAGTCCAGGTCTATGACAAACGCGGGATAGTCCTGTGAACGACAATACAAAGGAGTTTAGTGGACCATGCATGAAGTAATTAATCCGTTTTAGCATGACTACTACTGATGATCAGTACATGCAAAAAAAAAGGACAAGTGCAAGGGATGTAGAGTGGACTCTTTTAGGTTGATGATTCATGGTTTAAATATTTGAATTTAGTCTGTTCGTGAGAGATAATATGCACAGAAAAATAGTCACACGTGATTTTAGCCAATACAGCTGAACTCAGTATACTTTTTACTATTTTCCTGTTGACCTCGTTTTTTAAAAAATGCATTATTTAAAAGTTGGTTACTGTAGATAATACAAGCATAAGCCGATTGAAAGCCGAAGCCGTATTCAATGACCACGTATGAATAAGGGCACTCCAAATGGTGATATTGTCAAGCAATGTCTATGGGATTTCACATTACTTAAAAATAATATTAGATATAGCTTCTTTAATACATAATATCTATTGATGAGCCTAGACAATAAATATTTTTTTCTCTCTCAATCTTCTCTCTCCCTCACACATATTTATTGGATGGGTTTAATACTATGGATACTGCTCTACTCTTTCATACAAGTTTTAGGCATATCTTCTTATTGTTTTTTGTGCTCATGCAAGATGCCATTTCTCTCTCTCTCTCTCTCTCTCTCTCTTCTTAACTCTTTGCCACGTCATATTTTATACGTATGGATAGTTAATTAATTTTATGGACATTACATACGGTGGAGCATGGGAGTGCCCTAACACCGTGTGTGCATGATCTTGTTACTGTTAATTGATGACAGGCTAGTTAGCCGGGTCAAAACTTCAAAGGTCATGGATACGTGTATATGACATGTTGGAGTGCTCCCAACGGTTTTTTGATTTCACATCTAGAATCCATTGAAGTTTGTAAAGTTTAATCACTAATATGTTTTGAATTATCTAGATTAAGTATATAAAAACTATATTATTAGATTCATTGTAAAAAATACTTTCATAATATTATAATTTTATTAGTATACAGTAATATAAAATAATAAAAAATAATGATCAAAGTTATATCTAAAAGGTCTAAAAAAGTTTAATTAGTAAGAAAGAACGGACGAAATAATATAATTTACCAGATGAGATAAAAATGTCGCAACGTACTTTTTTTTAGAGAGGTCACTGCTACACACTTGAGAGAGAATCCATAAAATACCGAGGGAAATTTACCAATCGTACGTACATGCCACCAACACCTACATGGAAATGTCATGTATGCAGGCTGCTCGCCATTACAAAGTCTTCCGTGCTGCTAAGTATGAGACAGACCACGTGGAGGTCACTATATTATGTGATAAATATTTGATTTTGTTTATGTTTTGTTATTAGAGTTTGAGTTTAATTTTTTTGTTATTTACTCTTTAGTTTTTGCCGTCAGGTAAACAATAGTCTGATCGGCCTACAGAAATGGTTTGACTGCTATGTGCAAGTGGTCTGACCAGTCATGGACGGCCGTCTGATCGGTGTTCGGTGTGACTAGGTGTGAGAGTGGTCCAAGAGGAAATGCAGTGTGATCAATTTCTAGTTTGCAGTATGTTCATTGTAGAGAGGTAATTGTTACGCTGCGAGAAGTTTTTAAGAGCGATATGACAGGTCATGTAATGATGGTCTGACTGGAGGTCGTCTAGTAGTCAGATCAGTCTCGCGTTACCGGGAGGTTTTAAGTCGATTTGTGGCGATCTGACCCACTGTTGGTTGATAGTTAGGCCGGCCTCTAGGAAATTGAGTAAGTCGAGTTGGTTTCGGTTGTGTTAGTTTTGGAGTGAGTCCATGCAAGTGTTATTCATGGCGGGAGTCCATGCATCGTAGAAATCTTGACGTGGGTGTCAAGTAGTGTATATTTGCATCGGTTTTATTGACGAGAGTCAAGTGCACACCACTTATGCTCAGGACAATTGCTTATTATTTGATGTGCAGGGCACTTGGAGATTATTATAGTCAACGGCAAGACCAAGGCTAGAAGAGGTGCTCTGAGGCCATGGAGGATGGTGTAAGTGCAGATGAAACATCATCTTAAGCGGAGAAGTACGGGAAAAGATAAGGATCGTGATTAGGCAAGTATATGTATGTGGTGTGCTATTAAACTTAGGCGTTTCAAGTAGTGACAATCTTCAGAGCAGGCATACGATCTTGATAGCAAGTTATTCAGCATGACGAACTCGTGTGATGGTTGCTTCGAGGAGAAGCACCGTGAAGACCAATGGGTGGCAATTGAGGAAATTGACTAACACCGAGTGAAGAAACGGTTTGTGAAACCGTGGTAGTGGCCTAAGTGATTTATGTCATATCTTAGATGATGCAGCGTCTTGTCGGGCTATTGGAGCTATGTGGATATTACACTTTGAAAAGAGTGTAAGTGTGTGTAAGTGTAAAATCTATTTGTGTGTGGGTTACCGGGTTTCCTCAATTATAAGTGGTTTTATCCATTAAGAGTGTGCTAGTTATTAAGGTAATGTGTTCTCTTTGTGTGTTTAGAGAGAGAGGTTAGTATTTTCTTATGTTGGAAGCTTTGTGTGTGCTCTAGGCTTGGAGCTTATCCTCCACGAGGGAGCGGCTATAAATATTCCTTTCAAGGTGAAATGAACATTCAAATTTTGTCCAAGTGAATTGTGCCGTGGAATCTTCTCCTTATGCTTTTGATTTGCTTAGTTTTTTATTTAGATTTCATCTTCTCTTGATCTCTTTTGGTGCCAAGGACATCTGAGAGATGAAGATATATCTTAGATATCAGATTCCATCCATCTAGACATTTTCTATAGAAAATTCTTTTGATTGACCGATTTTATTTTAGAGATGGGTGATTTGGGATTTTGATCTTGAGGGCATTTTGGCTTGAATTCGTTCTATGATCTAACTTGCTATGACATGTGAGAACCCATATAAGGTTATCTAGATCATCAAGGACTCGCCTAGCAAGAATAGATCGAGATTTCTCTCTTTTGGTCAGTTTTGGTGCAACTTTTCTTTTTTTGAATAAAGGTTAGAACTTTGGCATTGATCTTCGCAATCCATGATTGGAATATGTTCTTGACATCCTATGGACGATTTGTACCAAGTTTCATCCTATTTAGATAGTGGTTTAATTAGCCATTTTCTTGATTATGAGCCATGCTGTTTTTTTGCTTCTATTCGGTGAGCGGTCAGACTGCCCAGACTGGTCCGATCAGTGACGTTTGCGGTTAGACCGGCCGAGCGGTCCGTCCGGCCCCTAGCCGGTAGTTAGATTTTTGACTTTTGGTGACCTTGTGATTTTTGACTTTTGGTTTTGGTGAAGTCTATGAGTTCGTGTTTTTCACTGTATTTTGTTGTTAATATCAGGGAAAGATTTTAATAAATCAGTCATCCCCCATTTGACTCACCGTTCCCCGATCGTACACTAAATCTAGTATGGTGTTGTCTGCTGGGAATAAAGAACCAGCCATTTCTGCACAAGCACTAGAAATTGGGATGGCATGCATGCATGCATGTGCTGGAAACACACAGTACAGTTGCCTTTGGACATATCCTTTGTGTTCGTCTGAGTCTTTCCGGTACAGGTCAAGCTGAGATATAACCACATTCGCACGGCAGTTTGGTATGAATAGACCTGCATGTAGGCCGGGTCCCGGACAAAGGAAGATAACGGAGAATAACTGGTCGGGGCAAACAATGCCAGGAAATCAGTGAGTGTGGGATCCTTGATTGAGGTCATCTACATCCCCTAATGACAGGGTCATAGGGAGATGGATGCCTATGCTGTTTGAATCATTGGACATGGACATCCCTGATTTTCTGAACGTTTTCAGTGAGCGAATTGGTCAAGACCTACTGAGCATGTGCAAGAATTACTCGGCGGTTGCTATGACGATGGGAGGGAAAAGACGATGAAGTTTTCATATGCAACCAAGGCAAATTAGGTACTGTTGCTGCATCACCACTGGTTCAGAGGTTAGTGCAGAGCCTGAAATTCTCCATAATTGGTCAGGATTCAGGAACAGCAAATCCAATGGAAGACTAACGACTAGGTCTAAGTCCAATACGTTTCTTGACTTCTTCAGCGCATCGCTTTCTCTAATTTGGAACGAATAATCTGAACTGATTTAATTTACTTCAACTGCAAGTTCAGTCCAAAATCAGACCTGTCCTTTTCTGCCTGCTGCGATTGCCGGTCGATTGGTCTTTCAAGAACGCGTGCATTTGTTGTCCAGAGGACGTACCACAGCTGCATGCTTGCAGGGACAGTGATAGGCTGATAGCTGATAGGTCTTCACTCTTCAACGAATTGAACGCGTTTCGCATCCTTGAGAGCTAGAGGACATACATATCTGTTTCTTGAATTCAAATTGTCCCTGGGTTGATCCAGGGAGGGCATGCAGCTGCGTACGATGATCGTCCATTTGGAATTCTATCCGCTGGACAGACTAATTCAGAAATCAGAAGCGTCATTTTCGCGGGGAGAACGGCGAGATGGACTAACACTTTTTATTCAAGGTGTGGCTAAAGGCACGATGCATTCAATTTCTAAGGTGGGAACAATTGGCTAACAGTCAACTTTGAAGCACACAACCCACAAGTTATGAACTCATGCGTTCAAATCCTAGGAAATTATAGTGAAAAATACACAAAATAACCCATCCAATCTATAGTTAGTTCAAGCGAACAAGGTATCATACCTTTAGACTATACTACAGTTAGCCTCAAGAAACTATGTTATAATGTCATCCCAGCTGGCCTCTAGAGAACCGAAAGATGGATCATGTTATTAGGACTGATTGCAATCAGCACTATTCACCCCGAATCGCCTTTTTAGATGGTCCAAGTGTTGACTGACCATTCCTTCAAGTTCCTGAAGAACGGGCAGCATCTAGTAGCTGTGTAATTCAATAGTCAAGAGATCAATTCCATCGATCTCCACTGAACTTGATATGCAGATGGTTCAAACTAGGTGCATGGTTTGGCCATTTTGACAACTCACTTTCAAACCACAAATATGGCCTGCAGTTTACCATTCATTTAGACATTAAGTCTAGAAAGAAGAAAAATCAGGCAGGCCGGCAACAATGCAATGCGCGCGCGCCCACACACAGAAACCGGAATTACCATAGTTTACACATGCATAGTTTACACACATATCGGGTGAGTTTTTTCGGCTGCGATTGATAATTTATAGTTGTAACTGATGATTTTTTATTCTAGCGTGATCGCTTATACGAATAAACCGGATACCAATAAATCGATAAGCCGCTTTGAAAAAACTATCTCGATAAATTATTTTAAAAATATAACAAAGTAGCCATCTTATTTATTTATTTATTTAAAAAAGCTATAAGTTATAAACTGAAAACAAGAGCCCTAACGCCCAAACTCAAGTATGACTTCAAAGTTCAAGCCGTCCACGCAACGATTTCAAGACGCTTCAGATCAGTAAACACACGCACACCACATAAACAAAAATCATCTAGCTTGGCAGGTAAATAGTGGAATGTGTACTGGAACAGAGAACTTACTTGAGATTCTTCTCACGGAAAAGTAGAAGCGAAATCGAACATTGTTAGGCCATGACCTACGGACCATATTGCTTTCTTTTTTCCTGGCACCCACTAGCAAAATACTAGCAATTAGTGTTAGATAATGTTGATAGATCGTGTATATATAGTGATGATTAATAATTGATATTTAGGTTGTATTGAAATTTATGTTTGTAAAAGTTTCAGACGGCGCCCTTTTGCAAAACTGGAATCAACAGATTTCGATCATGGCAGGTCAATCGTAGCAGATCGACCATTGAAGATCGACAACAGCAGGTCGAGCACGGCAAAACGACCACGGCGGAACGACCTCAGTCTGGATTCGGAGAGAAGTCGAAGACCCTGGAGTTGGAAACTAGTCATAGCTACAGTTAACCGGTCGATGGTCGTAAGCTAAGGGAAACCGGTTGGTGGTCACAGCTACAATACCTAGTCAGTTGTCAGAGGTACAGTGACAGTTCAGTATTCGATAGTCATTGCTACAATACTCGGTTGGTATTCAGTACTCGGTGGTCGGTATTACAGTACTCGATGATCGGTAGTCTGCGCTACAGTATCTGGTTGGTACTCAGTAGTCGGTGATCCATGGTACAGTAACTGGTTGATGGTCGGTAGTTGTAGGTTTCAAGTGCTACGATGCTTGAGTTTCTCAAGTACCCCGAGTAGTTGCGGTTTTTGAGTACTCGTTGGGCCAGCGGTCTAACCTGCCTGTACATGGCGGTCATATCGGTCGTGCTGAGTGGTGTGAGGTTGAAGTTTGGAAAGCGTGAAAATTGAGATCATAGATGATCTGGTTTATAGTTATTGATGGTTAAGGGTGTGGTTTGCGTGTGTAGACTAATGTCGGTCAAGTTGGGAAGAACTTGTGCTTGAAAAATGTTCTTTGGTCTTTGTATGTACAGATTGGGTGTGGAGATGGTCATGCTCGATGACGAGGTGGACCGGGACTAGGATGGGGAAATCTGAGATCCAAGCAATCAAGAATGTCACAAGGTGGTCAGGCTCATGCTAGAGCACGTGGAGATCAAAGATAAATCAGGCGTGGAGAAGCTACGAGAGATGTGGTCCTGATGGCTTATACACATGATGAGTTAGGAGTTATGAAAGGTGTCCATAACTTGGAAGATTTAGAGATTATGAAAAACCCGTGTTTGGATAGGTTTTGGGTCCCTTGATTTTCGGAACGAATAGAGTTTGGTGTCTATGTTTGATGGAGACATGGTTTGGGGCGTTAGCCTATAAAAGAAAGGATAGGCTAAGAGTTAACGTAAGATTTTAGTGGAGTAGATTGAAGAGGCTTTAGTTTTGGCTAAGCTTTTAAGGGTGTTTGTGAGGGTACTTTGTAAATCCATAAGAATCCAGTAGTAAACATCATCTTGAATCAATCTGGTTTTTGATTTGCTCAAAAAGTGCTGGTGATTACAGTTAGATTGAAGCTTATGGCCATGTGCAAAAGTGTCGAATCACTGCTAGGAAAATGGAGAAAATACGAGTACTCAAAAGGGCTGGTTTCTCGAAGGCACAAGTGATCGAGAGGTTCTGCTCCCAGTGTTGAAGATTTCAAGTACGTACAAATTGCCAAAGATCAAAACTAAGCGATTGAGTGAGCGGTCAAACACTGAGTGATCGAGCAAGCGATCGAACAATGAGCGATCAATCGAGTAGTTGAGCACAGAGCGAACGAAACCTTCACCGAGCACTAAGAGATTTCAAAAAACGGAGGCAATCATTTACCCCCTGATTCCGGTGTTTGATCCTACATGTGGTATCATAGTAGGATGCTATGGTGTCAGAGAGGTATGTGAATCGCTCTCCCATACTAGATGGTTCTGATTTGCCTTTTGGAAGTGTTGGATGCAAGCGTACATTGAGGATTAGGGTAGTGATGTTTGGAATAATGTTTCTAGACCATATGGGGTTTCTGTTCTTGTTACTACTTTAAATAAAGCAGATGTTGATTTAAATGCTGAAACTCTCAACTTGCTATTTCAAGGATGAGCATGTTGATCCGTGGTGGCTTGATGGCAATAGCTTGAATTTCCTAGCTTTCTTCTGCATAGACGACACCAGGATGGAGGCAGCCAAATTACTGCGCAGAAGTCTAAGCAGAGACGGAGACAGAGAAATCTTTGCGTAGAGGTCGAAACAGAGACAGAGACAAAGAAATCTAGCTCTAATACCAATGTTGGGTTTTCATAAACCCTAGATTAATTCCATGGAGGCTTTTCAGTCTACCCTCTATTCCTTTGCCTACTCCGTGGTGCCGCTCACAATGCCTAATGAGGCTAGAGGGTAGAGACCTATTTATAGACTCCACTTCCAGGTGTTCCAAAATGACCCACCTGTTTCCGGTATCCCGTGAGACTCCTGAACCATGTCACCAACCACGATCAGACATGCCAGTTTTATGAGTCTAAAATATATTAGTCCCAAGCACACATCTGTGAGTCACGTGCCATGATCAGATTGTTTATGAGATCAATTTCAATCTGATCATGTGGGTCAACAGCCTGCAGAGCCGATCCTGCAAAACAAACCCAGCTATTCCACCCTGTGATGTGCCCAGGTTAAACAAATGCATGCATATCAAATTCCGGTAGACTTGATCTCAATAAATATGTCTACCATATTCTAGCACAGTCGTCCTCGGCACCTCGAGTATTAATTCCTCGAGTTAAATTCCGCATCAAAATGTTCTCTATCACTTGCATCAATAATATGAATAATTCCACATTGAGTAAAATAGACAATAACCATAATAAATATTGAAAGCCACATAAAAATCCCAACATATATCACTTTTATATTTATGATCTTTTGAATAATATATTATTTTGTCTCTTGAATAAATGTCTTTTGTATTGATCAACAAGTATGTGAATTATTTGTGGAACTTTTTATTCATGTTTTGATATTATTCTAAATTATCCATGACCTTATATCATTATGTAAGGTAATTATGATTTATATATCAGTACATATATTGATTAACGATCATATATCACGGATCATGGATGTAAGGATATCAAATCAATAATGTAGACAGAAAACATGGCGTTGGATTTTTTTGAACGGGAACATGGTGTTGGATTTTTTTGAATGGGAACATAGTGTTGGATTGATCTACTATGAGATAATGCGAGAATTATTATATTCTTAATGCAAGTGATGAATTTACCCCTTCTATATAACGAGAGAGATATCTCTGGTCCCCTTGGTGTGGTTAGATTAAGAAAGTGCATGGCTATGTCGAATATGGTTGAGGAGTCAATCACAACTAAGTAATCCACTACAAGTTCAAGTGAATGATCGAGTTATCATCGGATGGTACGCTTCTTGTCTTGAATTCGATCTGTTATCGTGTGGCAAAGGGATCAGTACATGAGTGCTATGTAGGTTCGTCCGATATGATCTTTATAAATATTTAAGAGTCGATGTGTTCGGCTAGGGATCACTACCAACTATGAACCAGAAAGGAGTTTTCAGACCACGGATGAATATACATGAAGCTACAGAGTCACACACTTAATGGGTTAGAACACATCAGTTCAATTGGATCCATTACTAATGGACCAAGTGGAACTCGCACCTTGTTAGGCCCCAAACGTAGCGTTCCACTAAGGGCCTATATTAGAGCTGGGACTTGGGCCGTGCTTTTTTGGGCCAGCCCAAAGCACGGCCGGCCCGGCACGGCCTGACACGTGGCGGGTCGTGTCAGCTCGGCACGAATGGTGGGCTGGGCCGGGCCTGGCAAAACGGCACAGTGGGCGGCACGGCACGGCACGGCAGATCGTGCCGTGCTTGGGCCGGCACGGCACGGGAAGCACGGGCGGCATGGTAGGCACGCCGGCGCCAGCGGCCGGCCTCCTCGGCCTCTACCTCGGCTCCCCCAGTCCCCCCTCCCGTCGACATTCCCAGATTCCCCAATCCCCACAAGCACAATCCATCATCACAGAGCAGACCAGAGAGAGAGAGAGAGTAAAGGGGAAGGAGGCACACCGGTCACCGGAGCTCACCGCAGGAGGAGAAGCGGTGTAGCCGGAGCCGAGGGAAGCATCCCGCACGATGATGAACTCGTCGTTGGCGCCCCAGTCGCCGCCGGCCATCCGCCGCTGGTGGCTGTAGTTGAGGTCGTCGTCGCCATCGCCGAAGCCAGGGGTCGGAGGAGCGGCGGCGGGGAAAGGAGGGGCGGTGGGGGAAGAAGGGGGCGACCGGGGGAGGAGTGGGGCGGCGGCGGAGAAAGGGGCGCGGAGGAGGAGGGGTGGCGGGGGAAGGCGGGGCGGGGGAAGGAGGGGCGACCAGGGGAGGAGTGGGGCGGCGGGGAAGGAAGGGGCGCGGAGGAGGAGGTGGCTGCGAGGAGGAGGCGGCGAGGGAGATCTGGGGAGGAGGGGGCCGCGGGGGAGGAGGGGAAGGAGGGGGCGGTGGGGGAGGAGGGGGCGGCGGGGAAGGGGCGGCTGGGCGAGGAGGGGGCGGCGAGGGAGATCTGGGGAGGACAGGGCGGCGAGGGAAATCTGGGGAGGAGGGGGCGGCGGGGGAGGAGGGGACGGCGGGGGGAAGGGGCGGCGGGGAGATCTGGGGAGGAGGGGCGGCAAGGAGATCGTGGGGAGAAGGGACCGAGGGAGGCGCTGGAGATCGGAGGAGAAATGAACTAGGCGGCGGCGAAGGAGGGTTAGGGTTTTAGATAGTTTTGCGATTTAGTCCTTCAGGTTTTCTGAAATCTACGAATAGGTTTTATCTATTTTGATTTCTTCTATTCTAGCCCTCGTAAATTCTAATTTCATCACGAAAAGATCCTATACATCCGTTATTACATGTATATCTGTATGGAACAGTCCTTAGAATGCCAAATTTAAAGATTGAGCTAGGTTTTGGAGATGTGAATGTGTAATGTATGTATATGTATAAGATGAGGATGGTTGGATCTTAATCTAATGAATGAAAAAGTGACTGAGATATGCTGTGATTTAGGCTGAGTTCATTTTTGCACTTATGATATAAGGTGTCTTTTGTTGTTCTTTATTTTTGCACTTGTGATATAAGGTGTCTTTTATTGTTCTTTATTAAGAAACATCATCATAGAAAAATAATGAGTATTTCCAATGTTGCTCCTCCTTAGGTCACCACCACCGAACCCTAAGTCGCATCCTCACGGCTTTCTTGCTTCTTTGTGTAAAATCGTAGGGCTAGACTGCTGGAGAAGAAGATCAATCAAATCAACATATTCTAACATATATTATAATTTGACAACATAGCTCACCCCCATTGTGATTTTATTTTATGTAAGCAAATTACTACTACATGCGCTTCTAATTCTAACATAGCTCCCTTCACCGATTGCCATTTTAATTCGAGCATTTGATGAGATAACCACCCCACGTATGTTACAATTAACCATTATGTAAACAGAGATAGACTGTTATTGGTGTGTGTATTCCAAGTAGTTACTAAATGTTCCAAAAACTATTTAAAATTGATTTCTTAACTATAGTAAGCTGCACTCATGACTCTCCTTGAGCTTTTCTATTTGATTAGTTGGGCAACCCTATGCTAGATTGTCGGGCGATAAGCTAGATGTCCACGTACGCCACAGTCTAACTTGCACCAAGATATGCATACCATTGGACTAGATGACCAAGTTCGGAGGTGGAATGGCATGAGACAATAGTATCGAATTTTAAGTAGGTTTTTAATAAGACGGGTACAAGAGAAAGGAAGATAGCGGCCACCGCTACCATTGTTGCCGTCGCTTTCGTCGTGTATAGTTACTTTGGGCTGGGCTTGGGCTGGCACGGCACGAACGCCGGCACGGCGGGCTTTGGGCCGTGCTTGGGCCTGGCCGAAGGCGAGGCGGGCCGGCACGGCACGACGAAATGACTGGGCCGAGCCGGCACGGCACGGCCCAATTCCCACCTCTAGGCTATATTAAGAGGCATGGGACTGAATGGTGCATCTTGTACACCCCTACTGAAATTCTAGTCACCACCTCTCACAGGCCCTGCTGTGAGCATTGGTGCTAGCACACCGGCACACGACATTCCTCCTTGTACGTGTGGATTTCATTAGATGCGTTGCTACAACTACGGTGCTGATCGGAACGATCACGAGGAGATAGTTGGCTCATGGAGATCGACTACTTTTCACTATATAGATGCGCTACATTGAACTAAGCTATTTTAACTCCTTTTCCATTGCACTGTGTGTTTATCCATGATCTCTTACTCACATGGTTTTTTAGTTTACGTGGTAGAAATTTTAATTTACGCTAGTGTAGTCTACCATGTATCCCAACCGAAATGATGGATGTTTGGAGTCACGGAATGACAGTGCTAAGTTGCATGTGACTCAACTAAGGGCGGCATGATTCTTCCCACATGCTAGTGAGTGATTCTTTCTATAGTACACAAATTATATGGGAAATTTCTAAGGAATACTCAAGTATTTTCTCACCTTGGAAGTACTCAAATTTTGATCCATCTTATTTGCATTGTGATTCATGCTCTATGTGGCTCTGATGAACAGGCAGTGAGACTTTGGCGGCACTTTGGCTGGGTTAGGGTTCATTAGGGTTAAGGTTGGGTTCACTAGTGCCCTAGGGTAATAGAGAGAGGAGAGGGTGGGAGCAGACTGACAATGGGTGGCAGTGGCCGCGGGAGTTGTGGGTCGAAGGATGGAGGTGGGCAATGGAGGTCTGTAGGGGCGACGCGCTCGAGTGGTTAGGAGACGGTGGTAGATCTGATGGTGGTAGCCGCCGGAGAAAACGAAGAAAGGCGATGGGGAGACTCTCCGGAGAGGAGGAAGGAAGGGGCAGCGTAGAGGAGAGCTCGCAGCGCAGGGAAAGGATGCGGTGGTGGTCAGGGCAAGGTGTATTCGATACCCTCTAGCAAAAAAAAAAAAGCTCACGTACCTCGAATTATACTCGCATGTATCCATGCATGAAATCTATTGATCTCAGCTCTATTTTATCGTGCCTTTACTCTTCAGACGTACGATTGATAACATATGCATGCTAACTAGCTATCCTACACACAGACACCGTGAAACGAAAAAACCAATCCAACATTGCCCATCCAATGGATGTACGTTAAGCGTCGCCATTAGTCTTCTAATCCTATTGTATTATGTAGTATTAAGTTGTGGAGAGAGAGAAGATTCCAACTCAAAATTTCAGCCCTAAATACTATGAGGAGATCATCTGCAATTCCACGCCTACATACGTACTCGAGTCAAAGCCAAGCTGGCGAGACCATCTATGCAGAGAGAATCCCATCTTGTCTTCCATATATACGTCGTCGCATAGATCATGGGCGTCGGACGAAGCAAAAGTACTCGCGCGGCGGCAGAACGCGGCTCGCTCTGGTCGGACCTCCCGCCGGAGCTGGCGGGCCTGATCCTGTGCCGGCTGCTGTCCCACGCAGACCGCGTCCGCTTCGGCTCCTTCTGCCGGCAAAGGCGTCTCGCCGCGCAACAGCAGCGTCCGCTGTCCCCGGCGCTACCGTGGCTCATGATGTACGACGGCACCTGCCAAAGCCTCCCGGACGGCGAACTGTGTTAGCTCAGAAAAAAAAGACTCAAACACACACTTCTAGATACAATGAACACCAAGGAAAACACACACACACATGTAGTATTCTATCTTGTTGTTCACTGCTCTAACACTGCAGCGTTTTCTTCTCTTATTTATACAATGCATGTCGTGGCCGTTGCAGTTCCCTACATGAAGCCCTTAATTACTTACATGCAGCCCTTAATTACTCTAAATACTGCTAACAGCCATGCATTCAACTGAGAAACGAAAACGCACAAGATCATTAAATCACGCCAACATGCAACGTTACTAGCTGCCGGTGAACTAAATACTAGCACTTACATGCATGCATAATTAAAGATTTCTAGCTAACGTGCAGAGGATTACTAACAAACTGCACCGCCTCCCGGCCTCACGTTTCAGCCTTGCAGCAGCTCCTTCGGCAGTTGGCTCTTGCTCCATCAGCGCAGCCCTAAACCTCACTGTTAAGGAGATAGAGTTGTATTAGGATATAGAGTTTGTATTCTATTCTATATATGCCTTATCTCTATGTGGCATATCCTCTTGTACTCTCCTATATATATGGCCCTTTGGGTCTCATATCAATACACACAATATTCATAACATGCTATCAGAGCAAGGTTGAAACCCTAATCTCGATCTACTTCCGATCTACTTCCGCTGTTGCTGCTGCCCCCGGAAGGATCGATCTTCTCTCCCGGAGGCGGCCATCTTGATGGGGCGGTCACCTCATTGAGCTGCGCCGACCCATCGTTTTCTCCGCTCCCAAAGCCGGCTACTGGGAGCCGGCCGTCGCCTCCACGCTCGCCGGGAGAAGACTCGGACCAGAGCCCCCAGGCCAGCCAGGCCGGGTGGCCACTACACCACAGCCACACTGGCCGTCGCTGGCCGGCCACCGTCGCCGCCTCGGCCTACGTGCTGCCCCGGCCTGTGCTGCCTCCAGCTGCGCCACCGTCTGCACGCCACCGGTTTGCGCCGCCCGCTCCTCGGCGCCGCCCCAGAGATGGCCGTCGTCGCTCAGATCCGACGTCAACCCGGTCGCCGCGCCCACCCCGAGCTTGATCCGGCCGCCGCCGCCTCGGATCTAGCCGCCGCTGGTCTAGCACCGCCTGGATCCGCCCACTCCTTGCCGGATCCGTCAGATCCAGCCGCCTCCACGCTGGATCCGGCCGCCATACGGCCGCTGCTTGGCCTTGGCCGCTCGAAGCCGCCGCCACCTAAGGCCGCCCGCCGCCTCCATGATCGAGGCCCGCCTCGGTCGCCTGAGCCCGCCGCCTCCACGCCGGATCCGGTCCTCTCAACCGCGCCCCCGTCCAGATCCGGCCTCGCCTCGCCGCCTTCCACAGCCGCCGAGCTAGGATCCGGTCGTCGCATCCACCACCTCCCTCGACGCGCCAAGCTATCGCCGCCTCTCCATGCCCGCGCCTCCACGCCCGTGCCGCCGCCTTCGGGCGCCGCCTCCAGGCCCTTGCCGCGCCAGCTCGCCCTCCCGACTGCCGCCGTCCCCGAGCTCGAGCTCTGCCCGGTCGCCCCCGACCCCATGCCGCCAGCATCTCCCTCCTCCGGCAGAGAGAGACGAGAGGGGTGAGAGGCTGGAGAAGAGTGAGAGATCGGGGACGGGAGTGAGGGAGGAGGCGTGAAGAGACAGAGGGGAGGGGGTTTTGAGAGAGAGAAGGGGATTTTTGAGGGAGTGGGATTTTCTTCTGCTGATTTCTTTTAGTCAGTCTTCGGTTATTTTTCGTGAGTCTTTTGTCACGTCTACCCAAGTCCGTAGTTTCTAATCTTTCGTTCTATCGCGTCTATCCAAGTCCGTAGTTTCTAATCTTTAGTTCGTTCAAGCCGTGCGAGTCCACAAATTTATTGTCAGTCATAGAAGTGTAGGAATTTTTCTTTTGCATGGCAGCAGCCGCCGCTCTACTCTCTGAGCCGTGTGCAGATCGTAGAAGTCATCATGATGCCGCCGCTTCTCTAGCCGCCGCCCCGAGCTTTAAGGCCGCCGCGCGTCTTCTGCACCTTGTGCACTGCGTCGCCGCCTCTTGGGCTTCGATCTGCGCTGTCATGCTTCTATCTATTGCTCTTCGGCTTGATTTAATAGTTTATTCAAAGGCTGCACGCAACGACGACATCATCAAGACTCGGACTTCGGTTTTTTTTTCTTGTTTTAGTGTTTACTCCTTTTTCAAATGCAATGCTATTGCATACGCCTTGCATTTGAGGGGGGTGTTAAGGAGATAGAGTTGTATTAGGATATAGAGTTTGTATTCTATTCCATATATATCTTATCTCTATGTGGCATATCCTCTTGTATTCTCCTATATATGGCCCTTTGAGTCTCATACCAAAAACCTACCAGATCGTTGCGTTGAACCTGCCAATTATAAGCACCCTACTGACCCACACAGTCTGCATCCCATTGATTATAACGTAAGCAAAATCGTTGTATGCTCGTCCGACCTCGTCGCTGCGGCCATCAACCTTCCCGGCGTATATATATAACAGAATTGCATTTTGTCGGCCGGGTGCGTCCTTATGGTACATGAGCCCACCTGATGATCAGTGGAGGTATCGTATGTTCATGGACGTCGCCTTCTACGATGGGAAGCTCTACGCTGTTAGCAACAGAGAAGATCTCTTTGCCCATGAGTTCATCGAGGACAATGCTGCCCAGCTGGGAACCGAAGATAATCAGGACGATGCACCCAATGACGTACGTCATCGTCGGAAAGGATATGCGATATCTCGATCGATGCTCATGGTAAATCGGTACCTCGTTACATCCTACAGTAGGCAGCGCAGCGGACGAGGGTTCTACCAAGGTGAGCACTGTGCCATATACATTCCAGGTGTTTGAGGCAGATTTCGGGATGTCTCGTGGTTGGAGGTGATGAAGAACTTGAGCGACCGGATTCTCTTTGTTAGCAAAGATTGTTCCAAGGCCTTTTACACATTGGATTTTCGCCATAATGTTCAAAGGAATCGTATATTTTTTTTTGTTGATAGTGGTGCTCGCCGTCGTTTCTACGAACAAAAAGGCAAAATTACAATTTGCAACAGCGGCGTGTTTGATTTGAGGGACGGCACTATTGATCCAATTAACATGAACGGAAGGTGCGACGGAAGTCAGCTGAGAGGAACATGGTTCTTCCCAAGCGATTGAAAGCTGGTGTTTGTGTAGGATAATGAATTATTGTCACAGTGAACAATATGCTCTGATTTTCTTTCTCTTATTTTTAAGTTGAATACTTGAGAATTGAAATACTCTCTTTTGTTAACTGCTGTCTACTGATTAACAGCATTTTGGATGCTCAGCTTCTTGGACATGAACTATGGAGACGATAAATATTCTCCAAAACAAAAGGTGTAATGTCCTCTTCAATAAAAAAAGGAAAAGGTAATGCACTGCAGATTCCTAATGGGCCTGGAGGTATGATTAAATTTCCAGAGAATTGGACGTAGTCGGGTACACGCTTGGCGCTCCTATCCTTTGCTTGAAACTTCATTCATATCCGCAATCGGCTGCTTCTATGTACAAGCCAGTTTGTCCAGGCCGTCGTCATCTGCAAAAGATAGCTTTCAAACGTTTGCGAGTAAGGTTTTCCCACCACATGCACTACCTTCGCCGTCCAACCCACCCGAGATTCTCTCTCCTTCCTCTCTCTCTCTCTCTCTCTCTCTCTCTCTCTCTCTCTCTCAGCTTCGGCCTGAGCCACGCCCGCCCTGAGTCGCGCCCGAGCGGCGGCCGGCGAGGTGTTGCGGTGGCAGCCTGCTTCTGGTGGCGACAGCGGTGTGGCTCAGGGGAGAGCAAGGTTTAAAAATCGGCCGAAAATCGTTTGATTTTCAGGAAAACCGGTTTTATTTGAACCCCTGGTTAAATTTCAAATCGGGAAAAAAATTGGATTTGCTCATTTTTTACCAAATATAAAGGAAGTTCATAACAACATTAAAGTATAAGTGCGCATACGCCTTGCAGGTAACCTCCCTTGCCCTGGAAAGAGCAGGACATGTTTTCGAACCTCCAAAACTGCACCTTCAAGTCTTTTTCATTTTAACCCCAAAAAATCCAAATTTTGATTTAAAATTTCGGCCAAAATTGGATAAAATTTTTCAATAATAGGTAAAAACCGGTTCTATCGGTATCCTCCAGTAAAAAACCCTGGGCAAGAGCACAGTTGAGAGAGCGGAGAGAAGAATCTCAGCACACGGATCTCGGAGCGCTTTCAACTGCTTCATTCACGTTTTGGTGCATGTACGGCTGCCATGTGTGTATATACACACGTATGTATGTTTACATACATATATACATATACATACATACACACACATACATATACAGCTACGCTATTCTGCGCCTGCGCTCACCGTACGCGCCGGAAAGTTACTGTCGTACGTTAGTAAAGTTATTATTAAATACATATAGAGTTACTGTTAGTTGTGTAGTGTTACAACTGACAGTAACTCTATATGTGTTTGGCAGTAACTTCACTCACACACGGCAATAATTTTCCGGCTCGTATTCTACCACTTTCACACAAAATAATAATACATACATACGTACATACATACATACAGATACATACATACACACACACATACACACACGACTGCACTATTCTGCGCCTACCGCACATTGTACACGCTGAAAAGTTACTGTCATGTATGAATGAATGAGTGAAGTTACTGTCAAATACATGTAGAATTACTGCCAGTTGTGTAGTGTTACAACTTGCAATAACTCTACATGCATTTAGCAATAACTTTTCGACGCATATTTTACATTTATGAGCAAAATAGTAATTATATACATATATATATATATATACACGATGTTTGTATCAGATGTTTATTCGATTCGTAATCGAATCCGAGAAAAAATATGGATGCGTATATGGTTTAAGCGCTATCCGATCCGTATTCGATCTGTTTTCACCCCTACCCTTAGGTTCCCTCGGAAGCCATCACACACGTCGTAATTGCTCACTGCTGCCAATTCTCTATTCGAGGCACTGTAGCTCCATCGAGAGGAAGCAGACGGCCGAACAGTAGTCGGCCATTAGCCACACAGTAGCAGCCTAGGAACTCAAAACCGGCCGAACCATTCCACGGGCCAAGCCCAGCATTGAAGCCGCTGTTCACCGACCTGGCCCAAAACTGTAGCTAACTAATCCAATATCGTTCATAGCCCAGTTCGATTACTGTTTCAACCCAACTCATTGCTGTCATTATCTGTTATTGTTCTAGAATCGACCCATAGTGAATAGCGTTGAACCTGTTACTATTCACCAAAAAGCTCAATAGCATATTTATATCTGTTTTGACCCTGTGAAGCTTAATCTCAATACCATTTAGTCTAAATAGACTCCGATAAACCCTAGCCAAGCCCAAAAAAAAGGAAAAAACAAAATAAATGGACAAAAGCCCAATTAGCATGCCTACAACCGTTTTAACTATCTCAACCTCCTGAGGACCATGCTCAGTTCCATTTTGCCAAGCTATACTCCACTAAAACCTAAACCAGGCAAAGTTCAAAATGGTAACCTAACCTTGTTCACAACTAGAGCTGATATTATTCCAATCCGAAACTGGTATTATCCTAGACTTATCACTATTCACAGAAACCCATTTAACCCAAATATAGCCATTTCGACCGTCTTGAGCTCACCTAGCCCATTTCTAACTCCATTCAGCCAAACAAAGTGTAGCCTAAACCCTAATCACCCAAACCCATTTCATTTATGTCTTTTGGTTACTTTATTGTATTTTGTTCCTAGCTTGCATTCTGCAAAGCAAAGAACTTATTTGCATTCATTTTTCTATGCTAGTATTTGGACTCAGCAAGTTGGTCAACAGAAGAAATACATGGTCAGCAAAAGAACTACAAGAGCAATTAAAGTAATCGAGAACAAGCCTGAAGTCTATAAAGAAAAGACTGAAGACATCAAAAAAGGATGCAAGTCCTTATATTGATCATGTTGAACCTAGTTTTTGAATGCAATATTTTACTTTCAAATACAAATGCATGCTTGCCATTAGTATGTATATAGATTTTCTAGCTACACCATACAATGATACCTTTTATCTCCCATTTTTTGATATTACCTTTCTCTTGCCACCATAGGATTCTCATAATAGTAATATTACCGGATCATGGTTGTACTTAGATATGCTTTAGAGGTAAAATAAATATGACACAAACATTGCGAACTAAAACTTGAAACATGATAATGGTAGTGGTAACGTGGATTACCACTAGAAATAGGGAATGTGTTATAAAATGGTTGAGACTTGGGCAAATGATTGATTTGAGATCGGAGCAAGTGTTGCCTGAGGTTTGGATGGTTGGTTTGTCTCACCTGAGTCGATTAAGAACCGAATATATGTGTGCTCATTTCTACACAAAATCGTATAGCCACAAGTCTGATATAGAACAGACCTGGCTAACCAATTTTCTTGGTTCAGCATGGACTCCGCGAATTGGGGATGACCTGCAGGGTCATTTCCCAGGAAAGATAGGATAGGAGTGAACCTATAGGGGGTCATTGCCCAGGAGAAACTCAAAAGGTCCTTGCCCTTGGAGAGTGCACTTGACCGATGAACTAACAACGAGGGTCACTTAGTGCTGAGGGTTCATACCTTCAGAGTAGGAGAAAGCATCAAAACTAAGCATGGTAAAGGTTTTGTTATGATTACTCAGTCGCACACCTATGGAAGCGTGTAATAGCCAATATTATGGGATAATCATATCTTATGGGTAAAGTTATACACCTCTGCAAAGTGTTATAATCTATTCAAATAGCCATGCCCCCCAGTCATGGGCAAAGTGTGAAAATACCACAGTGTGTATTTTTCATAAAATGGTTCTGATTAATGAGGGTATAGACCTGATATGGTGGTATGGTAAAGGACATGGACTGAGGTTCATGAACTGGACATGGTAAGTAATTGTGAGGGGAGTTGCCCCCACAAAGATAATTGATATTGGACATTTTGATTTTAGTTAGAAATGTCTAGGTCATAGGTTTGGAAACTAGTTATGATATGATATTGACAAATTGGCTTCACACGAAGGAAACATAATGCCACCCTTTTGGTTAAGCCTTGCATATAGATAATAGCACTATAAATGCATTCTACTACAGGGAATTGTTGAGTACCTAGTATACTCAGTCTTGCTTATTCTCATCACAATAGATCCCAGAAGAACAAAGAATAGTTGAAGCTTATGTGTTAGAGTTATGACTGCACTCAAGCGTTCCTATGGGGATTTTCTTCGGTTCTTTTGAATGTAAGTTAAGTTTTGGGCTTGGACGCCTGTTAAATTTCTAAAGTTGATCATTAAGTCATATTTTAATCAAGTTAACCCTTTTAAAATGATCGTGAGCAGGCATGATACTCTTTCTATCTGTAACTGAACTCCTGGGCTGTTGAGGAACGTACAGTGACCTTGTTCTAAAAAATGGGGCTGTTATGCAAATCATAGTTCAGTTCCTCAAACATGGCCCGTGTCAGTGACTCTGATAGATCCATAGTTCCATACCATCAACGAGTGATCAGTAATCACGAAAATGCAAGATATCGACTTGTGGCGAAGGGAAACGGTAGGTGACAATAGAGTCCCAGGCCTTCGAGCATATGCTAGGGTGATCAATTGGTGGTTACTTCCCCAGTTCCCCCCGGCGATGGTGTTGGCTGGCTGCTCTGCACCTCTGCCTTTGTTGTGCATGTGCACGGAAGAAGCCTGGTTATTTAGAAGAAGGAAGAAAAGAAAAAGGAACCTCTAGGATCAATTTATGTGTTTATTTCATTTGCTCTGTTCCACCACACTCATGAGCGAGCTGAGAAACCCCAAGATGCCCACATGGGCCGCCAACTTGGTAATCTCACTGCACCGCCCCACTTTGCCCTTTTTCTGCCTACTTGCATAGCTGCTCTTCACTACTCCCATAATCGCCAACACCATATATATACCCACTGCTCCGCAATGCCACCCCGCTGCCGTGCACGTTGCCACCTCTTCCAACACCACCCTTGGTGTCATCCGATCGATGTCGTGCCATTTCTTGATGAGCATGTCCATGACACAAGCCACGTGGAGGCTATGGCTTTTGCACTGGCTCTGGTAGCTCCATCTCTAGCACAGCTACATGCTGCCACAGTTGGCCGCATCGAGGACATGTGGATCAAAGCCACAGGAGTGGCAATGGTAGAATAGAGTAACTGACCCTGGCTAGTATGCTAATGCAATGCCTGCAAAAACACAAGGTCTGATGGACCATGTGAGAGGGTCTAGTATTGTGTTGTGACAAACCATTATAATTTGGGAAGGTTAGAAATTTGATTTACAAATTTGTCAGAAATTTCTAGACGGTTTCAAACTTGGTGGTCAAACATGGGTTGAAGGGCAGTCCAACCAGATTTCCCTAGCGGTCAGGCCGACACCCATTTCTGGTCCAATCAGATTCTGTCAGCAGTCTGACTGCTACAGGGGTACGGTCAGACCGGCTGGAAAGTGAGCCTCATCCAAATTTTTTATTCTTATGGTTTTGAGTCGTGAGATGAGTTTGAGTGACTTAGGTTTAGGTTTATGTGTTGCATGATACATGTTACTACTAATGTGGGTAATATTGTGAAAAATATGTGTCTGAAAATGGTTTCTTTGTCTTTGGATGTGCAACAACACTTGGAGTCAACCATGATCAACAACGGGGATCAGGGCTACACTCATGGAGGATACGAGACCCATAACGGTAAAAGATAATGGGTAGGGCTTAAGCATGGCAAGAGAAAGGAAAGAAATATTAAAGGGAAGTTCAAGCGATGGGTTACACCATATGGCTTGGTCTGGTGCAAGTGAGGCATGGTCTAGTGGAATCGGAGTGGGAGAGACTTGCTGACGTGTTGCAAGCCGGTGGTGCACCTGCACGTAGCTATGGCGATTGTTTGTAATGGAAAGAGATGACCGGGTCAAGAAAGAGTATTTGGTAGTTTAACCAAAATACCAAAGTTACCTTGAAGCAAAACCGTGGTGCTTAGGAGAGTGGTTTAGTTCAAGGGGAAGTTGAGAAGATCAAGTTAGATCAAGACTAAAAGCCTCAGCAGATTCTGGCATATGCGCTTTGAAAACCATGCATAAGTGTCGTGTGTGAGTTAAAATCTGTGTGTAGGGTTATCAGGTTTCCCCCATTGTGCTAAATGGATAACATCCACTAAGGGTTAGATGTGGCTAGCTAGCACATCTATTTAACAGGTTGGGATGGAGATTGTAATTGACCATCCAACCATTCTCTCTTGAGACTATATGTTCATGAGTTCTAGGGTTAGGGATTGAGAGAAGTTGAGTACAGTGGTGTGCTCTCTTATCCTTCAGGTAGAGTGGCTGTAAACATTCATTCTCAAGTAGCAATATATCAATTTTTATTCATCTCCATAATTTTATCTTATATTGATTGATTTACTCTTGATTTGGTTAATGTTTCCTCTTCTTTCTTCCCTTCTTGATCTTATTGTACCAAGGACATATAAAAAATGAAGATAATTTCTAAAAATCAATCTCTACCTATCTAGACACTCTGATAGTAAGTTCATGAAAAACCCATATTTGTTTGATTTTGGCCTCACCAAGTGATTTCGTGATTTGAGAGTTTTTTGGGTTGATTTATTTGGTGATATTATTTGTTGTAATATGTGAGAGTTAATCTAAAGTCATCTTGGCCATCTTCTACCTACGAGCAAGTTGTATTCGCCGTTTTCGCGTTTTGCCTGATTTTGGTGCAATCTTGTTTCAATTCAAAAAAGGACAATACTTTTATATGGGTTTCTACAATCCATGGATGGAATAAATTTCTAAGACCTTAAACAAGTTGTGTGTAAAGTTTCATAGTAATTGGGCTTGTAATTTAGAAGTTGCACTGCTTTTGGGTCACGTCATCTAGGTATGGATAGAAGACGGTCTAACCCCTAGGTGACTGGTCTGACTGGCATGCCCCTAGCGGTCTGACCGCCCAAAGGTTAGACCAATGACTGCTGGCGGTTGAACCTCGAGGGTTTGGTGATTTTCATATTTTGATTCCTTGAGATTTTTTTTATTTGGGACTTTGGCTGTGGATCCTATTCGTTGTAACTCCTTAGTTATATGATAGGATGATAAAAAATACTCAAGGGAAAATTTTGGACGGTTTCATCTACTCTCTCTGTTGTCTATTCGGTCCCACAAGACCAAAGAGAATTTCTTCAAATATGCTTGAAATGTCAGAAATTGGGTATAATTGAATGTCTGAACAATCAACTTCAATCCGTACTCCCCAGTTTTTGTTCATACGATTGAATTCGTCCCGGAGCAACCGATCCATCAAGGATGTGCAAGAACGCACTCCCTAGTTTCTGCCACAAACATGCAAAGACACAGTACTAGACATTGTCTTTCGTTTTATGATTTGTCAGCTTGAAAACTTCATTTATACAAGGAACCCGACAGAACATAAGAAAATGGTAGCTTATAGTCCTGTTCTTTTCGGTTTCTAAAAGCTGTTTTTTGGCTTTTCTACGGTACACGTTTTTAAACGGAGTATTTTTTTTCAAGATAGAGTCTACTAGTTAATTGTGATGCATACTTTACTGACTTCATTTATATCGGCAGAATCTATATATGAGTTTCTATTACTCTGTAATCTCTCGTACAAACAGTCTAAAAATCAAAACCGCAGAAAAAAAAGAACAGACCCTCACTGAAACTTCGTCACAGCCGGCCCACTTTCTTAGAAAGCATCCGTCACCCCAATTGAAATCGGGATGGGCTGCACATCGGTAGTAGGAGGTTCAGCTACAAGTGGTACAATCCTGTGTTCGTCTGAAAAAAAACGAGCACAATACTGCAGATTCCAGCATGTTTTCAAGTTTCAAACCTGAACCTTTTGGTGGTCCTTTCCACACAGCCCTTGTATGTCAATGTCAGTCCTCCCTTTAACTTTTAATCTTAATTTGCAACGCCAAATGCATCAGTCCTCCCTTTAACTTTTAATCTTAATTTGCAACGCCAAATGCATCACAGATTCCAGTACTACTTTGCATGGTAGCACTCCAAAGGTAGCAGACTAGTATGAAAAGAGGTAATTAACTAAAAGAACGAGAAGGAGCTTTATTCCTAACACATTGGTCCCGGATAGCAGAAACCGTAAAAGTGGCATCGATTAGTTGGTTGCCCGTGCATGTCTCAGAACTCAGAAGGATCAGAGAGCCCGTGCCGCGTTTAGCCTGGAGCAATAACACCTTTCGGATAACCAACAGAGGCTGTACTACGTTTCTATATCCTGCTGTTACTTCCGAAGGAATTATGTCCTGATACTGACATATTATGCCGATACTCCTCTAGTGTCAAAGTTCGGCCATTGTCTTGTTTATTTGAGGACCGGTATGGCAATAGAGAGACTGAATGGTGTCTTTAAATTTTTCTTAAGTATCCATCGATCATTCACTCCGTTTCTTAATTTCTTCTTGATCTAAACCACTTTATTAAGCGCCATGATTTTAATCTAAGATAATCTTTGATATTTTGGTTAACTTACCAAAATACTCTTTCTCTACCCAATCTTTATCTTCCCTTGCAAGCAATCACCGTGCTCACCACGTGTAGATACATCACTGGCTTACCACATGTCGGCAAGTCCTTCTCGTTCCAGTTCCACCGAACCACGCCTCACTTGGACCGACTAAGCCATATAGTCCAACCCATCACTAGAACTTTCCTTCAATATTTTCTGTCGTCCTTGTGCCATGCTTGAACTCAGCCATCCTCACCCGACATCCTTGATTATTCTAGGCCTCAACTCCTCCATGAGCGTAGCCTCGATCCTCACCGTTGACCATGGTTGACTCCAAGCATCTCTACACACCCAAAGACCAAGAAATCATTTATGGGTCTAGCTCTGAGTCATCCAAAATCCCCCCTGAGTTCATGCCTAGTGCAATGGTAAGCCGTCCCATGAGAAAGAATTAGTGAGATCATTTTTTTGCTCAAAAAGGGATCATATTGAAATTTTCATTTTTAGTTCAAATACAACGAGGTACTCCTTAGTCCGTAAGCTATACCCGACCTGAGCCATACAAGTTTAGGAGAAGTAAACTCAAGTTTCAATAAAAAAACTAATATATTTCAATCTAAAGCTCAATTTTAGATTCTAAACTCTACTTAACTTACTTGATATGGCATGAATCATATGGTGATCACTATAGCAAAACTAATCATAATATCCAACAAGACATGTTTAGTTCAAAATTTTCATATTTAAACGAACTAGTATAGCTAAAGCTAAGCTACACATAAAAAGATATGATAAATTTAGTAAACTAGCACAAGACATGGCAGGATGTAAAGCGAGGTATCATGTCACACAAGGATAATAGTCAAAACTCCATGTGATTATTTTACAATGCAAGTCGCTGAAATTAAATTTGCATTGTGTAACAATGGCTGCAAAAGAAGTCAAACTCCCCCTCAAAATATGCCAAAAGGACTAATAACTCCCAACTCTCCTCGCAAAGAAGTAAAACAAGAAGAATTAAGAGCCTTAGTAAAAATGTCTGCAATCTGGTGTTCTGACTCTATGAAGTAAAGCAAACATCATCCTTCTATACATTGTCTCTAAAGAAATGATATCTAATGTTAATGTGCTTGGTCTTAAAATGTTGCACCAGGTTTTGATAATATTTATGGCACTAGTGTTGTCATAGAAAAAAGTAACACTATCTAAGGCCAAGCTATTGTCCCACAAGTAGATAAGATCTAGAGAACCTATCCCACAAAGTAGATAAATTCCAGAGAACCTGAGAGTAACTACTAACAGTAGCTATATACTCCGCTTCTATAGTGGATTGTGCAACAGAGGACTACTTCCTAGATGACCAAGAGATAAAGATGTGACTAAAAAGTGGCATGCTCTAGAGGACTCTTCCTATCTATTCTATAGCTTGCAAAATCAGCATAAGAAAAAGTGAGAAGAGAGAGTGCAGAATCAGAAGAATACCATAATCTAAAATCAAGAGTGTCCTAAAGGTACATGAAGATACGACGCATTGCTTGACGATATGAGGCACGAGGGGAAGCCTGAAATCGAGCTCACAGACATACAACAAACTGTATGTCTGGCCTCGAAGCCGTGAGGTAGAGGATAGAGCTGATCATGTCGCGGTACTCCTTCTGGTCCACGAGCTCTCTATCCTCATCAGGATCGCAGTAATTGAAGTAAATATGAGCTCATTCAGCATCCACATGAGCTGCTGCACGAGACGAGTGCAGAACGGAATCGTTGAGACAATTTTTTTCAGCAACTCGCTTCTCGCCTAGGCTCTGATACCACTTGTTACAACTTTGATCCCTGGAGAAAACACACACATCGCAAATAAACTGAGAGAACACGGAAGAAATTTCTGAATTTCTTTATTCTCTTATTTGCTCCCCTTTTTCTTGATTTTCTCTTGCTTTTCTTGCATACAAAACTGGGTACAAGCCTCCTAAATAATAGGCTAATACTCTCATACTTCTATTCCGATTCAGACTTCAAGTTGTACTCAACTTCATCTTGAGTTACATATGGAGATGGACTCTACTATGTTTTAAACTCTAAGTTAAAATTATTTATAACATGGCAGATAGTCACAATTCGGCGGTAGCCTAGTAGAGTAGCAAATATAGCTAGGTTTGACAGCGTAGAAGTATGACAGGCCAGGAATTGCTTCTAACAAACAGAACAACACAGTGCGAACAGGACTGGAATTGCTTCTAACAAAAAGAACTCAGTGCAGCAGTTTTTGGTGGCGATCTCACTGCAGAAAACCGACATGCACGTGGATGTTTACACCAAACAGGAGAAAGTAGTACAATGGAATCATTTTCTGGTTTATTTTGACTTTAACTTCTAATTTCTGATTTATTTTTTATCATTCATAACTTTTGTTTTTTTAGCTTTTTTACCAGTTCTTTTTTTCCATATTCGTTTGCATTGTCCGTAATGAGTTAACATATTTTTTATTTTTAAATTTTTTAAAATTTAATTATACTAAATAAGCCACCGTCAGCTATAGTATAATTTCAACTAGCTACAGTATAATTTCAACTATAAGCTACTATTTTCTTAGTCTAAATAAGCTTTACCTAAGCTTTGTGAGAACATTCTGATGTATGCCACCGTAGTCCTAAACTACTAGCTCCTGGTGGCCGGTACTTAGGCTGGTTGGTGAGAAAAGAGTCAAATAAAAGCTTATCAGTGTGAGTATTCAGGCTGCTTCACGCAATTGCAAGACAGCTCAAGGCGCACTCTACATGGCATTTGTTCAAGATTTAATACCATTATTTTCAGAGGGAGACTCCACTGTTGCTTTGTTCAGAAGGATGGTAACTGATGCCAAAATCGCGTGAGGTATGTTTTGGACCTTCAGTTACCCCAGGCCTCATTCTAGGACAGAAAATGATAGGAAACTGCTATACAAGGTCAATCTAAGACTATAATATGCAATTGTTTCGTTGCAAAACAGTGATGGCCAAGTTGTGAGAAATTTATCTCTTCTTTGCTGTCTAGTCACCCAGTATTTAAAATGAGAAGCCGCTCCAATATTAATGCTTGTACTACTAGTTTATAAAAGGTTTAATTCTTGACTTAGACTAATGTGATGGCACGACGGCAACCATGGTTCACTTTATAGCTGTCTCGAAGTAGACGCAGTCTTTGCTGAAGGGCAGTTCAATGCGTTACAAATCCAGCCCATGCATGCATGCTGCTTTGGCAAGGATTAAATGCATCAACTTAAATTTGCTGGCATCTTTAGTTAGCCAAATAAATGGCCAAACACCAAGTTAAAGACTTCATCAGCTCTTGTTGGCTGTTGGGCCTGTTCTTCAGAAATGCTACTGTTGGATCATAAACTCGAAAACTGAAGCTTATTTCTGAACTCCTTTTGCTGTCAGTTAAAAACTACTGCCAATTCTCAGGCGAGCACATGCCCAGAACGTGATGGGGGGCAGAAGAATCCTATGTCTTCTTCATTTCTCTTGTTAATGAGCTAGCAGATCTTGTCTCAGCATAATGGATAGCCTTCAGTCCTATATCCTCTTCATTTCTCTTGTTAATGGGCTAGCAGATCTTGTCTCTGCCACCTGAAAATTTATTGTCTCTCTCTCATCAGGTAATGAATAGCACGGCGTCTTTCTCCTCGCACTTTCACAGAAAGGAGAATGTCCAGATGAAAAGTAACAAAATGCCTTCGAAATTTCAACTTGGTTTGCCAGGCCAGAAAGTTGTAGAATTCAGTGTTCAGTGGGGGCCTTATTTATTAAGTTGATGAACAACGTGACATTTATTAAGATAAAAGGTTTGCTCCACTCGAGTACTGAATTTTATCATTTTTATGCTGAACGGACTGCTTTAAATACATATCAATTCAACATGTCAATGACAAACCCTTGCACAAAATATGATGGAGCATGTATTTGATTACTTTGAGCCTTTCAAGACGATAGCATTAAATGATTACGGGGTTTGTGGCTTGTGCACATTCATCGGCTGCACACTAGTGCTGTAAAAAAAAATTCGAAGCTCACGAGCTACTCGAGTTCGGCTCGCTCTAGGCTCGATTCGAGCTCGGTTCGAGTTTTAAACAAGCCGAACTCGAGCTTGATCTCGAGCTCGCGAGATTCACCGAGCCGAACTCAAATAGTTCGCGAGCCCCGATTCGAGCTTAAATAGTAATACATATTAATTCTTACCGAGCTTACTCGAGCTCGAGTTTATCTTATTATTGAAAATTAGTGTGTATTTGAATTATTTTGACTGTTATCGAGCTTATTAGAGCCGAGCTCGAACTTAAAATTTTCTTATTATTGAAAAATAGTGCATAATAAATCATTTTAATTGTTATCGAGCTTCAACGAGCCGAGCTCGAGCCCAGTTCCAAGCTCAGACCCCAACTCGAGCTTCTACCGAGCTCGAGCCTGGAAGGCCAAGCTCGCTCGAGCTCGGCTCGTTTACAGCCCTACTGCACACCTTGTAACCATTTCCTTCATACATACATACATACATACATACATACATACATACATACATACATACATACATATACAGAAGCGCTATTCAGCGTCTGCGTGCACGCTACGCGCAGATCCTACTGCCTGGCTTCCTGGTGCATAAGTGATGATTCGGCAATAACTTTATGCTGTATTGCAATATGAAAGTTACCATTAGACAAATATGAAGTTATTGTCACCACTCACCAGTTCAGCTAAACATTAGTTACTATTTCAACTAGATATGGTCTATTACACGTAAAGTTATTATTACCAGTTAGGCAAAAAGTTATCATTCTTGCAATGGAAAGTTATGATCTATTACACGTGAAGTTATCATCAGTTACTTACTTACGACTGGTATAAAAAATGAATTTTGCAGTGTCAAAACATATTCAATATAAATCTTTTCTTATTAAGCTCATAATTTCAAACTGTTAGACCATGTGGCTAGGTTTAGAATATTTTGGTGATGAATAATTGACAATGGTTAATTTGTTATGATGAATATTTGGTGATTTTGTTTAGCGATGTTATGCGAGGTGTGTGGTGCGTGTGTGCGGATTGATGTTGGTCAAGTTTGGAAGAACTTGTGCCGGGAAAAAGTTCTTTGGTCTTTGCATGTGCAGGTTGAGCATGGAGGCGATCATGGTCGATGACGAGGTGGACCTGGACTAGGATGGGGAGATCCGAGGTTCGGACGGTCAAGAAGGTCACGAGATGATCGGGCTCATGCTTGGGGCGCATGGAGATCAAAGGTGGATGATACGTGGAGAAGCTACGGGAGGTGCGGTCCTAGAGGCTTCGACACGTGACGCGTTAGAAAAGTCGTGAGTGTGAAAAACCCGTGTTAGGAAGGGTTTCGGGTCCCTTGAAAATTAGTAGGCCAAAAGTCTAGTTGGAGTTGGATTAGGATTCTAAGTCCTAATTGGAGTTGGATTAGGATTCTAAGTCCTAGTTGGAGTTGGATTAGGATTCTAAGTCCTAGTTGGAGTTGGATTAGGATTCTAAGTCCTAGTTGGAGTTGGATTAGGATTATAAGTCCTAGTTGGAGTTGGATTAGGATTCTAAGGCCTAGTCGGAGTTGGATTAGGATTTTAAGGCCTAGTTGGAGTTGGGCTGTGTGTGTATATATATGCATGCGGCGGCATGGCAAAGGTTGCACCGAGCAGCCGTGGAAGAAAAATATATATACGGCTTTTGGGGGAACAAGTTCTGTTTGGGCAGAAACATTGTAGCAGCGATTTGTTTCGCAGGCGACAGCTTTTTCATGGTCGGCTTCTTTTGTGCCTCCGGTTACGTGCGAGTTTTTCCGCCCTCGGTCGCCGATACTGCATGCGTGAGGTGCCGTGCTCCACGAGATCAACCAGCAGGTTTTCACGAGTGAATCAGCAGCGGCAGCAGTCATCTTATTTTATTCCATGCGTGATCAGGTATTTTAGTTGGTGTTCTCAAGTACAAACTTTGCATTACTTTATTATATACTTGAGAGAGAAGTAGTCAAGAAGTGACTGCACGTGAAAGCCAGTTTCACTTTTTTTATTGATTTATTGTCAGCAACATCTAATCAAGTTTAACTAATAATTTAACTAGCATGCAATGTTCTAGCTGAGAACTATGATTAAATTTGCCATATTGTCTTCTTGTAATTAGACATAATTAGGAGAGTGGTAATTAGGAGGTTGGATACTACATGATTATAGTTTCGTGTGTCTCGGTTTTTGCTGTGATCAAACGACTGAAGATTATCATTATTATTTTTTTGCTGTCTTTTGCTTTTGTGTGTGCTTCTGTGATTTGCAGGTCTAATAATAATAATAATAAATTTTAAGAAACGCTTTCGCTAGGCGCTACAATCATTCACCCCCCCTCTGATTGCTATCGACGATCCTACAAGTGGTATCAGAGCGGGTTGCTATGGCGTCAGAGAGGTATGTGAATCGTCCCCCCATGCTAGATGGTACTGATTTTGCTTTTTGGAAGTGTCGGATGCAAGCTTATATTGAGGCTCAAGGTAGTGATGTTTGGAATAAAGTTTCTACACCATATGAGGTTCCTGCAACTGTTACTAATTTAAATAAAGCAGATGTTGATTTAAATGCTCAAGCTCGTAACTTGCTATTTCAAGGAATTTCTCGCAAAGAATTTGATCGTATAGCTCATATTAATTCCGCCCATTTAATTTGGAAAACTCTTTGTGATTATCATGAAGGAACCACTAAAATTAAGAAGGTGCGTAAAAATCTTTATCAAAAAGAATATTCTGATTTTGCTATGAAACCTGATGAATCCATTGATGATCTCTTTGCTCGGTTTGAGAAAATATTAAGTGATCTACGCGGTGTTGGTGTTATTCCTGCTGATGAAGATAATGCAACTAAAATTTTGAGGTCTTTAGGTTCTGAATGGTTGATGGTTGTCACAACTATTAATCAAACTGTCGATCTAGATACTTTAACCATGGATGATCTTTATTCTAGATTGAAAACCTATGAGATGGAAGCTTTGCCATCTAAGATTAATAAATCTTCATCTTTAGCACTTGCGACTAACCCCGTGCAGGCAACTTCGTCGAGTGCTTTGTCTTGTGTTTCTTTGTCTGCCTTGTCTTCTTTTTCAGAGGAACAGTTCGAGGAGCTTCCTGAAGAGGACTTGGTTTTGATCTCCTCACGAGCATACAAGGCACTCAACAATGTGAGGATGAGGAAGCGAGGTGGCGTGTCAGGTCCGATCAGATGCTTTGAGTGTGGCGAGCCAGACCACATTAAGATGGATTGTCCCAAGCTCAAGGGAAAGGTGGTGAAGGAAGAGAAGAATTATCGTCGTCGGCCATCCAAGAACAACAACACCAAAGGTGGCAATTTCCGTCGCAAGCTCGCTGAAAAGATCATATCGGCCATTGAGCGTCTTGATTTGAGCGATGTAGAATATGAGAGCTGCAACGACGATGACCACGACGATAATGATGCTAAAGGCAAGAAGAAGAAGAACGATGACTTCACAGGCATGTGCTTCATGGCAAGCAACAACAGTGATGATGGCGATAGTGATCCCGATGAGGTAAGACCTTCATATGATGAGCTTGAAGATGGTTTGATTAAACTTGCTATTGAATTAAAAAAGACAAAACAGAAATTGAAAGAAAATAATTGTGTTGTTGAAAGTTTAAATTCTGAAATTAATAGACTTAGAGCTTTAATTCCTGATGATGAATCATGTGAGTCTTGCCAAGTTTTACATTTTGAGTTGGAGGCTGTTAGATCTATTAGTGCATCAAACCTGGTTCAACTTAGAGATGTAACTGATAAATTTGATGAATTAAAATTGACACATGACTCTTGTGATGAAAAATTAAAACATGCAAATGATGAAATTGAAAAGCTCAAATCTAGTTCTTCAACATGTTTAGAGTCAAGTATTTCAAATGATCAATCTAAAGCTTGCTCTAATTGTGAATTGCTAGAAGCTAGACTTAATTCATCTCAGGAATCTATTCAACAAATGCTTTATCATGAGAACATGTCTTGCTCAAATTGTCCTAAGTTAAATATTGAAATTGATGCTTTGACTAGGCAATTGAATGATTTCGCTGAAAAAGAAAGATTTGCTCAATCTAGTGCTTCCAAGAATTTTGTGAATGAACATGTTAAATGCACTGCTTGTTCCACTTTGGCTAAGGAAAATGAGTATCTTAAGGACACTTTAGAGAGATTCTCTTTTGGCAAGAAAAATCTGAATATGATTCTAGACAAGTCAAAAATAAGTGTGAAAAATCGTGGTCTAGGATTTAATTTTGTTGAGCATGCCAAAAATAATCCTCCTAAGATTGTTAAGTTGCTTGAACCTGGAAAGATTGAAGTAAAATCTGAACCAAAACAAACTGTGTTTAAATCTGCTAGCTTTGTGCAAACTTCATTGAATAATAATGTAGGTGCTAGCTCATCATCTCAAAAGAATTTTGGTTATGTTAAATTTCATTGCACCTATTGTGGAAGAGATGGACACTTGAATGAATTTTGCTTTAGACGTGTCAAGAAAGAGAGAAAGGAAAGATTGAATGCTTTGAGACAAAAACATGCAATGTCTTTTGTTCCTAGAACTAATGTGAAAGCTATGCTTTTTGAGAACTTTCATGATGGTTTTAAATTTGCTTCATATGCTAGATTGGGATTTAATTCAAATGATTCACGTTCTTTTCGGCATTCTAATCATCCACATGCACGTGATTTTGGTTCTAGCTTTGTTGCTCCTGTTCGTCGTGTGTCACAGTACTGGATTCCTAAATCTTATTTTACTAACCCCAATACTGTGAGACCGATGTTTCCTGTCATGTAAGAACAGCTGATAAGGATGGAGAACATGAGCTAAATTGGGTTCCGTTTTTTTTCCGCTTGATTGGAACACTTGATGGTTCTTCACTCCTTTGATGGTTTGCAAGAGATTTCACTTTTTGAAAGACCATGTGGAAAAGGTGATGTTGTCTTACATCTTGTTAAATTCTCAAGTTGCTAATTTGCACATGAAATCGTTTGATACTTCTCGTTTTCCTCAATTGTGAAGTGAGTTGAGAGTGTTACATCTTATGGGATTATTCTGAGGGGGAGTTTGTTGTTTAAAAATTTCGGAAGCTTTGTTTATTATCCTTATCAAATAACTCATCAATTCCAAGTCATTGAAATCAATTGAGTAGTAGAGCTCTCTTTATCATATCTATTCATATGTTGTGTAGCTTTGATCATGACTGTTTATAATTAAATTGCTATATTTGAAATAAAAGCATGACATGGCGGAATATTTTGACTAGATTGATTATATTTATTACTTTGCGATGTCCATCGAAAAGGATTAGCTTGATTGTGAGTCTTATTTTAACTCTTGGTTATGAGGCTCACATGTTTCATGTTCCAATTCTTATGATCACTCAATTTGGCATGCTATTAAAAAAAGGAGAGTATATAAAGAAAAAAAATTGAAAAGATGTATGCTTCAAGCATGCCATGGTGAACAAAAAAAAAGCACAAAAGTGCGCAAAACGAAAAGAAGTATGCTTCAAGCATGCCACCATAAAAAAAAATTGATACAAGTATGTCATTATGAAAAGAAGTATGCTCCAAGCATGCCACATGCCTAAAAATTGAGTGTGGAGCAATAAGTTGTTACATGAGACTGCTAGCCCGTCTAGAGTTAAAATTTGCTTCACTTTTAGGCTTTGACTTTTTGTTGTGATATCTCATTGTGATCTCTATAATTGGTTTGGTCATTGTTGAGATGTCTGTCATTGATATAAATTGCTTAATCATATTGAAAATTTGTTTTGACATTGCTATGTGATATATGGTTTAATATGATCTAGATAGCTCTACTCAAAAATATGTCTTGGTTGCTTTATTAAATAAATATACAATGACTTGGATAATCTACAAAGCTTCTTGATTTTTTACTTTCATTGCTCCGTCTTAGAATTATTCTTTCTTTAAATTTTCTTGATGATTACATTGCCAAAGGGGGAGAGATTTGGTGTGCTTTGCGAGAAATTAAAGAGAATTTGGTGAAAATAAAATTGCCTCTTGTGTTGAGGGGGTGAGATTTGAGATTTATGGTTTAAAAGATTTGAGATTTATGGTTTAAAATGTTCTTGCGGCTTCAGTTCTCCACTTATATCTATTTGAAGCTAATTCATCATACAATTTTGTGGTGTTGTCAATGTATTCATCAAGGGGGAGATTGTTAGACCATGTGGCTAGGTTTAGGATATTTTGGTGATGAATAATTGACAATGGTTAATTTGTTATGATGAATATTTGGTGATTTTGTTTAGCGATGTTATGCGAGGTGTGTGGTGCGTGTGTGCGGATTGATGTTGGTCAAGTTTGGAAGAACTTGTGCCGGGAAAAAGTTCTTTGGTCTTTGCATGTGCAGGTTGAGCATGGAGGCGATCATGGTCGATGATGAGGTGGACCTGGACTAGGATGGGGAGATCCGAGGTTCGGACGGTCAAGAAGGTCACGAGATGATCGGGCTCATGCTTGGGGCGCATGGAGATCAAAGGTGGATGATACGTGGAGAAGCTATGGGAGGTGCGGTCCTAGAGGCTTCGACACGTGACGCGTTAGAAAAGTCGTGAGTGTGAAAAACCCGTGTTAGGAAGGGTTTCGGGTCCCTTGAAAATTAGTGGGCCAAAAGTCTAGTTGGAGTTGGATTAGGATTCTAAGTCCTAATTGGAGTTGGATTAGGATTCTAAGTCCTAGTTGGAGTTGGATTAGGATTCTAAGTCCTAGTTGGAGTTGGATTAGGATTCTAAGTCCTAGTTGGAGTTGGATTAGGATTATAAGTCCTAGTTGGAGTTGGATTAGGATTCTATGGCCTAGTCGGAGTTGGATTAGGATTTTAAGGCCTAGTTGGAGTTGGGCTGTGTGTGTATATATATGCATGCGGCGGCATGGCAAAGGTTGCACCGAGCAGCCGTGGAAGAAAAATATATATACGGCTTTTGAGGGAACAAGTTCTGTTTGGGCAGAAACATTGTAGCAGCGATTTGTTTCGCAGGCGACAGCTTTTTCATGGTCGGCTTCTTTTGTGCCTCCGGTTACGTGCGAGTTTTTCCGCCCTCGGTCGCCGATACTGCATGCGTGAGGTGCCGTGCTCCACGAGATCAACCAGCAGGTTTTCACGAGTGAATCAGCAGCGGCAGCAGTCATCTTATTTTATTCCATGCGTGATCAGGTATTTTAGTTGGTGTTCTCAAGTACAAACTTTGCATTACTTTATTATATACTTGAGAGAGAAGTAGTCAAGAAGTGACTGCACGTGAAAGCCAGTTTCACTTTTTTTATTGATTTATTGTCAGCAACATCTAATCAAGTTTAACTAATAATTTAACTAGCATGCAATGTTCTAGCTGAGAACTATGATTAAATTTGCCATATTGTCTTCTTGTAATTAGACATAATTAGGAGAGTGGTAATTAGGAGGTTGGATACTACATGATTATAGTTTCGTGTGTCTCGGTTTTTGCTGTGATCAAACGACTGAAGATTATCATTATTATTTTTTTGCTGTCTTTTGCTTTTGTGTGTGCTTCTGTGATTTGCAGGTCTAATAATAATAATAATAAATTTTAAGAAACGCTTTCGCTAGGCGCTACAATTATGCACCCCCCTCTGATTGCTATCGACGATCCTACACAAACACAATGGCGCAAATGGATCGCAGATCGAACTTTTCGTGAAAGAGTTATTGTATTTTTAGCTTTTAAACAAGATAAAAATCACAAGTCAAGTGTATTTATTCTCTTCTCTCTTCTATTGCATGCATACATGCAAGTCAAGTTAATATCTCCTGAACATAAAGTTATCATCCATAATTCACAAAGTTACTTATAGTTCTCATGTGATAACTTTTACATTGCAATGCTATGAAAAGTTACTATCGTCTAAATATAAAGTTATCATTAGTAATTCATCAAGTTACTTACATTTACAAAGTTACTATCTCATGTAACAACCGAGTTATGCTCAAACACCAGGAATCTAGCCAGCAACCTGCGCGTGTAGTTACTCCTAGCTCTAATATACCACCTAAACAAACTTGAAATACTCTTTTATCATTTTGGGTATACTCGTATACTAATTATAAGATACTCCAATGTGAACCATGTGAAAAAAATTGCAAGAAATCTATAGTTTTTAGCATATTTTACAAACACTTTCACATACACACATAAAAAAGAGTATGTGTAAAAAACATATATACCATCTCTGAAAAAAGTACATACTATTTAGATGGTCTTATATACTCATATACTACATGTACATACCCTCCGTTATGCGAAATAATTTCTACGTTGTAAGATACAATATAGTGAGTAACTTACACCTAGGAATAGAAAAGAGACTATATATATGCGCGTGTGTGTGTATTGAGAATTTTCATCCATGATTGATTCAGCATGCTAAATCAATGAATTCCTTTCCAAATTGATGCATTTTTGTTAATAAATGTTAACGGATTTATGTGATATATTATATATCATTGCACTTGCACACATCTAAAAGCAATTCAAAGATAGAGAGGCTTGATGCTCAAACATCATGGTGCCTATTTCAACGTCATACATACACTCTCTCTCTCGCAAGGTGTGTACAAATATAATACAATCGACGCTCCCTATAATTTGGCGATACGGTTTGGTTGTTACTAACTATACATAGATCCTACTATATACGGTTTACGGGATATTATCTTACCAACTGTACTTGGATCCTACTATACACGGTTTACAACAGAGCCCATTTATGTTGCACTCTTAACCTATTTTTAACTGGGGTTGCACTTTTTAGGCCCTGTTTGGATCCCTCCATCTAAAGTTTAGTTACTAAAGTTTAGGTCTAAAGTCTCCAAATAGGTGGTCTAAAGTTAGATCTAAACTTTAGCTAACCCCTAAAAAACACTTTAGACCATTAGTCCACCAAAGTGAACTAAAGTGGTCTAAAGTTTTGGGTTCTTAGGCACAAAGACATGTTTACCCATGCATGTTGGTCTCTCACCTCCCATTTAATGGCTGACGCACGAAACGAGGAGATGTAGTATGGTCTTTTCAAAACTTTAGTCCTATCCATTAATATAGGATCCAAACAGGACATTCGACTAAAGTTTAGAGGCTAAAGTTTAGCCAACTAAAGTTTAGTCCAAAACTTTAGACAACTAAACTTTAGACTATGGGATCCAAACAAGGCCTTAACCTTTGTTCCTTTGCAACAAAATTTGACTTCACCACGCAAATTAGAAGGACAAAGCAGATCGTAGCTAGGAAGTGTTCGGGAAGCCAAAGGCGAATCAAACGTTAAGCTTCGAAAAGCCTTTTTCACACCACCTCCACCTCTGCCTTCTCTCGCCACCTCTTCTCCCTTTGTCCCACTGGTGCCGGCTCCAGCTGCCTCTCAACACTCCACCTCTATGCCGCTCCTTCCCCATTCACTCTACTCCGTCTTCACCTCTGGCTACCTCTGTGTCTCGCCACTTCTTTATTTATCTATTTTTTTATTTTCCTTTTTTAGTTATAGACCAAGTACTAGTATAATTCATTTAATGAATCGTATTACATGTAGGGTGTTGTAATTCATACAAGAACAATTCATACATTTACTCAATTAAATCAGCTACTATTCCAAAACCAAAAAATCTTAGCCAAATCAAATATCTCATATTTTCAACCACTACTGTTTCAAAGTAAAAAATGTCGCAGCTTCAAAACCCCTCTAAGTAAATGCGGGCTACAAGGTAAAACCAGAATACATAGAAGTCACACCACATCACCATTATAAAAACAAAAGGGACGCACTTCGGGCACTCGTCTACTAGTTAATATCATCTCTCTCGAAGGGAAGGGGCCCGCAACTTGCACTGACGAAACCAATTCAAAAGAGTTGGAAATGCGTAGACTTTCTTTGATGGCAACGCTTAAATAGAGAAGAACCGCACGCGTGAGCGAGAAGCGAGGAGCATGGCCATCCATCAATCCATGTGTGCGTAGGCTAAAGCAGGAAAAGAGCAGTAGGTGCACGAGAGGAATGATGATCCCACCCGGCCCTGACCCTCCCTTCAATCCAACTCCACCTCCACAAGAATAGTATCATTATCCACCAAACAGTCGAAGATATTTGATATTTTCCAGTTAAAAATTGCATCATTTTTGGGCTAAAGATCCCATCTTTGGGCTAAAAATCCCTCCCTTTTTTGTCCATTTCGCGACGCTCCAATTGTTTCTTTCCCAATACTGTCCGTTCATTTGTTGCCATTGCAGTGTGGATTTGGACCACGCGCACCACCACAACCGTTCCCCTTCGATCCCGTCCCAACAATCGCAATCTCCAATCGGAAGCAAACAGGGAAGAAATCCGAAGTAGCAATTCACCAAGAACTCCACTACAAGGCTCCCCGAATCATTTCTTGCTGCATTTGGCCCACTCCACCATCCCAGAAATCCCAAGAAACACCCCTCAAATCGCCCCCAAATCGGTCCTACGCCGCACCGGATTACAGCTCATAATAACCAAGAATTAGAGCAGACGCGAAAAGGAGGAAGCAATGACGGAGGTGGCGCTCCTCCGGGGCCCGACCAACCTCGCTTCCCCCACAAGCCGCGCCTCCTCCCTGCGCTATTTAGCCAATGCCGATAGCGACGTGCTCCAGAGAAGCAGCAGCCCGGAGAGCCCTACAGGATCTACAGGAAGCCTAGGACTCCAAGAACGTCACGAGCAAGAGGTACAAGGATCGGAGGAGGAAGAGGAGCGGTGGTCGTTCTTGGCATTGCTGCTTGCGCTGCTGCGGAAATCGCTGCTCGCGTGCAGGGCGGAGGGCGGTGACGGTGGCAGCGAAGGCGGCGGCTGCGGGATGGAGATAGGGTGGCCGACGGATGTGCAGCACGTGGCGCATGTCACGTTCGATAGGTTCCATGGATTCCTGGGGCTCCCCGTCGAGTTTGAGCCCGAGGTGCCCCGCCGCGCTCCCAGTGCGAGGTCTGTCTGTCTCATGTTCACAGTTGGTGTTAGGCTCAAGCTCTGAATGATGTGGTTATTGTTCTGAATTCAAAGGTTTCTGAACATTTACTTTTCATTTCCAATTTGAGTTTGAATTTCGTAAAGATGCCTTTTTTGCCTCCCTTTTGCATATGGTGGTGTTTCCATATGAACTGTTGCAGAAAGATTTGGTGTCTGTTAAACTATTTTAGAAACAATGGCTCTGTTTGTTATTAGGTCTGAAATTTGATTGGTGTTGGCCTGAAACAGGGATTTTATTACTTCAGTATTTTTCACTTTTCAGCATTTAGATGGCATTGTTTGCATATTTTGGTTGTTATTTTAATCGCGGTAAAAAGATGGTATTTTTGGTTCGCATTGCAACCTGCTTTGATCTGATTTTAGTGTTTGTGTTGGTGCTTGGTAGCCTTAGCTGGATTTGAAATGTGGTAGATAAGCTGTGTATGTCTTGATGATGGATACGCTTTGGACCACCAATCTGTGTAGAAAGAGTTTGTGTCATGTTTTCTCCACGTTCCATTAATAATTGGCCAATCATGTCTCTACTCTCTAGATGTCCTGATACTTGAGTGTCGCATGAATTTGCTGTAGCTGCTTGCCTCATAAAATTCAGTAAAAATAATTATGCTTTCAGCTTTACATGACGTTGTAGAGGGAACTGTTGTGTTGTTTTTGCTTACAAATGAGGCTGATGGGGTAGGTATAATTCAATTGAAACTGTTGTCTTTGCATACATCTTTTCCCTTCCATTTGCAGCCAACCCTCACTATACCTACCCCAGTAATGAAGAGGAATCTTCATTTGTCATAATTAGAGAAAAATAGACAGTGCTATATTTGAATTGTTTCAAAGCTTCTGCATTTTATTATAGGTCATTTTGTTCACTTGCTTCCTTAATTCCTGGCATTTACAGCGGCAGTATTTCACCCCTGTTCCTTTAGTGTCCCCATCGGCTCCAATCATGTTTTGACTTGTAAGCAAATCCACAAAAAAAAACCCCTTTAATATGCATGTATGAAACTATGCATAATTATTTTAATTGGGTTCACAAAATAAGGAAGCAATACTTACCTGACAAGCTCATGGCTTTTGTTAATTCTTAGTTCTAGTTGGATTAGCCCAGCTATATCACCTATTGCTTTTGTTTGGTGCAAGTGCTTATGCTTGCTATGCAAATAGCCAAATACACTATGTATCAAGTGTTACTACCGAGGCATTGCATCTAGTTCAAACTTTATTGGGTGATTCCTGTATTGTTGCATCATTGTTCTTTACTTTTCTCTCACACCTTTTGCATGCACAGTTGCACATACATGACCTGGTACACATAATGACATAAATTTGTTGAATCTAATCCGATAAGGAGGAAAATAATACCTTTGATGGCCTGTTTGGATAGAGGGGATGTGGCTTGAAATCCTTAGCGGTTTAGTTCAAATTTGAGCTAAATCCTAAAATTTCCCAAAGAACCCCCCCCCCCCCCCCACACACACCCACACGCATCCAAACACCCCCTAAAAGAACATCAGATACTTGACAAAAATATTATAGGAATTCTGTTGATTGACCTAGTAATATAAGTAGATTATTACATCATCTGTGATTTAGGAAGATTGATAAGCTTTTGGAAGTTTCGTGATTTACTAATGTTGGACCCGCGATGGTAGTAGGGGGGGGGGTGAGGGTGTGAATGATGCCTTCAAAAATTAACCTTCCCAAATGGTATTTGAAAACTTTTACTCCACTAGCTATTGGAAACTAGAAAGATCATATTTGCCCACCAACAAAAAACTCACAAAAACGCGGAAGCAAATGGAGTGCAACTCCTCAGGGCCGGTCTGACTACTATAATGAAGTGGTTGGACAAGCCTAGTAGTCTGGCCGCTAGAGTCGACTGGTTTGACTGGACTTCGATCGAACCGTAGGCTTAGGGGCGGTCTGACCGCACCCTAATCCCAGAACAAGAAATCGGCTCGAGCCAAAACCAAAATAGTGTAATCTCTAAAATACATATCCAAATGATATGAAACTTTGCACATACCTTGCTGGGGATCTTACGAACCTAATCCATCCAAGGATCATATAGATCTTGGTTAAAGTTCCAACATTTCTTCAAGACAAGCAAGGTTGCACCAAAACTGGGCAAAATTCAAAAACTTGATATATGACTTGCTTGTGGGTTGAAGATAGCCAAGATGGTTTTAGATGAGTTTCCATATATTACAATAAGCAAGAGCACCCAAAGATTCGAGACCAAAACTCTAAAAACAAGATATCAATAGAGGAGCTCAAAATGGAACTAAATCGAGAAAACCTTAAAGATTTTACTATAGCTGGTCCCTAGATAGATGGAATATAATTCTCATGAGGCATCTCTATCACTTAAACGTCCTTGGAGCTTAGCAAGATCAAGAAGGAAGGAGAAAGGGCAACAACACCAACAAAAACAAATGCAAAATTAACAAGAGCAAGAGCACACCATGTAGGATGAACAAGATTGATCTATTGCAACTTGTAGATGTAGGTTTTATAGCTACTCCACCATAGGGGACAGAGCTCTCTCACACAAAACTTCCCCTAAAAGGAAGTCTCTTTCTCAAACCCTTAAAAATGGATTGATGGTTGGTTAGCCACATGCTTCCAACCCATCTCACTCATATAGATGGAGCAACCAGCCAACATCTAGCCCTAATGGATACTATCCATTAGCACAACCGGAGAAATCCGCTAACCCCACACACACCAGGTTTTACACTCATACATGACTTATGCACGCATTAGCAAGTCTCTCCGTGTCCGTTCTCTCGACCATGCCTCATTTTCACCGACTTCACCATTTGATGAACTGTTGCTTGAGCCTTCCCTCCAACATCCCTAGCCTTCACTGTGCCTTGCTTGAGTCTAACCATCCCGTTCGGCTTTCTTGACCATACCTCACCTCATCCCCGAGCCTAGTCCTAATCCACGCCGTCGACCATGATAACCTCCAAGCTTCCCTGCACATCAAAGACCAAGAAATCATTTTCAGGTATAAGTTCTTTACAGTTTAACTCACGTTAGTCTAACCATGCTTCATGCACCATGAATGCAATGATCTAGAACTCCAAAACTCAACCCATGACCAATTACCACAAATATCCAAAAATCCATTAGAAATTTTTAGACAAAAGTCTAACTGCCATTGACTGGTTGGTCGGACCACGCCGGTCAATCCGGTCAAATGCTAGTAATAGGGGAGCTGGTCGGACCACGGCACCCATGCCAGTCTGACTGCTCGGCCAACCACGACTGGACCACCAGCCATTGACCAGTCAGGCCGCTCCCATTTCTCTCGCGCACGCAAGCGAGCACATCTCTAGAAAAAAACCAGCCGCCAACTAAAAACTGGCCGCACCGCACCGGCGGTACCACCCCCAAAATCTGGTCAAACCGCTCCAGTATAGCAGTTAGACTACCTCTGTAAGCCGGTCAGACCATAGCCCACCTGGCTGCAAATCTAAAAACTTTCGAACTTTCACATTTTAGCTCAACACGATTTCTAATGGTTCAACACAAATGAACCCTGGACATTCTCAACATAGTTCTACAACTAATGACTTAAGTTGTCTTGATTAGATGACAACCTAGTTTTGCAAGATACATCTATTTTGCTGTGATAATGTGTATTTTTGGGCAATATAGATTATTAGTTCTTGTTCATGTTTACTTTTGCTGTTGGTATTCTTCAGCTGATTGAGACTTGAGAATTGAAATGCAGTGCTAGTGTATTCGGAGTTTCAACAGAATCAATGCAGTGTTCCTATGATTCCAGAGGAAACAGTGTTCCGACGATTCTCTTGATGATGCAAAGACGTCTTTATGAACAAGGCGGTCTTCGGGTGTGTGTTTTGAGCATTTATGTTGATTATCATTTGCTTTTTATAGTGCTTTGCTGCCTGTAGCTTTGTTCTGAGTTCTGACCAAATAAATATCATCTTTTTTGTACTTTGCAGGCAGAAGGTATTTTTCGTATTAACGCAGAGAATAGCCAGGAGGAGTTTGTGAGAGACCAGTTAAATAGTGGAATAGTGGCGGATGGCATTGATGTCCACTGTTTGTCAGGTCTAATCAAAGTAAGCTTCTATCATATAGCTTATGTGATTTATATTAGCACCAGTATCCTGATATGATTCTTGCACAAAGATATTTTCACAATTTATTATTTGTCAATAAATACAAACTTGTGAACATGCTGTCAGCAATCTTCTGTTGTAGAATCTAATCTTGCTTTTGGAAGCAATTATGGGTTTATGCTCTTGATTAGCTTTACTTGGCAAGACACACAAACTTGATGATAAAAGCATATTCTCAATCCATCTATTTTTCCATCCTTTTCAGGCCTGGTTTAGGGAACTGCCTAGCGGTGTGCTGGACTCAATCCCACCTGAACAGGTGATGCAATGCCAATCTGAAGAGGACTGTGCTCGGGTTGCCAAATGCCTTCCACCGGCTGAAGCAGCCTTACTTGACTGGGCTGTTAATTTGATGGCTGATGTTGTCCAAGAAGAGCAGATAAACAAAATGAATGCTCGCAATATTGCTATGGTTTTTGCACCAAATATGACTCAGGTAATGCATTGTCCTAATAGCAGACTAGCAATGTTCAGTTCGGTGGATGCTAACTGTCGCACACATGTAATGCAGATGGCAGATCCTTTGACTGCACTGATGTATGCAGTGCAAGTGATGAATTTTCTCAAGATGCTAATACAGAAGACCCTCAAGGATAGAGAAGAGTCCAATCTGGAGGATGGGTCTTTGCCCCAAAAGGACCCATCTGATGAAAATGGGCATCAGAAACCCAGCCTCCCCGTTGATTCTCACCGTGAGGAAGGATCCAAGCGCCCCTCTTTCGTCAGTGAGGAGCCCCTTTTGAACAGTCCTGCGCACAGCACTGAAGACAAGCCCAATGAGACTAATCCTGCCGAAGGAGACTCTGCAGCTTCTGGCCAGACAAGTGAACTCCTGACGAGCATGGAGGGTTCCACTAGTTGCTTCCAACCTGCTCTTGTTGCTCCGGCTGCTACTGATGCTTCCAGTGCTACCACTGTGAACTCACTACTAGGCAAGGGATGCCGTAGCCTGAATAGTAGGAGGACTAGAAAGGGCAAGGGGCAGTCTGCAACACGTGCCATCCCTCCAGCTGAGAAAACCAGAGGTGCGAGCATTGTGAGCCGGATAAACTCCAAGGTTGAACGGATCGAAGCATGGAGATGAAATCAAATGTCATGGCCATTGCTGTTGTGTAATAGATCACTGACCCAATGTTTCCTGAAAATAGGACCGAGAACTGTGTGCTTCTGCTATTTTGCATTTTTGATGTGCGTATCATTTCCTGTTGGATCACGACCGTTTGAGATTCATTCCCCATCTACACTAACTTTTGTATCTTGCTTATGAGTTCTCCTGATCGTTTGAGTTAATGAAGCAGAGGTCGTTGCTTTCCTTTTGTACATAAATTTCTTTAAATGCCTACGTTCTGAAGTGTCTGGATTTTCAGGGATGTTGCCCTTATTCTCATTGTATCGCGCGCCTTATTCTGGTGCCATTTCATTGTTCGGTTTTGCTATTGCACATTCGCCTGAAAATATCTTAAATCACAGTCGATTCAGTGGCCATCCGGTTGTGCATGAATTACATGTTATCTATCTCGGATTAAACGACCTGCATTGCTATTTGGCTCTTCTGTGCTAATCCGGGCCATTATTTTTGTTAGGACTGCTCACCTTGTCGTCTTTCTCCTTTTGTCTGAACTATGAGAGTGGAAGAGCAGAGAACAAGAGCGGAGAGAGATGTCGCCATGTCGGGGTCCGATGAGGCGGCGACTTGGTGGTGCTTGGCAGCATCCAATGGCAGACTCCTCACTTGCTCGACGACGTCCACTCTCGTGTGCTGATCTCTCCAGTAGTGGAGTAGAGAGAGAGTGTGTCACCGTCCGGTGGTTGCCGGCGTTGAAGGCAACAACTACTTTGGAGAGGTTGGGGCTTCTATTTTGCGTCGATTTTTCCTCTCTTCTGGTGTTTCAGGTGTCGATTTGTAGTGCTAATTTTGTTGATTATTGGTGGTGCTAGTCTCTTGGTTACCTAGAGTTTAAATCTTCTATTTGTTGATGAGATTTGGACCAAAAAAATTAGATTGAGGGTTGATTTATTTGTGTGCATCTGCATGTTTTTAATTGAAGTTAGAGTTTGGTTTATACAGTCAGATATGAATTACATGTAGATAGCATTAGTCGATCTGATTATGTCTGTATCTATGAGTGCTTTTTAGAGGGCCATCTAGGATTCATTTATTTGAGTTTAATTGAGTAGTGTTAGAGGTTACTTATGCGAATCATTAGTGCTGATGTTGGGTTGATTGAGCCATTGTCCTTGTTACGGTCACATTTTTTTGTGTTGTTAACATTGCTCCGAGTGCTATGCTCTATGGTTCATTTGTCTCTGATTTATGAAATAAAAATCATAAGGAATATGCTTCCCGTCATAGTACTGACCAATGGTACTAATTATTTACTAGGCATTATTGTAACTCTACTGCAAGTGCTGAGCTATGAGAGCTTGTTAGCTAGCTAGGATGTTTATGTTTGTCTTTCTACGACACTAGCTAGCAAAGATTCAATTCCATTGACCGGAACTAGGCGTTAAGGTTGATAATGATTGCCAAATAATGATTAATGCATTATGTTCAGTTTCAGTAGCAGGGTATGAGCTTTGTTTAGTGTTTACATTAATGACTATGGTTCATTTTTTGCAATTATGCTAAAAGAATCGCATAGTATTTTAGTAAAAAAGGAGTACTAGGTAATAGGATATCTTAGAATTTCTTTTGTGCAATATTTTAATTTTTGATATGGATGTGCATTTTATCAGTTCATGTGAGTAGTTAACTAAACTGATATGTGACTACCTACCTCCAACTGAACTAAACTGGTATGTTAATATAGCATTATTTGTTCCTATAGCACAATAGTATCTTAATTACCTTCAGTGGTCTCATTCTTTGATGTGGTCTCATTCTTTGATATTTTGACCTCTAGTTCGGTATCCCCGTTCTGTTTTGTGTAGTCTATTCAGTAGTTTTGTGCTCCTAAACTTATTAAAATGATTTCATGTAGCTTCTATCTATTTTTTTCCATGCACATACGGCTAGGGATGATTTTCAATTAGACGAAGGGGGTATCTAATGAATATGGAGGTGGTGAATTGGTGATGATTCAAACCCCAAAGAAGACATTGATTTATGAGACTCCATGCATATTGATTCTAGTGAAGAAGACGGTTTTGGTAGAGAGAGACAGGAGAGAGACGGTGGTGGAGAGAGACGGGAGGGAGTGGTCTAGGGAGGGAGAGATTTAAGAAACTGGAGAGGAGAGGGTGAAATGGGAGTGGTCTGTTTTTATTTTTTTTAAGTGGACATGAGACCGTTGGATCTGCAATCTGAGGGCCGTGGTATATCTAGCCTTTGAGTATTTTCCTTTGAGTCTTCCGTCGCACCCATCCAAGTCCGTCGCATCTAATTTTTAGTTCGTCAAAGTCGTGCGAGTCTATAAATTCCTTATCAGTCAACCGATTGCTTTGCTAACCACACTCTATCATCTTGGGATCGAGTATGGTTCTCTTCTTCCTTTCGCATAGCCGCATCTGCCGCTCTTCTCTTTGACCAGCTGCAAATCATAGAAGTCTTTATGATGCTGCCACTTCTCTTTGAGTTGCCGCGCTTCCCCTCTGCACCGTCGCCATCTCAGGCTTCGATTTGCACCGCTATGCTTCTATCTCTCTCTTTTTGTGTCACTTTCCACATCCTTTTTATCATGTTGCTGTGATCAACTTTGCTCCGGCCTACCTCTACTTTTCTAGCCCCTACACTTTGTGCTTGCTAGGCTGTTGCACGATTTCGGATGTTTAGTACTCGACATAATTTTTCAAAAACCGCACGCTATGATGACATCTTTAAGGCTCAGACTTCGGTTTTTTTTTCTATTTTAGTGTAAACCCTTCCAAATGCAATGCTATTGCATTTGCCTTGTATTTGAGGGGGTGTTAAGGGTATTAGGGTTATTTCCTGTTGTTCTAAGGTTTTCATGTATCAACTATATATATTGCCACTTTAAGGCTGTGCAATACAATAAGCTATTCATCCATTCCAGACTTGTAACACAATTATCTTTTTGCCCTTTTTATTAAACTTTTTTTACTAGTCCGAAGTTCTATCTATTTATTGATTTAGTGTCATTGTCTTGATTTTATTTTTCTACATGTGCATCTCCTACGTAAGTAATTCATTTGCTTCTATTTTGGTTCACATAGTCATTTACCACTTGTTTGTTCATTATAGAATTAACTTATAAACAATGATATATAGTTAAGCTATGGACAACACATGTCAGATAAAAGTTGCACACCATTTTAACAAAACTGCCGTTCGATGTAATATGCAATTTAAGTTCTTGTGTAGTGCAATTTTTAGGGCCTTTCTTTCATTTCTACATTAAATTATGTTTTTAGATTTTTTTATGTTTTATGTTAGGGTTCACGTGGGTCAAGACCTTTATGTCTTTGGTAGAATAATTTCTGTTTCTTTTTATTTTGTTTATGTTAGGGTTCACTTGAGTCTGGACATTTTTGTCATTGGTAAAATCATTATTGTTTCTTCAGTTTATGATATTGTTGCATAGTAGGGTACGGAAATTATATCTTGCTATATTATCAAACATTGCATTATGTTCTCACCTAATTTCCACCTTCAGAGATGTCATCCATGTGTGTTAAGATTTTTTTATGTGAACTCATGATCTGATCTGAAAGCAAACATGCAACTTTGAACAATGTTTTTCTCAGTTTTGGTGCTGAACATGTGGAGAAGACCCAAAGGAATACCGGATACCATATACTTGATTACATTGATGGTGAAGAAGCAAATGATTACTGCATGGCATCTACTAGATTGCAGTATTGATGGAGAAGGAGCAAAGAAATATTGGATGACATTGACTTCACTGAATTGGTGAGAAGAAGAAAAGGAATCTATGGATTTCAAAGTATGAATTCAGCAGCAGAACACTCACCTAGGGCTTTTGACTCATGCTTCTGAGATCCATACTCATGTTCAGTATTCTTTGATTTCTTCCTTCCTTTCTCTTTTTATTTTTCTTTCTGGCTTCATTCTTCTCTTGTTCTTCCATATCCTTTTCTTTGCTGATGCGTAAGATCATGTGATTTGGTCATGTTTAAAGTTTTTAATCATGTTGAGAAAATATGGGCTTTGTATTCAGGCTTTTGTTCTTGGGATGAAAGTATTGGATTTTGTGTTAGTATTTAAAGCTCTTGCGCTCATAAAAGGGATCACGATTTTAGAATTGCAGACCTGTGTGGATTTTGTATAGAAAAATAAAGCCATGCTTAAGGGTCCAAAAAGGTTGGCCCCATGATAATTGACTCAAACAAAACAATGAACAGAGAGAGAAGACCATAGGATCCAAATGGAAGAGTTGTGAAAATCCACTGAAACTTATGTTTTTTTCAGTCGCCTATGTAATAGACAGCCTCTAAAGAAAAAAAGCAAATCCACCGCACAACATCATTCTACATTTTGTTTTCTATCCCACTAGAACATTGGGCGCGCCTCGCGCGCCTTGCCATGACTTCAATTGCAGAAAGTAATTAAAATTTAAATGTAGACGCTTTAAGCGGATGACTGATAGAGGCTATTACATAAATTAATCTCCAATTCAATACAGAATTTCCATCTCAATATTAGACACTTGAAGGAGATAACAGATAGAGGCTATCCAATCTAAGTTACAGGATTTAAGAGAAGCATAACAATTTATGTAGATAATGCCCACACATTTCATAGCACAAAGATAAAGCAGTCACATGCATGGACAGCGTTTGCACAACCCTAGCAGCCAACAGGGTTCTGTCTACGGCATATGTTACATATTGCGATCAGAATTCGTCACTACCAAACACAGAGCCGGTAGTTTAGAATACCGATCCAAAAGACCATTGAATACACTAAAGTGGTTGCATGACGCTAAAGACTAAATTAGTAGCAGATAGCACAGCCTGCAGCCCTGAAGTTCCAAGCAACGGCGGACCAGCGATCAACACATTTTCTTGCAGATGGTAGACGCAAAAGTGGTGAACTTCCTTGTGCCCAGCAACTTCTACTGACCTGTAAAGGAAAAAAGGGTTTTAGAAGGCATACATATCACGTTATGATCAGAATGTGTCACTACCAAATATAGAGCCGGTAGTTTAGAATATTGATCCAAATGACCATTGAAAACGCATGACACTAAAGATTAAATCAGTAGAAAATAGCACAGCTTGCAGCCATAAAGTTCCAAGCAACGACTGATCAGTGATGGCACACACATCTTGCTGCAGCTGGTAGGAGCAAAAGTAGGGAGCCCTCTTGTGCCTAAGCATTTTTTGCCGACCTGCAAAGAAAAAAAAAGGGTTTTAGAAAGTGGGCCAAGTGGTGTAAGCAAGTACACACGACGCTATTGTATATCAAGCACGAGAGTTTAGTATTTGATTAATTAGAGCAAGAAAGCACCCAGTCCCGGCAGTGTCATCTGCACAAGCACCACCATCATCATCTCTAGCGATATCATCTTTGAAGAGCCTCTTCGCAGTACCTTTCTTAGGCGATGGGCGAGACCTATAAGCGGGTTCTTATGTCACGTATGTATATACAAGGGTGGACCCTGATCTGTGCTAGAAAACAAAGCAAAGAAATGCACTGGCAGCAAGGCTAACCTCTTTCCTGTCACGCTCCCTCGAGACTTTGTCGAATCACCAAAACAAACATCAGAAGCAGGCTTCTGGTGAAGCAAGGCATTAAAAAAAGGACCATGTTAGTTCAGGTATTTAGGAAAGCCGTAAACAAACAGAGAACTGTACCAAAAGAATAATAGCCTTGCCTATGTTTTTCGGATGTATTTCAAGCATCACAGTACAATGGATGTTCACATATCATCTCAAGGCTTGTTACAATAACTCATTAGACGAAAAAAAATAGAATTTTATTCCCACTCACTACTTCACTACATAGTGATTCAGAATGGCTCCAGGAGTAAACCTTACCTTGAGCACATTTGCACCACCACTGTCCTGCGGCGTCGCTGATGACCCCGCTAGTGCCGCCACAGCACTAATAGGCTCTAAAACTGCCTCGGTTTGCAGTAAAGGCCGGCCCTGAGCTACCTGCGAAGTATCATACACATTGTATAGTAGTGTTGAGGAAATCAAGATATACGGTATACATATGGATAAAGTATACTTCTGTTTGGAAAATGAATGTGTAAATTGCTGACTTTTATCTCAGAAACAGTTTACCTCATCCTTAGTAGTGTCTATGGCACTTTGTGGCGTCACCGGTGGTTCATGGGCGAGGAGAGCAGCATTACCTGGCGTAGTGCTTGAAGCATGGCTAGCCTCTGAAGTAGCAGGTGGTGAAGGCAAAGCTAAGGGGGCACTTTTCTGAGGAGTGTTCTGCATGCTGCTACCTTCACCTTGAGAGAGCATGTACGACGATGACTGTGATCCTGTAGGTGTTGTTGGAAGAAGAGCATTACTGGCGTCTATTTCCCCAATGATTGCATTGACCTGAAAACAAACGTTGCCGGAACCTATTGTGTTTTCAGTGAAGCTGACATTCCATATGTAAACCTTCTCTAGGAGCCTCGTGATTTCATCTGGAATGAAACCACGCGGATTATCGGCGATGAGAGTATCAACTGTCTTCTTTGTGAGGCGCTGAGCCGTTCGTCCAAAGAGAATAAATTCGGTATCACCCGTTTCATCTCCAGCAACAATGCACAGTTTGTACCTACGTTACATAGAGAGTAGATTAGAAAGCCATCAGTGCAGAGCAAGGTGCCTAGCGCCAGATAGTTAGAGAAGGTAGTAAACATTATCTGACCTTTGGGTAGGTGCACCGATGGTACCGCAGTCAGGACCACTGCATCTGTACGAGTCACCATGAGGCTTGGATGTTCTAAGACACCTGCTGCAGGAGTTGTACCACCATGCATTGTCGATCTTTCGCACTGTCACTGTGACAAGAAACTCTTTTTTCTGTAAAAGATGCAGTGAAAGTGAGTATCTACCGAAGTAATGGATATGGTAGAGGTATGACATACAGCAATAAAAGCGTACCTTATTTTTAAAAGGGTGAAGGTACTTGATATCAGAGACCTTTTTTGGTTCAGCAGCAACTTTGGGTTCTCCCGAAGTCATGTGTTCATCCCATTTAATCAGCTCATGCATGCTTCCCACTCTGATTAGTTAAGCGAACAGAGAAATCAACTGCTAAAATGTAGAAAAAGATGTCTGCCGTCTGCAGGTACTAAATATTCAGACCAACATATTACCTGGCCATGAGGCCTTTTGCTTCTGGGACCTCGGGATTTATGTACCATTTGCACGCTGAACCGCCTGTTAGCGATACTGTGTCTGAAACACCAGGCATCAGGTATAGGCTTCTGATAGCAATGGACGCACAATAGCACAACAAACATACCTGCAAAGCGCTTGACAAGAGTGCCAACAAATATCACAATCTGTGGAGAAGTCAGCCCATCCTTATGCACTTGTTCGCCTGGGAACGACTTAGCCCGCTCACCCCAAAGCACAACATCAACTGTAGCACTGCTGTCGTTCCAGTGAAATCAAATGCAAGTTAGAATAGTTACCAGTTAAGCACTACCACAGATAAGCTGTCAAACAGACACCACTATTGCACAGGCAAACAAAAAAACGTTTCATGAACAATAGACGTGCATAACTGACCCCGCACTGCCTATGGTGATAGTTCTCTTCAAGTTGTCCGCCTGTCGCGACCTTGCCCGTAGCGTTGAAACATTTGAGATCATGGTGATCACTCCAATGATATCTAATTTGCGTAACGGTAATGCATAAGCAAGTGTTGAACGCTTTATGAGATGCTAATTTCCTGTGTTCAGAGATTTACCTATGAAGTAATCATTGCAGTCAACACGTGACTGGAGCTGCTCCATCGGAGTTAGGGAGTAGGTACACACAGGAAAAGCAGGTGGGATCTCAACAACCTCCTCTACTAAAGTCCACCTTGTAAAGATGATCATGTTGTCATTTGGTACTGGCCTGTACTTGCTGGATTTCTTGACCCGGAAATATGAGATGTTGTAAACGCCACCTTCCTTTATCAGAGGCTTGAATTGCTCATCTAAACGCGGGTAAATCTGTGCGTGCACGCTGTTTCCCTGTCCAAGAAATCAGCATTAGAAAAAAAAGACATTTGAATCGGAAACTCTATTGTAATAAGCAAGTACCACCACCTACAACTGCTCCCAAGTTGTCATACTTAGTGGCACAGTTGGGTGCATGGTCAAGGCAGCGACAATTGCCCCCAACAAAGGAAAAAAAACCACGATCTATTATTGGGGAAAATAGATACCTCTTCATCAATCAACACCAGATCAGTGTGCAGCAGCTTTGTTTCATCATGAGGATCAAAGAAGTCCCAAAATCTAGAGACACGCACACATATGCGCTCACTGCAGTCTCCAATCATAAGGGTGGGAATCAGTACGTCACCCATCTGCGAGTGTAGAAGCAAATATAGAATCATTAGAACAAACATTAATGAAAGGTCAGATCAGTTAACGGATTGTAAAGGGTTCAGACAAAAAATGTAAACACCTTAGATCAAAAGGTATCACATGCATCAAGTAGGTCCAGCGGATCAAATGCAGAAAAAACGTACAACAGTGATCAGGCAACGACCTCTAAAGTCATATATATAAGCAAGGCTATGTACAAGGCAAAAATGCATTGTATGGCAGGAGTCCTAGGCTGATGCCGCATCTACGGCATCAAGGACCTCTCTATAAACTACGTTCCGAGTCTCCGAGCCACACGAGCCATCATCATTTTCAATTAAAATCCTAAGGCCACCTCTAGACGTCGATCTCGAAACAGCAACATAAAGTTGTCCATGTGTAAAAACAGGTTTCTTGAGGTAAAGTCCAACCCTTGATAGGGTCTGCCCTTGACTCTTGTTTATTGTCATCGCATAGCACACTCGAACTGGAAATTGTTTTCTCTGCAGCGTGAAAGGCCATTTGACATCTGTAGTATTAAGAGCAATCCTTGGTATAAAGACCTTCTCACCAATATTAGATCCTGTTAGTATCACGCACTGCAGCAAATGCTGCCCAAGTTCAACAACAATCAGCCTTGTGCCATTACAAAGGCCCATATTCTGATTGAGGTTTCGCAAGAGCATCACTACAACACCTTTTTTTAGCACAAGCCTATGACAAGGGAAATTGTTTGCATCAATGGAATTTAGGAACTCTGTAGGGTAGAGCAAATCAAAATCTGGTATGTATTCAGATGATTTCGATATTGTGTCACAGCTTAGGTAGTGTACACTATCTCCAGGAAGCATTGAGACAATATATGTGTTTAGCTCGTTAACGGTCACATTATTAGGGCAGACAATGGCACGTGAAGCCAAATATAGAGGATTTTGGTAATTTTTCAAGAAGTTCGGGTACACTTCAGACACAAGAGCAGCAATTTTGTCACCAGCAGTACGGACCAACAAATCATCGGGAATTGTCACCCAAGAAGGCTCACACTCCTCCCCCTTTTTTATGGCAGGGATAGTACCGTCACCAATGGCTAAGACCCATTTGCTAAATTTCTCAAGTTCGTCACGCTCACTTCCTTCTAAGGATGGGTTAAAAAGCCGCATGTTTGTGCGCAATTTCAGAAGAGCAACATGCTGCCACAGCTTAGAGTTCGTAATAGACGCACTAACTATGGAGGACCGTGAGCCCTTGCGCACAACAGGTAAAATCTGTCGGAAATCACCTCCAAGAACAACGGGCTTTCCACCAAATGGGAGGATCGCATTCTTAGGATCATGTTCAGAAAGAATATCTCGCATAGTCCTATCTAAAGCTTCAAAGCAGCGTCGATGTGTCATCGGTGCTTCATCCCATATAATTAGGGAAGCAACCTGTATAAGTTCAGCAAGCATAGTACCCCTTTTAACACTGCATGTCCCAGCTTCTGTTATGTCAAAAGGTATTTTAAATCTCGAGTGCGCAGTACGGCCTCTGGGCAACAGCAAGGACGCTACACCAGATGACGCTACTGCAAGCACTATCCTCTTCTCTGACCTTAACTTTGCAATTATAGCATTCCATAGAAATGTTTTACCAGTACCGCCATGGCCATAGACAAAGAAAAAGCCAGGTGATCCACGAAGAACACGGCCTGTTATTATGTCAAATACATTTCTTTGGTCAACATTCAGCTGCGAGACTAAAGAAGTGGCATGCATGGACAACATCAAGGGTTCAGGGTCAAGTTCATCACTAATTAGCCTATTATCGCTTATGTTAACACACTGTGTTGTCAGCTTTGGCAGGTTGTAGTCATCTATGTTTCCACCGCTGCTCGCAAAAACATTCGTGAGTTTTTGTATGAGCAAAGCCATAAGCTGCTCATGCGGAACAGTATAGTACGGGTTCTGAAGTGCATCTTTAAATCTACGGTGTATGTCATCTGTAAAATAGAGCCAATATTTATCAAATAAAGCGCGAACATTACCAACAGAACAGAAAAGCACCACAGTGACAAATAATTGCCTCAATTGATAGGCTGACGCGGATACTATCGCCTCATCAAACAGAAGATGCCACTCGTTATCACCCTGAAGTAAACCACGCGCCTCACAAGCGTCTCAAAAGGTAGTGTATACTTTATTGTTAAAGGTTCTAACATCAGCATAGTTCTTTGCGCCCTTAACTATCATTAGAAGCATGCGTAAGTAATATAACTCCCCTGCAGCTGGATGTACATAGTACATACGACCAATTTTAGCGCAAAGTGTTCTCTTTCGCCAACATCTCTTAGAAGCATCCCAAGACCATTCTTTTGGGAAGTCACAATATGTTAAGCGTCTAGCTTCTCCGTGTTTCGAATTAGCTTCGAACCACGCAGTCAACATTGTGGACTTTGCTGCGGCGCTAGCGAGCAACGCTTTTAGGTCAACACCAGGTTCGTATCGCACATGGTTCATGCTAGGAAGATGCACAGCTAATCTCTCCACCGAAGGCATCCTAAAGTGAATGTCAAACTCGAAAGCACGCCATAGGGCCTCGCACGAAGAAAGAAATCTAGCATCAATGTATTCTTGAATTTCATTTTTTGGAGCTAGCTGAGGGCCAGGAGACGCATTGGATGTTTTTGAAGTAACTTCAAAATAGATTTTCGCTCGATCACTTCCTTTCGTAACATATTTAAATAGATATTTAATCATGTTCGATTTGTTACACCACTCAACATTGATATGTGCATTGTATTTCTTTAGTAAGCGCATATTGTATGGAACAACATTCCTGTTATCCAATGTGACACCGTTTTTACAAACATGTCTACCATCATCTCTTCGTCTGTAAATAGTGAACCCAAGTCGTCCACGATAGTTTCATCCTGAAACGACTTAGGAAAATTCTTTGAGCATTTGTTATTTTTCATACATGGACATTTCTTGTTATAATCACCGCATGGGCCATGTATCATGAACTCGCTAACCAAAGCATAGCCTAGTGGGTCGTTGTTGATATCAGGGATTTCTGCGCAAATGAAACTATCAACAGTAGCAGCACCGAATTCTGAATTATTAGCAGCTAGCCATACAAGGCAGTGTATGTGCGGCAGGCCACGTTTCTGGAACTCTACAGTGTACAGAACTGCACACAGATGGTCCAGTGTGAGACTCAGTAACAATAAATATAAAAGCCAGCACGTATGGACAACATATGCTACGGCTTACCAGCGAGGACTGGGCCAAACGTTCTGCCCTCCTTAATATCGGCTACGAATTCATCGACTTTCATATGGAAAACGCGAACTACTAAGTCAGAACGATCGCATGGTTGCTGCCCAGGCTCAAAGCGTAGTGCATCAGCTATTTCTTTCCATTTAGTGTGTTACATGTGAAAGTCACAAAGAGGTCAGGAGGGCCATAGACCCTGCATATGGCCATCGCGTCTTGGTAATTCATTACATGGTACCTTCTACTGCCAGTAAAACTGGCCGGCACAATTACCCTACCACCAACTGAATCGGCATTTATAAGACCCTTATCAATGGCATCGGCTATTCCTTGTACCGTCTCAGATCGTAGCTCTTTTTGGTGGTCTGCTATGAACTTTAGTCTAGACCCTTCAATCGTTGAGTACGCATCGACGTATATCTGGTCGCTTAACCTACCATAGCAGGTGAATGGATTCGCCTCGTTCAGTCTGTAGTGCATGTGATATCTAACAAATTCAAGCATCGTGACATATCTACGGCCTGTCCCGTCACTATCCTCAACATCCGAATATTTAATACCAAGATGGTAGCCATGCTCACCATAAGGAAATAGCAATGGGTACTGCAAAGCCATATAAGATGGGTGCAAGCAAGAAACACGCTTTAGTCCGCACCCCCTGTCCTGCACAAGGACATCGTAAGTGTACTCATCGGCTGAGTAGTCACCAACAACTATAGCAGCGATCTCACCGCTTGAGGGTAAACTGTACTGAACATCGTGTTTTGTATTGCATCCTAGCAATCGTAGTGTTATTTTTTGATCACCCTCCTGTTCTAGACGTTCTCTAGCATAGCGGAACGCCTTAACAAGTTGGTTGTGCTCATTCAACATGGTTAACAGAGACATTGCTATCACTGGGTCAGGCTGATCAGGATCGCTATCATCACCTTCAAATACGTTCAATCTATTTTGTGACTCATTTTCAGTGTCGTATATGTAAAGCTGCGCAAATTTGGGTCGTGAACCATGATGTGGCAGCAAGGTACCAATACGATGATGGACTACCCCATTAATCTTGAACACATAAGGTGCAGTGCCACTGTTTATCGTCCTATCGATAGCTGCACCTAAAGAGGTGAATGCGAACAGAGAATTGTAAGATCGAATTTGCCTTAGAAACCTCTTAGAACGCGCATCACCATCGAAACACAGTAGGTCGGCTAAGGGGGCAGGTGGTTTCCTATAGGGTCTCAAATTGATTTTGCCTCCTCTACAGCAAAGGTTGTACACTATTTTTCTCTTGGTGACATTAGAGGTACTCTTGACACGCTCCTGGAACCAGAAGACAGCACCACAGTATGCACACTCGTGTGATGGTCCGCCATAATACGACCGGTCTCGGTAGGTATCTACAGTGCGACAACAGGAAAATATAGTGGTGTATAAACCATAAGACACCATTTAACTCATGTAAAGTTATAAAAAATGGCATGCACACACCTTTCAACGCCTCGACGTACCCCCTATCTGGAGCAACCATGACATCTACCGGATCGCTGCAGGCAGCTATGCGCAAAAAAATCAAAGGGTGGAACGTCATTTCACCGCAACAGCGAAAGGTTTCAGGAAAAAAACAAAGGGCATAGGTAATCACCACGGGTAACAAATGGCGAACGGCTGAATGGTCTCTTACTGCGTATCCTAGCGAGCCGGCGCTGCCTGTTGAAGGTAGCAACCTCAGCAGGAAAGTCCATTAAGGATCTATTCCCTATTCGATGTGAAGCTGTACCATCAATAAACAATGTGCGCATTTGTTTCTCCTATAGCTAGACATGATTGTCTAACGTATACTCACTTGGTGGTAGGCTAGATGCTCCAGGCCGGTCAGATGGTTCTGGCTGACCAGCCACGCATAGGTGTTCACCGCCAGTGGCAAAGAAAGGGCTCCTAAGGAAACCTACGCGTTTCCCCACAGTTGCCAGAAGTAGCATAAATTAGACAATGACAAGGTAACTGATCTATGCCGGGTAAACGATGCATGGCAACATTATAGACCTTGGGAAAGCGCGATACGCCTTCTTTTCCTTTTTTTACGACATCGGGCAACAATTTCACACGGAGAACCACCCATTAAAACCCAGGCTGCACAACGCAAATAAAGCACAACCAATATCAAGAATAGATCAGGTGAAAGCAAAAGGAATTCAACTGAACCAAACACCGCAGAGCCACAATCAATAACATCCATATACCAAGACAGGCCTCAGAAGGGTAGAAGAAAAGGATCGAGACTATCCACAGCTACCAGAACAGGTAAGTAAAGAAGATGTGCCTATACAACCTAGAAGAAAGGATTCTACAGTCTATGAAAACTACCTATGAATGGAGAACCAGACGGTAAGGGAAGAAAAAGCACCTAGAAAGCTTAGTAGAATAGGTAAGCGCACCTAGAGAGTCTAGTAGAACAGGCAAGCACTTAGATAGAATGGAGAAAAGAGATGGACACTATTAGCAACACTTGCCAGATCAGGTCGCATGCCTTGACAGGCCACTACACTGGGAACCATAGTGTCACAGGCGAAAGCAAAAGGAATTCGCTAATGATTTCGCCCACGATCACATACCTATTCGGCAAACTTCATTGGCCACAGACCTAGTGACTCAAACAAATACCTGGACCCGGATGATGGAACGGGACAATAGACAAAAACGTTCTATTGAAAGAGGAGAAGAAAAGAGACCTGGAAAACACATAACAGAAAGCACTCATACGGAGGTAAGAAATGAGGCCTACAGAACCTTTCTGCTACCCAGGGCCTTTTTGGTCAGACAAAGCAGATTACAAAAGCACATGAAAAGTCATTATCTACGAAGCATGTAACAACTCCAAAAGTACAGGACCGTGCAGATCAAGAAGACCAAAATTACCTTCGTAGTCCGTTTCCTCCGCACACAACACAAGGTAGCAATAGCTTTAGCACCCAGCCAACAGCAAAAGCGACGAAGGATGCCCTTCTTGCAGCCGTAAGTGACCAGAACGACCTACAGGCCCGTCTGCAATCAATACTATAATACATTACATTCCACATGTAACAACACATCATTTAACATCATCCATCAATATGTTCTAGACAGCTAATACTATAATACTATCACACTCCACAGAATCGATTCACCCGAAACGAAAACACTACCCAGGCATAAGCAATCAATTATAAAGAGTAAAATATTAACTGGACACATCATTTAACATCATCCAGCAATATGTTCTAGACAACTAATACCATAATACTACCACATTCCACAGAATTGATTCACCCGAAATGAAAACACTACCCAGGACATAAGCAATCAATTATAAAGGGTAAAATATTAACTGGTCACATCACCTAACATCACCCAGCAATATGTTATAGACAACTAATACTATAATACTATCACAAATATTAACTGGACACATCATGTAACATCATCCAGCAGTATGCTCTAGACAACTAACACTATAATACTAACACATTCCACAGAATTGATTCACCCGAAACGAAAACACTATCCAGGACAAGCAAACATATTACCTTCAATTCACCAGCGGCGCAACCAAGAAGCTAGGGATTTCTATGGTAAGGCTCAACGCAACCTATTCTAAAGCCTGAAATACGAATTCAAAGCATCCGGGTTATTCAAATACAAAGCATTAATTCTCAAGAGTAAAATGTTAAACCTTTACTTACAGCGCTATAGCACAAAAGATGTTGGAAAGGGCCGAAACCTCCATCGTATCCAGAACACACTTAGCCAAAGGCGGATTGAAAATACGTTTGCCTAGGAAAGAGATACGAATATTAATTAATCGTAAAAGGTAAGTCAGAAGCTTAAAACCGGCAAGACTGTAGCATACATTCTCAATACCTGAAACGAAGAACCTCTTCTGGGCCTCTGCCTTGAAGAGAAGATGTATGCGTGTGAGATCTGTAAATCTGTACAAAGGGAACTAAGAGAAGCCGTGAACAAAAAATGTTTTGAAAAGTAGCAAGCAAAAGGAATTCAACTGAACCAAACACCACAGAGCCACAATCAATAACATCCATATACCAAGACAGGCCTCGGAAGGGTAGAAGAAAAGGATCGAGACTATCCACAGCTACCAGAACAGGTAAGTAAAGAAGATGTGACTATACAACCTAGAAGAAAAGATTCTACAGCCTATGGACACTACCTATGAATGGAGAACCAGACGGTAAGGCAAGAAAAAGCACCTAGAAAGTTTAGCAGAATAGGTAAGCGCACCTAGAGAGCCTAGTAGAACAGGCAAGCACTTAGAAAGAATCGAGAAAAGAGGTGGACACTACCAGCAACACTTGCCAGATCAGGTCATATGCCTTGACAGGCCACCACACTGGAAACATAGTGTCACAGGTGAAAGCAAAAGGAATTCGCTAATGATTTCGCCCACGACCACGTACCTATTCGGCAAATTTCATTGGCCACGGACCTAGTGCCTCAAACAACTACCTGGATCCGGCTGACGGAACTGGACAATAGACAAAAACGATCTATTGAGAGAGAGAGGAGAAAAGAGACTTGGAAAACACATAACAGAAAGCAGTCATACAGAGGTAAGAAATGAGGCCTACAGAACCTTTCTGCTACCCAGGGCCTTTTTGGTCAGACAAAGCAGATTATAAAAGCATATGAAAAGTCATTATCTACGAAGCATGTAACAACGCCAAAAGTACAGGACCGTGCGAATCAAGAAGACCAAACTTACCTTCGCAACCTGTTTCCTCCGCACTCAACACAAGGTAGCAATAACTTCAACACCCAGTCAACAGGAAAAGCGACGAAGGACGCCTTCCTCGCAGCCGTAAGTGACCAGAACGACCTACAGGCCCGTGTGCAGTCAATACTATAATACATTACATCCCACGTGTAACATCATTGACACACCATGTAACATCATTTAACAATACATTATAGACAACCAATATTATAATACTATCATATTCTACAGAACCGATTCACACGAAACGAAATCACTAACCAGGACATAAGCAATATGTTCTAGACAACTAATACTGGACACATCATTTAACATCATCCAGCAATACGCTCTATACAACTAATGCTATAATACTATCACATTCCACAGAATTGATTCACCCGAAACGAAAACACTATCCAGGACATAAGCAATCAATTATAAAGAGTAAAATACTAACTGGACATATCATCTAACATCATGCAGCAATATGTTCCAGACAACTAATACCATAATACTATCAGATTCCACAGAACTGATTCATCCGAAACGAAAACACCACCCAAGACATAAGCAATCAATTATAAAGAGTAAAATATTAACTGGACACATCGTCCAACATCGTCCAGCAATATGTTATAGACAACTAACACTATAATACTATCACAAATATTAACTGGACACATCATGTAACATCATCCAGCAATATGTTCTAGACAACTAACACTATAACACTAACACATTCCACAGAATTGATTCACCCGAAATGAAAACACTATCCAGGACAAGCAAACGTATTACCTTCGATTCACCAGAGGCGCAACGAAGAAGCTAGGGATTTCTACGGTAAGGCTCAACGCATCCTGTTCTAAAGCCTGAAATACGAATTCAAAGCAACCGGGTTATTCAAATACAAAGCATTAATTCCCAAGCGTAAAATTATTATTTTTACTTACAACGCTATAGCACAAAAGATGTTGGAAAGGGCCGAAACTTCCATTGTATCCAGAACACACTTGACCAAAGCTAGATTGAAAATACGTTCGCCTAGGAAAGAGATACGAATATTAATTAATCGTAAGAGGTAAGTGAGAAGCTTAAAACCGGCAAGACTGTAGCATACATTTTCCATACCTGAAACGAAGAACCTCTTCTGGGTCTCTACCTTGAAGAGACGATGTACGTGTGTGAGATCTGTAGATCTGTACAAAGGGAACCAAGAGAAGCCGTGAACCAAAAATGTTTTGAAAAGTAGCAACCACAGCAACATAAATACTACCAAACCGCATGGGTATAAGCACAGAACCTAGAGACGGAGAAGCCCCGGCAAGATCAACAGTTCACCCAGGCCATCACGGATGTAGAACGAAGGTCAAACACCAGGTCTCGCAAAGATCTGGAAAAGGGAGAGGGGTGAAGGAGGTTCCGAACCGGACGAGCTGATAAATAGGGAGACTAAGTCACTCACCTCGAGCATGGGAACCAGCACCGTAGGACGAGACCGGTAGAGGTATGGGCCAGGCACGGGCCAACGATGACGGACGATGCCCGCGTGAGCTCGGCGCGACGGGACACCACGGCCGCCCGTGCACTGTTCCGACGGGACAGATCGGCCATCAGTAGAGAAGAGCGGCCGCACATGCCTGTACGGCGAGGGAGTAGCGCCGTTGGGACTGTTCCGATACGACGGATGGGGCTCGAGGAAGACGAATCTGTTCTCAGATCTGTTCTCAGTGTAGAGGCACGGATTACCTATGTATCCACGGCCCTGTCCACTCCGAGGGCGATACAGCCCGCCTCCTCACAATCTCTCACTGCGTGTGGGCTCAGACAAAAGCGGGACCACCGGCCAGAGGGTTGGCTGAAATGTTATCGCGTGCACCGCTACACCCGAGCAGCGCTTCGCCTGCTTCGCGTGCGCTCCCTCTCCCCCACACGACCCGCACGCCGGTCAAAGTTGCCCTCTCGCCTGCCCCGCGTATGCTCCCTCTCTCGATACGCCCCGCGCGCCTCTCACGACGTGTGGGCGCAGGCAGCAGCGGGACCACCGGCCAGCGTCGCGCGTCAAAGCATTTTCGCGTGCACCGCTACGCCCAAGGCGCCTCGGCTTCCCCGCGTGCGATCTCACGCGAAGGCCGCGTACGCTCCCCTCCGCGCGCCGGGACCACCGGGCAGCGTCGTGTGGTAAAACGCTCTCGCGTGCACCGTAACGATCGAGGCGCGCCTCGCCTTCCCCGCACGCGCTCGCCGCGCACGCTCTCCCTACGCGCCCTCCGTCGCTACGTGTGGGCCCAGACAGAAGCGGGTCCACCAGCCAGCGACACGAGTGATAGCGCCTCGCGTGCGCCGCTACGCCCGAGCCGCGCCTCGCCTCCCCAGCGCGTGCCCTCACACGAACGCCGCGTACACCCCCCCTGCGCGCGCCCCGTCGCTGTGCGTGGGCTCAGAGAGCAGCGGGGCCACCGGCTCAGAGAGACGCGTTAAAACGCCTCGCGTGCACCGCTGCGCTCGGGGCGCGCCTCGGCTTCTCCGCCGCGCCCTCACGCAAACGCCCCGCGACCTCCTCTCCGCGCGCTCCGTCCGCGCGTGTGTGGGCTCAGGCAGCACCGGGACCACCGGCCAGCGGCGCGCGTTAAAGCGCCCTCGCGTACACCGCCACGCCCGACGCCTCGATTCCTCCGTGCGCGCTCTAACGCGAAGGCCGCGTACGCTCCCCTGCGCGCGCTGTGTCACTGCGCATGGGCCTAGACATCACCGGGACCACCGGGCAGCGGCGTGCGGTTAAACGTTCTCGCGTGCACCGTAACGCCCGAGGCGCGCCTCGCCTTCTCCGCGCGCGCTCGCCGCGAACGCACCCTCCACGCGCGCTACGTCACTGCGTGCGGGGCCAGACAGCAGCGGGACCACCGGCCAGCGACACGAGCTAAAACGCCCCGCGTGCGCCGCTACGCCGACCCGCGCCTCGCCTTCTCCACGAAGGCCGCCTACGCTCCCCTCCGCGCGCTGCGTCGCTGCGCATGGGCCCAGACATCACCGGGACCACCGGGCAGCGGTGTGCGGTGAAACACCCTCGCGTGCACTGTAACGCCCGAGGCGCACCTCGCTTTCTCCGCGCGCGCTCGCCGCGTACGCTCCCTCCACGCGCGCTCCGTCACTGCGTGCGGGGCCAGACAGCAGAGAGACCACCGGCCAGCGACACGAGCTAAAACGCCCCGCGTGCGCCGCTACGCCCGACCCGCGCCTCGCCTTCTCCGCGCGCGCCCTCACGCAAACGCCGCGCACACCTCCTCTCCGCGCGCCCCGTCGCTGCGCGTGGGCCCAGAGAGCCGCGGCCCCACAGGCTCAGCGAGACGCTCTCGCGTGCGCGAAGGCCCAGCGGGTGCGCGAAACTAACATACGACGCGCGCGCGCTCAACCCCGTTGCCGGACGAAGACCCGCGCGGTGCGCGGAACGCTCTCCCGCGCGACGCGCGCGCTCCCTCCCGTTGCTACGCTCGCCACGCGTCGCCGCGCGAAGACCCCCGCGGGCGCGCGAAACGCTCTCGCGCGAGCAGACCGGGGCAGCTTTTAATAACTCCGATGTGACCTAGAAAGATGAACAAATCGGATGAAACTGGGCCTATTTTTAGTCTCGTCTTTTGGTCCATTTTTACAGTTAGTTCTTGGAGGCTCGTTCTAAACAGCGATAGCTATTAATTTCTGGCTGAGAACGTGTTGGCGTGGTTTTTTCTCTTTACTTTTTTCATGTCCTTTACATTATCTGCAAAGATACAGATATAATGATATTTTTTATTTTTAAATAAATGCTAAAAAATAACTATTACTACGATATTATTTTATAACTACAGCCAAAACTCAAAGACCCGCCGCTTAGCAACCTGGCCGCGTTCCCCACGCTCCTCTTATCCTCTTCGTTGCTTCCCTCCCCTCCGCAGATACCCCCCTCTAATGGAAGCCACTAGTACACTCGCGCTCTCCTCGTCTCCCTCCGCCGCCCGCCGCCCGCCGGCGACGGCCACCGTCGCCTCCCTCCACCTCCGCCGCTCACCCACTCCCACCTTCCACCTCCGCGTGCCCCAAACCCCCGCCTTTCGCGCCCTTTCTTCCTCCTTCCCGGTTCGCTCCCATGCATCCTCCCACTTCTTGGATTCTTCTCTCGGTGAAAGGTCTCGTTTTCTGACTAACCTTTCGTACCCATTTATCTTTGGGGCGCGTTCAGGGATGGAGGAGGAAGAGGAGGGGGAGCGGCCTGGTGGTGCGCGCGGAGATGTTCGGGCAGCTCACCACCGGGCTGGAGTCCGCGTGGAACAAGCTGCGTGGCGTCGGTGAGCTTGTTTGTTCATCTGTTTTACTTCTACGGATTTTGTTCTTGCCACATGTAATGACGCTCTCGTCTCGTGGCAATGCGTTAACCGTAATCAACTTTACTAGTGCATGTGTGTTGGGTCAAATTATTTCTCCGAATGATCGAGTCTCTCTGTTGTGAGGTAGTATTATAATGGGCATCTAGCTAGTAATGAATAACAATTGTCTAAGTTTGTGATGCATGGGACATTCTGTTCAAATGCTCAATGCATATGTCAAATGTGATGCTTGACAACGGTTTTTCTCTACAAACTTATTCGGCAACTAAATATGCTGATCTGCACCCTCTATAAGTCGGTCATAATTATTAATGAATGACAATCTTGAAAAAAATATATTAATGAATGATATTCCTTTTCTGGTTCAAGATGTACTGACAAAGGAAAACATTGCTGAACCAATGCGGGATATTAGAAGAGCACTTTTGGAGGCAGATGTATGTACCATTCTTACTGCTACATGCTTTTGTTACTTAATTTCTCTCTATACATTGCCTTCGCAATCTAATGCAGAATTTACTTTGCAGGTAAGTTTGCCAGTAGCGAGAAGGTTTATTGAGTCTGTTACTGAAAAGGCTGTGGGCACTGATGTGATACGAGGTGTCCAACCTGAGCAGCAGCTGGTGAAGGTATACTCGGATTCTAGGGGCGTATAATTGTGTAAACAATACCTCTACAGAAGTATTTTAGGGATAATTTTATTTGTTTTACTTTGACTTGCTCTACTAGCCACCATTGCATGGTGGATATTTAACAGAAACATTCCCTTTTCCCCCTCTCTGGGACAAGAGCCAGATAAATTAATGGTGAGAATATTATTATGCACACAAGCAACATTAATTAATGAGTTCAGTGGTTATTTTGGACTAAATGAATGTGGCCTTCCTCTTCCCAATCTAATTTATATGCTTCTAGCACTGGAGGACTAACGCGGCTGAGTGCTGCAGGTTGTGAATGATGAGCTTGTACAACTGATGGGTGGGGAGGTATCAGATTTGGTATTTGCAAAATCTGGCCCAACAGTTATCTTATTGGCAGGTCTGCAAGGTGTTGGGAAGACTACTGTTTGTGCGAAGCTTGCCTTTTATCTAAAAAAAATGGTGCATTCCTTATCCTTCTAATTTAAGCATTTCCTAATATGTCCAGACCATTTGTGCTTATAGACCAGACTCAGGTTACAGGGGAAGAGTTGTATGCTGATTGCTGCAGATGTTTACAGGCCTGCTGCCATTGATCAACTCACTATTCTTGGTAAACAGGTACTTATGATAAATTTTCCCACTGCAATATTGACTTGGGAACCTTTTCTACCTAACATTGCGACTCTCTTAGATTTTAAAGAGCCTGTAGAATGTGTCAGTCGATGCGTGTTCTATCCCCCTATTGAAGTTAAAATTACGCTTTCTTTTGAATGTGCTACAATAATGTGCTTTCATTAGAAAACATTTGAATGTTGATAGGTTGGTATACCAGTTTACTCAGAAGGAACTGATGCAAAACCTTCACAAATTGCCAAGAACGGTTTGAGAGAGGCAAAAAGCAAGAAGACTGATGTAGTTATAGTGGATACTGCTGGACGACTGCAGGTCACTCTTATTTTGTTTCTTTGATTTTGTTCCTGTGATTTGTTTCAACTATGATTCTCAAAAATGAATGTTGGTTATTTTACTTGTGTACCAGTTTTCATCAGTTGACTTCTTGCACACATAGATCTTGGATACCACACGGTCCACACCATAATCTAGCTGAACGCTGAAAATGTTACTTTATTTGACATATGGTATTAATCTGCACTAGTTTTACTTATTAATAAGTTGTAAGTCTGTAACAACTAACAACTCAAAATTGGTTCAGTATTTTAGAGATTTTGGATGAATTGTAGATATTTATTCCATGTTTATTTCAAACTTATTATAATACTTCTATTCAAAAGTGGTCATTCTAGCATAATATTTTAAACCTAAACTAAAAGATAATCTGTTACGAGCTTGTGTAAAAAGTGAGATTGTATTAGATGCATGTTTATGTAGTTATAGTTTTTGAATTCCAAATGGCGTACTTTGTGGTAGCCAGTGCCTCCTTCCTGCTACTTGCAACTATGTTTAACCAGCCCTACTGATACCAGATTACCAGCTGATTAATCTTTCTATCATTAGGTAGATAAAGCAATGATGAATGAGTTGAAACAAGTAAAAAATGCAGTGAATCCTACAGAAGTTCTTCTTGTGGTTGATGCCATGACTGGCCAAGAAGCTGCTGGTATGTAGCCGCTTCTCGTTGTTCTTCATGTGGTCTAGTGCTCTAGTCACCATCGTTTTATACTTCGTCTATTGCAACTTACCTGATGCACTTCATGGAATGCAGAAAAAGAAATTCACCCTTCGAAATTTGACTTCAGAACTTCTTATTAATGTATATGTGTCATGTATTTGGATTTGGAGGTCCCATATTCATCATGTCTCATATGCATGTGTATATATATATGAACATCTTTTGGTCCACAATAATGAACTAATGTCATCAGTAATTTCCCCAATTTCTTGTGTTCTTTTCAAAGGAGAGAAAGCACAAGATGCTCCCTATAAATAGCAGGACATGCCATTCTATTGAAATCAAACCTTAAACTTTTCATCATTTGCTAGAGTTGCAGTGTTACTTACCCTTATTGCTTTTCTGATATGGTCAGCATTGGTCAGCACCTTCAATGTTGAGATTGGTATAACTGGTGCTATACTGACAAAACTGGATGGTGACTCCAGAGGTGGAGCAGCACTAAGTATCAAAGAGGTCTCTTAATTTGCAAAACTTTCATCCGTCATTTTGTGTGTCCATCCAACTATTAATGCATGGTTCTTTCAAAAAGAAAGTACCTATTCATGGTAATGCAAAGAAGGAGCTGCAAATGTTTTTCCCATACATTTGGTTTGATAAAACCTCTCTAGATTCCTCGTTACTGCAAAAAAAAAAAGCATTGGTAATGTGAGTTCGATTGATACTCACAAATTTGATGCTCAATAATGTATTCATGAAGGGTTTTGTGTGGCATGACTTCCTTCTACTTATTCTCAGGGGCTGTACCTTACTCTTCCTCTTGTCTTATCTTTTTCTCTATTACTTTTAGAAAAAGACAGGATGGCTTATGGAGCATGGCTAAATAATAAATATTCACTGCTTACTTGAGTTGTGCCTACATCAATCAGCAATTTTTATTTCTTTCTTCCTTTAGCTAGTATGTATATAATACATATGAACAACCAATGGCTTTGCAGGTGTCTGGAAAGCCCATCAAGTTTGTGGGGCGAGGAGAACGTATGGAAGATCTTGAGCCTTTCTATCCAGATCGCATGGCGCAGCGTATCTTGGGAATGGGGGATGTACTTTCATTTGTTGAAAAAGCACAAGAAGTGGTAAGTAGTTTCCTGTGAAATGCCCCTTTCCTTTTGTCATTCATTAAACAATAATTTGATATTTCTATGGTGTAACCTACTGGTGAGTAGATGCGTCAAGAAGATGCTGAGGAATTACAGAAGAAGATCATGAGTGCAAAATTTAATTTCAATGACTTCTTGAAGCAAACACAAGCTATCGCACAAATGGGTTCATTTAGTCGTATAATTGGCATGATTCCAGGCATGAACAAGGTGAACCTATGAACTTCTGGACCTCGTTTATTACCTTACTTTAGAACTACCTATGAACTTCTGGACCTCATTTATTACCTTACTTTAGAACTGGTCTTCTGAATTGACATTACGGCGCTTATGTTTAATCTTTAAGTTTGATGTTATTAAGACCACAACTCTTGCTGCGTTTTGAATAGGTTACCCCTGCACAAATTCGTGAAGCTGAGAAAAACCTTAAGTTTATGGAGTCAATGATCAACGTAATGACTACTGGTATGTATAATCTACTCTCAACAGACATCATGAAGATATATGTTTGCATGTTCCTCCTGAACTCTTGCTATATTAGTGTAACTGTTCTATATTTCTTACATATTATTTAAATCCTTGGATAGCATGTTGGGGCCTGTACCTGAAAATTCTAGTTCATATTGATTTATGAACTCAAAGAGTTTGCCATGTACCTAGCAGTCCATGCTTGCTTTATTACAAAGTATGAGATAATATGAATATACAGATTAGCTTTCCACTGGCAATCAGCTGTTTGGTTGGTGTTCTCACACCGCAAGGCATACCTTAAAGTTGCCACAATTTGAGATTACCCTGTGTTACAATTTATCTTCCCTTATGCGTGAAGGAGCACACGAAGCCTCCTGCCTCCTCTGTCCTCACGTGAAGCTCTGTCGCCGTGACTGGCACCTGATCAACGCGACGTGGAGAGAGATGACCCTGCCTCCCAAGAAATACCGCTCGTGTGTTGGAGCCGCCTGGAGCCGTCGCATGCACTGCTTCCTCTTCTTTATTCTTCTCTGAAGCCAACCTGCTTCCTCTTTATTTCTTCTCCTCACCCTTTTACTCACTCGATCACAACAGATTGCTACCTCTCTCTCAATCTTTCTTTCTGCTCTTTTTATTTCTCACCACACCACGTTACATGCTTGGCCTTTTAAAGCAAATACACAACCCGACTCAAATTCTAAAACGGACTCATTAACTCACGCGGAAACGGAAACGACGCATGTATACAACTCGTATACGTATTCGTATACTTGGACTCGTACTCGGATACGGCAAGAAAACAGAAACTTAAACAAGATTAGACTCTTAACACCCTGCTTTGAAAAAACCAATCTGATTTTTCTTTAAAATTTTCAAATTTATCTTTTTTAGAAACAAATGGATTCATTAGTCTTGCGGGGGATGCCTAGGCTTAAATTTTTTGGCACATACACAAGGCATGCTTGACATATAACTTGGTAAGGCTAAAATCCGAGGCCACCATCTAAATAGTGTCTCAGTCGGCATAGTTGAGATTGTGCCAATTATGTGAGCCAATGTTACCAATCAAATAGAACCTTATTCCTAATTGTATGGAGCATGATAGCGATGGATTGCCGTGCCATAAATAGATGCCCAGTAATATTTACCCTGACCTTGTGCAGAGGAAAGAGAAAGACCAGAGTTACTTGCTGAATCACGCGAGAGGAGGAGAAGGGTGGCTAAGGAGTCCGGAAAAACCGAACAGCAGGTTCAGTTCTTACCTCATCAGTCATCACTAATTTTTCCTATACGCACCAGCATAAACCTGACTAACCCCCATGGAGCTAAATTGAGTTTCCCTTCACTATTAGGTGAGCCAATTAGTTGCGCAGCTTTTCCAAATGCGTGCTCGAATGCAGAAAATGATGGGAGCCATGCAAGGAAAAGACTCTCCCGATATGGAGAATCTCATGGAGTCCCTCAAGGCTGACGAGCAGGTAAAGGCACCCCTGGTCAACAGCTCGGGGCAGACATTTGTAGTTCTTGTGTTTGTGGAGTTAAAAGACTTTGTGCAACTGTGATCATTCAGGCTGCCGCCGGTACTGGACGGCGCAGGAGGAAGTATGGCAACCTTAGGCGGCGGGATCTGGATGCAATGCGTGGTTTCCGTCGACGGTGAGGAAGTTCATTGGCGGTTCTGACTGGAAGTGGCCGCTGTCTGCCTTTCTGCATGACCTGTGTAAATGCAAACCCATGGACATGGCTTGGATTCAGAAATCAGTAGTGGAGCATGAAATGATTTTCGGGTGCCAGTTTCAGGGATCACCAGGTGTTATTTGTTACTGATATTCTTGGCGACCGATTTGGCTTCTGATTTCTGAGAAAACAGTCAGCCGATCAATCTCATACAGCCATTACAGAGGCTTGTAAGTTGTAATCTGTGCATTTGTGATCTCTAGCTTCAACTTGCAACTCTGTATCCAGTGTACATTTTATGTATAAATTCCAATGAAACAGGATCAATTTTGTTTTCTTCTGAAAATGTATATGGCCGGTGTCTCGTTTCTTGGAGTGTAGTTTACGAACTCAAATCGTAGTCTTTGAAACACCTTTTTTAAAAAAAACGTATTTGAAACACCTTTCAATACTCAAGAGAGAGAGAGAGAGAGAGAGAGAGAGAGAGAGAGCAGAATTCGTTACACATAGCGTGGTTTGGATTTCTGGCATCCCTACTTGTATACAGAAAAGTATTTCGTGAATGAGTTTCTCTTTTCCCTCGCAAAAATAAAAAATAAAAAAAATCGTTACACAGAAAAGTATTTCGGTTATCGATGAACTGAGATACGCAGAGGCTACTACCCGCTTACAATGGAATCAAGCTAGTTTTAACACTGTTTCACACTATATTTACAAAAATGGCAGTATGCGAGACGTATTGACAAAAATGTCATTTTTGCCATCGGCGGGCCGGCCGGCAGCGTACGTGAGGTGACGCGTTGCGCTATCGCCCGGCGGCAGGCGCCTATCGCTAGCCCCCAGACAGCAGGTAATTAGGCCGGCTAACCTATCTAATTTTTTTTCCAGTTTAGTATTTGTTTGAATTTTTAAATATACCAAATGAGCTAAAAAAATTACAAAAATTTATATACAGTCTTCCGACACAACTTTGCTTGTAGTGTAATTGTTGAAGAATTTTATCCATGGCGAACGTTACTCAAAAATTCATACAATTTTGATATATTTACGAGTTTTTATATATAGCAAACGAGCTTCAAAACTTACGACATTTTATGTGAAGCCTCCCGATGTAGTAGTAGTTATTGTATAATTTTTTAGAAATTGTATAATATCCAAATTAGTCATGTTTGTTCGCATTAACTTAATCATAAATTTAACGAAAAAATTTCCATGGTTAAGTTAATCTGAATAAACATAGCCAATTTGGATTGCATAAAATTCTCAAAAAATTACATAATAACTACTACTACATCGGGAGACTTCAAATAAAATTTCTTAATTTTTAGAGCTCGTTTATTATATGTAACAACTCGTAAAATTATCAAAATTGTATAAATTTTTGAGCAACATTCGCCATGGATAAAATTCCAAAAAAAAACTACACTGCAAGGAGCGTTCTGTTGGAAGGGTATACATAATTTTTTGGGCTCATTTGTTATATTTAAAAATCAAACAAACACTAGATGGAAAAATAGGCAATTAGGCCGGCCTAATTACCTGCTTTTCCATCTAGTGTTTGTTTCAATTTTTAATATACCAAATGAGCCCAAAAAATTACAATAATTTATGTACAACATCCCAACACAACGTTCCTCGTAGTATAGTTTTTGAGGAATTTTATCCATGGCAAATGTTGATAAAAAATTTATACATATTTGATTTTTTATGAGCTTTTATATATAGCAAACGAGCTCGAAAAATTATGAAATTTTATGTGAAGCCTTTTGATGCAGTAATAGCTATTATGTAATATTTTTGGAAATTTTATGCGATTCGAATTAGCTACGTTTGTTTGGATTAACTTAACCATAGGAATTTTTTCATTAAATTCATGATTAAGTTAATAGCTACAGTAGCTGTAGTGGTCATAGCTACAGTAGTTATGGCAGTCATAGTCATAGGTGGACAGTCGTATGCTACAGTGACAGTCGGTGCTCAAAGACCTGTGTGGTCGGAGATACGGTCGAAGAACTATGGTCGACAAGCCATGGTCGGTGAAGCGGTCAAAGGGAAGCCATGGTCGTAGATACGATCGAAGTTCTATGGTCGACAAGTCGTAGTTGGTGAAGTGGTTGACAAGACATGGTCAAGAAGCTGTGATCAAGCAGTTGTAGTCGAAGTAGCGTGGTCGAAACTCCGTAGTCGAAAAGGACTCGAAGTCGTAAGAAGCCGACTTGTCAGGTCAGTGTGTGGTCGTAGACATGGACAAGTCCGTGTGTGGTCGCAAACATCTGAGTTGGTCTCAGCAGAACCGAGTCTTGCGAGTAGTGCACAGTGTGCACCGAGTTGTAGGGAATCGTGGACAGCAAAACCAGATCACAAGTAATCTAACTAGTGGAGTTAGTGGGTGCGTGCATATGTCAGGTAACCGTACGTACGCGAGGCTTATTGAAGCCATTTAATCTGTTAAACATTTTGAGGGCATTGCGAGTGAATAATAAAGAGGAAGAGAAGGCGTGTGTTGCCTCAAAAGAGAAGTCTATCCTGTGTTTATTCGACCTCCCTACTCGTGTGCGTGAGTTGTTCCAAAGAAGAAAACCATATGTAAGTTTTGTCCCAGCAAGTAGCTACCGGAGCTGATGGGTTCAATTTCAACCGCTACTCCATGGTATTCTGAACTCTTGGCAGTTTATTCTGGACCAACCCACTTAACTAAATCGCATTCATCATCCTCTTGCAAATCAAAGGACTAATGTAACAGCCCAGGTTTTTATCAAAAAAATTATAATGGATTAAATAATTTAAAATAAAAATAAGTGTGTTGGTTGCCTAAAGTTTATTTTTGATTTGCCCTGATTTTCTGCTTTTAGAAAACACCGGATTCGAAGAGTAATTTAGATAAAAAACATAAAAATATTATTAAATAGAATGATATTTTGATTTTCTATAAAAAAATCTTATTTCAAATTAATTATTTGGAAGCATTTGGCGTTTATCTGGATTTCCCGTATTTTTCTGGATTTTTTAAAACAAAAATTAATTTCAAAGCTAAAATGTACTTTTGTAAAAAATTAAAAGATCAACTATAAGTTGGAAATATTTTTTATAAGTCTAAATCATCTTCAGGAATTTCTGTGAATTTTTCTGGAATTTTTAGACTTTATTTTATTTTTTTTCGGAAAAACAATTATTTTATTATTATTTTCTCTCTCCTCTACTATTCATCTTCGGATCTTCCTCTCATGTAACGCTCAGCGTCGCCATGGCCATAATTTTGAAGCTTCTAGAACTTGAGATTTTCTTAACCTTTTCTTGCACAACAAAATACATTTGAATCCTCTCATCAAGAGCTTTCCATTCCCGGCCTTAGCCCCCAATTCCATGCACCAATTTCGCGGGAATATGTCATGCCACCGAAGGACATTCCCTCGCGGATCTCCCCATCCGGTCCACCTCCGTGCCTATAAAAGGGAGCACCGGGTGCCCCTTCTCATCCTCACCAAGCCTCTGAAATCTCAAAGCCTCTCTCTCTTTCTCCTCGCCGCAATCGGCATTTTTCTGTCGCCAACAAAACGGCGTTCTTCGGCCGTTTGCGCCGCCTACAGTAGAGTCCGGCCACATTTGACCACACCATTGGCTTCGCCTTCACGCGTTCTACATGATGCTTTCCTCACCTTTGCCGGAGCATCGCCGGAGCACCGTGGCCGAACCGTGCCGCCGTTTCTCTCCTCGCTGCGAGTCGACCATGCATGTTCCACAAAAACCAAGGTGAGCACTGTGTTCCCCATGTTCTCCTCTTCGTTTCGCCACAAACCTCACCCACTAACTCCTCTCTGTTTGCCCGGAACGCCGATGCCAACTCGTCAGTCGTTGAATGTCTTCTCCGCCGTGTTCCGCCACCATCCGATATCCTTTGGTCGAGCCGTTTGCACCGTTAAGTTTGCCTCGACGCGTTCTACATCGTGCTTCCATCGCCATCACCTAAAGATTCCTCGAATCCTCGTCGACCTTGTCAGGGCCAGACACTAAAACTGTACCTTCGTGCGTACACCCCTTTTTGGGAAGCGCCTTGATTTTTGTTCGCGTCATATTGTGTCCTAGCCTCTAAAAAATTTTCTACCATTTTGTTTAATTTTTCGTGGAGCCAATTGTCAGGAATTGAGCTTTCCGCGAAAATGGCCGTTTGTGACTCCCGACGTCGATTCGTCGCCTCCGGTAAGCCTTAGCCCATGCCGTAATTTTTCTTAGGCTTGCCTCGCCGCGTTCTACGCCGTGCTTCCTTCCTTTTCCCCAAAAAAGCCTCCACAAATTTTCACCTCCGACACCTCGCCATGGCCGTCGATGGCATCTCGTGTCCCCATCTATCCGGTGGTGTTTTCCCCAATCCGTTCACGTCATATCGTGCCAAACCATCCCAGGTAGCCACCTTTCAAATGGTTTTGGATTCGCTCCACCGAGCACCAAGATATCAAGTTGTTCCTGTTTCTCCACAGTCGTCGTTCAAACGTCGATTGTATCGTCTCCGATTAATTTTCAGCTTCGCCAATAATTTTCCTAGCCTCACCATACCGTGTTTTACCCTATGCTCACTCTACATCTCCACGTTCCATACTCAGTGCTATCTTTCTTCAACCTATCGTCGTCGCTACCATGTCGTCATTGCCGTTTTTGTCTCACCGACGGTGATTGCCGCCGTTCCTCGCCGCCGTAGCCGTGTCACCACCTTCGCCTTGTCACTAGGATTCCATTTTGCCCATTCGCTAGCCACCTCGCAGCCAACTGGCACCGTACTATTAAGAAAGTAAGTCTCAGATTTTGTTATCATTTCATGTGATGTCTAAAACTTCTAGATATTCGTTCTCCCTCATACAAACTCTGAATCCATTGATTCTTTCATCTAAGTTCATCTAAAATCATAATCTATCTGTCAATATATATTTTACAATTTTTGGATTTATTTGGATTTTATTTGAATTTATTCGCGTTGGTTCTTCGCGTGTAGACCGCGACGTTTCGGAAGAATTCGACGACGATTCACACTAGGCTGCAGAGCAAGGCAAGTCACACTCCTTGATCATGTTGATCCCAGTTTTCAAAATAAAACTATATTGTTTTGAATTAATCTGCATGCATATTTTTATTCAATATATTTCAATTCAGTTTTAAATATAGTTAATGCCTACTTGTTAATTCCTCCATTGATATTGAACTCCTTGATACCTTGTCACCCTAGAAATCAAACTCTAGTTAGTACACTAGTATTGGCTAAAGAATTTATAACAAATGCTTAGACCTGCTTAGTCCTAATATTTGTTTTGGGATACCTTTTCACATAAAATGATAAGCTTTTGAACTGTATTCTTGACTTCGGTGAGTCAAGAAGGATTATGAAATATTTTTAAAATAAAATATAAAATCTGGTTTAGACTTAGGCTAATGGTTAGGTGGTGGGTGTAGGCATGCACTGTTGTTCGGAGACACAGTGTTGATTGTCGGGCACAGGGGGTATGTGGTTGAGCCTAAGTCAATTAAGGGCCGGTCTGTGAGGTACTGTTGCAAAGCCCTATCGTACTACCACAAGGCTGGTATGGGACAGCCCTGGCTGAATAATTTGCGGGTCCCAACCTGAGCCATTTCGTAGGTTGAAAGTGAGCGTGGCGTAGGCCATGAGAAGTCTCACTCGGCTCAAGAGGGGGTCCCGGTCTGGTGGATTCCTTACTGGGGTGAAACCTTAGAGTTGGCTTGGCCAGGTTGGAGGCTTTGCATTGTAAAGGCCTTGTCATGACTCCTAACCGCACACCTAAGGAAGTGTGTAATCTAGTGGTAAAACGGGATGATCGTGTCTTGTGGGTAAAGCTGTACAACCTCTGCAGAGTGTATAACCTATCCTGGATAGCTGTGCCCACGGTCATGAGCATGCTAAGTAAAAGTTTTTCATGGATTAGACTTTGTTTTTCAAAAATGTTTTCGAAAACCTTGTGGATGGATGGAATCCACGAGAGATGAAAACCTTACGGATGGATGGAATCTGTGAGAGTTTGAAATCTGGTGAATGGATGGAATTCATCAGAGTTGCGCAGTGAAAGCGTGTGGATGGATGGAATCCATACGTGATCTTTTGGAAAAGATGGTCCGGGTAGGATACCCGTGGATAGGTTGGTGTTTGGTCGGAGCCTGCACTGACGGTAATATTTTCAATTACAAGTACTGTCTTTACGTATTGTATTAAATTCAGCCTTTTCAATCTATTTATTATATTTCATTAAATGCTGTTTTATACAAACTAACCCTATGAGCCTTCCATTGAAGCCTTTATCATTATATTGCATTTCTCCGTGTGACTTGCGGAGTACAAGTTTGTACTCACGTTGCTATCTAAACACAGAGGAAGACGACTTCAACTACGGTGAAGACCTGGACGAGTAGGCCGTGTCTTACTGTCGTTTGCCTGTGGGCAGACTCAGTGGGCTTCTTCCGCTTCGGTTTTTCCTTCCGCTGCTTATATTTAATTTTGGCTTATGAGCCATTGATGTAAACTTTGGCAATTCTGCCCATATTTAATTAATAAATGTCATTATGGTTGATATTTATCTTTGTTGTTCACTGTGTGCACTAGCTGATCCTGGACTAGTGCGATTTACACAGAGGATCCAGGAGTTGTTGCTCCGGGTTCCGACAACTAACATATATTAAATCAATAAAAGTACCAATCCTACAAACCATTTGACTTCTCAGCATCAAACTTCCAAAGGACAGCCAAGGAACCTTCTGCCTATGTTTGCCCCATTTGAAAGCAACCTTACGGCCTCGCTCGTTTCGGCTTCAGTTTCTGACTTCTAGCTTATTTTTTTCTATTCATCATAAATTTCGTTTTTTCTGAACTTCTAGCTTTTTTTGAGCTTTTTTGCCGGTTCTTTTTTCCCGTATTTGTTTGCGTTGTCCGTGATGAGCTAGCATATTTTTTCTAATTTTAAATTTTTTTAAATTTAATTACGCCAAATAAGCCACCTTCAGCTACAGTGCAATTTCAGCCATAAACCACAGCTTTTCAGCCCAACCGAGTGGGGCCTGCCCTCTCCCTCCCCACAACAGTCCGAGTCCTCCGGATAGAAGGGAACTTTCCCACAAAGACCAGGCCGCCACCAACCTCCTGCAAGCCGAATTTCAATTCAAGAAAATTTTGCACCACAAACCCGGAAAGGAACTACACAGACGACTTCTCTTCGTGCCAAATCTCAACAAGAACCCAATTTTCCTCCAAATCCCTGCAAACGCTAACCCCCTGAAAAAGATGAGCTAAGACACGCACTACTCACCTTGACCACAGCGGTGCTGGAAAATGCTATCTTCCTCTAAACGCCGTCGAGACTGAGCCCTAGTGCTTTGCGCCATGGCTAGCGACCCTTCCAACGGCGGTGGCATCTGCCGTCTTCAGGCGGCAGGAAGAGAGGGCGTGCGGTACCTGCCGCTCATTTCAGCTTGGACTTCTAGTTTATTTTTCACTATTCAACAATTTCATCTTTTTCTAATTTTTTTTGGCTTTTTTGAGCTTTTTTGACGGTTCTATTTTTTCCCGTATTCGTTTGTACTGTCTGTGACAGGTTAACATATTTTTTCTATTTTTAATTTTTTTAAATTTAATTATGCCAAATAAGCTACAGTGTTTTTTCAGCCAGCTACAGTGATTTTTGGCCAAAAGCCACTCAAAATAAGCCCTTTTGAGCCGGGCTCCTTCACGTACGACACATACATCACTTTCACGTGGTAGTTGGGTTGATCTAAAGGTGAGTCCTTTTGGATTATGGTTTATGACTTTTGGTTTTGTTGTTTTTAAATTCTAACTATTCGTGATAGATGGTACGAAGAGGGAAACAGTAGCATGCGATTTTAGCCGGTATAGTTAAACTCGGTACAATATCTATTATAATCAACTTATAGACTCTATTTTGAAAAAACACACAAAGTGCCCACAATTGCAGACGCTTGGACCAGATCAATTCCAGTATCACTAGTGAAAAAGTATATCAAGTATTCGACTTTGCTTGGTTGAGATCGATATGGTAAAGTAACAAACCACACCGATTCAATGTAGTCGTGATTGGCATATATGCATCATGCGTGCAATTACTAGATGCATACTGTTGTGGTTACAGACCAAACAGAGAGTGTGTGGTAGTGGAGAGTTGAGTAAATGAATGGCTTCGGGTCTTTCCCCATGGCCTATGTCCTACATATATACATTCACATGGGGAGTGCCTTTACAATTATACCCTTACACATGAGTACTTCCCTCAGGGGTACCTATGTCACTATACATGTCTTATTCTGGGCCTTACACTATCTTAACAGGCCTGCTGGGCTTAGGTGGGGGCCACCCCTACAACAGGAGCCTCTCATGGTGAAGGGCTTCACGGGCCGAAGCCATGTTGTCGAGCCCTTTGGCCCCCTCCGTCCCTGTGTCCTGTGAGCTTTTTTAACGTTTGAAGTGTAGTGTTTGCCTTATTGCGAAGGTATGGCGCCGAGCGGCTTGTCGAAGGCTTCGTCACCCACAGAGTCCTGCCGTGGCGGGGTCGGGTCCGTCGTCCGGAGTGGAGATGTTAGCGGAGTCAAATGCGTCGGCATAGGAGGCGGAGCGGGTCGTAAGTCGTCGCGCGCGCGCGTCTCCAGCGTCGAGTGCCCTTGACGACAAGCGACTGCCAGCCTACCCAGTGGGGCTTGGTTGACGCGGCGCGAGACTTGAGGGGGGCGCGGTGATACCATGTGGCGACGTTCCTTCTCCCGGCGCGGATCTTGGAGCATCGTGGTGGTACAATGCTGCAACGCTCCCCCGCCGGTTTGACTCCTGCCGGTTGGACTTGCGCCGGATGGACTTCCGCCGGCTGGACTTCTGCCGGTTGGCTTTCCCCCTGATGGGGTATATATAGCGTGCTGGTGTAACATTGTACCTGCATTGTGTGCTCGGATAGGTACTACTCCCCTAAAATGGGCCTCTTCAGTGCATCCACATTCCATGGCGGCACCACGCGGCTCGGGGAATGTTGATGTACTGATGGAGGCCTATTTTTCTCGGGAGCTTGGTTAGCGTCCGTTAACGGCAACTGCTCGTGCCGTATTTCTGCATATAATGGCAAGGTTTTCCCTCTTCTCTTAGACAGGCTCACCTTCAGTCGGGGCTTGTGATCAAGCCCGTCTTTCGAGAGAATATTGATGGACTGAAGGTGGCCTGTTTATGAGAACAAGCCAAAACTTGGCGTGACATAACCTGCGCCGGTGCGATGGGTGGGGAATGCCATCGGACGTGCCATCCCGCCGAGGTGGTGCCTACAAGGCGGGCAGCGGGGTGGTGTTCCGAAACCGCTGGTCTCCTGCCTTGGAGGATAGTAGCCGCGGAGAGCAGGCGTTTGCGGGGTGGTCCGGGGGTGCTACGTGCGTGGGGGTAAGCGTGCGGGCACTTCGTCCCCTAATCTTCGAAGTGGTGGCAGCGGAGCTGGCGCCTTAGTCGAAGTAGCGGCTTCGACGTGGCGGCAACGGAGCTGGCGCCTAGTCGAAGTAGACGCGCGAGTGCTCCGTCCCCCATCCTTTGGAGTGGTGGCAGCGGAGTTGGCACCTAGTCGAAGTAGACGCGAGCGGAGCTGGCACCTAGTCGAAGTAGGTGCGCGAGCGCTCCGTCCCCTACGCTTCAAAGTGGTGGCAGCGGAGCTGGCGCCTAGTCGAAGTAGACGCGCGAGCGCTCCGTCCCCTACGCCTCGAAGAGGTGGCAGCGGAGCTGGCGCCTAGTCGAAGCAGAAGCGCGCGGAGCTGGCGCCTAGTCAAAATAGGCGCGCGAGCGCTCCGTCCCCTACGCTTCGAAGTGGTGGCAGCGGAGCTGGCGCCTAGTCAAAGTAGACGCGCGAGCGCTCCATCCCCTACCCTTCGAGGTGGTGGTAGCGGAGCTGGCGCCTAGTTGAAGTAGGCGCGCAAGCGCTCCGTTCCCTACCCTTCGAAGCGGTGGCAGCAGAGCTGGCACCTAGTCGAAGTAGACGCGAGCGGAGCTGGCGTCTAGTCGAAGTAGGCGCGCGAGCGCTCCGTCTCCTACGCTTCGAAGTGGTGGCAGCGGAGCTGGCGCCTAGTCGAGGTAGACGCGCGCGGAGCTGGCGCCTAGTCGAAGTAGGCGCGCGAGCGCTCCGTCCCCTACGCTTCGAAGTAGTGACAGCGGAGCTTGCGCCTAGTCAAAGTAGACGCGCGAGCGCTCCGTCCCCTACCCTTCGAGGTGGTGGCAGCGGATTGGGGTGGATAAACCGCGTGTGTGAGGCCTTAGGGCTTCCTATGCCGGATCGCACCCCTCCGGCCCAGCAACATGAGGATGACGGTGCCGTGAAGGCTAAGGCGTCATCCCGCAAGAGGACCCGGAGCACTGCGACCACGCCCAGTACGGCGGTTGCCGCTGTTCCTGCTGGCGCGGTGAGCCCAGAGTCGGGTTCGGTGAAGTATGCCGACTCAGACTTGGAGGGCGCGGGTACTGAGGGCGAAGGCGCCGGTGGCGGAGGGCGCGCCGCGGAGGTCTCGCTGCCCGCGACCGCCGCCGGGGTTGTGGTGCTGGCTGGCGGCACCGGTGCGGAGTCCTCGTCTCCGGCCATGGCTGTGGCAGGGCTGCCCTCCGCGGGAGTGTGTGGAGCGCAGCCTTTGGTAATAGCGGCGGCTGAGGCTGAAGTGTCCCGCGCAGAGGTCGCGGGGGCGAAGCCCTCGACCGCTGTCGTTGTAGCCGTGGAGACCCCTTCGGCGAGTGTTGCTGCCGCAGGGGCTTCTTCTGTGGCAGGTACCGAGGTGGTACCTTCCCCTCAAGCGAAGCGGCCGTGCCTACAGTCCCCCCCCCCTCCGTGGACTTCGCGAGGGTTCGTTGTGGCGACCGGTGTTGGGAGATTATGGGACTCCGCTTCGGGCACTGAGGTTCCTCCACCCCGCGCCCTCCCGGCCGCTCAGGCCACAGTGACCGTGGCGCAGGATCGGTTGGCGCTAGGTCCCGACTCGGAGGTCCCCAGGCCTTGCGAGACAACGCCGTCCGTTGGGGCCGAAGTAGAAGCGGTCCCACCCGCGGCTAGGGAGACGTCTCCGCGAAGTCCCCCGTCTGCCACCGAAGGTAGGTTATGACAGCACTCCTTCGACAATTTTTGCACGCCCCGTGACAAATGCGTACTTCCTCATTGCAGATGCCGCGCGCCCGAGCCCGACGGACTTCGTCCCTCCATCGGATGCTCTGAGGGCATGGCGCGGGATTGCGGAGGACGCGGCCGCCAGCATCGTCCAACAGGCGTTGCAGACCTACGGGTCAGGGCGCCTTGGAGATGCATTGGAAGTGTCGGGAGTGAGGGTAAGCGTTTGTCTTTTAGACCACTTGCAGCCGTTTAGCGCTTGCTAACTCCTGCGCCGCGCAGACACTTGTGTTGGCCCAGGACCTGCGAGGTGCTCATGTTCGCGAGGGAGCAGCACTACGGAGTAGGCTGCAGGCCGCCGAAGAGGAGCTGCAGGGAGCTACAGAAGGGCGCTCTGCCCAGGATGCTCGCATACGCCGGCTGGAGTTGGAGTGCGCGGAGATGAAGACGCACACCGAGGGGCTCGTGGCCGCAGCGCGAGCGTCGGCCGCGGAAGTGGTGCAGCAAGAAGCTGCTACAGAGCGGGACGGCCTTCTGCAACAGATCACTGCTCTAGAGGGGAAAAACAGCGAACTTGCTGCCTCTCTCGCGGAGCGAGATCGAGCCTTGGGCGACGCTTTGGTAGCCGCCTGGGACGCCATGCTGGCCCTGGAAGATACCCTTAAGGGGCTTGTCGCCGAAGTGCCGGCGCACTCCTTCGGGCCCGAGGACCTGTCGCGGTCACTCCGGTGGATTGGAGATGCTGCCGGCGTTGCACGCTGCGCCGCGGCGATCTTCGGCAATCACTGCGCCTACGTGGCATCGTGCCTGACATGCGCGCTCCTGTGACACCGCGGTTGTGAACATGTTGCGGGGCTAGTCGATCCTCGACTAGAGATGCCCGCCGGGGGCGGGGTAATGTCCGGCGCCGTGCGCGCCGTACGCTGCGCCGTGAAGTTCTTCCATGAGCGGATATGGGAATACTGCGGCGAGGCCGCAGCTATAGTCGACCTGCGGAACAACTTGCACGGCGAGGGAAACCTTGGCTGGTTTCTGGACGAGGTCCCCCGGCGTGACGAGGATGGCGCTGCGGCCCCGGAGGACACCGCGAACCTACAGGTGTGACGGGAGGTTGTCGCGTGTTGGTGTGCGTTGTAACTGAAGCCCGGGTTGTATTTTGTTTTTTGTTTTTTGGGTAAAGTACGGAGTTGTTTCCCCGCTGTTCTGATTCCTGCCCCTTGTCCCGAGCAGCTACACAGCCGGGGCCGGCTGCTAATCTCCGACCTTACAACCCACGGCGTCTTCGGCGCTGGCAAAGGGCCGAGGAAGCGTTGGATTTCTGGGCAGGTCGGGCGTCTTTGAGTGGAGCCTCGGCACGGACGCATGTTAAGGATGAGCCTGCTGAGTAGCGGCCTGGCACGCTGTAGGTGTTTGTGCGCCTTTGTAAGTGTCCTTAGCGAATGCAAAGAACAGTCTTGATTAGATCCTGCGAAGTGCATCTCCGCCCCTCCGGCTACGCTGTCCCATGGTATGCGACGATGTGGGCCTTGCGAGGGCAGTGCGATTAAGGTAGACGCGTGGTTGCAATAACCGCACACACGCTCAGTTCGATATCCCTTCGAAGCGGCGGCAGCGGAGCTGGCGCCTAGTCGAAGCAGACGCGCAAGTGCTCCGTCCCCCATCCTTCGGAGTGGTGCCAGCGGAGCTGGCGCCTAGTCAAAGTAGACGCGCGAGCGCTCCGTCCCCTACGCCTCGAAGTGGTGGCAGCGGAGCTGGCACCTAGTCGAAGTAGACGCGCGAGCGCTCCGTCCCCTGCCCTTCAAGGTGGTGGCAGCGGAGCTGGCGCCTAGTCGAAGTAAACGCGCGAGCGCTCCATCCCCTACGCCTCGAAGTGGTGGCAGCGGAGCTGGCGCCTAGTTGAAGTAGACGCGCGAGCGCTCCGTCCCCTACCCTTCGAGGTGGTGGCAGCGGAGCTGGCGCCTTGGTCGAGGTGGACGCGCAAGCGCTCCTTCCCAAGATTATGCAAGAACAGCCTCTGGTGTTTCTCGCTCGCGGGTGTGCTCGCGCGGGAACTAGCTTCTGACACGTCGCCTTGGTACTTCGCGGGCGGCGCGTGGGAGTGGGCCGTCGTGGTGCACTTTGCACTCCGTAGAGTGCGCGGGGATAGCATCCGCGTCTTTTTTATACTCCGGAGAGTGCGTGGGATCAGCATCCACGTCTTATTTATTCTCCGAAGAGTACGCACTGGGGCAACGCCCGTGCGTGCGCGATGTTCGCGTCTTGTTTATACTCCGTAGAGTGCGCGGGGATAGCATCCGCGTCTTTTTTTTATACTCCGGAGATTGCGTGGGATCGGCATCCACGTCTTATTTATACTCCGAAGAGTATGCACTGGGGCAACGCCCATGCGTGCGCAGTGTTCGTGTCTTGTTTATACTCCGTAGAGTGCGCGGGGATAGCATCCGTGTCTTTTTTTATACTCCGGAGAGTGCGTGGGATCGGCATCCACGTCTTATTTATACTCCGAAGAGTATGCACTGGGGCAACGCCCATGCGTGCGCGGTGTTCGCGTCTTGTTTATACTCTGTAGAGTGCGCGGGGATAGCATCCGCGTCTTTTTTTTATACTCCGGAGAGTGCGTGGGATCGGCATCCACGTCTTATTTATACTCCGAAGAGTACGCACTGGGGCAACGCCCATGCGTGCGCGGTGTTCGCATCTTGTTTATACTCCGTAGAGTGCGCAGGGATAGCATCCGCGTCTTCTTTTTGTACTCCGGAGAGTGCGTGCGGAGGCGGACCTCGACGCTACGTCTTATTTATACTCCGTAGAGTGCGTGCGGAGGCGGACCTCGACGCTACGTCTTATTTAGAGTCCATAGACTGCGTGCGGAGGCGAGCCTCCGCGCGTTGCGGGTGGTGAAATTGCGTGCGGAGGCGAACCTCGACGCTACGTTTTATTTATACTCCGTAGAGTGCGTGCGGAGGCGAACCTCGACGCTACATCTTATTTAGAGTCCGTAGACTGCGCGCGGAGGTGAGCCTCCGCGCGTGAGCCTCCGCGCGTTGCGGGCGGTGAAATTGCGCGCGGAGGCGAACCTCGACGCTACGTCTTATTTATACTCCGTAGAGTGCGTGCGGAGGCGGACCTCGACGCTACGTCTTATTTAGAGTCTGTAGACTGCGCGCGGAGGCGTCCCCCCACACGTCTTTATTCATGCTCATGCACAGTGCACATGAAGGTGATCCTTCGTGCGCTTTTGGTATGAAAACGAGAGAATTTGCATGAACGATGGACTTTATTAAATTCCCGTTTGCGCGGGTGAGTGATTACAACAAAGAGGGGATATCGACCACTAACCGCTATGACGAGGCGACCGCTGATGAGCCGCTGCTGCCGGGGCAACCTTGTGCCCGAGGAACGCGTAACGCTCTCGGGGGGCGCACGAGGGCTCCGTATCTGCACACCCGGCTTAGGTGCCTTGGCGAGCCGCATGGCATGGACCTCTGGCGCCAAGCTCTATGCGCCGCGCCATGTCTCAGTCGCCATGGACGATGATGATGGCCCGCAATCCGGGAAGTTTCATGCACAGGAAACCATGATGCGGGACTGCCCCGAGGGTATTTAAGAGCGGCCGTCCTAATATGGCGTTGTAGGGGTATGCAATGTCGACCACGTCGAAGATGGCGTCTTCACTCCTTACGTTGTCGTTTTGGCCGAAGGAGACTTGGAGGCATATCTGGCCTAAAGCGCGCAAAGGCTGCCCCCCAAATCCTTGCAGCGGGATGCCTGAAGGGCCCAATCGGCTCCGCGGGATCCCCATTTGGTCGAAGGCCGCAGCGAACAGGATGTTCGCGGAGCTTCCTCCATCGACTAGGACGCGCCTGACTTCGCATCCGGCTACCAGGACCCGGACGACCAGAGGGTCTTGGTGGGGGAACTCCACGCCCTCGGCGTCAGCGGGCGTGAATGTGACTTCGTGTTGTGCCCATTCCGACGGCGCCTGCGCCGGGTATGCCGCGACGTGGTGCAGCCTCCTCGCGTAAGCCTTCCATTGCCGCGCCGAGGCGAACTCCAGCGAGGAGCCTCCGGAAATGACGTTGATGATCCTGCGCTGGGCTCCTTCCGGGGCTTATAACTGTAGGAGGCCCTCCCGAGGTTGTTGCACATGTGCCTGAATTCGCAGGAGGCCTTCCTGGGGCTGTATTCCTTGGTCCTGGGGGTGTTGGACGTGGGCCACAACGGGCGCGCGTGTATCCGGGTTTTTGTCCCTGGCGACACTCTGCCGTAGCGCTGTGATAGTGGTGCAAGCACGCGTGTCATGGTTGCCTCGGCCATGGATTTCGCACCACTGCCCGTGGTGCTGGTCACCGTACTCTTCGCGGGTTCTGTCGTCGCGACCCCAGCCACGTCCCCGTCCTTGGCCTCGGCGCCCTCTGCCTCCGCGACCTGTGGAGGCATTGTCTTCGGAGCCGCCCTCGATGTCAAAGACGTAACGAGGTTTCCTGGACTTGCGCTGGTCGCGCTTGGGCCTATCGCCTGGCGGGTCATTGTGTCGGGGGTCCTTGCGTTCGGAAGCGCCCTTCGGCTGCTCTTGCTTGCGCTTACCTTTCGAAGAGCCCTGCTTCGGCGAGCCTTCGCTCTTTGCCGAGCCCTCCGCCTTGTTGGTGTCGGAGTCATCACCGTGTCGCCTCCGCGCGTCCTCCTCCGCTCTGGCGTACTCTTCCATCTTATCGAAGAGCTTCGCGACCGTCTTAATGGGCTTGCGCGCGTTGTATTCGGCCATTGGTCCCGGTCGGAGGCCTTGTATTGCTGCGTTGATGACGGTTGTTTCGTTGACGTCTTTGACCTGGCAGCGCACTTTCGCGAAGCACTTGAAGTAATCCCGGAGCCTTTCCTCGGGTTTTTGCTTGACTGCGAAGAGCTGGTCTGCATCGACACGCTCGACGTAGTTTCCCTGAAAGTTGTTGTAGAGTCGGTCATGGATCTGTTCCCACGCGTAGATGGACTGTGGTTCAATAGTGAAGAACCAGGACAGCGCCACCCCTTGTAACACGAGAGGGAGCCCTTTTGCCTTCGTGGCGTCGTCTCCGCCAGCGGCTTCGATAGCGGTCTCATACACGCGCACGAACTCTCGCGGGTCGGAGTCGCCTTTGAAGGCCTCGATGACGCTCGAGAACTTGAAATCTTCAGGCCATGCCGCCTGCTGTAGGCCTGCGGAGAGCGGGGACTCCGGGTCTACGCGCCGCAATGGGACGCGACTAGACGTACGGGCGTCGCGGCTATCCGCCCTCTCCGGAGCGGGTTCAGATGCCACCGCCGGGGGGGCGTGTTGGCTCCAAGCCTCTTGCATGTCCCGCACGGCTCCGCGGAGGTCTGTTAGTTCCCGCTGAAACGCGCTAAGGGCCGCCAGCAGGGCAGCCTCCACCGCGGGCGTGGCTGGGGCCGTCGGTGCGCTTGGCGGTGCTGCCGGCGCGGCGGTGACCACGGCCTGCGCCCGGGCTGCCCGCCGCGTTGTCCTGGAGGACCCTCGAGCCGGTGACGAGGTTCGCATCGCCGCTGGGGCCATTCACCGCTTCTGCGCCGGGTGGAAAAACGGGTGCGCCTGCACTGCCATCGTCGGGGTTGGTCGTCGGGGCGGTGCTGATGGGGTCTGGTGTTGTGTCGCTGATGGGGTTGGTCGTCGCGTCGATGGCGGGGTTGGTCGTTGCGTCGGTGGTGGGGTTGGTCGTCGCGTCGATGGCGGGATTGGCGGTCGCACCTGCACCACCGCTCGTACCTGCGGCTGCTAAAGCCGAAGCCCTAGTGCTGACGCGAGACTTCGCCGCTTCCGCCTTCTTCTTCTTCGCCGCCGACGGTGAAGCTTTCTTTGGTGCCATCCTCCTTCAGACCTGGAGGCTTGCTCTTATACTCCCCACGGACGGCGCCAACTGTTGTGGTTACAGACCAAACAGAGAGAGCGTGGTAGTGAAGAGTTGAGTAAATGAATGGCTTCGGGCCTTTCCCCATAGCCTATGTCCTACATATATACATCCACATGGGGAGTGCCTTTACAATCATACCTTTACACATGAGTATTTCCCTCAGGGGTACCTATGTCACTATATATGTCCCATTCTGGGCCTTACACTCTCTTAACAGGCTTGCTGGGCTTAGGTGGGAGCCACCCCTACAACACATACATTCGAAAATAATTCAAAGGAGACGAGCACATTGTGTAAGCAACTGAAGTTGAAAAAAATAGAACTAACTAGGAATTAACCGTCCACGACTTGTGGATTGTCCTTCACCTTGTAGACGCACCGGAAGACATGGCGACATCGATCTATCTGTAGCAGCGCATTCATGCACGACTGGGTCCTCATCATCAGAGATTAACAGATCCATATCCTCGATTTGGTCGAGATCGTCGTGCATGTATATCTCTATCGGAAGTGATAAATTAAATGTACATAGATAAGAGCAACTCCAAGAGGTTAGCTAAAAATAAATGCTAAATCCCTTGATTTAGCCATCATGTAAAATAGAAAACTCCCCAAAAAAGAAGAGTGCTACAACAGCCTAGCTAAAATTTTTTGTTGTCTATATTTAAATCGGTCACGTCATCAAAGAAGTCTTTCCGAAAGCAATGCAAGGCCAGCACGGAAATTCTGATTCGGAAGCCCACCAAATTTCAAAGAGTCCTTTTGAAGACGTGAACAGAGGTGTTACTTCAAATTTACAGAGTTTCTTCTCTGTTCAGTTTCCACTTCCATCTTATTTCCAGATTCCAGAACAGCTCCACAAGTAGTATCATCAGGATCACTGTGCTTCCCATCAACGCTCAGCTCCTGGTTCAGAATAGCATTTGAGGAATCATCAGGATCAGGTTAAGATTTCCAAAATTGTGGTGTTGCTTCTCAGTTCAGTGTCCACTTCTATCTTGTTACTAGATTCCAGGACAAATTCACTAGCACCATCATCAGGGTTTAAAGTTTTTAATGCATAGAACTAAAGAAGTAATGAGATATCAGATACAGGAAGAGACCCGAAATGACATTCCGGTACAGTCAATGTACTTCTTATTCCGGTATACAAAGTACATTGGAACATCTAATGCATAGTCCACATATCTCTCAAATCTGCACACAAGAACATACTATACTCATAACTATGTTTAGATGGAATCCCTCAATTCATGCAGAAAATATCTTTGGCCAAAAATGAATCTATCAAGGCATCAATCAAATTTCTAGTACTCTGGGTGGGGGGAGAGGGAGGAGTTTGCAGGAATGCTAACCCAAATGAGTCATCAAAAACAAAAGGAAGCATCCCTGAGCGGTTGTTATCAGTATCAGTCCAGATATGGCTGCAGATGATGGCAATAATGTTAGCAACTCCAGACAATGAGACAGTATTAAGTCCTAAAAAGCTATGAAGCAAACACCTTCTTAAGCTGAGAAATCCATTTGGTTTTCCTTCTTTGAAGGGAGAATTAGCAATCTGTTAAATAAATGAGCCAGGATCATTTGAGGCACTGAGATGCTTAATCATTTCAAATGCAATAGAAGATAAGAACAAAAGAGCATTATATTATGCTTTACATACCTAAGAGCTATGGTACTAACACAGTATCGATTAGTTTTCATCACTCTTACAGCTGTGGGAGCTGTCTTACCAGCAGCCTGTCATAGCAATACCAGTAAATTTTTTTTTAGATCAAGGGAAAATTTCATTAAGTGCATGAAAAAGGTCCCAGCCTCTACAATCCGAAGATCGTACACAGCTTAAAGGTTACAACCAAGAGCAATCAAGCACAAGAACTAACACAAAGCAAAAGACACAAGATACAGGAAAAAAACAGACACTACGCCTCAATCCTATTCCGGAACTTCCATCCAAATTTTGCAAAGACCTCCATGATGACCGTCTCCAAAATCTGGCATCCATTCTTGAAGATAGGTCTTTCTTCTTCTTTACTTAACAAGGACCAAAGCCGGATCCAATAAGTTGCCCTGAAAATGACTTGCAGAAAGGTGTTGGTTTTAGCATTATTGAACACCACGTCATTTCTATTCAACCACATTGCCCAACAGAGAGCCGCAGCACCTAGTAAAATCTGATTTTTGAGTTTTGCCCCGATGCCATGAAGCCAAGAGCCAAACATATCCGATATACTAGATGGTGGATGAATTCCAAAGGTGATGTGCACTGTGTTCCAAATAAATCTAGCAAAGTGACAATCAATGAAAAGATGTTGTATCGTCTCCAAAGAGTTACAAAAACAACACTTGACACTCCCTTGCCAATTCCTTTTTGCTAAATTATCTTTTGTAAGAGTGACCCCTTTTTGGAGATACCAAAGGAAAATTTTAATTTTCAAAGGCACTCTTATTTTCCATAGCGGATTTTTCGTAGGTAAGACTCCCTCTTGAATCAGATTCAGATACATAGAGCGAACCGTGAAAGACCCACTCCTATGAAGGTTCCAAACAAACACATCCTTCTCATTTGTAAGGTTAACTGTCACAACTTTAGAGACTAAATCGTACCACGCTGTCAAATTACCTTCCACCAAACCTCTTCTAAATGACACATCCAGTGGCGTAGAAGCTAAAACCTTAGCCACAGTATCATTCTTTTTCCTCACAATCCTATAGAGCGATGGATAGACATCCCTTAAGGGTTTATTTCCTAACCAAATGTCCTCCCAAAATCTAACTTGTGTTCCCTTTTGAATTCGAAAATAACCATGAGCCAAGAAATCATCCTTGACCTTCAATAGCCCCGACCAAAAGTGGGAGTCACCCGGTCGTTTATAAACTTGAGTTATGGCTTTATTGGTCAAATATTTCCTTCTTAGAAGATTTTGCCAAACACCATCCTCATTAATAAGTTTAAACAACCATTTACTCAAGAGACATTTGTTTTGAATCCCAAGGTTTTGGATACCCAACCCGCCACAGTCCTTTGGTCTACAAAGTACACTCCACTTAGTAAGCCTGTACTTCTTTTTAAGACTATCACTTTGCCAAAAGAACCTTGAACGGTAAAAATCAAGCTTTTGTAAAACACCCTTAGGGACTTCAAAAAAGGAAAGCATATACATAGCTAAACCATTTAAGACCGAATTGATTAAAACTAGCCTTCCTCCAACGGAAAGAAGCTTTCCTTTCCAACTGCTGAGCTTCTTTTGGAATCTCTCCTCAATGATGGCCCAATCTTTGATAGAGAGTTTACGATGGTGCAAAGGAATACCAAGATATTTAAAAGGTAAGCCCCCGGTTTTGCAACCAAAAAGTTGTGCATACTCATGCTCGCAATCCTTAGCACTACCATAACAGAAGAGCTCACTCTTATGGAAATTAATTTTCAACCCAGAAAGTTGCTCAAAGGCACTTAACACTAGTTTAAGGTCTTTGGCTTGGAGTAGATCATGATTCATGAAGAGAATAGTATCATCTGCATACTGGAGGATCGAGAGGCCATCATCTACAAGATGTGGAACAACTCCTTGAAATCTCCCATCAGACTTAGCTCTACCAATTAACGTTGCCAACATATCTGCCACTAAATTAAAAAGGATTGGTGACAAGGGATCACCTTGCCTAAGTCCCTTTTTTGGCTGAAAATAATGCCCTAAAATGTCATTAACTTTAATGCCCACACTACCACCCCTAACAATTTGATCTAGCAATACCAGTAAATTAGTGTCAGACAAACAGTTCTAGTAAGTTCCAAGATGTTGCCTAGGAGACTTCCCTCCAGTGGAATTAGGAGCAGTTTGCCTAGTACCAGTTGTCTTTCAAACAGAATACATAAAGTACTCAATGATGCATAATCCTATATACCTAAAAATTCAATGGAGCATCTATCTATAACAAAGCAGCTAAAATGAATCATGTTTGCATTTGTCAGAAAGATGAAATAGCATCTTCTTATAAATCATTTGAAGCAAAGGTCGGTCTGTACTAGCATCTTCTTATAAATCATTTGAACCCTGTATTTGACTATGATGATAAAAGTAAAAACCCTGTACATGATGACAATAGATACAGATGCTACTAGTGCACTGGTACCTTAAGATATAACTCTGCAGTAATTTTCACAGAAGTAAAACATTTAAGAAAAACATTAAATCCAACCAAAATCAATGTATCAATCCGACCCTAATCAGCTGTTGTATCTAAAATCCAGCCAAAAACATTAAGATATAAAATCGATGTTGTATCTAATTTTTGAGACGCCTTGCAAGTATGTCATTCTGGAGCTGGTCATAGAACAGTTGTTGTTTGGTGGACATGGTACTCGTATCGACATTTATAATTCTCTCTTCTTCGAGGTTCCTCTTGAACTCAAATTTCTCTTTCTCAATTCTGATCCTTTCTTCCTCAATTCTGATCCTTCTCCGTGTCGGCCTCTTTCTTCTTTGCCAACAGATAATCTAATGCTTCGATGCTGGAACGTTGTCGTAATTTGTCTTTCTCCTTCTTCTTCCCTGTAGGTCTGTCCAGTGTAGGCATTGCAGCCTAATTATCATCACCATTAGTATTGACAACTAATTGTGCAGCCGTTGCAAGACTTGAATTCGCCGTGGTCTTTTGCTTTTTGCTTGCTAGTTTCTGAGTTCCACTCTGATTGCTCCTATTCATCCACTTGGGCTGGTCTTTCAATATTTTCCAGCAATGGATGTACGGGAAATTCCGGTGCTGCTTGTCCTCAGCCTTGAACATTCTTAATGCGTTTGCTTGCTACAAATTGAAAAAACATAGAGACTAAATGAGATAGACAAACATCATATACAATTGGAAGGGCAAGGTATGTTATCTAACCTTATCGTCGATAGATAAGCCACTTTGATTTCTAGCCTCTATCTTTGAAACACAACCAGCAAATATGTTCACATCATGTTGAATACCGGACCACCGGCTCATTAGGGAGCTTTGTGTTCGATCAGAATCGAATGTCTTGTTGCCATGAAAATAATCATATATTCTTTTCCAATATGTCGAACGTGATTGATCAACTCCGTGCACCGGATCCAAACTCACATTTAGCCATGCCGAGACCAACATTTCGTCCTCCTCGACGCTGAAATTCTTGGTCCTTTTCTGATTCCCTTTCACACTTGCAGGGGCATCATCACTTGCTGGTGTTTCATTAGGAGGTGGGACATTATCAGACAAAGCAGCAGGATTACAACCCCTTGTAATCATGTCGGTAAAAGATCTTTCTGAATCCATGGCGCCTGTGAAAACATAACACAAGGACAATCAAGATCATACACTGAAATCTACAATTCAGTCCAATGTGCTTTTCAGTATTAAACATTGTTCAAGTGGCAAAATATTTCTCTTCTACCCAACAACGAATGCTAATGAGCTAGAGTATGAGCATTCTCATTGACAATAGTAGTAAAAATTAAGTGGGAAGAAAAAGGAAGGTGAAGGCACTAGGTGTAAAAGGAACATATTGAATTACTTGTGGTAAGCTTCATGATGCACCATATTTATCATTTTCTCCATGCTCTTGAAATCATCCAATGCGCATATAGAACCAACACACATGAAAATAACTTTGGAACAAGCTATTATCTTTAAGCAACTACAATGATGTGCCTCTTTGAGTGCAAGATTTCAAGAAAGAAATTGCAGCTAGAGCCTCTTTAAATGCAAGCATAGAGATGGATGAGCAACCCTCTTTCTATTTGAGTACATATTTTCAACTGTTTTAGTGTAGTGATGTTCTAGTCAGATCTATATCATGCTTTCTGCCTACAAAAACTGTCTCTTTTTTCGCAATCTCTTTTTTCTTGTGTGATTTTATTACATCAGAAAATGTTTAGGTTGACAATTGTTAAATGCTAGGGGTCAATGTGCAGATGATGATATTCTTCAAACTAGTGTACCATACAGTGACATGAACAAACAAACAACCAAAACTGAGTTATTTACAGAACATATTGCCAAGAATGCTTTCATTCCCAAATTGCTCGCAATAGATAGCTATTCACAAATTGCATCTCAGCTCACATGTACATTTGGAATTGGCCTGACTATTAAATATAAAAATTGCATCTGGGTATTTGGAACTCACCGGAGTACATGCCAGACAAGGGGGCCAATGCAGCGGCAGCAGCATTGGGAGGAAGGACTCGACGCCGCAGCCCAGGTACCCCCACATTTTATAACCAAGGCAACGACGCCAACTGCTGTTGCTCCCACCCGCCGGCCGCCGGGAAGATGGGCAACGAGTAGAGCACAGAAGAATTGGGGTCCCCGTGGCCGTGGCTCGAGGACAGCGGATCCCCTTCCGATGGCGCCTGCGACATGGTGCCTTTGCACGATTCCGAGGATCTTGAAGGGATCCGCGTGGTGGGGAGAGGAAGACCCAGGTGTCGACGGGGAACTGACGGTGGCAGGGCGGCGCGAGCATAGGAAGAGGGCGCCCGTGGAGCACCGGAAGGGGTCACCCGCGAGGCTGCGAGAAGAAGCAGCGCCGGATGGGAAGGAAAAGGGGAGCACGGGAAGGGGGCGCACGCGGGAGAGGCTGGCGCGCGGAGAAGGAAATCGAGCGCGGGAGAGGCAAAGCCCGCGCGCGGGAGTCGATTGGCGCGGCGGATAGCATGCAGATCTCGTTCGGGAAAGATGGGCAGCGAGAAGAACGGGATACCGAGCGGGGAAAAATAGAAAACGAGATAGAGAGGCTGTTGGACTGCTTTTTTTGGGCACAATAGCTACGATGGCTTTCACGGATGCATTTAGCCAGGCTGTAGGAGTTGCTCTAATACTGCATCTAGTTTGGTTAATTTATGAACGGCTTCCTGATTTTTGCATCTAGTTTGGTTTATGAACGGCAGTGATCTGCTGGTAGGGGTGGAAAACGGTAACAGATAATTCATTTTATCCGATATTTGTATCCGAGAAAACACGAATGTGATAAGTAAAATCTGTATTCGAAAATGTTCGTAATCGTATTCGAGAATATTCATATCCGTATTTGAGAATATTCGTATTCGCATTCATATTCGAGAATATTCGTATCCATATTCGAGAATATTCGTATCCATGATCGTATTCGAGACTATTCGATTCGTATTTAATCCGTTTCTAGAACCCATGAAAAATCCGTATGAATTTTATTATTTAAAATTTGAATTTTGGCGGTTTAAAACCGGTAACCGGTGAAAAATCGATAAAACCACTACGAATCCGTTTTATCCGATATTTGTATTCGAGAGAATCTGTATTCGTATTTGAGAATATTTGTATCCGTATTTGAGAATATTCATATCCATATTTGAAAATATTCGAATTTATATTCGTATTCGTTTTAAAAATATAGATTCATATTTGTATTTGAGACTATTTGATCATTTCCGATCCGTTAATTTTCACCTCTATCTGCTTGTGCATTGAACCATGGGATCGTTGTGCTGCTCCCGGCATGTGCATGGATGGATGGGTACCTGTTTAATGGTGATGGCATGAGTGAAGTCCACTCGCACAGTGCGCAATCTGGGCATGCGACGGCGACACACAAAACTGCCATGCACTGGCAATGTCAAAGCACGAGATCATTTTTATATATATATAAAAAAGCACGAGATGCTGCCCTCGCCGTCGAGTCGATTCTGGCTTCAGCTTATTTTTGCACTATTTATAAATTTCGTCTTTTTCTGAATTTTTGGCTTTTTTGAGTTTTTTACCGGTTCTTTTTTTCCTCGTATTTGTTTACATTATACGTGATGGGCTAATATGTTTTTTCTATTTTTAAATTTTTTAAATTTAATTATGGTAAATAAGTCTCTATCAGCTACAGTACTTTTTTCAACAGCTACAATATTTTCAGCCATAAGTCATGAGGCTTTCAGCCAACCGATCACCACCTCAAAAGTCGCTCGAATCGGCTCTGCAACTGTACTCCGTAAGCGTGATGCGGTGGAGTCAGCGTGATTGCCTTTTTTTTTCATTTCGTCTTGGAACGACGAGAAGGTAAATAAGGCGAAAGTCAGACGAATATGGACCGTCTAAGCACTGGAAATGGTATGGGCTTGGCCTAGCTCACACGCAAGGCTCTGTTTTTTCTGAAACTAGATCCTCTGATTTTAGTGGGCCAAAGTCACAGTGATTTTGATGCATTTCAATCGTTGGATCTAGATTTGGATGGTTAGGATTGATGTAGAAGAGAGATTTTGAGGCTTTTCAATTTCTCACGAGATAATCATAATGTCTCTTCCACATCAATCCTAACCATCCAAATCTAGATCCAACGGTTGAAATGCACCAAAGTCACTCTGACTTTGGCCCACCAAAGTCAGAGGATCTCATTCCGTTTTTTGCACCGCAGCTCCGAATGGTTTTTGGCTCTAAAACAAGTGTTTGTACGGCGAACTGAATATCTATAAATTTATAAGTTTTTTTGAAAAAACCATCTCAATAAACCGCTTTAAAATCATGATAGAAAACCATTATGTTTACTATTCAAACAAACCATAGTGCCGCTCGGTTGGGCTGAAATAAGCTGGTTTATAGCTGAAATTACACTGTAGGTCTGATGGTGACGTATTTAGCGTAACTAAATTTTAAAAAATTTCAAAAAAAGAAAAAATAAGTTAGCCATCACAGATAATGCAAATAAATATCGAAAAAAGAACCGGTAAAAAAGAAAAAAACTAAAATTTAGAAAAAAAATAAAGCTTAAGTCGAAATGCGTAAATTCATATATCATAAGTTAAAAAACTGCCGTACAAATACTCAAGGCTGCTTTTTTTTTTGAACTTAATACTCAAGGCTGCTGAGAAAAAGGGAAGCGGTGGACCCCTGGAACACATTAGAATTTTTTTGGCTTCCTTCTCCTGGCTCTGTCCCCTTCCTGTTTCCCTTATTACAGACTAACAGACCTCCACCCCGACACCCCCTCTTCCTCCACCTCCGACCTCCAGCCCCAGCAGGCCGCCGCCGCTCCCCGTCGCCATCCATCCACACTTCTTAAATGTGAGTTCTTGATTGAATCGCCAAGGCGCTGAATCATTTGGTTAGGTTATCTTCAGCAAGAAGGCATTTTTCCCCTCTCCTCTGTTCATACCCTCTCTCGCAACCTGTGTTTTTTTAGAGAGACCACCGTATCCTCCTTGTTGCTGTTCCTCCCCTGATTTGAGGCCTCTGTGTACCAGATCTGTGAAGCCTCTTGTGCCTTTGGTTGTGGGGGTGCCGCATTTGAGGTAGTCAGGCAGGGATGAGTAAGGAGGAAGCCCTCAAGATACAGGTGCGTTTTTTGGCTTCCTCTCAACTCGAGCGGCATTGCAGACATTCCATAGTCCTTCTTGTTTTTGCTGCCATTTTTTTATCAGGCAGGCAGGCAACTTGCTTTTCTCTTCACCTGTGTTTCCTTCCATGTATCATGCTGTGTCCTCTGAAATCTTTCTGCTATTTTGCTCAACCTGTGTGCTCTCTGTCTCTCCCAAACTCCCAGACTTGTGTGCTCAAAGTGAACATCCACTGTGATGGGTGCCAGCAGAAGGTCAAGAAGATCCTCCAGAAGATTGATGGTAAAAAAGAAGGGTTTTTTAAAAGCCAATTGCTTGAGTTTTATTCTTCTTTATTTATATCTTTATCTGCCCCCCTTTGCCCTTTTTTCTAAGGGAAATACGTTGGATTCATCTGCATCTGCAGGTGTGTACCGAACCAGCATAGACCCGGAGCAGGGGAAAGTGACGGTGTCCGGCACGGTGGATCCGGCCACCATCATCAAGAAACTGAAGAAGGCCGGCAAGCCGGCGGAGCGCTGGGGCTCCAATGCTAGCGTGGCCAACCACTTCCGAAAGTCCCACCTCGACGGCAGTGGCAAGGGCCAGCCCAAGGACGCCGGTGGCAAGGGCCCGCCCAAGGACGCCGGCGGCAAAGGCCAGAAGGGCGGAGGGGGCGGCAGTGGTGGAGGTGGCAGCAAAGACGCAAAGATGGTAATGCCGCAGCTGACGCCGCAGCAGCTTCAGCAGTTGCAACAGCAGATACAGGGCCTGAAGATGCCACAGTTCATGGACGCGAAGATACCGTTTGCGGCGACCGCGCCGATGAAGGACCCCAAGTCAGTCAAGTTCAACCTCCCCGAGGACGACTTCGGGGACGACGGTGGCAGCGAGTTCGACGACGAATTCGACGACTTTGATGACGACGAAGATTTCGATGATGAAGGGCTTGACGACGACTATTATGATGATCCCAAGATGATGATGAAGCCCATGGCCATGCCACCAAACGCAGGTGGGGGCGACAAGAAGGGTGGCAACGGTGGCGGCAATGGTGGCAAGAAGGGTGGCGGGGGCGGCAACGACATCCCTGTGCAGATCAAGGGGAACGCCAACAACGGCAGCGGCGGCAAGAAAGACGCAGGTGGCAAGCAGAACCAAGGTGGCGGAGGTGGTAACGGCAACGGCGGAGGTAAAAACGGAGGAGGCGGCGGGCAGCCGAACAACGCCAAGGGAGGAGGAGGAGCCCCGACCGGCGGGAACCACCCGGGGCAGGGAAAGAAGGACGGCGGCGCCGGTGATCCCGCCGTCGGTGTCGGTGGCCCGTTGGGCGGCATGCCGCCGCAGAAGGCCATGATGAGGCCTAACATGATGGGCGGTCCTGTGTTCCCCGGTATGGGCCCGACGGGTGGGCCCATGGGCGGCATGCCCATGGGCCACCCCCACATGGGGAGCGTGCAGGGTGGCAACGGTGCCATGCCGGTGGGGGGGTTCTACCAGGGCGGCCGCGGCGACATGACGTTCAGGCCGGAGATGTTGCAGGCTGCCGCGGCGGCCGGGAACCCCATAGCGCAGCAGCAATACATGGCATTGATGCAGCAGCAGCAGCAGCAGCAGCAGCAGCAACAGATGATGAATGGGCAATGGCACGGCCACGGTGTTGCTGGCGCGGCGGTGTACCCGCCAATGGGCTACGGGTACAGCCGGCCGCCGCCGCCGTACCCGATGTCCTACCGGGTGCCGCCGCACCAGCACGGCGAGGCTTACAACTACTTCAGTGACGAGAATCCCAACAGCTGCTCGGTGATGTGAGCCTGTGAGATGGCCATATGCCGCCTGCCATGCCAATGCAGTGGCTGGTTGCTTTCTCTCCAGCTGACCCTGAGATCACGGTGACCAAACATCATCGTCATCTTGGTTGAAAGACCCTGGATTAGTATACATCATCTAGCTCCCTCCCTCCTTTTCTTCTCTTCTTCTTTGTGGAATGTGGATGCATGGCTGGTAGCGCGGCCAGCTATTTCTGCATGCTAGTGTTAGTGGAATGTCGTCAGTTCAATGCCTTCAGCTTCTCTGCCTGCCTTGTGAGAGAAAAAAATGATGAAGATATACAGTACTTCATGCCACGGTGAAGGTGGTGATGATAATTGTGGGAGCAAGGATGGAGGGGACGGATGGATGGAACTGTTGATATAAATGGCACTTTAGTTATGTTTTTTTTTCAAATTTGGCATCCGGACGTTTGATTTTGTAAATCTAGTTCTCTCCTAAGCTCAGAGCCGATGCAGGCGACATGTATAGTCTACCGTGTTACAGGAGCTCGGCTGGTAGCTACAGTTGCTCGTTAGAAGAGCTGTCAAGCCCCTAACAGTGATAGCAATTAAGGGTTCATGATTAGTGCTAAGTAAATATGATTAGCATTAATGAAATACAATTACATAAATTAAATGTAGTTAGCACTAATTAAATATGATTAACACTAATTAATATGCGATGGGCGTTAACCTACCGAGCTAGAGGAGCTCGTGGGCGGTGACCTACCGAGCTAGAGGGGCTCGATAGGTACCAGGAGGAGTTTAGATTTGTAAAAAAAAGGTATTTGAGTGCTAAATTTGAAAAACAAATAGCTAAGGTGCCATTTATATACGGTTTGAATGAATGATCATGACATAGTTTTGGGGTTGCTGGTCCATGTGAGAAGGGAGGAAGAGCTGCCGCAGTTTTGGCCATGGTTCCTTTTTCCTGCACCCTGCACTTGCATTGTTGATGGGGGTAAGGATAGATAGATAGGGCTGTTCCATAGCAGCTGCATGCAGGCTTGTTTACACCAACCACAATTGCACATATCAATACGACGACCACAGCAACGCACACCACTGCCTTGCCTGGTCCCTCCCATCCATTGATTCCTGTCCAGCTACCGCCATAAACACCATGCAAAAATCAGACCAGCATGCTCTGGAGTTTGGCATGCATCCACTGCAATGCAAACCCTTGAATTACATACAGTCATATCGTCCACCACCTTTTCTTCATCGGGTGTGTTTAGCGATCACTCGGATATTTTCTTCTTAACAATCATTCAGATTTAGAATCATTGGATTGAAGATTCAATGACCCTTTTTTTAGAGAGAGGCAACTTTTTTTGGGAGTAGGGGGATATTTTTTTGGAGGGGGAAATTTATGACGTTAGATCTTTAATCCAATGATTATAAATCTAGATGATAATTAGAAAGAAAATATCTAGATGATATTTATCAACACCCTTCTTTATCTGCATAAATGCATCCTAGAATTACATACTCCATCTTGACATGTTTGCAGCTCAGTCGCATGGTATTTGTATATTCGATCGATGCTTAAGTAAGATTCAGTACAATCTAAAGTGGGGCAGGTGGTGGAACCGAATGCATTGCTACAACGACTGATTATGCTTCTATCTATTTGGGCATGTCACAACCCAGGAAAGTGAGCGTACGTAGGTCAAAAGAACAAGCTGCGAGTTCCGGGCCATGGTTTGGGGATGCACTGCACTGAATCATTGCAGAGGAGTTGCTGTTTGCTTGCTTCGAAGTCATATATGGCTAGTGTATGTGTTGGGAATGCAGAACTGCCTGTAGGGCCGAGTACTAGCTTTATTGCGGCAGGAATTATAGCTGGTGTGGTGTGCCGCACCGCCATTAAAGCGGCTTTAGAAGCAGGACCCAGCCGGTTACTGTAATAGACTTTTCGCATTTTCAGCTGGCTTTTGGCTTTAGTTTCTATCAGCTAATACTATCTATTAGAGTTACCAGCTACGGCTAAAAATCATTACTCGTAGCCCAAAAGTATAGAGCCATAATCCTGCCGTGCCTCAACCTGAACAATTTGTTCCTGGTTTTCTCAGAAGACAAGGACACGAGGACACCAGTCGAAATAGTCTTATTGTTGTGGCACCCAGCCAAATGGGTAGGAATTACCCTTCTTGCCCTTGGGATGCGAAACTGGGAGAGTCCGAGACCACCATTTATCCATATGTGTGAGAGAGTTCATAAGGAAAATAAGAGCCTGCCCTCTCACAATGCCCCCTAGGGACTTTTATATATGTGAATGGGATAGAAGGGGAATTGTCTATCCTACCCCTCAAAAATTACAAGAGGTGAGAGCACATGGGTATATTACTTTGTACATACAACACTATCCTATTGGACTTACTCTAGAGCTCACTTGGCAACCTAGACAGCCCAAGGGGCTGGGCACCCTCACAATAGTACTCCATCGATAGTAAACTCGGATGTCCCGGGGGGCGAGATGACGCAACCAATCGCCCCACCCCCCAAGAGTCAGGATGCTCAAAGATCGTCTAAAATGGGCCCCTCTTTCCTTGTTGAATTCGTAATCGTCCTACAAAGGTCGTGCCTTTGAAGTGGGCAGCACGTAAAGGCAGAGCCGTTGGGGTAAAGCTACCATACTGAGGTGGAGCCTACGAGGTAGGCGGCACGTCCCAAGGCGAGGATGTGGCCATCTCGTTGAGGGCAGGCATCACGCGGAGGTGAGGCCGTCAAGGTAAGGCCGTCCTATCAAGGTAGGGCTTACGAGGCAAGCGGTGTGTCCCATGGCAAAGCTGTAGCCGTCCTGTCAAGGCTATGCCTCCAAAGTAGGTAACATGTAAAGCCAGAGCTGTTGAGGTAAAGTGCCCTACCAAGGCAGAGCCTATGAGGCATGCGGTGTGTGCCATAGCGAAGTTGTGGCCGTTCCCCCGAGGCTATGTCTCTGTGCCCTTACTAACGACCCAACACCATACAACACTCACCTTGTTGCTGCCTTTTCAAATGACTGGGTATCGTTCCCCCTTCAGCCACGTTGGTGTGCTTGCTAGGGCCAAAGACATCCCACTGTGGCATGAAAGGATGAATGCTGCCATGCTTAAAACAAGGTGGATCAAAGCAACGCTACCCCTGAGGGGGGCTCTAATACATGCGGAGGCAAGGAGACTTGACCACCATTCCCCTACTTCCGAAAGAACAGCGTTCATGGAGGGCCACTGGCGTGGCCCGAGGTAGTGGCTAACGCACGCAAAGGCGGGGAGGACAGACCATCGCTCCCCTACATTGAAAGATAGGGCCCGTGGGGGCGCACAGTGCTAGCCTGAGGCAAGCGCTTGTACACGCAGAGGCAGGGCAATCAGATCACCGTTCCCCTCCTTCAAAGATAGGTGCGAGGTGCTAGTTTGAGACGAGCGCTTGCACATGCAGAGACAGGGCAACTGGACCACTGTTGCCCTACCTTGAAAGACGAGGCTAGCAGAGGGTGCGCAGTGGTAGCCTGAGGTGGACACTTGCACATGTGGAGGCAAGAAGGCCAGACCATCATGTCCCTACCTTCAAAACTAGGGCCCGAAGTGGTATCACAAGCAAGGACTTGTACACACAAATGCAGGGCGTCGGACCTCTGTTTCCCTTCCTTCAAAGACAAGGCCCACCGAGGGCGCACGGTGGTAGCCTAAGGCGGGCGCTTGCACACATGTAGGTGAGCGTTGCCAGACCATCATTCCTCTACCTTCAAAGATAGGGCCCACAAGCATGCAATGGTAGCTCGAGACAAGCGCTTGTACACACGAAGGGCGGGCGGCTGGACCGCCATCACTACTACAAAACAAGCTATGCTGGATGCCTCACCACAGACGGTTCATGTAGAGCCATCTATGCTTTGATTATTACAGACGGTTCATAACTAAAACTGTCTCTAAAACTATCACAAACATTTAGGTTTAAAAGTCATCTATGATATACGCATTATCATAGACGGTTTTTAATTAGAACTATCTATGAAACTATCGCAGACAGTTTTTATTTACAATCGTCAGTGTTTTGTCCTTTGTCGTATGAACTATATAAGCTACTGAGATAAGAGACAAATTCAAGGCAAATTTATTACAAAAGTCTTAAAAAGAGATTTCCAGATTTTAGTCTTCTGTGCTTCATATGATTCTTCTTCGACTTTTGGAGTTGGAGGATCAGCCGCTGAGTTCTCGAATACCGTGAAGATTATCCTTGCCCTCTCCACTTCCTTCTCTAGCTTGGGAAAATCATTAGCATGGCCCATAATATCAAAGAGGATGCCATGATAAGCTTCCTCAGAATTGGCCACTTCTGCTTGATCTGCAATGTTATCCATATGTCTCTCCACTGCCGTAAGAGCTTCTTCTGCTTTGTGCACATTGCAGAGAAGAATGAGGCTGAGGGCAGTTTCCCTTTCCTGAGCGATAATGAGACACCTCCGTCGATGGAAGATGATGAGGTCCAGCTGATGGATGTATGTGAATCAAGGAAGGAGAGCAGGGCATGAGTGAGGAGCTACTCTAGACGTAAATTGTTGGCCGCCTGTTTAAGCTTGCGACCGAACAACTCATGATGGATAGATAAGAGGAAGGGTATCAAAAGAATATTAGATGCCATTATTGAGAAATCTGGTGAAAAAGATGAGAAAGAGGACAATTTACAAGAGCTGGATTAGGGCGCGCGTACTTAAGCGTTATCACAGACAATTCGTATACCAAACCATCTATGATATTAATATCATAGACAGTTCGTATAATAAACCGTTTCTGATATGTGCCTTATCACAGACAGTTCGTAAATCATCGAGCCCGAAGCCTCCCTGACGACGCGTTGGATGACAGGCGCACGACCACCGTCATCACAGTGCTGCAATCAGCACGGAGGTGGTGTGGGCGAGCACAGACGGTCTTGCCGCGAAGGAGTCATAGACTGCCTTCCTGGTCGAGCCCTCGACGAAGACATATCTCCTAGATGGTCGAGGAAGCTCTGATACCACTTGTTGAAACCCAGTCCCACGACTACGAGTACCTGGTACCCATTTCGACCATGCAAAACAATTTACGACCGCACAGTTGAGCTTACAACCACGCAGTCGAACTTATGACCATGCAAAACGTCTTATGACCACTCGGAGCTATGACCACGTAGTCGTTTAGGAGCACTCAAAGTTACGACCACTAGGTCGTATACGAGTACTCAGAGCTACCACGAGTATCTAGTCGCAGCTGGCAGTCAAAAGTCGACATGACTAGGAAGTCAGAGGGACTCTACGACTAGCAAGTCAATTCTGACTAGCAAGTCATAAATGCTCTATGACTTACGAGTACCTCAAACACCTGGGGAAAATTCACGTGATAGAGATGGAAGACACATGGTTTTTTTGTGCTGCACTCCGAATCACCTTTTGCAGCTTTTCTGGGGACTCTATTTATATTGAATGAGTACAAGTAATGGCCGAACAACCCCTCCTACATGTACGCCATGACTACGTGGTCATGCCATCCCACGACTGCAAACTGCGCATGTTTTCTAACTGAAAGCGAGAAAGCCTCGACTAAGCACACGACTAGGAAGTCGTGCTTAACTACTTGACACGCATGACCAGGATGTCGTGCTCAACAACTCGACCCAAACTGACAACTAGATCAAATATTCTGACAGCTGACTCCCTAGTGGCACTCAATGAAAGCACGGAGCTCGGCGTGGAGGCACCTAATGCGGAAGTTGGTGGTGACAGTGAGGCCGGCGCGGAGCTTGACACGAAGGAGGCTGACTCCCTGGAGGCGCTCGACAACAACGTGGAGCTCAACATGGAGATGCTCGACGCGAAGGGCAGCGAAGTGAAGTTGAGGCCAACAAAGATGAGGATGGTCCAGTGCCTCGGACCGGAGGCAAAGTCAGTGCGGAGGCCAACGAAGCTGGCGCAGAGCTCGAGATGGACGAGGTCGACGCAGTGACGGGTGAGGTGCGCCCATGTGTCTAGTAAGGCTCGCCCATGTGGGTAGCGAGGTTGAATGACAGCGACGCTAGGGTAGAAAGAGAGTGTAGGAATGTAATAGTTGGAATGATGAAATACTAGGCAAAAGTGTCGTACCATCACAATGCCTTTGGAAACCAAAGAGATTAGGGGAGGGGATAGAGTCTTGTCCCCTTACCTTCTATTAAACACCAGGAAAATCCCTCTGGTGGTGGCCGTCTCTAGTGCCTTTCTTTGTGCAATCCTCATAAATAGCGTCAACTGCTGTGTCAACCAGCCAAACAGTGGGTAGAAACTACCCTTCTTACCCTTGGGGATGTGGAACTGATGGGACCATCACCTGTTTGTGTGAGAGAGAGTTCGTGAGGAAAATGAGAGCCTACCCTCTCACAATGTTCCCTTAGGACTTTGGGCTATTCTTGTCAGTTTATAAAAACTGTCTTTTAGTTTTTCTACAGTAACTAGCTTTCAAACGAAGTGCCTTTTCAAGGCAAAGTCTATAAGTTGATTGTAGTACACGCTGTAGTGACTTCATTTATATCGGTCAAAACCCTACGAGTTTTTGTTACTCCGTACTCTCTCTCATGAACTGCTAAAAAGACAAAAGCCACAGCCAAAAGCTAAAAACCAAAGCCAAAAAGAACATGCCCTTTAATTATGTGAATAGGATAGGAGGGGAATTGTCCATCTTGTTTTTTAATAATTACAAGAGGTGAGGATACATTGATATATTTCTTTGTACATTCAATACCAGGTCCAGCGGTAGCTGGGGCATGTGACTCGCTTGACGCCATTACCTGTGCGTACCTACGTATCCACGTCAACATCCCACATGCTCGCTATGTAAAAGCTTAATGAATCACGTACCTTGCCCGAGCCTAATAGCAATGAAAATGAACCACTGGCGAAGAATCATATGGGTGGGTTCTTTAGTCTGTGATTTATGGGTTATGGTTTAGATTTTTGAATTCTAGCTGTTTACGAGAGGCAGTACACAGAGAAAAGTAATCACATATAATTTTGATTGGTATATTTAAACTCAATAATTTTTTTACTATAATCTTTTTATTAACCTCGTTTTATAAATATACATAACATAAGTCATAAGAGTTGGCTTGATTGAGAGTTGGCTTGATCGATTGGCCTGTGAAGAGACCGACCGACGTGCCTGCTGCGCGCGATCTGTGACGTAGGATTCCTGGCTCCATAATGCTTCCCGCCCACTCGCCCCATCACTAATTGACGCGACACATGAACACTGACACGCTAGTGCGACCAACCTTGAAGCAGTTAGCCAAATGTGCACACCTATGAGCCTATTTGGCAACAGCTATGGTTTATCGTTTTTAACTAAAATTTTTAAATTTTAGCTGTTTACAGTATAAATTATGGAAAAAGATATTCACTTGCGATTTTGGCTGGTACAGATGTTAGGCTTTTAACGTGTACATCGCTTAACTTATAGACCCCGTTTTGAGAAAATACTCCGTTTGAAAATTAGATACTATGATAAAAACTAAAAGCCACCAGTTTTGAAGAAAAAGAATAGACCTTATATCACGACTCGACTGACATGGTGCATGTTTGCATGCATCCACTACATTTTGCATACACCGATTAATTGATACACGTAGTACGATCTGGGAGGTGTACGTAGAATGTACAAGTTAGCCCACAGCAGACAACGTGCTCTGATCTCTGACGAAGGCTACTTAGGCCATCCGCGATGTGAGGTTTTAGCCGATTCAAAAAAAAAAGGTAGCGAAGACATTGAATCGATTTAGATCAGTTCATATTGATTTTAGAGAGATCGGTTCTAATAAAAAGATCTTTGGAATCGCACTCTAGATCTTTGTTAGCACGCTCGCTGTCACGGTTGACATGGCCGCTTGTCGTCGCTGTCGCCATGGTTGCTCACCGTTTCCCTTCGCCGCCGCCGGCCTCCAGATGCGCTGTCTGTCGCTACTGCATGGCCATGTCTGCTCCCCGAGCAGCTCGACGACGTTTGCCCGCCTGAGGGAGACCCTTCGCGTTGGAATCGAGAGATTGAGTGAAGAGAGACAGAGAGCGGTTGTGAAGGGGAGTATGTGTTCTTTTTAGGGGTGGATATTGAGCTAGCTTGACTCGGCTCGGCTCGTGAAGGCTCGTTAGAAAAGAGGCTCGGCTCGGCTCATTAAGCTAACGAGCTAAAAGAGAAGTTCGGCTCGGCTCGTTGAAAAGCTCGAACTCGACTCGTTAGGCTCGTTAGGTGGAATATGCAAATTGCATCAATCCTATGACTCGTTAGGCTCGGCTCGTTATGTTTCAGATTTGTTTTTCTGAATGATAACTTCTATGATTCTCTAGAGTGACAGTGAAACCTACACAGTAGTAATTCTACGGCTGAAATTACATCAAAAAGGAAAGAGCATCTAATGTAGTAGGTTCATAACAAAGTAAGAAAAACTTGTCAAGAAAACTCCAGTTCCAGTATAAGCAAATATGGCATCTGATAGTTCCTTTCTATAAGTGAAATTAACAGAGAAAAAAGTAACGTGTAATTTAATAATATTGCACAGTGACTAAAGAGGTATGAAAATTGGCATGCATACATACTACTACTGTTGTACTGAGCCGTTCGCGTCGTGATGGGCCGAAGACGCTGCTGAGCTGGGCCGGCCAAGCCTACCGAGTCTAGCGAGCGGCTTGTGAGCTGGCTCGGCTCATCTCGTTAATGGACCGAGCTGAAACCCTAGCTCGGCTCGTTTGTGCCACGAGCTGAGCCAAGCCAAGCCGAGTCAGCTCACGAGTCTAAAGGTTTTTTTTGCCACCCCTAGTTCTTTTGTCTTTTCCGGATTTTTTTATTTCTTGTGTATTAAGTTCAGTACATTATTAGAGAAAAATGTAATAAGTTTTGAACATGCTTACATGGTATGGTATTGAACTTATCTTGGTTCAATACACCAAATATACTCTTAAAAGTGCTTTATGTTTTCACGCACTTCGACTAGATTAAAAATCTACCAAAGTTTCGACGACGAGGATGTACAAAACCTAAGTACGCGCGCGGCGAACAACTCAACCATCACTAAATAAAAAGTGTACCGGTAGTCAACTGAGCTCTGAGGGCAGCTAAACCACGTATGCCTTTGAGGAGCTAGCTCTGTCGGCAACCACATGCCACCACAGTATATACACACAGCTCATTCGTGCAATATACTAGTTTGACAGGGTTGTAATTTGACCAATACCAGCCGTAGGGCCTTCCAGGGTTTCCGTGCGGTTCCGTTGGCCGCTCCAACATTTCATCATCCAGAGGTGCATACCAACAAACAGTCCTCGTCAACTCGGCTTCGGCTTCTGACTTCTGGCTTATTTTTCACTATTCATAAGTTTCATCTTTTTTCTGAACTTTTGGCTTTTTGTTGAGCTTTTTTGCCGGTTCTTTTTTTCCCATATTTGTTTGTATTATACGTAATGGGCTAACATATTTTTTATTTTTAAATTTTTTTAAATTTAATTATGCTAAATAAGCATCTGTCAGCTACAGTGCTTTTTTCAGCCAGCTACAGTGTTTTCAGCCATAAGCCACGAGCTTTTCAGCCGAACCGATCACCAAAGGTAGGTCATGTCCTTTTGGCTTTTAACCCTTGATTTTTTTTCAAAAATCAAAAATAAATAGATCAATTTTTCAAACGAATTTTTCAAACAGCTTTGAAAGAATCTTTTCAAACAGCATGTCTGGGCTGGCCAGCATGCTGGATGCTCCCTCACTTCCTAATTGAGAGAGAATCTTGTGCAAAAGCTAGGCATGTGCCAATTTCCTCAAGGTTCCAGGCCTCGTGTGTACCTGACAATCTCACAATCTTACTATTTTGTAAGCATAACTGCATTGCAATTTTTTATTCGTCCCTTAAACAAAACAAACAAACGTTTTTTAATAAGCAAGAAAGAAGAAATTATGTTCCTCCTCTCTCTGTGTGAGTGTGACTGGGCACAACTTGGTTTGGCTAGGTTGGAAACTTTGCACTGGTGATAAAGACGGAGTAAATTGAAAGCTATTTATAAACGATGCCTTCTGCCTCAACACAAGCAGCAAGTTTGCCTCAATCTTTTCTGATCATATAATATTCGACGCATGTGTCAATAGAACCCTAGCTACAGAGTTGTAATATTCAAGAAAAAAATAATAATAAATATTATAGAGGAAAGGAAATTGGGCCAAGCCATGCTCAGCCTAGCCCATCTGATTGTCGTGGCCTTTAAGAGGAGGGCGCTGGGCAGAGAGAGAGGGAGAGAGAGCTGCCTTAGCCTCCTCTTTGATGTTGCCACGACATCCTTCCTAGGCCGCCTACTCTTCTCCTTCCCCTACTACCGTGCCATGCCATCGCCACTCCAGCTCTTGTGCGCCGCACGCCACGTCGCCCTTGCTGTGTGCCACTGCCACCGTTCTAGCCAAGCTTGTCATCGCCTAGCTTGTTGCTCCTTCGGCATTGCCCTAGCTCTTGTTGTGCTTTGCTGAGGCCGTCACCGCTAGCCAGCCTCGCCACTGCGTCTTTAGCCAGCCGTCGCACTGGCCACGCTACGCTAGCCTGCTCCCCTTGCCCCATAGCCATCGCCTTTCCTTCGCTTCGACCTGTTTCCCCAGGCCATTGACGCCGCCATCAGTTGTTTTCCTTGCGCCCGATCGAGAAGGGAAAGAAGGGAAGGAAAGGGGAAGAGGAGGAAGGAGGCTGGTCGGGTGAAGGAGGAAAGAAAGAGGAAGGCGCTCATGTCGAGTTTAGGGGCGATGTTGTTCCGTATGTGTGTATATGTGGTTATGATGTATTGAGGTTGGGTAATATTTGTTCAGGTGGAGGTTTAGGATCGGTGATGTCTGTGCATCATCCTCGTGGTCAAGCGGCAAGTGTATGATAAAACAATAAATTAGATTGATGAATGTTACTAGTTAAACTTGATGCAATATTTACCATACTTTATTGCTATATTTACTCATGTTTTCACAATGATTAAATGATGATGATGATGACTAAGGGCATCTCCAATAGTGCCATTTCATCCATCTTTTAGCTATATTAAATGAATAAAATCTTATGTGGAGGAAAGAGGAGGTGATGAGAGATAATATGTTATCTCTTATGCAAGAGACAGCTTGAGCCTGCAAACCAACGCAAATAGTGAGAGGGAATGGGGTAGAAAGTTATGGTGAAAATGGTATAAAATAGTCAGATAAATGATTTACTATTGAAAAAATTGTCTCTAGTGTTGTCTTAAAGTGAAAGCATTAGAGACGACATTAAGAAATAAACTACATTAGAATGAGAGGGTGGCACACTAATGAAAAAAGATAATGGTAAAAAATGATGAAACACATGCATTGCATTGAATGCATATTTATGGCATGAGGGAGTAGAGATATGTATGTGCATAAGCATTGCACTATATTAGAATGAGAGAGTGGCACATTAACAGGTGTTTATTCAGTTGTACTAGTGTACACTAGAGAAAGAATAGAGATGTGCATGTGCATGAGTATTACGCTGCATTAGAATGAGAGGGTGACATATCGGCGAGTGTCCACTCAGCTATACCAGTATAAAGAGAAAAGAGTAAAGATATGTACATGCATGTGCATGAGCATTGCGCTGCATTAGAACGAGAGTGTGGTGCATCGACGGGTGTCCACTCAGCTGTAATAGTATAAGCTAGATAAAAGAGTAGAGATATGCACAAGCATTGTGGTGCATTAGAATGAGGGTGTGGCACATCGACAGATGTCCACTCAGCTATACCGGTATAAGCTAGAGAAAATAGTAGAGATGTGCATGTGTATTTGCATTGCATTAACAATAATGAAAAGTTAATGTAGAATGAAGTGTTACTGTACATGAAAGAGCTAATGGTAAATGAAACGTGGTGTGAGATGGTATCATGTGCGTTAATATTTATTGTTTTGCTATGTATTTACTGAGTCTTAGACTCATGCTTACTTTGTTGCTATTTTAGGTGACCGATGAGGTGTTATGCATCAAGAATGAGACTAGTACTTCTACACCACATCCAATAATAATGATATAAAGCATCATCTTTATCTCCCTTAATATTGCTTAATAAACTAGCTTACTAATCTGAAACTTAGTCAATATAACCCTCGTAAACTGATGATGAACTTTAGGATACTTTTATAGTAATGTATATTTCCTCACTTTTATAGTAATGTATATTTCCTCAGTACTGTTCTATTTGAAAGTTTATGTATGCTCCTAGACATATGGTTTTGGGTGTTCTTGGGCACGTGGTCCCGAGTATTCTCTGGCGTGTGGTCTCGATCGTTCTTAGATGTGAGTAACCTAAATTTTATTTTGTGAATTATTTATTCTTACTCTGGTTTGCGAATCTTGTTTATTATCAATTAGCTCTTTGTGTATTGTTGAAACATTTGTTAGATGGTTTAAACTCCTAGCCCTCCTAGCTCCGGCAGGGGCGCCACTGCCATGCCTTCCTCTTGCAGTCTTCCTCAGTTCTGCTCGGCATCATATGGACTGCACAAGAAGTTTTGAATTCTGGCTGAGCCAACCGTACAACACACTATAGCAAAGCTCACCAAATACCGAAGCCTACAAATAAACCAATTTCTAGGTTGAAAAAAACAATAGCCAACCAATCCCCAATCGAATCGATCCCCAACAAATTTCCAAGTGACCAAGTCCTAACCAATTTCCCATCTGCATCTGGTGCGGGCAGCGGCGTTGAGGAGTGCTATCGACCTACCGTGCTAGTGCAAGCGCCGCCGGGCAGCTCAAGTGGGCTGAGTCGCACGGCACCGGCGGCAGTCAGGTGGTGCAGTGGGCCTGTGGGCTGGTGCATCGGTGCCTGCCCAGTGCCGGCAGTGGGGGTGTCTAGCGCCAGATCTGGAGCCGCCTAAGGAAAGGAAGGGAGCTCCAAGGCCAGAGCCGCCTGCCGTCGGGCGTTGGGCGTCTCGCCTGCGCCGAGCTCTTGAGGCTCGAGCCACCGCGTGAGAGGCACCGTGAGTGAGTTGGCTAGGAGGGGAGGGATCTGTGATAGGCTGGTGGCGGTCCGGTCAGCCAACCGGCTGGACGAAGAGTGGTTGCCGACTGCGAACTGACATCGGACGGCTGAAGCCCGGAGGATCCGCTAAGGTGAGGAGGAAAATCTGGAGGAGAAGTGGAGATCGACCCCGTGACCCGAGAACAGTGATATTTGTGGGCTCAGTAGAATTTGCTCCTTGCGCTGGCAGTTGGGTAATTTGGGTTGGTACTTCGGTCCTTCCTTTTATCCTCTATCTTTAGTTCTTTATGTGTGGGTGTGTTTTTAGTTGCAGCCAATAGCTTTTGATTTTAACATAAATGTTTGTGCGAGCAAGTCGAATACCGGTAAACTATTTTTTTAAAAAAATATTCTAATAAATAAAAAATCACTCTATTTATTTATTCAAGAGAAACTATAAAGTATAAATTAAAAAGAACTAACAACGTGTTACCCACAAGTAGTTGCGTGTTGCCCAGTATACAGCAGTTGCTCCTTAAAATTAATACTGACAAAAGGTGACAGTTCAACTCACAAGAAAAAAGAAAGGCGATTACGCAATTTTTATACCATGCTACTTGAGAGTAAAAGGAATACTCTGCTGCAGGATGACTCGAACCTTCTTGTATTCGATTTTTTTCCCCTTCAGTTTAAGAGTGTGTGTGAAGTAGCAGCAGTGTACTAGTGTGTGCAACAAGACTTTGGACGAAGTGTTTTGGGTAGAAAGCATGGAATTTTTGGCTGCTGGAGACGGGGCAGCTAGCTAAGGAGGAAGTCGAGGAAGGAGGAGGGGACAAGGCTCACATGCCATCCGCCTCGGGTGGCCCCCTCACATGCTATTTTGCCGCGGCCCCATGCTGCCCGTACCAACCCACCTCTCTGCTCTTCTCTACTCACCCAGCTCGGTCGCTCGGTCTCAGTGCGAGGCTGCGAGCCACGTCCAGGAAAAGGGGAACGCGCTTCACGCAGCGTGCTCTCTTGCATACAGGCGGGTCGTATCGACGCGCGTCTCGTCAACGGTGGAGTGCCGTGGCAAACAGTGGCGGAGGACCCGATAAGGCAAGCTGTAGCATGGGTCAGACCTTGAATTTCGCGGCGGCGACGGAACTGGGGGAGCGGCGGGCGGGACTCGGGAGGCGGGTGGGCGGGCAGCGGGAGGCGGGCGATCCGCCCCACCTCATTTTTTTCCCATCCTCCACCACTGGTGGCGAAGGGATCCGAGAGCAAGGATCGGAAGAAATTCCTACTAATGATATTAGAGTTTGTTGATCTTGGTGATTCCTAAAGATCATAGGCTATAATACGAAGGCTCGGGATGGGCTAATCTCTCTATAGTACCCTCTCTTGACAACCGACAATTATCCGGTGTGGACAATGAAGATGAATGCGAACATACACGCCCCCAGGGTGTCTGGGGTACAGTCGATCCGAAGGAGAAAGACAAGGAGGTGGACAAGAAGATAGATCAGGCGTCGCTTGCTGTGATTTATCACGTGGTGCCAGATTCGATGATGTATCAGCTCATCAGATCAGGCGTCGTTCGCACAATGAGTTCGAGTTGTTACACGACAGCGACATCATATGGGGTCCATGGACTGTAGATTTTGTGCATCGTGTATCGCCGTACGGGCTATCCCTGCAATGCCTGGAAGACGCGGAGGTATAGGCGACGACACATTGTCTAGTGTTCTCATACATGGTGGCTTACATGCCTCAACGCGTGATGCGATAGTTCGGTTTGCACCAGACCGTGCCCCCTCTAGATAGTAGGTTCCTACTGCAAGTCGTACATCAGTGAGTCAAACTCCATCCGACTAATGTGTACACTTTGTATGTCTTGCTATGTAACGTTGATGATTTTGAAAATGCAGACAATCAAGGGTTGGTCGGTCTGGTACGGACTGGCAGGCACTACAACAACAGTGGACAATGGCATGGACGGACAGGGCGCACCTCGATGTCGTCATGGAGCAGCGTCCATATGACGTCCAGACGTACGATGAGTACTTGGAGTGGTACGTACCCCGGTCACGCAGCAAACTCACCATTCCTCCACCAGATTGCCCTGAGCAAATCACGCACGAGGAAAGTCTGCAATGCTTGGTCTCGACTCTAATGAGTGGGATGTCAAAAAGGGCTTATGAGATCTGGGACGAGGAAAGCCGCAATAACGAGCAGGTTGAGCGTATACAACGAAAGACAAAAGCTCATCTCGATGTGTGCATGTGCAGGGAGTGCGAGGCTCGCGAGAGGGAGTATGAGAAAAAAAGGGAAATGGCGGCCAAGACCAAAGAGACTGTCGAGGAGTTCAACGCCAAGCTCGCAAGGAAGGAAAAATAGCTCCGATCCACGCAGTAGGTCAGGTCGTCCCCTACTGGTCCCCCGAAGGTCGAATTTATTTCTATTCCAAAAAGGCCCATATGTATCGTACGAGTACTTTAGTTTATTGTATCGTGCATGATGCTCTTTCTTACGCATGTAACCAAACCCTGTGCGCCGTGTTGCATCCAGTTTTATTACGAAGTCTATTTTAATTCGTAAAAACACTTGTCCTCGTCTTTTCACATTCAATTCTTTCGCATAGCAAAGTATCCAATAACATGAAAAAACAAGTTCTCTTCCATGTATAAATTTTCGGTTGCATAATAATATCACTTAACTTCATACTTACCAATCATTGCTATCTCAATCGTTCTCAAATAAAATTTCACAAAATTTCTTACACTACAACAACATACGACGATCGCAAACTGTTATTGAGAATCTAACATAATTTCTACCATTCATAATCTACAAAAATCATAAATGAATCAACTAACATTGTCTCCTTTTTTCAAAAAATACAACTCATAGACAAAATTTGATAAATGTTATCTACCTATAACAATTGTCATTTACCTCCACGCGTGGTCAGGGGCCCAGTTGTGTAAAAATGGGCGAGTTCTAGTCGCCCAATAGTCGAGCGACTGGAACTGCTGTCACCCGACGGTTGGGTGACAGGTCCCAGTCGCTTGACTATTGGATGACTGCAAATATGTCGCCCAACGGCACACGGAAACTCCGTGCCGTGTGGTCGTTGGGTGATAGGTTTCAGTTGCCCAATAATTCGGTGACTAAAGGCCATTCTTGTAAAGTTTTTTTATACGGGTATATTTCTATAATTTTGATTAAAAAATAGATTATTTATAAAAAAAATTCGAGTACGAAGCATGACAGCATAAGCAAGACGAATTGCTCTTTACCTTATCTTGATTTTCCAATGATAGCTGCCATTGACGATGTTGGCAGTACGACCAACCTTTCTTTGGAAAGCTAATTTCGGTCGGGATATACGTAAATGAATCAAATTTTTTGTTCAAATTCTCGGCTTATCCACTTAAATTTTGGCTAGAATAGACCTTCCAAACAAGGTTTTAGGGAAGGATCTTATCTCTGAACAAAAGAATACCTTATCGGAACAATGACATCGAATACATACTGCTCTTTTAGGGCATGGTTAGATTAATGTTAATTTCCACCTGCATGAGATGATCATGGGCTATCTACACATGAGCATTTCAACCGATGAGACGGCGACGCCCAAGTTTGAGTGGACACTGTGTGACATCAGCACTTTGAACAAATTTGCTCCTACAACTGTACGTTGGAATGGTTCCAATTTTCGAGTTGTTCTAGAAACTCCAGAGCAGAGCAGGCCAATTCAAAGAGCACAAAGAAAAGCGCAAAAAAAAAGGAGTGTATAGATATCACCCAGATGTTTTTTTTCTTCTAATTATCATCCAAATTTATGACCTTTGGATTAGAAATCAAAGGGCTCCTTATTTTTAAAATGAGGAGATTTTTTTCAAGGGGGAGGGGGTAGAATTAAAGGGGAGGGAGGAGCATTCATGGCCATTGGATCAACGTGGTCAAAATCAACGTGGTCAAAATCAACGTAGTCAAAACCAACGTGGTCAAAACTAACGTGGTTGAAACTAGCATTGTTGAAATCAACGTTGTCAAAAACCGACGTGGTCGATGTCCAGTGTGCAATCGAAAGACCAGCATGGTCGATGACCAATGAGTGGTCGAAAACCAATGTGGACGAGACTGATGCGATCATAATCTTCGTGGTCGATGTCCAGAAGCTCTGACTGGAAAACCAATCAAGTAGTCAATGACTAGAGAAGTCGTAACAGTTCTGAATATGACCAGAAGGGTCAACGATCAACCAGTGATCATAACCAGAGAGGTCAAACCAATCTAAACTTCAACCAGTGAGACCGACTATCAATGAATAATCGAAAACCCAAGAGCGGTCCGAACTAGACATGGTGGAAAATGACTCGGAAGAACAGAGCAATCGCATGACCGTAAGATCTAAAATTCACATATCTTTTGATTAAAAAATCAAATGGCTGTGAAACTTTGTACACATAATGCCTAAGGTCTCAGGAGGCTATTCCAATCTTGAATAGAAAAAAATCCATAACCTCCATATCAAGAAATCACCTAACAGGGCCAAAATCAAGTAAGCACAGGATTTGTTGATAAACTTGCTATTGAAGTGCCTAAATGATTGGAGGTTGATCTAAAGAGATTATCTCTCTTTTATCTATGTCCTTGGCACAACAAGATCAAGAGAGGGGCAGAAGAGAGATCAACCCAACCGAAACAAAAACAACAGAACGAGATTAGGAAGGGGTTGAGAAAAGAGAAGAAAAACCAACTTAAAATAAAGTAAACTCAATCAGACAAAAAGATACACAAAAGGAAGATCAAAGATCGTTGTAATGCTCACTTGAGATGGTTGATTTTACAGCCACTCCACTCAGAATGACAGAGCTTTAAGCCTAGAGCACACACACAAGGGTCTAAGCCAAGGAACCCTAATCTCCCCATGGGAGGAAGGAGGAGCTAGCCACTAAAAGACTTAGCCAACCTTCTCAAACCCTAACTCTTGCCTCTCCTCCCCTTATATAGGCTCATAACCTAAACCCAAAACCTAATGGATCCCCCATTAGGCCAAACCGGGGATAACCCGTTAACCCCACTTAACACCGGGTTTTACTCACACACATTTCTCCGATATTGGGCAATTTTACAAAAATACCTTTCTACCGCTTTTCTTGAAGCTTCCTGCTTCCTTTGCCATGAAGCATTACCCATGCTTCGCCACCTTCCACGTGGCCTCAATGACTTGCCGCCAGGCCTCTCACGCGTTTGAATCCCATCGAACCGTCCTCGTTTGCAAATGACTCAAGTCACTTGGCACACCATGTGTATCTTCTCGCACATAACGACACCTGCCTCGACCGTTTGGACCTCAACTCCTCCCTGAGTCTAGTCCCGGTCCACCTTGCCGTTGCGTGTCCTGATCACCACTAGTAGTTCCCACTCCGGTTCCTCTTCGTCCCAACTTGCAGCCACCCTGCAAGTCTTGGTCATCTTCACGTCTCCCTGATCGTTCTGGACCTCAGCACTACCCTGTGCCTAGTCCCGGTCCTCCTACGTCTCACCATGACCTAGCTTCGAAGTCCTGCAATCAACAACAATAAACAAACCGTTACGTAGCACCGCACAACACACAAAATCATCAATTGATACTATTTGTCCATATAATGTACCATACAAAATGTATGCAACCAAAATACTGATCATAAATCTAGAACCAAATAATAAACCCATATGCATACAAGCAACAACACTCATATCATCACCACATGGTCATCCCAACTCAAAAGCGAAAATCCAGTTTTTCTGCGAAAATCGGTAGTACTGCTCTTAACACGCCGATACTACCGTGCCCCAAGGCGGTACTTCCCCACCATCGCTCCTCGCACATGACCTTTTTGGAAAAAACGTTTTGCTGCTTATACCGGAACTACCGCTCGAGCGGAACTACCGCGCTCACAACATCGGTAATACCGCTCAACGGTAATACCGCACAAACACCTACGGTACTTCCAATTTTTCTAACAGTTCTAGAAAACAACCCAAATTAAATGTAATTTTTGCAAAACCAATTGACCACTTCACAAACATTGCAATGGTTCATCAAAATAATATCATGCACCTTCTCACATGTCCTTCACAATTAATATCCCCGCTTCAAGAACAAGAGAAACGACTAGTGCTGGTCAAAGAAAAAAAATACAGTAATGTACTCTTCATTCAGTTGATTGCCAAGTACATGAAACGTTTGCAATGGGGACGCATGCGTTCAAATGTTTTCTTCTTCTTCTTTGCTCTTCCGGTCATTATCCTTTGCAAATTCTTTCTGTGTTGCTATATTGACAACAAGGTCACAAGTCGCCTGCGTTAATTGGTAGAAAGATATGTGCCGTGTGTGTATACATGTTTTCGTTCGTGGTCCAAGTCTAAAGATGCATGCCAAAAGATATATATTCGTTTGACAAAAAAAATAGAAGAGTACATTCCTTTTCCAATGCCACTAAATATTCCTTGAAGAAAACGTAAAGACAATGCGGAAACGATGGGTGGTCAAAACGACATTTTTATTGTGTGCAAGTAGCGATCTCGATTTGAGATCACATGGAACTTTTTACCCAGGAAAACCCGAGGATATGCAACAGCAAACACGTACGATGCATGCATCTACAGTAGCGATCTCGATTTGAGATCACTGGGAAATTTTTACCCAGGCCGCGTTTGGAAGAAGCTTTTTCTGATTTCTATAGGCTGATTCATATGAAAATTCCGTAAAATTCGTACATCCCAACCGGCGCTCAAAGGGGTGCGGCTCAGGTGCTGGGGGCACAGTACTTAGCGCGTGCGGGGTGCCATAAAATTTTATTGTATGGCTCGGGATTTTTTTGGGCTATACAACATTAAGAGCTAAGAGATAGTACTAACTAGGACCGGCGGCTGCCACAAAAAGTCCAAAACACCGGCACTGCAGGCTCCAGCAGCGACCTACAACATGTTTGAAACTCAAGATAGGAAAAGATTTATGAGACAACTATGACCATGACATTGAGATTTGAGCGTTCAAGGGTCATAGCTGCTGGGTCTGTTCTTTTTATCTGAAACTTATGATTTTTGATTGTGGCTTGTGGCTTTTAGACTGTTTATGCGAGAGATTACAAAGTAATAGAAACTCACGTGCGATTTTTACCAATATAAATGAAGTCGGTACAGTATGAATTACAATTAATTAGTAAATTCTATCTTCAAAAAGATACTATGTTTAAAAACAAGTTACTATAAAAATCAAAAAATAACTTTTAAAAACTGGAAAGAACAGAACCGATATTAAGGGCATAGCTCGCTGGCTGCGCTTCCGCCTTGCAGACGCCGCTTGCCGCCTCGCTCGCCTGCCTCGTCGCCGAGCGCCGCTTGGCACTCGTTGAGCGCCGAGTGGTGGGAGTCGCCGCTCGCTGAGCCGTCGTCAATTGGGTAGAGGGACGGGACCAATCCACCAGGGGACCAGGCTTATGGTTATCAATTGTGGGCCTCACTCAGCGCCTGAAACTTTTTCCTCCTGACGACTGAAACCTCCTCTTCGTCCTCCCGGCGAGTCCGACCTTGGAGCAGCCTCCCATGGCCGAAACTAAAAGCCCAACAAAGCAAAGAAGAAAAAGAAAAAAAGCGCCGAAGAAAGACATGGCGCTCAGTGCTGACACTGATGATATGTGAGCTAGCTAGATCACATGGAGCATGAGTTAATTTACCATTGTTGCATCACCCGGTGGATCTTCAGTACAGTCCATGGTCAGTCATGAACACAAGTTACGGGAGTGCAGCTTCCCTGTTTCCGTCTTTGTTCTTTCATATGTGGCAGCAGCCTATTCATTCTATTTTACTTTTTGTAAGCTTGTAACAGCACCCACTCCTCTTAGACTACTGCAACGTATGAAGGAACACAGAGAAGCCATTTTCAAGTTAGGGGGGGCGTGGGACCCTGTCCTGCACAGTCCAAGGTACAAAAAAAAAGTCCCAAAACCGCGGGAAATCAGGTATGCACGAGAGGTCGGTCGGTCTAGCTTAGAAAGAGGGCAACTGCTAGGAGCGATTTCCTTTTCTAAACCTGTCGTTAATCGCAAGGTTGTTCAGCGCTAATATCAATTATATTGCCCGTACGTATACGCAATGCTGTCCGTCACTGTAGTGCCTTCTCTCTACCTAAGCACGGTCAACTGGACCAGTATTGTTAACACGCATGCTTGCAACATGTAGCGCATGTACCAGCCGTGGATAGAATGGGAGAAAAAACATGCTTACTTGAGGAAGTGTCATGCTCATTTCGCAGCATTTTATCACTAGCAGTTATACTAATTGTGTGTCAGATATAGGCATACTAAGTCCAACAATGATAACCGATGTATTAGTTTACTTACTTAGCCCCTCATCGATCTGTTGGTGTTTTGTCGAACAATTAGTTGATAGTTTGTATGTAAACTCCTGTGAACAGGAGCGCAACATGTCAAGAATTTCACACATTCCAACGCATTACTAATTTTACCACAGTATGTAATTGGCTAATAAAGTATCTAGTTGACAGTTGATACATTATACTCTATCCGTCCCATAATATAAATCCAACACACACATAGAAAGTACATTATTTAAATAATACTAGTTATGTACCCGTGCGTTGCAACGAAACACATTGAATGTATAGAGAATCGTACTATAGAAGAGAGTTGCTCTAATCGGTTGGAAAGTGAAGAATGATGAGAAATTAAAGGAATCAAACGGTTGGAGAATGGACGTACAACCACCGACTTGTTCCTCTATAGTAGTATTGATTTAATATAGTTGAACCATAATTATTCCTATTAAATATATATTATTACTCTTTCTATTAAAAATAGATACTATCTAATTTTATGAAATGCTATTTAAATAGTATATATATATATTCTAATATATGTATGATACTTATATTGTGGATATAAATCACAAAAAATCATCAATGTTGTACTCCCATGTAAACCAGGTCCACAGAAAACCCCATCTTCCATCCGTCTCTAACCGTTTATTTATTTACGAAACCAAAAAGAAGGAAAAGAAAATAGCACATACGCTCCTGGCGATCCCTCCACAGCACCACTCCTTCAAAACCACGCACGCCAAACTCCATCACACGCCTCTCTCTCCCCCCATGGCCGCCGCGCGCGACCCGCCGAAGTCCACCCGCCTCCGCGTCGGCGACGACACCGCCTGGTCGGACGTCGGCGGCGTCTACGACCGCGACGATTCCCTCAAGGAGAACACCAACCCGAAGTGCCTCCTCAAGAACCACCCCGGCCACAACGGCAACGGCGCGTCGCAGAGGCTCTCCGGCAACCTCAAGCCCACGGCGGCGCCCATCATCGGCATCTCCGGGAAGCTCGGCCGGGGCGGCGGCTGCGCGCGACGGCACCACCCGCCGGCGATGTTCCCCAAGAAGGCCAAGACCGGCGGCGGCGGGCGCAACCCGAAGCCGGCAGTCCCGGAGCACGAGCCGAGCTCTCCCAAGGTGTCCTGCATCGGGAAGGTCCTCTCCCGCCGCGAGAGATCTCGCCGGCAGCGGCCGGCGAGGTCGCCCGAGATGAGGTCCGGCTGCTGCCCTGGGTTCGGTTTCTTGATCCGTCGCAGCCGCTCGAGGAAGAGCGCCGTGGAGTGCGTTGACTGGTCTCCGCCTCCTTCACCAGCAGCCGCGTCGAGGAGGAGGGAGGCGAAGAAGGTCAAGACGGAGGAGGCGGCGCCGGCGCCGGCGCCGGGGCTCGCAGGGATGAGGCGGTTCGCGTCGGGGAGGCGGGCGGCGGATTGGGTGGCCGAGATGGAGGTGGACGGACGCGTGGCGAGATCTGGGCCGTTGTAGTGTGTGCAGAGGAATGAATAGGCAGGATGTACAGGACAGTTTGGTTCGATGTGGCTTTCTGTGCGTCTGCTGGTAGGTATTGGTGAGAACTCAATATAAATTATGCGTATTATTCGGTTATCGTATTTAACAAATATAAATATACAATATATTTTTTCTTTTGATTAATAATTTCTATCCTATTCATATTCGAATTCGAGTTCGTATAAAAAAAATATGGATATGAATATGGTATAAATTTTACCGTCCGAAAATATAATTTTATCCAGACTATCCTATCCATATTCGTATTTGACGAAGCAATGCATATGTTTTTATCACAATATAACAAATTAGTTAGATAAGTTTTTTAATTGAAAGTGAATTCGTGTTTCTTTAGGTGAAGTAAATAAATTAGAATGATTAAACATGATGATACGTAGAATAAAATATCATTAATGTCTTCATTATATATAAGTTATAAGGATATCTAGATCCGATCGAATTTAGTAGATATTCGATTCAAATTCGTATTCGGTATTTGTTCGATCCGAATTCGTATCTAACGTTTGTTTGATTTGTATTCAAATCCGAAAAAATATAGATGTGAATATGATTTGAGGACTATCTGACCTGTATTCGATCCGTTTTCACCCCTACTAGTAGGATATACTGAAATTAGGACATGAGATATATTGGATTTATAATTAGATTGACAAATTAGACTTTTTTTGGTTCTCTGTTTCGGCTTGTTTTCTGTTAATTTGTTGCAACTTCAATGATTCTTGGTAATTTGGTATGGAGTGTTGCATGAAAATCGTCGGAAAAATTCAGATATTGATTATCTGCTCCTATGACTTCGCCATATCAAACTATTTCGTAGGGAGTAGTGTGCTTTTGGTTGATGATTTTGAAGATGGGAAGCGAACGCATATAGAAATTGTACGTAGCGATTTTTTTGGCCTTTTGAGTTATTTACTTAAAAAATAAAGAAAAATAAAAAATAAAATAAAAAACACCGTTATATCCTTACGGAGAATACAAAGAAAAATAAAACAAAAAAACCTATAAAACAAAAAATATCAAAATTAAAAAGACGGACATATTTATTCTGACTCTTTAACTTCTGGAAGCCAGATGCCCAAGCATCTTTCATAGTTACGTGTATAGTCAACAGCTTGTCTAGAACAGCTAAGCACTATTTTGCGGTCTCTTGACTTCTCCTAAGACTATTTATTTTTTAGTAACTGTACTTGTTTTTCAAAACTATTTGAAGGGTGGCATAAGCCCCAACCCCACCACCCCCCAAAAAAAACATAGGACTAACTTCCCTCGATGATCTGACATGTGATTCAGAGATTTTTTAAGTATATTATACTGATAATAGAAAGATGATAGCAGAAATAAAATTTATCCATTGATTTATAGGGGTATTATAGACTTTTGTTTTTCAATTTGATTTTTTTGAGGGTAGTAGAAAGTACGCAATACTTTAGAGTATTTTGATTTTGTGTTCAGATTACTATACTGTCATGACATTTTGGGCCAGGCTGGTGTAGGATCAAGGAAACCGACTAGGGGGGGTGACTAGGCGGTCTAAAAAATCTTTCTAATTATTAATCTCAATTCAAGATCTTTTCTATTTGTCTAAACTAAGTAAACAATGTGGAAGTTTAAATTAAATTGGTTTAGTACAAATAGAGCCTAAATCAATCAAGTTCGCCTAAGTGCACCAAGAATTCTAGCATAGGTCAAGGTTTGTAATTTTAGGTTGGCAAGCAATCAAATTAATTCTATGTATGTAAATTATTTGAAAGTAAATTGAGTACAAGAAAAACAAACCACAATAGACACGGTCTCTTTTTACCGTGGTGTTCAGAGACTTGCCGTTCGCACCTAGTCTATGTTGAGGTTAGCCCAAACGAATTGGACCGGCTCCACGAATTAAGCCTTCCACCTCAAATCAACTAGTAGTAGCCTTTTCCCGCTACGGGTAGGTGAGCTCCAACCTTCACAACTTTACTGGATCTTTTCACAACCTTCTTTGAGAAGATCACCGTACACGACGCCTCCAACGCCGTCTAGGAGTCGGCAAATTTCAAGAGTAATAAGTCAAGCCCTTTACTTGATTCTCACCACGTGCAATGAATGCACAAGCTCAAGTGGATACAAAATCCACCTCTAGATGCAACACATGCAACTAGAAACCTCTCTCCTTGCTCACAAATGAGAGGAGAAGCTCATACTAGCTCAAGAGAGTGAAATAGAGTGCCAAAAACCTAATTCCAACCGGCCACAAGGGAGTATTTATAGCCCACATCTCAAAACTAGCTGTTGGAGTAAAAAATCAGGTTTTTCGGAAGTACCGCCGTTATAGGAGCGGTACTTCCGCTCCCCATCATAACGGCTAGAAAAATAGTCGTTATTCAGTCATTTGTGGAACTACCGCAGTTATAAATACGGTACTTCCGTTTTTCGAAACTACCGCAGTTATACGGGCGGTACTTCTGTTTTCGATTTGTTAGCACAGACAGTACTTGGAAAAACGGTCATAGCTTTTGACTCTGATGTTGGAATTGAGTGATCTTGAACTCTATGGAAAGTTTATTCAGAGGGCTACACAACCCATCTATTTGCATAATCTCAAGCATATTAGATCAATGCAAAAATCACAAGACATCCAAAGAGGCACTACCATGGTCTAATGTCAAAGAAAATAACAATAAACAATCTTAGACCATACCAGGGGATAATGCATGATCTTCAACTTTTGCAAAACACATTTGCAAACTTAGATCATGCCACACGGAGTGGGTACATGGACTTCAATGTTTTGCAAAACAAATTTGCAAAGTATAGTCACATGTTACAGGTGTTAGATGCATGAGTCTCAACTATTTGCAAAACACATTTGCAAATAAAGATATCATGCCACGAAGAGCTAGAGCAAGTGGGATTGAGCTATCAACACATGATGAGACTCAAGCTACTAAACAAGACCCCTCTTAATAGTACGGCAAGTGTATACTAGCAATCCGGTCTTTCAACCAAACACCAAGATCGGTAAAAAATTAGGAACACATCCTTAGCCCTAGCTACTTATACCTTTGCCTCGAGCATCCTCTTGAAGTTTGACGACATACATCTTCACTTCGAGTTCGGGTCATTGTCTTCTTTTGACTTGATGATCAACTCATAACCATCTTCTTGATGATCAACTCATGAACATCTTCTCTTCAAAATCTTGATATGCATCAACACATGATGCATCTTTTTCTTGATGACCTTCAACTCATGAAGTCATCTAAAGTCGTCGTCATCATGGAATCTAACCTATTCATCCAACTCATGAAAAATGTTAGTACCACAAATCGATTGTCATTAATTACCAAAACTCACCATTCTCAATCTTTTACTTTTGGTAATTGATGACAATCTCAACAAATAATGAGATAATAAATTGAATATAAAATCATTTGAATTCAAAGTGTGGTACTACCGCCATCTAAGATCCAATAGTTCTGATTTTTGATGCACCATCCATTGCTTCTTTCCATTGAGGAGCAAGTGCAGCATCAACAGGTGATGACCTGTTGATGGCTCGGTGAATGCATTAATAGCAGTGACCACAGGCGATTGTTCCGCCGGTTCTCTTCTTGGGACACCTGATATTATGCCGCAGCCGTGTACCATATTGATGTGGAGGAGGAGCTGCAGGGGCATCTGGATCGCACTACCAGAAAGCAGAGATTTCGTGAGAGTGCGAAACAGGTCACGAAATAAGGTTTTACTCTCACGAAAATAATACGTGACGGTAGACCGTCACGCATCAACTCTCACGGTATTAGACCCACGAAAATACCATTTTCATGAGAGTTCACCGCCACGAATTATTTTCATGGCGGGAGTTCGTGACGGACACCCTCATGAAAATAACGTTGTCGTCAAGTTTGCATCAGTGTTTTCATGACGGTTTTTTGTGGTATTTCGTGAGAGCTACCGTCATGAAATGAATTTCGTGAGAGTTCGGTATTTCGTGAGAGTCACTGTCATGAAATGAATTTCGTGAGAGCCACCGTCATGAAATAAATTTCGTGAGCGTTCCAATAACTCACAGGAAATATAGTATTTCATGAGAAGAGCCACCGCCATGAAATAATTTTCTACACCGTTACGAACACTTATTTCGTGAGAGTGTAAACTGCCATGAAAATTACCCAACAGGAGCATCTCAAACCAAATTCCAAATGCACACATATGATCCAAATGTCAATCCAACATACAAATACAATAAATTCCAATACATGCATATATGCAACTGATTCCAATCCCAATATATTCCAACTTCATCCAATTGTCCAACCATTACACTAAAAGGCTATACTAGCTCATAGTCCTAACCATCCAACATAATAAGTTCCAGCACATAGTCCTAGCCATCCAACATAATAAGTTCCAGCACATAGTCCTAGCCATCCAATATAATAAGTTCCAGCACATACTTAGTACAACACCAAAAGGTTTTGTTTAAACCAAGGGTTGCTGGTTAGCAAAAGAAGACAAAAAGGTTAGCAATGGTCAGGTTTCAATCACATCCATTGCATCAGTTATCACTGATATCAGCCCCATTGGCATCACTGCCATCCTCTTCTTCATGGCTGCTACTTATGTTGCCATCTTCACTGCCTCTCAAATCATCACTAACATCATCTTCATCAAAGTCATCACAGATATCGTTGTCATCATCATAGCTGTTACTGTCATCCATCTCATTGTAGTCATCGTCATCATCATCAGTGACTATGTCATTGGCATTGCTAAGCATTTCAAGTGAGTTAGTGGCAGCATGTGATGATGCAGAGACCTGAAAAAGATCAAGTATGTTTGAAATGTTTCAGTCTTCAAGTAAAAAGAGATTATACAGCGGGCTCATGTTTTTTTTGTAGAGTGCTAACTATTTTAAATGGAAAACTAGGCTCACGTTTGGTGAATAGTACCACATTTACCTGATGACGACGGGCATCAAGATTTGCTAGACGGTTCATTAGATCAGCAGGTGGTTGCTTCTTAAGATCTTCATAAATTCTCTGAAAATTTTGATGTGTAAGCACATGAGATCAATGCATATGATCAATAAGTTGTTACATGAAAAGGAATATTTATTACCAGCATAAGCTCACGATTAACACCATTTTCCTCAATGAGAATATCATTATTCTCATTCAATTTCTTATTTGTTTGTTCCAAGGCATCATTCCTCTCCTTCAACTGCTCATATTCATGTACCATGCATTGATAAGCAGCAGTGCTTGCTGAAGAACGATGGGATTTAGCTGTTGCTGCAAGTGCTTGCTTATCCACACAACCATCAGCTATTGGCACTCTGCCATGGGCCATTCCATGTTCCATGACATACAATGCTTGTACATCCAGATCTTTTGAATTCTCAGGTAGCTGTGTTCTTGTACTGTAGTTATCCTGAAACAAAATACCAGAGCATTGATATGTAGTAAGAAATAGCAGAGAGAGAGGAGCAGTCTGCAAAGTCAAAATATGTAGCATGGGTATATATAAAAGAGACTTTTCAGAAGGATGACATAACTAATGACATTGTAACCAATCAGAATTATTGATGACTTGAAGTCACAAATCCCAAATCAATTTAACAGGACTGATTTGTATCTAACAATGGCTGTTTAAAATCTTTAACATTTGTATCTAACAATGGCTGTTTAAAATCTTTAACATTTGTATCTAACAATGGCTGATCATGCATGTTTGATTGTGCTAACTTCTAACCAACATATATACGGACGGTAGTGTTTCATTTGGATTCAACTGACTGGCAGATCATCTAACAGCCAGTTGCTCCGAAGGTCAACTGTCCTTTGTCTGTACAGATCATGAGGCAAACGCGGATGTTTTTCCATATTTCCTTTAGTTTCTATGTAAATAATACCTGATAAGGCTCAGTTGTACTGCTGTTCCCTAGTCACAAGAATGCATAATTCATGTTTCTTTGTTCTTAGTTAATGAAATAGAAATTAGCTGGTTTTTGTTTTCCTACCATCTATCATATCCAAATTTGACAGCCTTAGTTGCCCAGATCCATTATTTTCCTCGAAGTTTTGCCTTCACCACATTGTACCTTTTAACCCAGGAGCCCAAAAGACTCATCTTTAAGTCTCTTAGGATTGAAACATGTAATCCTCCATAATCTTTTTTTATGTAGACAAGATGGCAATTAGCTAAATGCAATTTATGGTGGCCTTCAAAATCATTCCACATGCAATTAGCCATATGAGTGTTTATTAGATCTAAAACCCACATTGGAGATCTGAAAAGTGAGTACATAGACAGGGATACTTGATAAACAGGATTTTATAAAATCTAGTGTTCCACCATAGGAAACAAGAGAGAGAAGTGTTGTATCTCAGTTCCTTTATCTCACTACCAGAAACTGGAGATTTTGTGAGTGGAACAATGTTTCAAGTTAATTTTGCATACATATATTGGGTGAAATACATACCAAACGCTTTTGTGCTCTCCGACTGGGAATGGGAGCGCTTTTTCCAGTGCTGTCCACTTTTTTGAATCCAGACTTCATTACAGCATATGTGTTCACAGTGCCAGCTTTCTCAGGGCCAAGTTTATATTCCTACAAGACCACCCAAGTGAATTTCCTAATCTTTGAAAACTGTGATTTCATACAAGACCATGAAAGGACAAGGATTTCATACCAGCAATTGTTGTGTCTCTCCAAATGGCCTCGAACCTCCTCTGTTCTGAGCAGCATCTTCAGACTTTAGGCGTGAAGCTTGAGCTACCTTCCTCTTTTCCATGTACCTCTCACTTGTCCAATACTTTGACAGAAAGTTCCAAGCATCTTGAGCACACCAATCTAGCCTGCTGTTTATGTATTCTTCTTCTGTAAGATGTATGGTGCGTGCTTGATTGTCATCGCATTTTGCATGAATCTTAACAGCATCCAAACGAGTTTGATATATCAAATCAGAAACTCTTTTCACTAGATACGCATCCAAATTACGGTCAGCTTTTCTCACATCAGCTCGAGTTACCTTGAACACTCTCTACATACGTAAAAGAGGAAAAGTCAGGTATTTCAAGTCAAATAGTAGAGGGAAAAAAGGTACATGATGGCTAGTTTCATTACCCAGAATTCACACTTGACTAGTTTGGCATATGTTATTCCAGAGACATCCTTTTTGCAGTAATAATCATGCCATGACATTGCTGCCCGTTTCTCAACAAGCCTGCCTTCCTCATCACGGATGTAGACCATACCCGGGTATAGCCGTCTGATAATAACTCCAACTTGTGAACCATACTTGTAGTCTCTAGGGTTGTAGTTCACATAGCTGAATTGACTGAAACAAAGAATATAGCATGTCAGGTTGCAAAGTACAGGACTTTGCAGGCTTACACACATACATACATGGACAAAGAATCTAATTGACTGAATAGTGAAGGTAGCTAGCTAGGGCCATAGACAGATCCTCCCATGAACATATATGCTGAAGAAACAAAGCCACCAACGTTGTGCTTGATACTTGATCTCAGTGTGATGTTGCAATCATTTAGAAATGATTTTTTCCCTGAATGTATGTCTTGACTGTATGTACATGCTGGTTAAACACCTACATTTTACACCTACATTTTACCCTCTACTAGCATATCTGTTCAGGAATGAGCAATTTGGTTCATCACCCAAAAATGTGAGTCATTGCTACTCCCCCTACTAGCATATCTGTTCTTGGTATGGCAGGCCTTGTAAAGTAGGAGCAGTGTCGGGACCCCGGATTTCTGAACCCAGACCCTCTGTGTATTACTGCACTAGTCCCAGATCAAAGCTAGTGCACACAGTTAAACAGAAATGAATACATAACCAGCAACGCTTTATTACAATATTAAAGAGTACATACCGAAAGGTCTCATTATTACAATTGAGGTTTCAAGACCTCGCACACACGAAACACAGCGGAAGCAAAAGATAAACTCGGTGAAGACCCATCAATACGCCACAGGCAATTGACTAGGGAAGCGCGACCTAGAACTCCTGAAATCCTTCGTCGAATCCACCCGCGAAGAAGTCGTAGTCGCCTTCTTGAGCTTCATACTCTTCTGAATATTATTTTTGAGTGTAGCATGTGAGTACATAAAGTACTCCGCAAGTCTTGCGAAAAATGCATAGATGCAAGGCTTGACAAAGGAAGGCTATATGGTTCTTTTGCACAAAGCAATATTTTAAAATTTCAATTACTACTAATTATTTTCGAAGGCATCAATTTAATAAAGTAAATGTTTTAGCAGAAACTATCATTAACTTTCTAGTGAAGGTTCCATCTACCAACACTAGCTAACAACTTGAACAAGTTTAATACTGCAGGTTACATCCACCCTCTCTGGCTCCAACTGCCAGGATACCCTTCCGAAAGTTCCCTCCACTCTCGGAATACAAAACTTTTGATTTTAAAACAAAACCAGAAATCTACCATGTGAATGCATTCCTTGCCCGCCCTTGACCGTGGGCACGGCTATTCGAATAGTTTTACACTCTGCAGAGGTTGTACAACTTTACCCACAAGAGATAATTTATCCTAAAAGTCAACACGCTTCCTTTGGCATGAGACTCAGATAAAATATCACAAAGCCTTTACCTTACTCTAATCTAGCTAGATACCACCCGCTGAGGTTTCACCGCAGGTAGGCTAACTGCCCGAACCGAAGCCCCCTCTTGCGCCATATGAGTACAGTAAATCCCTGTCCCTCACTGTGAATAACCAGTCCATCCCTGGCATCCACTTTCCACTGGTGGCACCTAAACTAGACTGATCGTAAGTTAGTCAGCTAGGTCGTACCCATATAGACTTCTGGTTGTACGGTTAATGCTCAGTCTGGACAAACACAAGCGTCGGTCCTTAATTGACTAGGGTGGAACATACACATTACAAGATCTCGTGCTTCCTGCACCAATCCAAACTAACCATCCACCCTAATCTAAACCAATTTTCACATTTTAGTTTATTTTAAAAGAACAGTGGCAACTCCAATTACCACTAGTTTTCATAAACACAGGAGTATTACAATAATTCATAATTTCCCATTTGCAAGATTTCAAAGGTATTAAATAGCGAGACTAAGCATTATACTACCATTCCACTATTCACAAAGATTCAGTAATAATCTCATTATTGAGACAAATGAAATTCTAGGGTGACAAAGGTACATGGCATTCAATTTCAATGGAGGGTATAACAAGGTTGGTTTAACTAACCCTTAAGATTTGAACTAATATTTTATATAAATAGCAATGCACATAATTTAAAATAATTAAAACATTTCGAAATCATAGGTTCAAGATGATCAAAGGAGACTTGCCTTCTTGAGTGCTGACTGGTTCTTCTTGCTGCGACTCGACGAAATCTTCGGCAATGTCGGGTTCTACGCGCGAAACGACAAAACAAACGAACAAATAAACACAAATAAAATCTCAAATATAATATATATACTGGAAGGAAGTTTATGATTTCTTACGAATTTAGGAGAAAGATTCAGCGGATTTGGGGTTCACACGAGGGAGAACGAATATCTGGAAGATCGGTTGGGAAAAGAAATACTAAGACAATATTGGGACCAAGGAAAATAGAATGAATTTTATGGAGAGTTTGCAAGATTTGAATTTGAATTTTGAAAGTGCACAGAGAATTTGGAATGGAACTGAGGCTTTGAATTTAAACTAGGTATTGGAATTTGAAATTTAAATATTTGAAATATCAAATAAATTTCAAATATTTAAAAGGATGGAAGAAATGGATAGTTTGAAATTTTTGATGAATTTAGAAATTTGAATGGGCTCAAACGGAGTTAAAACGAGAAAGTTATGGCTTCCGAAAGATTAAAAGGAGGGAAAAAGGAAAAAGCCGGCTTTCGGGAATTATTTTTGCACTGAAAAATGCTATTTATGACGTCAGCAAATTTTGAATATTCCGAGCGGGAAAAATATTTGAATGACCGGTGGGCCCGGTCTACCGTGAACCGGATCCACGGACCACGGGATTCGCCGACGTGGCGCACCAGCCACATGGCGCCATGCGGGCGCGAGGTGGCGGCCACGTGGCCGTCCACGCGGGCACAACCGGCCACGCGGGCGCACGCGCAGCCGCACGGGAGGTGGCCGGCCGGCGGCCTTGCCGGTGGCCGGCGACCGGCGGGAGGGCGGCGAACGGCGGCGGCGGATGAGGGGAGGCGGCGGCGGTGGAGGTGTGGGCGGCCGGCGGCGGCGCTAGGAGGCGGCGGTGGTGGAGCTTGGAGGTGGTGGCGGCGGGGTTTGGGTGGCCGGCGGTGGGGCACCGGGAGGCGGCCGAAAAGAGGCGGAGAGGGGCGGTGGGAGGCGGTGGTGAGGGAGGGCGAGGGGAGGGCAGTATTTATAGGCAAGGGGAGGAGGGGTGGCCGGATTTTTGGAGCTTCGCCGGAGTTAATGCAAACCGCGAATAAAGGAAATAAAAGAGGGGAAACGGCCGGAGGAATGGAGGGAATTGATTGAGCATCCGTTTCCACTTTTTATTCGGGAATTAAGGGGGAGAAACGGTGGGATTTAAAAGCTCATTTTCGGTTTTAATGGTGGAGGAGAGAGAGGGTGGGAGGAGGAAGAAGGTGAGGTTGAAGAAGGATATGACATATGGGTCCCATGTGTCATAGAGAGTGAGAGTAAGTGAAGGGGTACGGGCCGTTGGATTCGCGACACGTGGCAAGTGGATGTTTCATGGCTCTTGGATTTTATGAAGGGGTAAGTGATCATGTGTGGCTAGGATTAAAACGTGGAGAGAGATTGATTTAATCTGAGAGCGACACATGGCGGGCTAGGATTTATTTGATTTTTATTTTCGGAATAAATTTCAGCAATTACTAGAAACTTTATAAAAGCTTGGAAAATTAATATTTAATGTCTAAAAATTCCAGAAAAATCATAAAATATTCCTGGAAGCATTTTAGACTTATTAAAAATAATTTTAATTTCAGATTAGAATTTAATAATTTTATAAAATACTTTTTAGCTTTGAAAATTGATTTTAAATTTCAGAAAATTCTCAAATAATATTTAAAAATTTAGGAAAGGCTAGGAAAAATATAATTTTCCCTTTTTGGCTTTAATAAAATATTTAAAATACATTTTCTTGCTTTAAATTTTGAAATAAAATCCAGAAAATCAAATAAAAGCCAAGTAAAATCCAATTACTTTAAAATAGTTAATTTGAATTTAAATTTTTCCAGAAAGCCAAATTTTGGGATGTTACAAGCAGTTTGAAAAAAATGAAATGGCAGGGCTATTAGACTCAGTAATCAGTACTGCTTAGCAATTAGAAGTAAAGACAAAACTTACAGGCAGGGCTATTAGACAACAGTATGAGTATTAGCACACAGAAAAGCGGTTCACCTTTTTATCAAGATAAGCAAAGTCATACTGATTTGAAGAAGAAACCAGCTAACTTTCTAGAGTGATCTTTCTCATGGTGCACTCATTTAAGTTTTTTTTGGAGATTTAGTACAGAAAGTCCAACAAGAAAACTTACATGGTGCCTTTCATTTAGCAAAAGAACAAGTTTCTCCTGTTTGCTTTTTGTGTGTCATCCATTATTTTTATCATTTGCGAAAAGAGAAGAATTATACTACACACTAACATAATTTTGTTTCCAGCTAGCCTTGTTTAGGTCATCCTTTTCAGGAACATTGTTCATGTCAGTTTTGTAAGCCAACCATACCAGCCCGCATATTGATCTCTTACTCCTCTTGGCGGCTTATGACAAGTCCTGTACTTTGTAGGCTTACACACATACATGGACAAAGAATCTAATTGACTGAATATCATGCAGAATAGTATATAGGTGATATGACTAGCAAAATAACGGCATAATATTGAACGAACATATATTACCGGGTACCCACAGGCTTCAGCATAACCTTCTCATTATGTGGAGGCACTCTCAATTGCGTCAAATTTTTTTTCCCTCGCCCTCTTGCCTTTTTTGGAGGTTCGTCCCTAACCACTAAAGAGCCACTTGCACCATCGTTGGAGTCAAAAGAACCACCAGTGCTCATTTGTGTGTCGATCTGATCATCAGCGACTCTTTGAGAGTTGACAATGCCAACATCAGCATTGGTCCCTTGAGAGTTCCCACTGGTGGGTCTTTGAGAGTTGGCAGTGCCACCATCAGCAATGGTCCCTTGAGAGTTCCCACTGGTGGGTCTTTGAGAGTTGGCAGTGCCACCATCAGCAATGGTCCCTTGGGAGTTCCCACTGGTGGGTCTTTGAGAATTGCCATTGCCACCATCAGGATTGGTCCCTTGGGAGTTCCCACAGGTGGCTGAGCATGGCCTTTTTTTTGCAAGCCCTCTGTGTCGAAGCCCGTACATGTCCTGCATTATTACGAAATGTAGATTAGAGAGCACATATTTTAGAGGAACAACACAAATACAATAAATGAAACCTGAATGTTAGATGAAAAGAGCACATATTTTAGAGGAACAACACAAATACAATAAATGAAACCTGAATGTTAGATGATAATGCATTCAGCAACACATATAACTTCTAGCAGAGGTAGTACACATTCAGCAGTACATTACTTCTAGCAATAGGTCCCTAGGAGCAGTACACTTAGTAGTACAACCAAATTTATTTGAAGAAAACAATAATCTAAAAATCATCTGGGTCATTAGGTGCATATTCAGGCAGATCATCTTGGTCATCTTCTCCATCTCCATCAGTCTCCAGATCATCCCTATCTTCATCTTGACCTTCAATATTCAATTCGGCCAAAAATTCGAGATCAGCTGGATTGGTTATCTCATCAGAGACAACTAGAACTATGTTGTCTAGGTCGACCCCTAAATCAATGACAAAAGAGCCTGACAGCCCATCCTCTTGATAGAACGACACTTCTGTTGGCCCATTAGGAGGATCTGAGTCATCATTGGTGTCATTCGCCGGAATATAGTTCCGTGGAGACACAATATATACAACCCACCAATCCATTAGATCAGATTTGTCATTGCATGCATAAGGCAAATAATAGACTAGTTTAACTTGACTCGCCATTACAAATGGTTCAAACACTATAAGTCTAGAAGAATGCTTGATCTCCACCAATCCTAAATTTTCAGTACGCCTTGTTCCATTTGGTGTGGGATCAAACCAGCAACAATCAAACAACACCATCTCTAGCTGCAAGTGTCCTTCCCATTTTATTTTTATGATGTCCTTAATAATACCATGATACTCCAACTCGTTGTCGTTTGCATCAATGCAGGGCACACAAACTCCGCTATTAACTGTGGTTAATCTGGGTTTTGTTCTTTCATACTCTTCCGAACGAAATCTATACCCATTCACATCGTAAACCCCATAGCTGGTTACCATTCTGCGAAAACCAAATGATATTTGACGCAACGCACTATCAATAGTAGGATTCTGCAAGCACTGCATGTCCACAGTAGTAACAATGTGTTAGTTTTAGGAGTATACAAAGTTAATACATTAAGTTAATGTGAATTAGGAGTATTCAGCAGCATTACTTCTTCTTTGAACCAATCAAAGAAGTTAGGACCATGCTGCCCACGGCTGTTTTCCCATCCTTTCAACCTTAACTCGCGGAGCTGGTCAGGTCTTGCTCTACTTCGACTCTTCCAATGTTCCTTATCAAATTTTCTAAGGGGCCAAAAATAAGTTAGCAATTGTCAACAAACTAGATACAAAATATACTAGGACTCAAGGTTGAACATGCACGTACTCGAAAAATTCATCCATCTCCGGCATGTTTGTCAAAATGTATAAAAAAGCAGCCTCATACTTCTCTTTTGGCAGCTCATGAACACCCCGAGGGCTCATGTAACGGCCAGGGACTTGAAAAAGTCCAAGGTCGCATGAACTTTTGAAGGTAGCAGCACCATCATCATAGCGAGGAATCTTGTTTCTAATTGACCGAGCTTGGGACCTAAAAAAGAGAGTGAGGAAATTTGTTGCCTCCTCGACTAATTGAGCCTCAACAATGTAGCCCTCAACACGTGCCTTATTTTGTACTCTGGCTTTAAGTTTTTGGATTTTCCTGCATGAGCCGAATAAAGCATTAAGAGAAGGTTATTTTTGCTAAAGACTTAGTACAGCAAGTTATGTTTTTTACCTCTCATATGGATAATTCCAACGGGATTGCACAGGGCCTCCTAGTCGAGCCTCACGAGGAAGATGGATTATTAGATGTTGCATAGGATTGAAGAAACCAGGAGGAAATATCTTCTCCAGTTTGCAAATAAGAACAACAACTTGCTGCTCTAATGAACATACGGTATCCTTGATCAACTCTTTGGCACACAATTGCCTATATAGAAAGCTAAGCTCAGCCAAACACAACCATATGGTATTCGGAAGAAATCCACGGAATGCAACAGGGAGTAAGCGCTCCATGAATATGTGGTAATCATGGCTCTTTAGGCCTAAGATCTTCTTTTGTAACAAGTTAACCCCTCTTCTAATGTTGGCTGCGTAGCCATCAGGAAACTTAAGTTCTTGAAACCATTTAAGAATTTTTTGCTTGTCATCCTTATCAATGCAAAATGGGGCTCGTGGCCTGTCCCACTTCCCATTTGCCTTCAACTTCAAATGTTGTGATGGACGATTGCAAATATCAGCTAAATCTTTCCTTGCCTTGGCATTATCCTTAGTCTTGTCTGGTACATCGAAACAAGTATTCCATATAACTTCAGCTACATTTCTCTCATTGTGCATCACATCAATGTTGTGTGGCAGCAACAATTTATGAAAATATGGAAGTTGCCAAAGGCCACAAACATGGGTCCAATTGTGCAATGTACCATAGTTTTTCTTGTCACCTACGAATTTGCTCATTTGGGCAAAGATTTCCTCCCCTGTTAAAAGCCTTGGAGCCTCATCAAGAACCACTGTGTCCTTACGAAATGCATTATTTTGGAATCTGAATTCATGGTCTATAGGTAAGAAACGTCTATGGCAATCAAACCAGCAAGCCTTGTGACCATGACGAAGTGTAAATGCCTTACTATCACTTAAGCACACTGGACATGCAAGCCTACCATGTGTGCTCCATCCAGCAAAGTTGCCATAAGCAGGGAAATCATGGACTGACCATAGATAGGCTGCTCGCATTTTAAAAGTTTTCTTGAGTGAAGCATCCCAAGTGTCTACCCCTTCCCACAAACTCACTAATTCATCAATTAAAGGTTGCATTAGAATGCCTAGTTTCTTTCCAGGATGTTCAGGACCTGGGATCACAAGGGAAAGAAATATGTACTCTGATTTCATGATTGTGCATGGTGGAAAATTCAATGGGGTAACAAACACTGGCCAACAAGAGTACGGTGCTGCCATGAAACCAAAGGGGGTAAAACCATCTGTTGCAAAAGCAAGACGCACATTTCTAGGGTCACTAGCAAAGGCTGGAAAGTCTTCGTCAAACTTTGGTCACGCTTCTCCATCACAAGGGTGCACCATTTTGCCGGAAGTGCATGGCTTGTGAGACCGCAATAGCTTTGCCGTGTTCTTATGCAAATATAACCTCTGCAGCCTATCTGTGATGGGAAGGTACCGCAACACTTTACGTGGCACTCGGCTATTACCTTCTTCATAGCGAGACATACCACAAACATCACACTTGTCTTTACTTTGATTATCTTTGTAGTAAAGCATGCAGTTATTATAACAAACATCAATTTTGACATATGCCATACCAAGACCCTCAAATAGCTTCTTTGACTGATAGAAGTCCTTGGGCAACTTAGATTCTGGAGGCAATAGTTCATGGATTAATTCTAAGTTTGCCTCAAAGTGTGCAATTGACATGTTATACTGTGCTTTCAATGCAAGCAGGCGTGCCATACCAGATAGGGATGAGTGTGATGTATTCTCATGTACTAATTGATCAACGTTTTGTACCATCCTATAAAAAGCTCGAGCATAGGCAGGTGGCTGCTCATCAATTGGTGGTGGATGGTCACCAACTAGGCTAGCTAACATTTCATCCATGTGGTCAGTTTCAGCAAAATTCTCATCATGTCCACCTTCAACATAGGTACTGTCAAGTCCCTCACCATGTGCTGTCCATATTCTGTAGTCTTCCTTAAAGCCAACTCTACACAAGTGCATCTCTACCGTAAACCTTTTGTGCCTAACACAATTGCGACATACTGCGCAAGGACACTTAATGGTGCCATCTTCAACTAGATTAGGCATAGAGAAGGCACGATCCAAAAACTGGTTGGTGTTGTCTATCCAATCATTAGAGGGGGGCTGTGTATGAGACCAACCAGTGTACATCCACTCACGTTCCGCCATTCTTTTTGTTCTGTTTTTATTTAAAAAAAACACTAATTTTAGATACACAACAAATTCACACGGCTATCAAACAAAGAACAACACTATTTTCTACAGATTTACCAAACAATCCAATACAATCAAACCATGATGTTTGCATATACACAGCAGCCAACCATATACAACATTATTTTTCTACAGATTCACCATACAATCGAACATCAGGGCATGATATTCTAATATACATAGAACAGAAAACTTGATTCTCAGTATATATGGATCAATGCAAAATTGATAATGAACACAGCATAGCGTCAGTTAAGTTCATATGTGAGGCAAATGTTGCATTCAGTATCAGATCTTGCAAAATTGACACTAGACACAACATAGTTTATATACTCCCGATTAAGTTCAGTGCAACACTAAGCAAAACACAGTGTGACATGCATCAAGCATCCTCATATGGGTAGAGCACAGCACAGAAAATTTGGGGGGAAAGATGAAGCTTTATTACCTCACTCCGATTGGAAGCAGGAAGCGCAGATCGGCTTTATTACCTCACTCCGAAAATTTGGCGGCTGGATCCAGGGCGCCGGCGGACTGAGAGGTGCGGAGCTCGGGCCTAGGGCGGCGGCGGCTTGAGAGGCGGCAGGGAGAGGGCCGGAGAGGCGGCGGCGTCCTGAGAGGCGGCTGGATCCAGGGCGCCGGCGGACTGAGAGGTGGCGGAGCTCGGGCCTAGGGCGGCGGCGGCTTGAGAGGCGGCAGGGAGAGGGCCGGAGAGGCGGCGGCGTCCTGAGAGGCGACTGGATCCAGGGCGCTGGCGGACTGAGAGGTGGCAGAGCTCGGGCCTAGGGCGGCGGCGGCTTGAGAGGCGGCAGGGAGAGGGCCGAAGAGGCGGCGGCGTCCTGAGAGGCGGCGGTGTCCCGAACACGGACCTAGGGCGGCGGCGGCCTGAGAGAGGTGGCGCGCAGGGGATGGAGCTAGGGCGGCGACGGCCTGAGAGAGGTGGCGGGGCTCCCGCCTAGGGCGGCGGCGGCGGCCGGAGCGGCCGGTGTGGCTCCCGGCTAGGCCGCCGGCGGCGGGGGCGCTACGGCCATGGGCGGCGGGGGCGCGATTGGGGCTCACGCGGATGCGGGTGACAGCGCGATTGAGTCGGATCTGGCGCTGGGGAGGATAGGGTTGGGGGGTGTCGGGCTGGGGACTGAGTCTCTGACGCGGGTTTTTTTTTTTGGCCAAAAAAACGGGACGCGGCCGCGGGCCTTTTTCTTCCTAGGCGCGAACGCCGAACAAAGCGCGGGCTGTGGCGCGATAAATATTTTCGGGGCGGTGTGTGAATCACTCTCATGAAAATGAGTTTTCGTGGCGGGATTTACATCACCTTCATGAAAAATATTAATTTCATGAGAGTGTGTTTTTAACTCTCACGAAAAATTGTTCCACTCACGAAATCTCCAGTTTCTGGTAGTGTCGGTGGGAGTTAATTAGCATGCCTGGAGGGGTGGGGGCGACAACGGCTGGGTGAGGTGCGGCGTGAGAGGGGTAGGAGGAGAAGACGGGCTTAGAGTTATAACTCCTGCATGAATCTTGGAGCAATCTAAGCCGTGTTGAAAAGTGGCTGAATTTTTACAAAATTTTAGTCTCCTATGATATAACAGGCCCCATGTTTATATTATACAAGTATATCATACATGAAGTAGTAAGCTAGCGCAGATCGAGCTTGCCGTGATGTCCTTGCCGTTGTTGACGAGGGTGGCGTTGGCAGCGTCGTAGGTGCGGTAGCGGAAGTCGAGGTTGGGGTTGGGGATGTTGTAATCTTGAGCACGTTATTCATTTTAGTTAGAGTTGAATAACTCCGGAATGACCGGAATGCAGTAGCAGACTGAGTATTAGCAACGCAGTAGTTGTATTGCTGTTATTCATTTTGTCCGAGTCAGTAGGAAGTTCACCAGGTGATCTGGGTGATCCTGAATTTCCGATTGACTGTTTCGTAATGTAAAAAACATTGAGTTTAGTTATTAATAAGAGTAAGTAGTGAACTCCAGTAGTGTGGAGGTCCAGGGCAATTCGCCAAAGCCATTTTGTTTGTGCTCCATCTACTCGTTCTTCCTGTTGTCGGATTTCCGTCAGAGTGTTGTTCATTCTCTGAAACTTCCACCTGTGAGCGAGAGAGTCCAGCGAGGGATTCCGAACGTGATTGCCGATAGCCAATTCTAACATTTGGTATCAGAGCGCGTTCCAGATCCTGTGTCCATGTCCAACACTCCAAGCCGGTACACACCGCCGGGGAGACGGAGCAGCTGGGCGACACCGGAGGAAACACGGGCAGTGAGGGAGCATTACTGCCGGCGGTGACACAGCAAGCGCCAAAGGAGTCGGGGGTGCCGTTGAGGTATCCAATCTTGACGAGAACCAACTATGCCGACTGGGCATTGTTGATGAGGGTGAATCTACAAGCCCAGGGCGTCTGGGGCGCCATAGAACCCGGAGGTGCAGATTTTCGGGAAGATCGCCTGGCACTCGCTGCGATCCTGCAGGCTGTGCCGCGAGAGATGCTGCGTTCTCTGGCGACGAAGGACTCCGCAAAGGCAGCCTGGGAGGCTGTCAAAACAATGAGAGTTGGCGTCTCCCGTGTACGGGAGGCAAGGCAGCAAGCATTGCGTCAAGAGTTTGATGCCATCCGATTCAAGGATGGTGAAGCAGTTGAAGATTTCGGCATGCGTATCTCTGGCCTGGCCAACGACATCCGTGAGATGGGAGGTGAACTCGAGGAGGAACAAGTGCTTAAGAAGATGCTCCGGGTAGTACCCTCGAGGTACCGGCAAGTGGCGATTGCGATTGAGCAACTGCTTGATCTGAAGTCGATGCCGCTGGAAGAGCTCGTTGGTCGTCTATCATCTGTTGATGATCGGTATGGAGATGATGAAGACACCAGTAGTGGGCATCAAGGCGGGAAGCTCCTTCTCACGGAGGAGAAATGGACGGCGCGTCTACAACAAAGGAACCAGGAGGGTTCCACGAACTGGAGCAAAGGCGCTGGGGGTGGCTCCGGCAGCGCTGGAAGTGGCTCCGGCGGCAAACAAAATCGCTGGCGCCCGAAGAACTCGAGTTCCCAGAAGAACCGCGACAACAAGGAGGCAACGCCGAACAGTGGCAACAGTGGCACGTGCGATAGATCCAAGGTGAAATGCTACAATTGTGGAAATTTTGGGCATTTCGCAAAAGAATGTCGTAAGCCACGCCGGGAGCACATGTCTCAAGCGAATCTGCTGCAAACTGAAGAAGAGCCAACTCTTCTTATGGCACAGGCATGTGAGATCACCACAGCACGTGAGGAGGCTCTTCTGCAAATGCCGGTCACTGAGCAGGTCCACTTGGATGAGGCAAATGCCAAGGGGATAGAGCTCCGGGAGGAAGAAGCTGACAAATCCAGTTCCAACACATGGTACCTTGACACAGGAGCTACGAACCATATGACCGGCACCAAGACGGCGTTTGCAGAGCTGGATACCCATGTCACAGGGTCTGTAAAGTTTGGGGATGGTTCACTGGTAGGCATTTGCGGACGCGGGACTGTCCTGTATGCCTGCAAGAATGGTGAACATCGTGTGCTTGAGGGAGTGTATTACATCCCCAGGCTGAAGAGTAATATTATAAGCATCGGGCAGCTAGATGAGCAGAAGTACAAGATCCACATTGAGGATGGGATACTCTCAATCCGTGATCAGAAGCATTGCTTACTGACAAGGGTTCCACGGAACATTAATCGGCTTTATCTTCTTAATCTGAATATAGTTAAGCCGGTGTGTTTGGCAGCAGCTTGCACTGAGGAAGGTTGGCGTTGGCATGCTCGATATGGGCATCTCAACTTCCAGGCGTTGAGAAGACTTGCTCGGGAGGAGATAGTCCGTGGACTTCCAATGGTTGATCAAGCAGATCAACTGTGTGAAGGATGCCTTGTGGGTAAACAAAGAAGGTTGCCATTTCCAGCTGAATCCAAGTATCGGACAAAGGAGGTACTTGAGCTAGTGCATGGAGATCTCTGCGGCCCGATCACCCCGGCAACACCAGGAGGCAAGAGATTTTTTCTGCTGCTAGTGGATGATATGAGCCGTTTCATGTGGATTCGGTTGTTGTCATCAAAGGATCAAGCTGCTGCTGCTATAAAACAGTTTCAGGCTGCTGCCGAGGTGGAGAAAGGAAGAAAACTGAAGGTGCTCAGAACTGACCGAGGAGGCGAGTTCAATTCAGTTACATTCGGAGAATATTGTGCCAATCAAGGTATTCAGCGACAACTCACTGCTCCATACTCTCCACAGCAAAATGGAGTGGTTGAGCGCCGGAATCAAACTATCGTGGCAACGGCGAGAAGTATGTTGAAGGCAAAGGGCTTGCCGGCCTGGCTGTGGGGAGAGGCAGTTGTAACTGCAGTGTATCTCCTAAATCGTTCACCGACAAAGAGCCTAGATGGTATGACACCCTTTGAGGCATGGCATGGCAGGAAACCCAATGTCAGTCACTTGCGGATTTTCGGATGCATCGGTCATGTGAAGTCAGTAAGGCCAAACCTCAAGAAATTGGATGATCGAAGTAGCAAGATGGTATTCATTGGCTATGAGGAAGGATCCAAGGCATATCGGATGTTTGATCCTTTTGAAAAAAGAGTTTGTGTAACTCGAGATGTGGTGTTCAATGAGGGAGCAAGCTGGGACTGGGACGGGTCCAGCAATCTGCAGGTGCAGGAGCCCGGGATTGATGAGTTTACAGTTGAACACTTCATCATTCCAGTCACTGGAGTGTATGGTGGAGTATCTGAAGATGCAAGGAACGACGGCCCCAGGGAGCATGGTGACGTTGGGGGGTCACACGGTGACTTCAACCCAGTTCAGAGTACAGACACCTCTCCAAGTAATCCAAGAACCCCTACTGGGGTACAATTCTGTACACCACCGACGGGTATGTCCACAACTCCAGATGAGGCACCAAGGAGATTTCGGAAGGTAACTGACCTCATTGCAACCACAAATCCGATTCTTGGTTTTGATTATGAGGATCAGTGTTTGCAAGCTGAGGAGGAACCAACAAGTTTTGAAGAGGCCGAGAAGGAAATCTGCTGGAGGAAGGCAATGATTGAGGAGATGAATTCGATTGAAGGTAATTCAACTTGGTTTCTCACTGATTTACCAGCTGGGCACCGGGCAATTGGTTTGAAATGGGTGTTTAAAATTAAGAAAGATGCCAAAGGAGTTGTGGTGAGGCACAAAGCTAGATTGGTGGCAAAAGGGTATGTGCAGATGCATGGGGTTGACTTTGATGAAGTATATGCTCCAGTAGCTAGAATGGAAACCGTTCATTTGCTGCTTGCAATTGCTGCGCAGGAGAAGTGGGAAGTCCATCATATGGACGTAAAATCGGCTTTCTTGAATGGGGAGCTGGAAGAGGATGTCTATGTGGTGCAGCCGGCTAGCTTTGTTGATGAGAAGAATGCAGACAAGGTCTTGAAGCTGAGAAAGGCACTGTATGGTTTACGGCAAGCACCGAGAGCGTGGAATTCTAAACTGGATTCCAGTTTTGCAAGCCTAGGTTTCATCAGATCAGTCACTGAAAGTGCAGTTTACACCCGAGGTACAGGAAGAACAAGGCTTGTAGTAGGTGTGTATGTTGATGATCTCATCATTGTAGGAGCTCAAGCTGAAGTGATAAATGTTTTCAAGCAGCAGATGAAGGAGTTGTTTGATATGAGTGATCTGGGATTATTGAAGTATTACCTTGGTATGGAGGTACATCAATCCGGGAATGGAATCACTCTGTCACAATCAGCATATGCAGCAAAGATACTTGTAAAAGCAAGGATGGAAGGTTGCAATTCTGCACTAGTTCCTATGGAGCCAAGGACTAAACTTTGCAAAATTAGTTCAGAAGAGTGCATTGAGCCCACTTTATACAGAAGTATAGTGGGAAGTTTGAGGTATTTGGTTAATACAAGACCAGACCTTGCTTACTCAGTTGGATATGTGAGTAGGTTTATGGAGAGGCCTACTACTGAGCATTGGGCGGCTGTCAAACATATACTGCGATATATAGCCGGGACTCTGAATGTTGGCTGCAGATTTGAGAGGAAACAAGGTTCAGAAGAGTCATATCTAATTGGCTATAGTGATAGCGATATGGCCGGAGATATTGTTGATAGAAAGAGCACAACCGGAGTCTTATTCACTTTTGGGAATAGTTTGATTAGCTGGCAATCACAAAAACAAAAGGTGGTGGCTTTATCAACTTGTGAAGCTGAGTATATAGCAGCCGCTACTGCAGCCTGTCAGGGTATTTGGCTGGGTCGTTTGATTGCTGAGATACAGGAGAAGGAGTTGTGCTCTGCAGTGTTGAAGATTGACAATAAATCTGCCATAAGTTTGTGCAAGAATCCAGTGATTCATGACCGGAGTAAGCATATAGATACTCGGTACCATTTCATAAGAGAATGTGTTGAACGAAAGCAAATTTCAGTGGAGCACATCCGTACTGAAGAGCAACTGGCAGATATTTTGACTAAATCACTCGGTCGAGTCCGGTTTAAAGAACTGAAGGCCAAACTTGGTTTGATCGAGATCTGAGAGTGCTTCAAGATTAGGGGGTGAATTTGTTGTAATCTTGAGCACGTTCTTTATGTGTTTGCTATTTTTAGTTAGAGTTGAATAACTCCGGAATGACCGGAATGCAGTGGCAGACTGAGTATTAGCAACGCAGTAGTTGTATTGCTGTTATTCATTTTGTCCGAGTCAGTAGGAAGTTCACCAGGTGATCTGGGTGATCCTGAATTTCCGATTGACTGTTTCGTAATGTAAAAAACATTGAGTTTAGTTATTAATAAGAGTAAGTAGTGAACTCCAGTAGTGTGGAGGTCCAGGGCAATTCGCCAAAGCCATTTTGTTTGTGCTCCATCTACTCGTTCTTCCTGTTGTCGGATTTCCGTCAGAGTGTTGTTCATTCTCTGAAACTTCCACCTGTGAGCGAGAGAGTCCAGCGAGGGATTCCGAACGTGATTGCCGATAGCCAATTCTAACAGGGGACGGCCTGCTTGGTGACGATGTTGATGGGGGACTGCCGCTTGCCCTCGCCGGCCCAGTTCTCCGGCCCCAGCTTGAACTTAATTGAACTTAGTTTGCATGCAGACATGCTAGGCATTTGCACGGTCACGTCCGCGAGAGAGCGACGGCGAGGGCCCACGCGCCGACGACGAGGAAGATGGCCGACAGAGAAGGCACCATTGATGAGCTGCACTACTGCACGTAGTTCTCCTGGTTTGAACTAGCTAGCTAACCTTCTTCAGAGGGGAGACCGGGCTCGATCGATCACTTTGTCGCGCCGCGTACATGCATGAACTGAGATCTCTGTGACATGGATTTGATCCGCAAATTAAGTTAGTTCGAAGAGCGGACAGGAGTAGCTAGAGGCGCGAATTCACGGTGGAAATTCGCGTGAAGACCGAATTCAGCCGTGCCAAGAATAGTGTTCCGTTTCCATAGGAGTTTTTGTCCGTTCCCTTGCCATGTCCTAATTGGAAAGTACTGTACGTGGTGTTGATGAGAAATCCTGATTGCACTGAGGTGATTAAGCTAGCGTAGTTTACTCCGGAAGAAGGATCGCGCTGATTTGTTGCTGTCGGACGCAAAAAGAAGAGGAGATACCATGCGATGTGAATTCAGACCATTGATAGAACAGGAACCAAGTACCTATGGATGGATGAAAACGATGGCCCGTCTATCTCGCTGCGGCCCGGTGGAACGTATGGCTCGACGACATATCTGGCTCCAACGGGCGGGCGCAGTTTCTGCTAGAAATGAAGGCGAACCGCCTGATTCTGCGCCGGCCAGGTGAAGTCCCAGTCGGCACCGCCGGCCACAGTCGTGCTTGCTACCCCGTCCACTCCATCGAGCTATCAATTTAGCCTGAAACACGTACTCACTCTACGTAGCAATGCAAGGACGCAGAACGTGCGGATTTGAAGGAGGCAGCAAGCAAACCCAAATATATTTTAAGGGTTGATCGATCTCCAATTGAGGGTTTATGTAAGAAGGTGCAGGATAATGTTACGATGAACTATTGCCAAGTTTGTAGAGTAGAAATTTGAATTTTGTAAAGTTTGCATTTTATCAGGTTTATTGTCAGACAGGTCGGTCTGACTGTTGGTCTGACTGTTGGCTTACTGCCAGTTAGACAACCAGTGTGTTGCCGATCAGACCACGCCAGGCGGTATGACCACAGCGATCAGACCGCCTATAGGATCAAATACAACAATCAGAGAGAGTGAATGATTGTCGCTGCTTTTTGGAGTCTATCAGCAGTCAAAAAAGATCTCGGCCACTTGAAACCGAACCACCTAGTCAATCGCTCAACTTATGACCATGTAGCCGATCACTCTGTACGACTGCTCGCCTGATAGCTTTGAACGTTGTCGCAAGATCCACAACACCTGCAATCACAACCAATCTATAAGCAAAACAAGAACCAGATTGTTTTCTTTCAATTTTCTTTTAGTCTGTTTCAATTCAAGAGCAATTTAACTAACCCATCTTCAAGTTGATCGTATGACAGTCTTACCTCATCAGGATCGCTATAGTTGTCGCCGTTGTCATTCCTGTTTGCCGTGAAACACATGTCTATGAAGTCGTCGGTGCTCTTCTTCTTGCCTTTGGCATTGTCGTCGTGGTTGTCATCATCGTAACTCTCGAAATCCTCATCACTCAGATCAAGGTGCTCGATGGCTGCTAGAACCTTACGACAGAAGGATCCACCCTTTGTGTTACTCTTGAATAGTCGTCGACGATAAGTCTTGTCTTCCTTGACCACTTTCCCTTTGAGTTTGGGGCAATCCATTTTGATATGGCCTGGCTCGCCACACTCAAAGTATCTGATTGAACTTAGAGTGCCACCACGTTTTCTCATCCTCATATTATTGAGTGCCTTATATGCCCGTGAGGAGATCAGGACTAGATCCTCTTCAGGTTGCTGCCCAAATTGATCTTCTAAAAAGGAAGTCAAAACAGACAAGAAAGCACAAGACATTGTACTTAACGAAGCAGCCTGTATGGGGTTAGACACAAGTGATAATAGGAGTTATTCACAAACGGTTTTTTAAATCATATCACAGATAGTTTGGAGCTAGAACCGTCTGTGATCGTCCGTTATCCAGACGGTTCAAAACTAGAACTGTTTGTAATAGTTTGTTATCACAAACGGTTCTTGATAAAACTGTCTGAACCGTTTGTGATACTTCCACATCACAGACAATTCGTAGATAGAACCGTATGTGATGTGCGAGTATCATAGATGGATTTTGGTTTGAGCCGTCTGTGATAGTTTATTTTATAACTAAATTTTTTTCTATTTTTTGGCTAGCCTTAGGAAATATTAGCTATACCCTTTAAAAACAAGCAAGTGCAGCAAAAAATACATCAGTACATTCTATTTCCATTAAAATTAGAATACACCATAACAGCATCACAAGATAACGAGCATAGCAAGAATATGGCAAGAACACATCTACACCTAGGCCCTCTCGCGATGCAACGCGCAGACAGTAGAAGATGTAGTGTGTGAGTTGGATGTCCTTGATGCTCGCCGTCGCTGACTTGAGTGCCGTCTTGGTAGCCAGCTGCTTCTGCGATGCCTTGCTGCCTGTAGACTTGTGTGTCGTCTACTTCGTAAGGGCCATTGGGGTTGGGGTCAAAGAGGAGGACGGTGAGGAGGTTGGAGAGATTTTGAGCTATGGCAGGTAGAGGATGGGTTTGGGTGAGCATATATAGAGGTGGGAGTGGGAAAGTTTTTGGTGAAATAAGCACGGGGATGGAGAGTTGGAGCTATGATCCGTGGGGTGGGAGTTGGTGGGTTTCTATTGGCTGAGATTGGATTGGAGAGGATCGACGAGCCTAGCGGTTAGAGACATAATTATCATAGACAGTTCTATATATCAAATGTCTGTGAATTATGATATAGACTACAAAGACAACACACACACAAACAGATATATATATATATATATATATATATATATATATATATATATATCGATCGATGCAATGTAAACAGCTAATCTCAAAATAAAAGATAAAATAGCAAAGTTTTATACGGCTTATATATGCTCGTTTGAAAGATTTCGATGAGATCTATAACTTTGCACTTGAGTCGAACCCCAATTCCAAAGGGAAGATCGCAAATTTTCACAAAAAACAAAAACAAAAACTTGCAACGTAAATTCAGAGCTACAGATGGCAGATTTTAGGGGGTCTTAGAGGGCATTGTTTTTTGATCGAGCTCATCGTTAGCTTTCCAACGAGTACAAGAATGTCAAAAATGAACGCCGTACGCAAAAGATATGTCTGTTTTACTAACGGTGTCTCAGAATAGAATCCTACTCAGACTCGAATTTGTCTCAGGTTTAAATTGAAACTGCTATATCTTTCAATCCCGTGAGCCAATATTGCAGATTTTTTTGTGAAAGTTTGTGACTATATATAGAAGGACTCCACCAATTTTCATTAGATTTAGCGTAATTTTGGCATGTTTTTTAATTTTTGGGAAGGTAGACACTTTAGGAAGTTCTACATGGCAAAATTGGGAAAATACAACTTTTTACGAAGTTCTACATGGCAAAATTGGAAAAACAGCCACACCGAATTTGGATTTTAGGAGATCCAACAACTCAAACAAGGTAAAAGGATTTGGATTTTGAAATAGTTTTTAATTGCAACGTCACAGACAGTTTTTAATCCGAACCGTCTGTGATAGTTCTAGACATCACAGATAATTCTTATTAAAAATCGTATGTGAAACCGTCTGTGATAATTGCAGATATATCACAGACGGTTTTTAATCGAACCATTTGTGATAATTATGTATCACAGACAGTTCTATCCATTGCTAGTAATATAGTCAGTTACGCTTGTAAAACTGTCTATGATAATTACAATACAGACAGTTCCAGAGAACTATTTGTATGAGATGTTTAATATAGCGTTTTTTTTAAGTAGTGAATATATGTTTGCAAGGGTTGTTTTTAATGAATAATCGAGAGGGATCGCTTTCGGCCTGTCCCACATATCACCACTCACCAGCGCACGCATTGTTGGATTTATTTCATTTTCAATTGCAAATTTGACAACATGGAAATGATTCTTACCTCCACTACTTTCCAAAAGGTAGCAAGCACAACATGGATTAGGCCTGCCAAATGTTGGGCCCCACATGAATCCTAATGGTTTCTGATCTCCTTCTTACCATAGTACGTTAATAAAATTTCCTATATGTTATTGAAAGTTGTCTAGATCTTTGATTTATCACTGAAAAAAGTTTTATATACTATATGCCATCGAGTTTCTTTCTTATTCTCTTTCATGCCTCTTCATCCCTGTCCAGTTAGTTTGCTGTTAAGTGAGCTATAAAAAGACAAACTTACCCTTCTGATTCATCCTCTTCCTGTCAACTTCTCCCTCCTCATCCCTCTCTCTCCTCTGCCCCAGTTCGAGCACCCCCACAATCCCGACCATCAGATTGAACATAAGGATAGATTCTAATTTGAAAATAAAACTAGAACCAGAGAAATTTTTTGGAACTGTCTGGAAGACTGGAACCAGTTCCTATGTTATCTAGATCCACATCAAACTTGAAATAAAGAAAGAAAAACGGACAACAAAACAGCCATGGATGCCTCTACTGGAATTTTTATGTGACTTTTAATATTTGGTTATTGTCTGTTTAACTCAACGTGGAATTGTTCATATTATTAATATATGTGATAGAGAATAATTTGATGTAGAATTTAACTTAAAGAATTAATAAGAGAATAATTTGATGCGAAATTTAACTCGAAGAATTAATACTCGACGTGCCAACGACGATTGTACTGGATAATAGACATTTATTAAGATCGAGTATGCTGGAATTTAATATGCATATATATGTTTAACTCAGATACAACACAGGGTGGAATAGCTAAATTTGTATTACATGGTTGGCTCAGCTGCATGCTGTTGACACATATGATCAGATCAAAATTGTCTCATAAGCAATTGATCATAGCACATAATTCACATGTGTGCTATGAACTAATATATTTCAGACTCATAAAACTCGCATGTTTAATTGGTTGATGATATGGTTCAAGAGTCTCACGGTGTACTAGAAACAAGTGAGTCGTTTTGTAACACCTAGAAGTGAAGTCTATAAATAGGTCTCTACCCTCTAGCCTTATTTGAAATTATGAGCAATACCATAGCAAAGACAAAAGAATAGAGAGTAGATATAAAAGTCTTTATAATATCAATCAAGGATTTAAAGAAAACCTAATATGGTATTAAAGCAGAGGAGATTATGATTTAAGGGACGACTAAGAGGCGGCGCGCACGTCGGACGTCCGCGCGGAAGCGATGTCGACAACGTCCACGAAGCAAAGGCGCGGCGGCGTCTTTTCGTCCTCCGTTGGCGTGCTCAGTGGGAGATTTCCTCACGGCGCACGGAATCGAGGAGAGCAAACACATCCCTGCCGCATGCATTGAGTTGATTAATTGGGACACGGGACACGGCTGGGGATTGAGCCGATTTTTTATTCTCCAGTGCATGCATGATCGATTTTTTTTTTTTTTTGGTTCTCCAGTGCATGCATTGTTCAATTTTTTTTATTCTCCTGTGCATGCATTCAGCCAACCTCGGATAATCAAGGGAGCATTAATTAAAGAAGAAAGCGTTAATTAAGGAAGATTGATTAAGGGAGTATTGGTTGTTGAGCTACAGACTTAGAGCACTCCCAACCCTGAAACCACCATAGTTTTCATGGCATTAAATAAGGTGTCACCTCAGCTTTTTTGCTGATGTGGAAGGTGAGTTAAGGTGGAGAGAGAGGAAATCGTTCCTCAAGTGAGAAATCGTTTCGGCTCAACGTGATGCGGGAGGAAATCGCTCTTTTCGCGTTGGGGACTCCAGCGTCGTTTCCATGGCATGCTGCTGGATCTCGTGTGGCGCCGCCGCTCCCCCTCCGATCCCGCGCGCCTCCCTCCGATCCCGCGCGCGTGCCTCCTCCGTTCCCACGCGCCTGCGCGCTTCCTTCCGACGCGCCTCCCTCCGATCCCGCGCGTCTCCCCTCCGATCCCGTGCGCCTCGCGCCTCTCCTCCGATCCCGCGCTCGCCTCTCCTCCGATCCCGCGCTCGCCTCTCCTCTCTGCTGCGTTCCCTCCCGCGTTCGCCTGCTCTGCTGCGTTCCCTCCCGCGCCAGCACTCTCTTCCCCTCCCGTGCCGCAGCCCAACCTTGCTCCCATGCTCAGCTGCCGCTCTCCTCCCGCGCGCCCATCCATCCCTTCACGCGCGCTGCTTCCCTCCCATCAGCTTCCCCAGGGCAGACCAGCTCATCTCCACTCCAAGAATGAATCTCATCCCAAAAAAAACAAGGAAGGCCGCGGGTTCTAGAGCAGCAATGGGTGGAAATCAACCCGGTGTTCCTGCTCCTCCACCTGCCGGCGTTCCTGCTCCTCCACCTGCGTCGCCTGGAAACTCTGAATGGTAAGTACTGGATTTTGCAAGAGACAAAGGCAGAATCATAATTCCTATGCCATCAGTACGCCTGATGTATTATGACTATTTGTTTGCAGATAAAGCTCCTTTTCCAAACTGGCTTTGATGAGGCTGAACTTAGTAGCTATACATCAGTCATCCATGCTAATGTGTATCAGACAATTAAAGTATGCAATACTGGAAAGGGTGTGCCTATTTTTTGTCTCTTATTGCATAGTGGGGATTATGTAGGAATTTTTGAACGGGATTATGTAGGAATTTTGACTATGGAGTTGTATGCTCTTCGTATGAAAGTGTGTTTACACATCTTTTGCCTAAGCAATGAGTTAAATGTGCACAGATACTATATGATGGAGCTAAAGAACTAGTCCAAGTGGAATCTGATTCTTCAAAATACGTTATATCCCCTGATAATCAGGTTTGTACCTCCTCTTTTATTCAGTAATTAGAGTTACATCTGAGCATTAAAACATCCATATCTTGCAACATTATAACTGTAGTCTGTTACAGCTGAAGCAGCACTTCAGTTACACTACTATGCTATGATTGAACATGTTCAGACCTTGCAACTTTGTTAAGCTTTACTGCATTCTTATGTTTTGCATTCACTAATCATTGGTTGAATCATGAGCAGTTCAATAGACTAGTGAAAGGATATCTATTGAACTGCTGATGATTCAACCATATGAAATAGGAAAAAATGATCTGTACCTTGTCCTTTATGTGTTGCTCCTTTGATTTTCCAGAAACCAATTGTCTTTCGATAACTGGAAAATATGTACTCTACCTTGCTATTACATTTGACTGCTTCAAGAGAAGAAGACTTATTCTTGATACGCTCAAATAATAGTCATTTCAAATGTTGAGTGTTTAGATTCAAGCATTTTCAGGTCTTGAGCATTTACCATGTTTGATGGTTCTGGAACTAAATATTGCCTTCTTAGGCATTACAAGATATTTGTTAGCACTTTCAAATTTTATACCTTACAAAACCATTAATATTATCAACTTTTGTTTATTTATAATATCATGTTATCCTAACTTCAGGAGATTGGAGAAAAACTATCAGAAATCGGTGGCAGGTTGGATTACCCATATTTTAGCAAAGAACTTGTACAGGATGTGGGAAAATTATGGCAAGATCCAGCCATTCAGGTGAAAAGAAGTTGCTATTTCAATTTCTTTTTAAATGTATATACTGTTGCACAGCCAGCTTAATTATGGAGAAATGCATCTGTAGGAAACTTACTCACGGGGAAGTATTCTGCAACTTCCTGACTGTGCACAGTACTTCATGGAAAATTTGGACCGATTAGCTGAAGCAGATTATGTACTAACAATGGTCTGCAATTATCCACAATCTAATTCTTGTTCGGAGACATATTTATTTACAGGTTTTCTCTTTTCTAATGTCTGTGCTAACATCATCTATTTGAATTGAACTTTATTTATTCTGCTCTCAGACTATGGTACCTATTTTATTTATGGACTATCATATTTATGGACTGCATATACAGTGTACAGTGGAGCATGAGATGTGGTTACGTAGTGGCTTGCCACAATCAATCAAGGTCTCTCTTGTACTGTCATTAAATTTTTCTCTGTATGGAAACTACTATGGAAACTGTGGGTTGGAAGGGGTAGTTTCTACTGAACATTAATTGCACTCTCTCTCCTCTAGAAACTACCCATGGAAACTATGGGTTGGGAGTGCCCTTAGGGAACACTTTCGCGCAATGGCAACCAACAGCATTTTTTCTTCTGACCTAATTAGATTTTACAAATTAGATGGCTCAAATTTTACGGTTTAAAAAAGAAAAATCATATTTTTGCTTTTTGCTGTAAACATTAATATTGTAATAGATAAAAACGAACCGGAAGAGCAAGAAAAAAATGCCACTATTGAAGAAAAGAAAAATTATGTAGAAAAATATGAAATTTGGACTAGAGATAATAAAAGGGGTCATTCTTTTATGCTGGGACCAATGACTGATTCTTTACCTGTTGAGTATGAGGGTAAACAGAATATGCCAAAAATAATGTGCAGTCTAGAATAAGTTTTTGGTGAAGTATTTCTTATTAAAGTACTTAATCTTGTTAATCACTTTACTAAGATGTATGATAACACTTCAATTAATGAGCATCTCAATAAACGGTGTTTTAGCAGAGGAATTAAAAATGCTGGCTATCCTTTTTCTAAAGAAGTGCATGTCATGGTTATTCTAAACTCTTTGCCATATGCATGGGAATATTTTAAGATATATTTCTATCATTTTGAGAGGATACTTAATATGTGCGCTCTAAGACATCATTTGCTTATGAAAGAAGATGAAAAACTCTCTCAGGGAAAGAAAAGAAATACTCATAATTTTGAGTTACACTTTGGAAAGAAAAAATATAATAATAAAAGGAATAGGCAAAAGAGGAAGCCCAAAGATGATTTGAGAGAAAAGATTAACGAGAAACACGATCGGAATGATCGTGAAAATTATAACTCAGTTCAGAGGAATGATAAATACAATAATTTCAAATGTCACAACTATGATCAGTATAGGTATTTCAGATCTAACCGTAGGAAAAAGAAGAAGCCAAATAAGTAAAAGAATCAAAACAATTAACCAGTTGAAAGTAAGGCAATTTTTCGCCTGATGGTATGTCTGATATTTTTGTATGCACTAAATCTTTACTTATTATTGCTTTTCCAAATAATTGAGTTGTTAATTCTGGTGCTACATCTCACATTACTAAAATCATAGAGCTTTTACTTCTATATAAACAATTCCAAGAGGAAATAGATATATCTTTTTGGATACTAATGCTAAAGCTGATATACATGAAATTGAAAATTATGTTCTAAAACTCTCCAACGGAGGAAAATTATTATGACAGGACACTTTATATTCACCTAGCATGAGAAAGAATTTAATCTCTATTGCTCAGGTAGAATCTATTGGTTGTGATATACTGTTTGGAAATGGAAGAGCTAAAATATTGCTAAATGGAAATTAGTATATACTGGAACCCATCATAAAGGTATTTATTTTCTTAATAAACTATCAGATGATAACAATATTGATTGCTTAGTTGGTGAAAATAACTCCATAGTGAGGAATACTAATGATAGGAACACATGCTCAAAATCTTATTTATGGCATTTATGACTCGGTAACATATCTAAAAACGTAATTAAGAGGCTTATTAATTCTAGAATTCTACACTTCAAGTGGGAGGATTTTGGTATTTGTGATAGATCTTACAGGGATAACATAAATGCGACCTGACAGAGCTAACAGGAGTGGTATGAAGGGACACTAGAAAGAAACTCGATGACATAAAAGGAAGCACATTTTTTAGTGGTATAGAAGGAAAGGTGTTAACTTTTAATGGGATGTAGGGAATTTTCTCTAGTATGTTGCTGCCGACTTTCCCATCGCAAGACCCTCCAATAAGCACATAATTATAGTTCTGCCATTTGCATTTGCCATCTGAGTGGCAGTAATGAATTTGTTTTGTGAATTGCGATAATATATTGATTGTTTGATGTTAATATATTATTGAAGTTACTTTGTTAATTATAGTCTGTGGTCAGACTGGTTTTGCTCATGATTACTATTTAGGAGTAAGCAGCCTAGTACAATGTTGGGCATGCGCCACATAATTTTGTTGAGACCTAACCCAAAACGCATTTCAACGATGCTCAACGACACCAAGGAACAAAAGGGCGGCTGCAGGTCGGCTCAGTGGCCATAGATTTGCTTTTGTAGTATCTAGCTAGGAGGCGACTTCACTGAGGTAGTCAGGTAGGACAATGGCATTCATTAAATATGCTCTCGAATAGGTGACCATTCTCTGAAAACACTTCCTTCAAATAGAGCACTCCACTGCCCTCCCCAGGCCCCCCCCACTTACTTGTGAATTGGGTGATCTTTCCATTGTGTTCTGCCTCACAGTTCATCGTCACAAATCTCCTTGTAACTCATCATCATGGGAAACTGCCTAGTGATTCAAGACAGGAAGGAGATCAAGATCATGAGAATGGACGGCGACATTCTGAAGCTGCCGTCCCCCTTGAAGGTCCAGGAGGCCCTCGCCGAGTGCCCGCCGGGCCACGGCATGTCCGACGCGCTCCCGGCGCAGCAGCACCTCGACCCAGCGGCCGACATGGCTGTCGGGCAGCTCCACCACCTGTTCCCAGCGAAGGCGCCGGCTGTCGCCGATCCAGGTGCCGTCAGGGTGAAGCTGGTCATCAGCAAGCAGGAGCTCAAGAAGATGCTCAACAAGGAGGCCATGTCCTTGGACGACATGGTCTCTCTCATGCGAAAAGAAGTAAGCGATCGTGCGAGAGAGCAGCTGTGTTGCAGAGGATGGCAGCCTGCCTTGGAGAGCATACCAGAAGGCAGTGATTTCTAGCAGCTGGCCGGCCGGGATCGTCAGTTCTCGTGCATAAAAGATATATTTTTTTGGAATAAGTGTAAGAAATAGCATATAATATACATGTGAATACAGAGAGAGATAGATATGGTGCGTATAGGAGTTTTGAGATAAGGATTCTCTTTATCTTTTCTTGTTGGTCGCATGATTGTAAAGAAGAGGTAAAGATGATCCTGGAAATCAAGCAGCAGGTCGGTCACATAGTGCCAACTGTGTCCTCACTCCTCGCCTCCTCACTCATCGCCAACCTAGCTAGCTTTAGTATTTATCAACAAGAACCTCAAAAGGGTTTTGTATATTTCGGTGTGTCTTTTTAATTACCTTCATCGATCATAATTTTTCTATTTCTCTTACTTTTGTTTTGTTATATACTTCTATAATCTATATTAATCTTGGATAGAACAAAATACAGTAGACATGACTTTGCCATGCATAATCTTATTATTTGCATATGAATAAGCAAGGTGGAGACAGAAAACTTTATCATTAATTAGGGCAGCCAAATGGTAAAAGATAAATCATTGAGTAGGCCAATTGAAATTCATCACTATGTTAATTACATGGTGAAATCTTGCATGGGGGAGCCAAGGTCCCTGTCAGCCACGCCCCTCCTTTCACCAGACCAATGCATTCACACAGTGGCAGATCCAGGATTAGATCACGCACCGGGCTAAATTTTAATCAAATAACAATCTAACATACTTAAATTCTAGAATTATATTATGATATAACAAAAAATACGTCACAAATGTATCATTGACATGAAAATTTTGCTTAATGATTAACATTTAAAGAGTTTAAGTCTTCAATACAAATCACAATAAAGAAAGCATATGAAACCATAAAGAATGTAGCGTAATAAAAATACAATGAGTAACTCAAATCCTAAATGATGGAGATTTGCTCACTATCCTATGCGCCTAGCCCACTATTTTCTCATGAATAGTAGGACAAGAACCATTACCTACAAAAACAGCATAAAAATAAAATAAAATAAAATATACATGCAGATAAATTCAAAGAGCATAAATATTACATTTGAAATACACTAACTTATAACTTGTATGAGAAAGTTGCTTTTTGCGTGACCTCACCCTTTGAAAATGCTCTAAAATCTTCTTGTCCCTCTCTTTATACCATTTTAGCATTTCTAAGAAGTTTCCCCTATATTTTGAGCTAGATGATTCATCATGTCCATGAAAAGTAAAGATTTGTAATAGAAAAGATTTTGAAATGTCTAACATAATAGTAAGATGGGCTCTATATTCTTCTTCATCCTTCTTGGTGGCAACAGCCATCACATAACCCACATTTTGCCTCTGATTTTTGAACGCCTCGTAATATTTTCTTGCTTTATTATGAGCACTATTGACTTTACCAACATGTTCATCAAAAGATTGAGTTTCATTCTTCCAATAACTAAATCCTATTTTTGTGAAAGCATTAATACCATAGTTTTCAGCTCTTTGTTGCTTAAAGGCAAAACAATAAAAATAGAAAGCCACATCTTTAGCAACGTTATATTCCAACCAATCATGCTTTTTGAACCATGATTCTTGAAATCTCCTCTTTTGACTTCCCTGTTCCCTCCATCAAAATTTATGTCCAATTGATTGGCATGGTCCCAATTGCAAATACTCCCTTCTAGCGGCATCTTTAATATTCACATCCAACTCCTCTATCGATTTTCGAAGCCCAGGATCGGCAACAATATTACCTGGATTAAGCTAAATTTTTTTGCCTAGTGTTACTAGCCCTAATTCCTAATGTTTCTCAAGTTGGTTCGAGTTGGATAGTCTATTTGACTGTGTATCTTGTGTTGGAAAACACGATGACAATGTCTTGCTCCTCTTCATTTTGTAATTTGTATCCTTAAACCTTAACAGTTAGTTTCTAAATAGCACATGTAAAACATTGAACATATGTCATTTATCATTTTATCTGATCATTCATACTAATTTCGAAACATAAAAGATAATCGTACTAATTACATTCTCAATTTCTCATTGTATCAACAAACCAATTTCTCATTGTATCAACATAAAAGATAATTAAATTCATCATTTCTCATTTGTTACCTGCTCCCACCTGAGTCACCTCTGCTCAGCTGCTCGGCGTGCTCGCAGTCCCCTGGCTACGCCTCTACTCGGTTGCTCGGCGTGCTCACAATCGCCGCATCGGGAGTGAGGGGAGAGCACCAAGGGCGGCGACCAACAGACCGCGTCTGTAGCACAGTGGCGCAAGCGAGGGTGATGGCCAGCTCACATGCGGTGCGCGCAGGCGAGGGCAGAGGACGGTGGTAGGGGTGCGCGCAAGCGAGGGCGGTGGTCGGCGGTGGGGGCGCCAGGCGTGCACAGGTGAGGGTAGTGATTGGTGGGGGTGCGCGCAACAGCACAGGCAAGGGTAGTGGCTGGCAGTGCGGGCACGCGGGCAAGAGCGGATCGGGGACTGGGTGGCTAGGGGCTAGGGTTGTGGTAGTGTGGCTGGTGGTCAGATTTGGGTGGCTCGGGGCTGAGGGCTGGGGATTAGGGTTCCCTTGACTTAGTCTTGGTGGATGCCTCATGCCTGGATGGGCTGCTGACTGCCATTTTGGTGGGCTGACTCGTTGCTTGGGCTGTCGGGCTGATAGTTTTTGAGGCTTGGGCTGGGCTGCTATACCAGGTATATTGCTGGATATATACTAGAGGAGGTAGTGCTAGTAGCATTGCTGGGTCTTGGGTTGTAGCCTACTCAAGCCGAGGCCCAATTCCGCCCTACATTCACAGCACACGACTTCAAAACTTTGCACAACAATCCCTAACTGAAAACACAAGATTGTTGTTTATTGGTGGAGTAGTGGGAGTACCGCACCATCCACCAGGGCCAGGGCTCAAATCTAGGTTGCCCACAAGAGTGTAGTATGAAAACGTGTACCTATGCATTGTAAGATGTTGATTTATCTTGGCTCTGTAATTCTAGGCATGTGCTAGGGCCTTAGGGTGCACTTGTTTGTGTATGGTGATGTATAGGGGTGTGTGTGCGTGCGTGCGTGTCGTGGGTTCTTTTTACCTGTGACTTATGATTTTTTACTTAATTTTTTGAATTCTAACTGTTCACGAGAGAGTACGGAAAGAGATATACTCGCATGCAATTTTAACCGATATAGATGAAATCAGAATAGTGTCTATTACAATCAATTTATAGATCCCGTTTTAAAAATATACTTCATTTGAAAACTGATTATTATAGAAAATCAAGCTATAGCCTCAAAAATAACTCATCCTGTAAAGAAACACAGAAAACGTCAACTCTGCTTTTTTTGGCATTCCGTAGCATATTTTAGGCAAGTAGCACGTTGCAATTTGTACGATCGAGAAAAGGTGCAGACGAAAATTATTTACAAGGAAGTATTTTCTTAAACTACCATGGATAAGAACGAAACTGAAATTAAAGCAGCTTTAAAAAGACTTGAAGCAATCTGATGTAGTTTAAGAAAACAAGTGTTAGATGAAGCAATACACTTGTTCTTTAGAAGAATCCTACTTAATCAATCAATCATCCTTGTTATAAAACCGCCGGGCAACGTAGTTATGGCCCTGTTTGTTTCCACTTAAGATTATTATAATCTAGCTTATAGGTGGGGATTATATAAGCTAGCTTATAATAAGCTGGTGGGAAATAAGCTGTCAGGTGTTTGGTAGCCTGGATTATCAGAGTTATGAATTGTTGTATTCGAATGTTTAAAGACTACAATGCCCTGGGAGAGAGAGGCACGGGAGTTGGGGGTTGGATGAATGGCAAAGGTGGGTAATATTTCTAAAGTTTTATAGTCATTAAGATAAAAGGTGGATCTATAAGCTGAAATAAGCTCCTTTTTGAGCTTATTAGATTACAATAATCTGGGCTATTAGATTATAATAAGTTACCTTATAATCTGGGCTGTTTGTTTCCACTTATGATTTATAAGCTAGATTATAATAATCTTAAGTGGAAATAAGCAGGGCCTATGTACATGAGCAATGTTGTTGGAAGCATGCGCGTGCAAAGATATAATTAGGGTGTGCTACATCAGTTAATTGAGATCGACCTAGCAACTTCATGATTGCTACGAGAGTCGTCCAGGTTATTTTACCTCAGCAAGAAGCAAATTTATGCCATTGCACCATTTATCTCCCGATTTCTATAGGATGTGTGCATATTAGATTTTACTTCTAGCTTCTGTTTAACGTCTCAATTTTTATAATTTGCTTCTATAAGCTACTACTATTTATCAGTTACTATTTTTCATTTTTACATATTGTAACATGCTTTATATTTTATTATATCATAATTTCGTATATTGTAACATATTTTGTATTTTATTACATCACAATTTCGTAAATCGTATAGTGGTCCGAATGTTATAGTGTATTTTATTGTACCGTCTTTTTTATAATACACTACTATTAATCAGATACTTTTATCAACTATTACTATTTATCAACCGTAACTAAAATTCTTTAGCAATAACCAATATAAACAGCCCTGTAGCTAAGCTTGCGTATCACGGGGAGAGGCGCGCGCGTATCCATCGATCCTCATCCTACATATGACCAAAAATATCTATCCACACTTAGCCATCTAGGTCTCTCATGTCAGCATTTGCATGCGTGCCGAGCGCACGATGATGTTCTAGAATATTTGAGTTGACAAATTAATGTTTAGAAATGTGGGTAGTATTTTTAATTTCAAATTTTCCTAGAGATAAATACTAATGATGTAATAAACAAAACTAATAGAATTTAACTCATTGTACTTCAGAAAATACACAGGAAAAATAGTATAATAAATTTGATCGATCACACAAACGACTTACAGTGGGGTTGATGTAGAAAATGAAAGCAGTGCAGAAACGAGCAGTTGTGAAAGTAGTCGACATCAAGGAAAAAGCTAAGTGGTCACGCATATCGCGTTGCCCAAAAATCGTATTGCCGTTTCATGCAGGTTCTTTCTGTAGCAATGGTTCGAAGATCTTACTCTCCTTCCTTTCTGGTGTATGCCGAGAAGAAAGGCTGGCGTGGTTAAGTAACTCAATACTACAACACTGCTATATAGGGAGGAGGTGGAAGATAGAGTAGGAATTTTTCACCGAGAAGAAAGGTTGGCGTGGTTGAGTAGCTCGAAATATTTATCACGGCACGGTCATATGATTTTCATGGGAAAATGTGCGAATACGCGTGTGCGCGCGCATGTGTTAAGCCAAAATTCTTCTCATGCTATCTACAAGTCATGTGTCACATGTTTTAAAAAGTGACAAGGGTTCTATCTAATAAATTATCTTCTCTCCACTTGACTATACAATATGATAATCATACATGTTTTAGAATTTCTACATGAATTCCAACATTAATTATATTACCCTATAAACTAGTGGTGGGTAACATTCAAGGAGAAAGATATATTTCTTCGTTATGGGTGTATTCATATTGGTTTCTGTTTTTGGCTTTTGTTTTCAGAAGCCAGAGCCAATACGAATGCCCTAACTTCTATAAGCCGCTTATCAGCCAGTACAATTCATTAGCCATTACTTTTCGCTTTAACATATTGTAACATACTTTGTATTTTATTATATCACAATTCTGTAAGTCGTATGACAGTCCAAATGTTGTAGTGTCTTTCGTTGCACCGTCATTTTTATATAATGCACTACTATTCATTACCTACTACTATGCATCATCCGCTTCTATCATAACTACTATTCATCAAATATTACTATTTATTAGTCGTAGCCAAAAGTCATCAATAAAAGCCAATATGAATTGGCTCTACATGTCCTTCACCAAAATCTGGGCGTGATCATATGGATCTGGCCGAGAGCTAAATAGATAAGCGAAAACGACTTCAATTCAATCATTTTTTTTGTTATTGGTTGCCCAGCTAGCTAGACGAAATATCTGCCTATAAACTAATGAGAAAAAAATTAGACAATTGCAGGCCCAGTTCTGAAATGGGCAGATGAAATGCGACTGCTGAAGAATTTCCAAAGAAAAAGGCCCAATCAGGGTGGTGGGCCTGACCGGGCCAAACGCCTGCGGCGCATGTGCACCGACTTCTGTCCCGGTGATGGGCGTTGGTAGGGGAGCTGGGGAAGAGCGGCGCCTGCGCCGGCGCCGGCTAGACGGAGGGGGCCACGAAAGCTCGGCGGCCGGCGGCGGCGGTCCATCTCCACCGCCGAGAGTGCAAGGCAGTGAGCGCCCCTTAAGTTTTTAGCCATTTTGTCCGTGTTAATTCAATGGTCAATTTTTCATTATTTTTACGGTTATGAACTACCCAAGTCTGTTCTGTAGCTCATAAAAAGCTACAATTGAGACCCAATCATGGTATTCCAATTACCTTAGGAATTGGACCAAAATTTTTGCCGCGTTAAAATTGGATTAGGAAGTTATTAACAACCAACAAGGAAATAAGGTTTTCACGTTTGCATCATCATCCACGAACAGGTAAGAAATTATACCCGGGGGATTCCCCGCCCGGAGGAGGCCTCCACGTCGGCCCGTGCCCTCCCTGCGCCCGACGCGTGGCCGTCGGTTTTTCGTACGGTCAGGGGAGGTGATTTCCCTGTATTTTCCCGAAATTACGTAAAGGTCCTTTTTCCTCGCGAAAAGGTCCCTACCAGTTTTTTAAACCCCTCCACTTTGCAGGATAGCACCCCACGGTTTCTAAATTACGTACGGGTCCTCGTTTATTACGTACAGGCCCTCGGTTTTTTACGAAAAAACCCTTTGACTTTCTCGTTTATGACGTATAGGCCCTCTGTTTTTTACGAAAAAGACCTTTAACTTTTTCAAAAATACATATATGCCCTCGATTTTTTTTAAATTTTTTTTACAAACTCCTCACAGATTATCGCCTCTTTTACTTCGGTACACACGGTGGCTGGCGCGGCGTGGCCCCGCGCCTATGAGGCTAGTAGAAAGTAAACGTTGAAGATTTTGGAACTGTAAATTGTGTCTTGTTAATTAGTGATTTAGTGTTCATGGTTCATGTACGCGCATAGTTTTGACACGATTGGCAATTCGACATGCGTGTATCGACGAGCTTGTTGCATATTAGTGATACTAGCCGAGTGTCCGTATGTTACAACAGATTTCAAATAAACATAATATAAGTTTTAAATTTAGTTTCATATATAATGTGCATCCAATCAATAAACCATATAGAATCTTATCACAAGCCATATGCATATGTAATCTAATTATCCACCACCACCAAGTCCATCTTTTATAATTGTCGATGTTTTAATACAGATCTTACATATGATTTGTTCGGATTCGAGAGAAACTCTTGTCACTAAGATCTGGTAATGCAGAAGGAAAACACGAGAAATTTTATACAGTTTCGAGGCTTCTCCTAGGAGAATAATAACCTACGTCCTGTGTTGCTATTGCTCGGAGAAGAAAATTACAAAGTGTGTAATGAGAAAATGCCTTACACTATCTCTTGCTTAGATCCGCCCCCTCTCTACCTCTCTCCAACATCAACCTTTATATAGTCGATAAAACGGTGGCTGTTGTCTTGCGCCAAAAGACGTTCCAACGGTTCAGATGATAACCGTCCATTGGAAGTTTATTGTCAGATAGATATGAGGGTGGCTCACCATACAACAGTTGTTAAGAGAGAGAGAGAGAGAGATCGTGTGTAGTTATTAAAGATAAGCGCACGTTCTAACCGTCTTGTTAGGCGACTCTACGAGGTACTAGATAGCCTATTCGTAAGAAAGTCTACGACCAGGTCGTAGGACATCTTATGAGTACATGGTTATAGAAAGACTTACAACCAAGGAGTGGTCCTAGTAAGACTTACGACTATGTGGTCGTAAAGAGAATTACGACCAAGGAGTAGTCACAGTAAGACTTACGACTATGTGGTCGTAGAGTGACTTATGACTAAGGAGTAGTCGCAGTAAGACTTACAACTATGTAGTCATAGAGAGACTTATGACTAAGGAGTAGTCACAGTAAGACTTATGACTATATGGTCGTAGAGAAACATACGACCAAGGAGTAGTCGCAGTAAAACTTACGACTATATAGTTGTAGAGAGACATACGACCAAGGAGTATTCGCAGTAAGACTTATGACTATGAGGTCGTAGAGAAACATACTTTCAAGGAGTAGTCGTAGTTGTTGGAAATATGCCCTAGAGGCAATCATAGAGATGATGATATTTCGTTGTATCCATGATTTAATAAATGTTCCTTGAATATTGCCTTTGTGTTGATTAACAAGTATGTGACTTGTTTGTGAAACTCTTTACTTATATGGTTATTCTAAAGTTGTCCCTGGTCGGAGTTCATGTGAGGACACACGTGAATTATGGATTAGCACATGTATCGGTTGATGACCATGTTTCACAGGTCATAGACATGGAGATGTCAAACCAATAATGTGGACACATGTTTAGAACATGGGGTTGGACCGACCCAACATGAGACATAACAATTATACTTATGATTCTCTCTCTACACAATGTGTACGCCTTGTCCTTAGACCTGAGATTGTCGCATGTACTTGAGATGTGAATCGACCTACTTAGGGGCTATCAAATGCTACTCCGTAAATGGGTAGTTATAAAGGTAGTTTTCGGGTTTGTCATGAAGCATGCTGCGAGGCATGGTCAGTCGAGATGGGATTTGCCCCTCTCTATCTGAGAGAGATATCTCTGGGCCCCTCGAGTGATCGGATCCAGAAATGCATGGCCATGCTACTTAAGGTTAAGAGTTAACCTAGTAAGGGATTCCGGATCACAGGATCGAGAAAGAGTGGTCAGCTTGGAGCTCGACCAAATATCGTGAGGCAAAGGGATTGGCATGTACATAAAGTTGTGATGGTTCGTCCGATATGATCTTTGTGTATGTTTAGGAGTTGGCACGTCTTGCTAGAGGCCACTGCCAACTATTGACCAAGTATGTGTACTCGCGTCATGTCTAAACATACGTGAACCTATAGGGTCACACACTTAAGGGCTGAAGCCTAATTCGGATTGGATCCGGGTTAGACTGGGTATTGAGTCCTAATGGGCCTCCATTCGTAGAAGCCCATTGTGAGGACGTCTATAAAAGGAGGGCAAGGGCGCACAAGAGGAGAGAAGTTTTTTCGTGACATCCTCAAACCCTGGCCGCCACCCCTCCCACGCCCTGGGCGCTCGCGCGGATCTAGTAATCCGGCGTGCGTCGCTTCCTCCCGTACGTGTGGATACCTTTTGGCGGCGCTGCATCTGTAGCGTTTGGACGAACCGCAATAGAGGAGTTGTACGTGGGACGCCGCGACGTGGACGAGGAAGTAGTACGACTACTCTGCCCCGACGTGCTGCATCATTCCGCACCTGCGCGTCTAGTGGTAATTCCGTGATCTATAACTGCAGTGATCTTGGTTTACGGGTAGAATTTTTATTATTTTGCGCTAGCGTAGCCTACCCGTAGTCCCTTCAGTAGTAAGACTTACGACTAAGATATACGACTAAGGTCGTAGTAAAACTTATGACTATGAGGTCATAAAAAGATTTATGACCAAGGAAGAGTCATAGTAAGTATTACAACAATGAGGTCGTAAGCAGACTTATGACCAAGGAGCAGTCATAGTAAGACTTACGACTATGTGGTCGTAGAGAGACTTACGACCAAGAAGTAAACGAAGTAAGACTTACGAGGTCGTAGTAAGACGCTAATGAGGTCGTAGACAGACTTACGACAAAGGAGCAGTCGTAGTAAGACTTGTGACTATGTGGTTGCAGAGAGACTTACGACCAGGGAGCAGTCGCAGTAAGACTTACGACTATGTGGTTGTAAAGAGATTTACGACCAAGGAGTAGCTGCAGTAGGACTTACGACTATATGGTCATAGAGAGACTCACGACCAAGGAATAGTCACAGTAAAACTTATGACTATGGGGTCGTAGAGAGATATACGACCAAGGAGTAATCACAGTACGACTTACGACTATATGGTCGTAGACAGACTTACGATTAAGGAGCAGTCATAGTAAAGCTTTACAACTAATAATTAGATGATTATTATATCCTCGCCAATAATATAGCTAAATGCCAGTGCTTTGCTACAAATAAAAAATTGCATTATCTCAGCATGTCGAGCCGAATCCCTAAGATTTTACTATATTGCACCATGCACAGCCTAATCTAATATTAGGAGCACACTTTGACCTAAATGCAAGCAAAAGGCATGATATTTTCCTTGAGCTATCTTTATTTCAAATAGCTCTAGATTGCTTGAAATTTGCCACATAATTTTTGTATGAATTCCTATAATTATTAAAAGACTTTACCTACACATATGAACAATTCTGAGCCTCTAGGGTAAATCTTCAAACAGTATTAAATAAGACATGTGTTCTATCATAAAATTGAAAATGTATTTTGAATATACACAAATAAGTTAAATGACTTCATTATCGATTCAAAAATTGCAATAGATAATAACCTTTTGATTGTGTTGTAGCCAACAAATGCACATGATGCTTATTGACCAAAATAGAAAACATATGTAACTACAACCTCCTTCAAATTCTTCCAGCAAAGCTCTCACCTACAATCGTGGTCATACATACAAGCACAATAAATATCAAAACCTTGACAGAAGCGAAGTTCAACAAGTTATTTGCTATCAAAACCGTTTCATCCCATTGGACAAGTTAATGGCAGGTATTTTAGCCCTCGGGTTTCATTCAAAAAATACTATTTGAAGTAAAAACATATATAGGCCTCATACGGTCCAACCCCTAGCTTCAATTTTATTTAAACCAAATCCCATATAGAATTAAATTGAGAGAGTGCACACATAATTGCCCAGAAGTGAGCACTCAATGAATTTGTGAAAACCTACCCGACCGCCATTCCTCTCCTCAACTCCTTCCTCATCCCGTCACCTGCTCCACCATGGAGAGAACTCCTACAGCGCCGCCTCACCAATGCCACCTCCATCTCCTCCAACATTGCCTCACCTCTAGTACTACTTCCCACTGGTGCTGCCTTCCTCTCATCCAATCACCCGAGGCGAACAGAAATCGATCCCCAATTTTGCTCTCCCCTCAGATGACTCAATCCCCAAATCCGATTACTCTACACTGCCCTTCTCCCCTAATCGATGTGGCGTACCTCATCAATGCGGCAGAGATTCTGCTATGATCCGTAGTGTATTCATGAAAGGATGCCTAGTGTTTTCGGCGGCGCCCGTGTCTGCGTTAGGATTACATTCGCAAGGAGGTGGTGTACGACAGCAAGTTCCTTTCATGCAGATGACAGACTGCATCATTTCCTATACTTTAGGGCTCTGGTTTGCCTGCTGACACCTCCAAGTCCACAACATCAACAACCTCAGCTTCGTCCCCTACCTTGTTGTGCAAAGATGCAGTTGTAGTACCTGTTGTACCACGAATTTATAATGTGTATGGTTATGTTCTTATGTGTGTTTGGATAGATTGTAATGCGCATCTGATCAACTGTAAACTGTAATGCATATATATAGTTATCTATGAGAATAGAACATGCAAATTCAGGTTCAGAAATTGTTCTATGAGTAATGTATGCTTTAGTTCAATTGCGAGGAAATTTGTTGTGTGAGTAATATGAGGCCTAACACTATTGCTTGCTTGGATACCTCTAACATTTGTTGTGTGAGTAATCTGATACCATAGCATTCCTTTGTTCACATGGAAAGCAAAAACCGAACTAGTTCCACCTACAGTGCAGCAAACGAGTGAAACTCATTACATTCACACACACACACATACATACATCATGTTGAGATTTGTAGCATAACAAAGCTTCGGGTCATATACACATACATCATCTAAAACTTAGTTCATTGATTTTCAATCAAATAGGTCATACACACAGGTCTTTGCTTCCATTCACAAAACAAAAGGAATTTTCAGAAAATTTTAGATACTTTGAACACATCCGGTGAGACATTTTCCATAAAAATTTTCTCATTCGTGTTCAAAATTACACAATTCAAGAGACTACAAATTATCATCACGCAGCAAAAACTAGCAATGGCTCATCAACTACCAGTCCTAGGCTGAGATAATCCTAGTTTGATACCAAAATGAACTACAAAAATCACTGCAATTCCTCAGCCAAGAGCAAAAGCTCCAGATTTTGAAACCAGAGTTGATGTGTAGCACAGAGTTGTTGCCCACGAAATCACCATCCACTTGACCCTAGGTGAGTTGATGGGGACAACGGGGTTTTGGGAGTAGGGGCTGATGCAGCCAATGCGGCCCACCATAGGGGAGGGGAGGCGGATCATCAGCGGGCAGGGACATCAACGAGGAGGTAGTGTTGCGCCCCCACCGTAACCCTAGTTGCTATAAAGGGTGGCCGACAGGAGGTGGGTGACCAGATGGGAGCGGTGGCACTGGAGGGAGGACGACGCAAGAAGGGAAGGCATGTGATTCGATGGCGATGGTGGATCCAGCATGTCGTGATGGAGAAGAGGCTAGCGAGCCCCAGAGGATCACTGGAGCAGGGAGGCAGCACGGCACCCCCACTGTAACCCTAGTCACCATCAAGGGTGGCTGAGATGAGGTGGCGCGACCGAATGGGAGTGATGTCGTTGGATAGAGAATGGCGTACAGGGGAGGAGGCACAATATTCGGTGGCGACAATGGATCCAACACGACGAATAGGAGGTTGGCAAACCTCATAGGGTCACCGAAGCAAGGCCAGGCTGGGTGGCAGTGCGCCCTCCCGTAACCCTAGTGTCGAATGGAGGAGGAGAAGGTGTGTGCGTGTGTGTCGCGGTTCGATCTGGGAGAGGATAGCACCTAGAAATTTTTCATAAAGTTTGGAGTGCAAGCGGGGGAGTTTTCACGAAGTGCACATAAGTGCGCATAAGAATAAGCGATTAGGTGTTCGTAACCCCAGCTAGGGCCACGGGATGCAGGGTGCAGTGTTTGGTTGGGTGTTTTGGTCCAGACTAGTGCCATGCAAAAAGGGAGGTCGGACTAGGATGTCAAAAAAGTAAGTCGATTATGTTCCCATTTGTCTCCAAGAGGCAAAAAGGTGGGCACATGTAGGGATGGCAATTCCCTCTTGGGGGCGGGAATTCATGGGGATATTCCCCAGTGGGGGCAGGGCCGAACTCCCCCTATGTGGAGACGAGAGACAGAGCCTCGCTACACTAGCGGGGCAGGGGTCAGCCTCTCCCGCGCCTCCCGTGGGGACCTGTAAGAATAAAAATATATTATTTTATTTATATATTATAGATCTTATATGTGATATGTACTTTTTTCTTAGATATTTGGACAAAATTTTGAATCTATATGTTAGGATATAATTTTTGAAGCTATATTTGGAAAAAAAAAGTATACCTAAATACTTATAAATTAATCAATAAAGTCACATGATAATTTTTAAATTGTTTTTCCTATCCCCGTAGACCCCACAGGGGACGGGGATCCCCGTGGGGGGGGGGGAACAGGAGAGGTTTGTGCACCGATTGGTCTAGCGGGGACGGGGCGGGGGTCCTTAACAGGGATAAGGGCGGGAACGCGAGCAAGCCCCCAGGGACCTCCTAGCCCCATGGCTATCCCTAGGCACATGGATGCAAGCACAGAGCGCTACAGTAACCTCCCCACCTGGTATTTATCCTCTTCCCTCCTGTTCTCATTTGCCTTCATTCCCCATTTGCCTTGTCTCCTCTCTAAGCTCTTGGTGCTCCTTTCCGCAAGCTCTCGCCCATCTTTCCACCAAGCCCTTACCTCCCCCATGTTGTGGAAGGTGTTATTTGTTCCCTTCGGTCTTTCAATGGTGCTATGGTAAGGCACCTGGGCTTAGATCTGCTTCTACTCCACCAGGGACGCAAGAAGGTGGTGTGATGGCATGCTTGGAGGATACATCTGTGGTGTAGCTAGGGCATGGAGGATACATGTGCATCCATTTCGACCATCCAACTCGTAGTGCCCCCCCCCCCACTATGTTGTTTTGTTTGGGTTCCTTTTGGTGCTTAATCGTTGACCTGTTGTCATTTCGCGGTCATTGTACGATAGATCTTGGATATTTCTTTACTGACATGGTTTGGTTTTCCCAAATTTACCTGTAGTTTGTTGTTAAAATTAAGGATTGCATTGTTCTTGGAGTGGCAATGCGAAACCGACATGTTTTCTTACTGAAATGTTGAAATGCTAATTCATTTTTTCTGAACCTAATTCCATGGGTCGATGATGCCGGTTCCTCTGGGGGCATGGCTTAGGTTGCAGTAATCGTGGCGTGCTATTTGGAAAATATGGTTGTAGGACTGAAATCTCTAAAAAAAAGTACGGTGTGAAGACAATCCTAACAACCATATATACTAAAACACTTAAATTGCTCTGGTAGTGTTTATGTGAAGTGCATGTCACGTAGTGCTGCATCTTTGTTATGGTTTTCCTAATATGCATTGGACTTAGCCAAAAACATGAATTTGGTAGTTGGGAGGGTATTCTCACTGCAATTCAAATGTGGTGATCACACTCATAGGCCAAAAAGTAAACCAAGCACCTTCCCTTGCATTTTACCCATGCCACCAACCTACTGTCCAGCGAACCAAGCAATTTAACCCTAATCCTGGCCCAACCCAAACACCTCCCCTTGCAGCCCGAGGGCCTGGCTCAGGCTTGGGCCTGGCTGGAGGAAGTTTCCAACAGAAGGAGTGACCTAATCCTTATGTCATTCACTGATGCACGCATAATGCATCCTAGCTTGGCAATTTTCAGCTCCTACCATGTTTCTTAAAATTGTATTCAACCACATAACTAATCATAGAACTGCTAATCGAATGTGATCCACACCACTTAGTTCTGCAAGTGATATATATAGGGGGCGTTCGTATTGGCTACAGTTGATGGCTTTTAGCTGAAAATAAATAGTAGTGGCTGAAAGAAGTGACTTTTACAATAAAGATGTGAGCGGTGTGAAAAGTGAAGGAGAGATATATGTGCAAGGTAGGAGCGAGAAGAGTAGGGTACGTGATGCGCCTGTGACTCCTGCCTTATCCTTGAAGCGAGATGGGAGCGAGAGAAGTGGGAAAGCCGTTTCGAGAAGCCCAATATTCATATTGGCTTCTAACTTCTTCAAGTAGAAGTTAGAAGCAGAAGTCAATTAAAACGCCCCCCCCCCCCCCAATAGAAGCTAAAGGAACTACATGAAATCATGCATGCATGAGATTTGATGGGAAAATGTATTTTTTTTCTAGTAGCTAGGTTCATGCATCACCTAATCCAATAATATAAACTCTCCTTTGTAATGTCTTGGGCACATTTTCTTTTTTGCCAATCATTGACAGGAAAATAATACGTGAGGACTGAAAAAGGGACTTAATAGGCACAGCATAAATTAGTCAAGTACTTTCAAGTGTTATTGTTAATTGAAAGTGACGTTTGCTCTAATTCCAGCTCCTCTTCACCATTAAAAAAAAGGTTGTATGCTTTGTTGCTGGTGAAGTAGTGATAACTGACAAGGGATCATGGTAGGATAACACCTACGGACCAAATTTATATGACTCTTTGCGAGCATCTGATGTGGAATCACACAATAATGGATTTCTCTTTCTATTTAGTAAACATGCTAATTAAGCCCTGTTTTTCACCACTGTGCATAGTGTCGAGTAAAGTACACCAGTCGAAGCATAATACTAGCTAGATTCACTACTATAAAGTTGAGGGGCAACTTTGGGGAACAATGGAGAAGTCTTGGATTTGCTGTATACAGGGCAGTGGTGCTTTGAGTTGCTGTCTAATTAATACCTATGCCTGGAGGTATTAAAACATATATATAAGAGAGGCTCAATACAACAGGTACATCAATAATCACAAGTCAGTAGCGTTGCTGTGAGTTGACCAAGAAAAGCATTCTTGCAATGGAGGAATTAGCTTAAATGTATGACGAAAAGTACAGGACAACATACTAGCAAATTAAACAAGCCTTCTGATTGATCAGACTAAACAACTGACTCCCAAAATATAATAAGTTAGCTCTGCAATTGCGGAAACGGATATGACTGGCGAGGTGTGGGTTTAGGTATTGCTTGACAAGGCATGGATGTTGACTCATTAACAGGTGAAGCTGCCAAGCGAATTAACACTACTATAGAAAAAGCCATCACAGACGGTTCAAAAACGTCATTACAGACGATTTTGTGAACCATCTGAATTTATGGATCAATAATAATACGAGATCATCACAGACGGTTTTCCAACCGTCTATGGTGCAAATATCACAGACGTTTTTTAACTAAAAACTGTCTATGATAGTTATAATCACAGACGGTTTTTAGTTAAAAACCGTCTATGATATATAGTTATCACAAACGGTTTTTAATTAAAAACCGTCTGTGATATTCCCTTCTACTCCTAAACCTATTTCTGTTTATTGGCTAGCCTCAGGAAATACTAGTCATGCCCTCTGAAACAAGCAGATCAACATGTACATGTGTACATCCAATTCACATCTCAATCCACATCTCAATTCATTTCACAAACATAAAACATCCATTTTTATTAAGATTAGAGCCTACCATTATAATATCCCAAAACAACGAGCAGGTTACACAATAAGAACAAAGAAAAAGCAAAGATCCTCTATGCCTTCTCGCCCCTGATGCAACACATGAGCTGGATGTCTTTGACGCCCACCATTGTCGGCGTTGATTGAGCGTCTACACGGTTGGCACGAGCTAGTTGCTTCTGCGGTGTTTTGCCTCCCGTAGACTTGTGCGTCGTCTGCAAGGAGGAGGATAGCAAAGAGGAGGAGAACAGCAAGGAGGAGGACAACAAGGAGGAGGACAGCAAGGAAGAGGAGACCAGCAAGGAGAAGAACAGCAAGGAAGAGGAGACCAGCAAGGAGGCTGGGTTTTGGTTATATTTATAGGGGAGGGAGAGGCGGGAGTTCGAAATTTTTGGCGCGGGAATGGAGAGGCGGATTTGTATTACTAGGATTGGGTTGAGGAGGATCGACGGGCCCAGCGGTCAGATTATCACAGACGGTTCTATATATAGAACCGTCTGTGATGAATGAATATCACAAACGGTTCTATAGCTAGAACCGTTTGTGAAGTAAAGCACAAAATTTTATATACCGATGCAATATAAACAACTAGTTTAAAAAGATAAAATAGCAAAGTTTTATATGGCTTATATATACTCATTTGAAAGGTTTCGACGAGATCTACAACTTCGCAGTTGAAGAAAAATCCAAATTCCGAAAGTAAGACCAAGAAAAAAAAGGCAAAAACAGACACCAAAAACTTGCGACGCAGGTTTAGATCCAAAGATGGCTGATTTTCGGGGTCTTGGAGGGCGACTGGCGCAAGACAGTCGTTTTTTGGATCGGGCTCGTCGTTAGCTTTCCAACGAGTACAAGAACGTCAAAAAACGGACACCGTATGCAAAAGTTATGCCCGTTTTACTGAAGGTGTCTCAAAACTGAATCCTACTCGGACTTAGGCGGGAAATTATGAAATTTTGGAGAATTACAAGGCGGGAAACATATCACAGACGGTTTTTAATACGAACCGTCTGTGATAATCAGCTTATCACAGACGATTTTTAATAAAAAAACCGCATGTGATAATTCCAGATTATCACAGACGATTTTTAATACGAACCGTCTGTGATACTGGAATATCACAGACGGTTCATCGATAAGAACCGTCTGTGATACTCGTTTTTTCCAACACCATCAACACAGACGGTGTCCAAATTAAAACCGTCTGTGTTAGTGTCGATCACAGATGGTTTTGTCAAACCGTCTATGATTTGCCGTCTAGTATTAGGCTTTCTGTAGTAGTGTAAATTCAGGAAATTAAAGACCATACTAGTGTCTGCTGTCCAGTTGATTTCTTGCTTTGTATACTTACTGCTTTATTTTACATTGAATATTGGAGAATACATCAAATGGTACTTACTGGTGGATATAAGATGTCCTTGAAGGTAGATTTGTTTGTTGTAGTTGCAATGCTTTTAGTTCGTTCAGTCAATTTATCTTTGGATTTCTAATCTATTTTCAATTAGCCAAAGTACATCATGGATATATTTCTTTTACGAAACTTGCATGCCTACAGTTAGATAGGTAGTACACATCATGGGGGCTGGGAGATGTGTTTAAATCGAGGTAGGATGAAGTGCAAGGAATTGTTAGTGTACGGTTTATAGAGGTACACAATGTTTTTGTAGTCTATGATGTGTCTATGTTATCCGATAGATTTAGGGTGTGATCAATATGGCTTGAGCTTTTGGCTTCAGCTTATTTTTGCACTATTCATAAATTTCGTCTTTTTCTGAACTTTTAGCTTTTTTTTGAGTTTTTTTACCGGTTCTTTTTTTCCTCGTATTTGTTTACATTATACGTGATGGGCTAATATGTTTTTTCTATTTTTAATTTTTTTTAAATTTAATTATGGTAAATAAGCCTCTGTCAGCTACAGTGCTTTTTTCAGCCAGCTACAGTGTTTTCAGCCATAAGCCACGGGCTTTTCAGCCATTTTGATCACAACCTTAAGTTTCTATAATCGGGGTTTAAAAAATCGATTGTAAATTTTAACCAAGAGGGGCAGGTATGACCAAAAAATTCTTCTAAATTTGATAAAATTTATGCAAAATAAAATTTCCAGAGCTGGCTTGAAATTTTACTGAAGTCATCGATAAAACCGGTTTTCAGCCAGTGATCGGCCGATAAAAATTTCCCGTCTATAATAAACTTCATGGAAATCAACTCATAATATGGTAATTAAGCAGTCTTAAATCGAAGATCTATTGAATCAGATCATAGACATAGTCAAAGTCTAAATGGGAGAGATGGACTTGAGCTATATATTGAGCAGTAAAAACAGTTGCTCCAACAACAAATATTTTTCAGTATCCCATAAGATTATGTTCTCACCAGTGTGGAATTGCAATTTTCTCTACAGCTCATAACAATTGAAAAGCACTTCAACACATATCCATCCATCTACAGGTCTACCTTTCAGCCTCTGGAAGAAAAGAAAGGGTGAACATTAAATAAAGAAATTAGACTTGCTGGGACCAATCAAAGAGAGCAGTCAGTTCCAATGTGATAAGAGTGCAGTCAGGGATTCCTGTGGCTTCATGACAAAAGCCTTCAAGTGAAGACAAGACCCTAGACCTGCCCCCCCCCCCCCCCCCCCCCCCCGACCAAAGGCCAGGGAAGAACAGAACCAGCCTAGAAAGGACAAGATCTTCCTCTGAACTGTGGGATTAGTACGACCCAGACGGTGAAACTATTACAGTGTCAGATATCAAGAAGCTGCAGGGCGAGCAAGAGCAGCTGAGCGCAGAAACGGTCAAGCCTGCTTGGCCTCCTACAATGGTTTTCCTCTCTGCCGTACTGTTCTGATACCTACTCCGTTGTCCGTTCTCATTTGTGCTCTTGCTTGTGGTAGAAGCCAAGATCTTGGTATGTTGTTTGACCCCATCTTCTTTACATGTGTTTGATGAGATAGGTGTATCTTGTAGTAATCATGTGATGTTTTTGGTGTTCTGAGTGCAGAAGCAAGGTTGCTAGAGTTCTCTTGAGGAGGCAGAAGAATCTGCGCTTCTGTTTCGTGGAGATACCGGGATCGTAGCCCCTCATAGGATGGGAGAGACTAGTAGTAGTTCAGGACATCCAACGCAGAATCCTCATGTTCTTGGCTATGGCTTCCATGGCACCATGGCCAGCTCCATGCCTTCTGCAAACTTCTTGTAAGAACTCTCTCTCTCTCTCTCTCTCTCTCTCTCTCTCTCTCTCTCTCTCTGTGATTATTTTCGTTTTTCCATCTTTCTTTCCCCTTTTGGCGATAACAATTTATGCAAGGGCAGCAAGAAACATGAGCTGCACCATGAACTTCCTTTCAAGTTCAGTCAAACTTGCTCAATCCTTATTTCCATTTCCATTCCTTATTTTGTGGTATTGGTGGCCTTTTTGTTTCTTTACTGTTCTTCGTGCTTGCTGCATATGTTCCTACGTATACAAGAATCTTTATATAGATCATCTTGCCCAATAACCCAATGTTATTGCCCTCGTGATAATGGGTATTAATTGCCCTTTTGCATGCCTGGCAGCGAGCAAGAAGAAGGAGCTCCTACCTATTTTGGAGAACTAGAGGATGCTCTCATGCATCAGGTTGCCACTCTCAGGAGGACTCAACACACTGCAACCACCTCCACTGCTCATCATGTTGAAACCATGCGTACGCTCTCCTCCCTCTCTCTCTCTCTCTCTCTCTCTCTCTCTCTCTCTCTGTGACCGAGACCAAAAACACAACCTTGTGAGGCACTTTACCGAGAAGTTAGGGCATCATAGTCAAAAGTAGCCATGCAAGATCAGCAGAAGTGGCAGTTGTGCTGCCTGTGTGTGTTGTGACTACCATGTGTCTCCTCTCTTTCCCACACACACACTGTAAAGAGTGCAACAAGTCTCCATGCTAGTACAAGTACCATCCTACCAGCTCTCTCTCTCTCTCTCTCTCTCTGCAAGCACTGCTAACTCAAAGGGAATAAATTCTACTCACTTTCACTGCCACAATCCCTTGTGACCCTAGTGCAGCCTTTCATCTCTGATACTGTGGATACATGTCTTGATCCCCTTCTCCCCCATGATATCTTCTTGCAGCCTTCCCCACTACTGCTACAGCTGCAGCTAGGCCTCCTCCTACACTGGACATCTTCCCCTCTTGGCCTATGAGGTCTCTCCACACCCCCAAGGTATGGACTAGCTACAAGTCTACAGGTACTTGTATCTGTACATCTATAGTTAGTAGCAAGAACAGAAGTCACACAAGTTAGAAAAGCTATGCATGCATAAAGTTGCTGGCTTACAGATGTGTACTGAGCTCTCTTGCCTTTGCTTTGGCATGTAGGAGGGTTCAAATGTGACAGCAGACAGAACAGACTCAGAGATCAGCAGCAAGAACAACAGCAACCACAAGGCTTCGTCAGATCAGCAAGGGGTAGTAGTAGACATGTCAAGCCAGTTCGATCAAATTTCACAGCAGCAGCAGCAGCAACACAAGGTACGTATTACTGTGGTCTTTTTTAAAAAACATGAATTACTGTGGTCATATCAATTGATGTTACATGTTGGATTTTCTTGATGCATTGGTATACTTCTTGGATATGTCTGTGTTCTTTGCTTCGATCTCCATCTCTCCTAATCATCCTTGTCATGCAAATGCAGTGTATTGTTCCCTAGTGAGGCGTCATGTCACTAGCTGGTAGCTAGCCCATAACTTCTAAGATGCTCTTGTAGCTAAATGCTCCTATATAGGTAGAAGAACCCACTGTTCAGGGGCATTTAAGATCTTGCTGCTCCCAAGATCGCCGATCCCAACACGTTAGGTGAATCATTCGGCCCTATAGAAAGTTCCAACTTGTTTGTCCTGAGGCTTCTTCCATAGGACCAGTGTTTGCTATAATATTAGGTGAAGAATATGATCGCTCATCCTTGGAATTTTTCATTTGATTGAGCTTCCTTGTAAGAGGTATGGACAACATCTTCCACAAGAACTAGTCATTCTTCCCCCTAACAAAAGAGGTGTGGATAAGTCTAGTAAAGGATATGTTAGTGCTGCAGTAGGCGACAAGTGACCATTGTTACAATATTGTCTCTAGCTTGCAAAAATTGTGCCCTAATAGAAAGGCACTAACCGGTGCTTAAATAATGGCACTTTGGTCGGTGGTGCTTTAGGTACTTTAATTTCTGGCCAAGTGATGAACTGCCAAGATCATATTGGGTAAATAATTATATCAACTAATTAAGTCACACTTAACTGAAAGAGAACTTTGCAAATTAGGGCGCGACAGCAACATAAACAAAAATCAAAACCAGGTTTTGTCTGTTGTTAGAGTGGGTGGCTTCCACCAAATGTACACGACTGTTTTTTATTTGTGCTTGATGTAATGTGCGTATAGAGATCATATCATATTATTTACACCATAGACACATATGCATAGCAATATAGCATTATTATCTCCTAGTTTGTAATAGTACATAGGTGTGGTAATTTGCATCTTGTGACTTGTTTGTCCACTTGGCATGCAGAAGATGGCAACAAGCTCCAATCATAGCGAAAGGACTGGCAAGACACTCGATCCAAAGGTATCATCAATCTTGCTCTCTCAATTAATTGATGCTTAGATTGTGCTGGCGTGTCCAATTGTGCATGCATGGCGGATATATGCACGGAGCCATGCAATGCAAGCTAATCATGATTGACAATTTGAGATAAATGAGTTCTTCTTCTTCTGTTGGTGTCAGCAGACGATGAGAAGGTTAGCTCAGAATCGAGAGGCTGCGCGTAAAAGTCGACTGCGAAAGAAGGTGAATTTCCCTGAGCATTACCTACTCGGCAACTGAAGTATTCAGCAGTGAATTTCTTCAGTTCCTGACAGTTCTATCTATGTATCGACCATAGGCTTATATTCAGCAGCTTGAGAGCGGCAAGCTGAAGCTTGCTCAGCTGCAGCAGGATCTCCAGCGAGCTCGTTCCCAGGTACTACTTCTTACGCGTGTACTAACTGATCATCTACATCTATCTAGACGATCTTATACAGTGCAATCTGAACGACCGAGCGTGTGTATTTGTATAGGGATTCTTGCATGGAGGAGCTCCATTAGGTGGAAACAGCAGCTCAGGTGCTGCTGTGTTCGACGTGGAGTACGCCCGGTGGCTGGACGACCACAGCCGGCGCATGGCCGAGCTCCAGGCCGGCCTGCACGCGCACCTGCCGGACGGTGACCTCAGAGCCATCGTCGACAACACCTTGACCCACTACGACGAGCTGTTCCGCCTCCGGGGCGTGGCGGCCAGGTCCGACGTGTTCCATCTCATCACCGGGATGTGGGCGACCCCGGCCGAGCGGTGCTTCCTCTGGATGGGCGGATTCCGGCACTCCGATGTTCTCAAGGTATGGACTTGAATTCTGAATGGAACACCTGATATCAAATTGCAGTATACATGATTGTGGCATCCTCCTAACTTGATATTTGCTAAATTGAACCAAATGCAAATTTTGTCAGAAAAATACACCTGACATCAAAAGTATGAAGCTCATTCACAGTTGAATATGCAAACAGTTCAGTGTTCACCGATCAATTCAGTAGAGGAAAAATGAAATAAAGCTAATCCTTACATATATGATTTTCTAATTTCATTACATGCTTTTCATGTTGCTGCAGACACTGATACCCCAGCTAGATCCCTTGACTGAACAGCAAGTGGTAGGTATTTGCAGCCTGCAACAATCATCACTGCAGGCAGAGGAGGCTCTCTCCCAGGGCCTGGAGCAGCTCCGTCAGTCACTAGCTGACACGGTGGCCAGCGGGTCTCTGATCGAGGAAGCCAACATTGGGAGCTTCATGGGTCATATGGCCCTTGCCCTCGGCAAGCTGTCCAACCTTGAAGATTTTGTCATACAGGTCAAGATATCTCACTACTCTTCAATCTACATTAGTGTATAGATTGGGGCTGCTAAAACATCTCTTCATTTGTCTCATCTTTGTAGACGAGCAATTAAGCCACTTGGTAAAACTAGTAGGCGTAAAAAATTGTAGCAACAGTCTGCATTCAGGGGAAATTTTATTCGGCCACACCTGTATCATGTTAAAACATCATCAGTGTTCTTGAAAAAATTATTAAACCTCATGAGTGCTACAACTAACTGTGCCAAAATAAGCAGTTTCTTCATTTAAGAGAATGTAACAAGTTAATGCCATCAACATGTAGAGATGTTGTGTCTCTGCATTGTACAAAGAAACGACTTGTCACTTAAACATGTAGCATTATCCTTCTTTTGGAGTGCATCTGTTTATCCATAACATGAAGTATAACAACAACAACAACAACAACAACAACAAAACCTTTTGTCCCAAACAAGTTAGGGTAGACTAGGAATGAAACATTCTCAAGATCAAAGAGTTGAGAGCCTTAACCATAACATGAAGTAATCGGAGCAAATTTATTACTAGCATCTGCTTTAATTTTTAGCTGCCAAGAATAAGGATCCTGCAAAATGGACTAAAACTACACGTGTGACATGTATTCCAGGCTGATAACTTGAGGCAGCAGACTCTTCACCAGATGCACAGGATTCTCACAGTTAGGCAGGCAGCTCGATGTTTCTTGGCCATTGGCAAGTACCATAACCGCCTCCGTGCCCTAAGCTCCCTCTGGGCTTCCCGCCCTCGAGAGTAAGTACCACGCAATTCCTACCCCCAGTGTCCTACCTGTAGCTGATTTTTTTTGGGGGGGGGGGGGGGGGGGGGGTTAAAAAAAGTCTCCTACCAGTAGTTATTGAAGGTAGTATTTGTCGATGATTGGAAAATTTCAAGTACATATGAATGAGCCATGGTGGCTCAATAGAGGCATGAAGCATCTAAATTAATATCCCAAGATGTGCCCTACTAAATCAGCATGGAATGGACCACCCACCTACCAGCAATCAAAAGTCGGCAAGCTTATTTTGTAAATCATGGCATGCACTTTATTTTCTCATTTCCTTTTGAAGGTTAAGAGGTCCCTAAAAGTGTCACCCCTGATTATATTAAGTGTAAATTAGCGTGCTTGTACTCATCTATGATTAATGTAATCAGGGGTGATCCCTTTGAGAACCTCTTAACCGTAAAAAATTGATAAAATAAAATGCATTCTATGGTGTAAAAAATAAGGACTATACATGGTTTCTCTCACGTTTCTCTAGATATTTCAACTATTTCAGCCAACTAACCAAGTTCTGTAAGGGCCCAAAGGAAGAATAGGATCAGCAGCTATAGTAGTATTTTTTTTTTCTGGATGCATCCCTAATCTATTTGTTGCTGGTGCTTGTATTGCCTGCAGGATACTGGTGGCAGATGAAGGCAATTGTGGAGAGCTAAGCATTGCAGCACATCCATCTGAAAGCCACTTTTCAGCCTTCTGATTCAAATGTATTTTGTAACTAACCTAAGTAGGAGCAAAACTAAAACAACTGGGACGAAAAAGTTTTGGATGCAATCTAGCAGATATGTGAGAAACACAGAAGAGAGCTGGGAAACAAAGGAAGCTCCAGAACTGGGAGAATTTCTCAGAATGCATAGAACTTTCATGAGAATTTTCCTGGGAGGTTAAATGGTTTAATGTATTGTTGAAATAGTACTTATTTATGAGTTCCCGTGATTCTGCCAAGCCTACATTTTTATAAGAGCACTTTCTACATGATCCTACAGGTGATGTGGTTAGGACAGAAAATAATAAAAGCATGCATTACTACCAGAATATCTTGGATCGAATGGGTGAGCTATCTAAAAGAATATGAAAAAAATCACACTACCGAGAAATGAATAGAAGGTTATGTAGAATAGATGGAATCACACGATATTCAATTATAATTTATTATCATGAGGGGTTAAGGGATAATCTCTGTGTATGAATCTTACCAAATGTCAAGTCTCTCTGGTACCTCATTCAAAGTCTGATATTGCAAACAACAATATTGTGTGCGAACTCCGAACTATATTTGGTTATTATACTGTAATCTGTGTCAATCGGTATCTTTATCCACATACTGATACTAGGCTACATGTAAGTAATTTATTAAGACAAAGGTCCGCTTGCAGCAGAAAAACAAGTAGGAGGAAGAAAAGAATGGCCTTTCAAACAAGTAGGAGGAAGAAAAGAATGGCCTTTCAAACCCTGCTATAATTTTCCATCCCGGTTTCAAGGGTAAAACATGAAGATCTTGAACTTGGTCTGCACTCTTTCTGATACTAGTCATTCTAAATAGGTGTACATCGCACAACACTGGGTATCCTGTCAAAAGAGTTGCTTACAGGAGGCGCTACACATACATCTATCAAGCATATAAAAGAGTTACCAAAGGAAGGATTTTCTTGTTCCACAAATGACGGCCATATTCATTGGATTATCTCAAATTAAGAATGCTCTGGTATTTGTACACAACATGACTGTATCGTGTTCCAAACATGCTTTAACACCACAAAACCAGTACATCATGTAAGAAAAATCAACTTACAGCTAATTCTCCTTTTTCTGAGAAACTCGATGTTTGGACCAATCTTCCAAGGTTTTCCGGTGAAGAGCATTCATTTTTATCTTTCTTCTTTCTCGGATGATGTTTTCAGCATCTTTCCAGTTTTCAGCAATGCCCAGTGCTACTAGAATTGCACACATGACACAAGCACTTCTTCCATGACCTGATGTTGTAAATCATGCACAAAACATAAAACCGTTCTTATAATGTTAAAATAATTAGCAGATATAATTATGTACATAACTACATTATCAAATTATGATCATTATATTAATTATTTGCAAAAAGTTGAAGATATAGATTTACTAACCAAATGCACAGTGGACGTAAATTGGTTTCCCCTCGGTTCTTTTTTCGCATGCCCAACGTGCCGCAAATTCAATTTGGTATGGTGCTGGAGCTCTTGTATCCCAAGTAGCAACACAAAGATACTCATCTGTTGGAACAAAGGCACTTCTTGGCAACTCACATGTGCAATCAATAACAGATGGGCCTCCAGGGGGCAAATGCTTCAAAATAAATGGCCATCCTCCCAGATATAGGCCTTCAGCGATCTTGTCATACACAGCCTCCTTCCTCATAAATCTCTTCACCATAGCATACGCCTGAGCAAGCATCAAGAAAGGACCAAAGAGTATATTTGACCAAAGAGGAAATCTCCCCTCTGAGTTCTTCCCCAATATCCAAGGTAGGTTGATGGTGTTATGGGATGCTACAGTGACAATGTAGGCAATAAAACTGGTGGCTAGAAAAGGAATCGGCACAATTCGCATGCCAACCTCCCACAAACTAACAGATGTGACAAGAAGAACTGTTGCAGCAGTGCCGGTCACCTTGGATATCCCCATTATTGTCTGCTATGACTAAAACCTCTTTGGTATTGTCAAGGCTAAACCTGAATGAAGATTGCCATCAGAAAATATGTTGATAAAGCAGTAGAGAATAAGTTTTGCCATGTAAGACACTCGTGGCAAGCATAATTTGGTCTTCCAATGCATTCTTGAATACGATAAATGTTGGCATGCCACTAACTCATTTGCATGCAAAAAGAAAAAAAAAGCCAACATGTTGTATGCACCATTTTTGGAAGCTAAAATCCTGACAATACGCAAAAGAAAAAAGGCTTCTTATGGCCCTAGGTCCCATAACAATGAGCAATATGATAACAATGCCTAGGAATTTAGCAGCAAGCGTCACTTCAATCACGGGCGCGGCTGCATACTGGCACCGTACCAGCAAAGCAACACTGAAGACACTAACACAATAGTAAGGAATAATAAATTATAAATCCCATAATAAGCTTGATTGACCTAACATTTTCAGTCGTCCTAGCCTGGTCCAATTAACCAATGCAGACAAGAAACAAATGAAGTATCCAGCTTAGCACTAACCGTCGCACCATGCCCAACATAAAATCCATTAACAGATTTGGTATTTAAAACACAGTCCTAAATGCCACCCATTTGTGTTAGTTTGGGAGCATCTATGAGTCATGTATACTCCAGCGTTCTTGGGGTGGGGTCCAATACTCCAATCCAATCAAGAACCAGGAAGTCAGATCCTAGCAATTTTCTCACCTAGATCAAACCATTCGGCTAAGGCCGGTTAAATCTAAACAGAACGGATCAAGAACCGATGAACAAACAGTAGCCAAGACCCCATATTTATCTGAACCAATTACCACAGGTTGGCGCGCGAGGAGACAGGAAGAGGGAGCAGCGCATCAGGGATTCAGGATTACCTCGGTCTCGGGAGAGATTGAGGGTGGCGAGGAGAGGAGCGGCTGCGGTTGGAGCGCAGAGGAAGACAAAGCCGGGAGGGGAGGAAGAGGAGGACACGGCCATGGATGGGATGGTCGTGGTCCTCCTCTCCCGGCATAGTCGGGGAGGCATGCTATTTTCGAGGATTTTTTTTCCTTGTCTTTTTGGCTCTCCAAACCAATGGTCTGTGTTGCTCGGAGGAGATGAAGCGAAGAGGTTGGGCTGGGCTTAACGATGCGGCCCAATAAAGCCCATGGGCAAGACAGGCCCGTATAACTTGGACTGGACGGTGCAGCGCACATCCCACTTGTCTCATTTCCTCCAATAATGCAGTCCAAATGGCACAAAAAAAAAAGATAAATGAAAGAATCCCACGTGACATCCCACTCCTCATCTCTGATAAAGCCGCAAAGCGAAACAGTAGTATAGACCTGGAAGTCGGAGCCCTACAGCCATGCGGCAGGCTTCGGGCTGTGTCAGTCCGTGTTGGCCCAGTATAGCCATCTTGTCATGCCGTGCCATCACGACTCGCCTTCGGCGAGGTCTAGGCATAACCCAAGGCAGGACGAACGGTTGCCATACCATGCTGGTCTAGGCTCAGCCCTATGGACCTATAACTGCAGGCAATGGAGGCAGCCGCGATGCTGGTGCCGGTGGGCACCATCGTCATCCCTTTTGTGTTGTACTTGTACCTTGCGTCTCTGATGCCACCGCCGTAGAGTCTCACCCAGCCACGGCCACGTTCACTATGGCTCCTCGCTCAGCCACCTCTGTCGTGTCCCTACCACAGTGTCAGGCACTGACACCGTTCTCGCCTACCATGAAGGCGGGAACGGTAGCACGGGTTGGTGCAGAACCCGTGCGAGCTAGCTAAAGTCCCGAGACGGGCATTGGTGTTATAGAGCATGCTCTCTCATCGCTCAGTCTAGAGCTCGCATTCCTGCGAACATCAGACGACAAGGATGCGGAACGACGACTGCTCCAGTGCAAGTGGGGTGGTTGCTGTGTCGAAGTCAGATCTAGATGGCCCAGACTCAAACATGGTGCAGTGAAAGAGAGAGTGGGAGGGGTGGCCAACACTAGGGGAGGAGGGGGAGGCAAAGCCGCAGAGGGGAAGAGGAAGGATGAGGTAGGGGAAGCCGGGAACTAAAGTGTCGAGACCATACAAATTCGAACTCTTTGTGTTTTCTGCACCAATCCAGGATAACGCTAGTACACACAGTAGAAATATAGATGAAATATCAACTATAATCACAATTAACTAAAAAAGACTCAAATATTATTAATTATCAGAGTAGTAACCTTAAGGCTAAATTTACAGATAGTAACCTGAAGGGCTTAACAAAACTAACTGGTAGCAAAAAAACATAAATAAGCATATTAGCCATTCAACATGCCACAAGCAATCAACTGGAAACAAAGTCTTAATCTAATAAGTCATCGAAGAATCCTTCTTCTAGTATCTCCGATTGATATAGTTCTTCTTCAGCAACTGAGCACCAATGGACATAACCATGTGTACATAGAGTACTTAGCAAGTCATTTGTAACAAGATGCGGTATAATTATGCAAGGCTTATCAAGTAATGGCTGAATGGTTATTTTGTAAAAAAGCAACAATCTAGAGTAAATACAATAAATAGATTGAAATGCACTAGTTGAAAATAATTATCAATTAATTCAAGGAATTGAATAAACTATAAATGAACTACCCATTCACTTCCCAAACCAATCAAACACAAGTTTTAAGAAATCCTACCCCTCCTATGAAATCACCAAAGATTGTCCACAACCGGGGACACGGTTATTTGAATAGTTTAAACTCTACAGAGGTTATACAACTTTACCCACATGATATTACCATCTTGTGGTGTCACCGGTATAACATGCTTCTTTAGGCATACCGATCAAAAAGATTGCAATAAGGTCTTTACAATCTTCAATCTCAAACTGATCTCTTCCGCTAAGGTTTCACAGATGAGGAGGTTGACAATCCTACCAGTAAAAGCCCCCTCTTGCGCAAACAAAATATCTCAATGGCAAATTTAAGGTTGAAATATCACAAATTAATTAGCCAGGTCCATCCCCATACTAAATATGTGATTGTACGATAAGGCTCAGATCAATGGTGCACAAAGTTAAGTCCTTAAACATTATCCAGGCAAAGCATCTACATCCCAATATGCTATTAGCAGCTACTATACTGCACAATCACTCGCCCAAGTAAAACCCATTTTTATTTAACCAAGACCAATAACACATTCATGTCATGGTACATAAGTTTTACAACTGTGGCTACAACCATGATTCAATATCTTATTAAGTCAACATTAATTAATTGATCAACATGTAATGATAAACCCAACATAACAATAAGCATGGCTAAGCATATTATACGCACAATCCAAGTGGATAATAATATTGCATCACTAGATAATTAACCATCCTATGGTCATAATGAAATCGTGGCATTAAAATTATCTAGCAGGGACTAATCAAATTGGTTGATAACTGCCAAGTACAAAGGATTGTATTAAATTAGCATTGCATGATAATTTAAAATAAAATAATAATAATAGATTTAAAACAATAGATTCAATATAATCAAAGGTGATGACTTGCCTTAGTTTTGCTTAGTTACTAACCCTTGAACTTCACATCCTGTTTCTGCTCCTTCGAAGACGCTATCTAACGCAAGAGGAAGCAAAATAAAACATAAATAAATTCAAACAAAAGACAAATAAAATAAAAAAAGCAAAACTAGAAGCAAGAGGATTTTCTAGGACGGACGTTCATTACTACGCAAAAGCTCTTATATGTGGCTATTCATTAGTTAGAATAATTAATATATGAAATTGCATCCCTAAAAGAATCAATACAAGCATTTAATCTTTTTAAACCAGATTTAACAATAAGATTAATAATATGACAAGCACAACATTGATGCAATAAGAAAAATTGTGCATAAGTATTAAGCAAAGGAGTAAGAATTTCCATAGCTTTCCATAGCCTTAGTGTTTGCAGCTGCATTATCTAAAGTTATAAAAAAAATCTTATCTGTGAGGCCAAAATCTTCTACAACTTTAATAATGCATTCTGCACTATTTTTAGCAGTATGCAAAATATTAATTAATTTAAATCCTATAATTCTTTTTTCCATTAACCAGTCATCATTAACATTGTGAGCAACAACACTAATATAATCCTCGCTTTCCCTATCACTCCATATATCTGATGTTTAAGTAATAGAGAATGACATGTATGAAACATTTCTTTCAATTTTTCATAACGTTGTTATAATGTTTAATTAAATCTCTAGTTATAGTTTACCTAGATACAACACTAAATCGAGAGTTATGGGCAATCCTAATATATTTTTGAAAAGCACCAATTCACCAAAATTTAAAGGTAAATCTTGAGAAGCAATTAATCTACAAAGGGATTCCCGGGCTACCTCTGGGTTGTACTCTCAAGTATGTACCGAGTCGTCGGGGTTATATTTGCAGCTGTGTTTGACGCATTTGTATTCCTTACCTTCTTTTGTAGCTTGCAACATGCCGTTAGAGGTGACCTGTCCTACTTGAAGATTTTGTAGACAATTCATTACCACAAATTTTAAAAATAGCATACCTCACAGAATGGGTTGTGGATATACTCGTTGAGCCAGCAAAAGATGGATCGATTGGACCCTGCGCCGTCGGGGTCATCACTTCTTCTGCCTCTCCAATTTGTTGCGGATGTGAACCTTTCGCTGATGGATATCCTTCTTGAAAGGATTGCATATCCTCCGCCGTGAGGCCGAATTCGGAGAGTTAAAAATCGTAATTCTCCATTGAATCAACTGTAAATTGAAATAGTAAAGTATAATTAATTTACTATTGAATCAACAAATAATAGAAAAAAATTAAAATAAGGTAGTACTATTACCTCTTCTGCAACTCTTAGAAAATTCTTTGAAGATTTTTGAATTTTCTGAATTTCACACGAATTTCTCACTAATTTTGCTAAATTTGCGCAAACACTTCCGAATTTTTCACAGCTAAACAGAGAGTTGGGAGTCAGTTTTGAGGTGTGGAGAATGCAGGCTGGATGCCCCCTATTTATAGAAAAAATTCCATATTTTTTTTGAATTTTTACACCCCAATGATCCAAAAATAGCCAGAAAACAGCTATTTTCAATGGGCGGGGTCGTGCCGTGTTGGCACAGCCCGTTTACGCCCGTTGCCAACCATACCGAGCCGTGCCGGCACGGCCCACGACCATTATCATGTCATGCTGACCAGTGTACCGCTCTCTCAGCCTAAGCATGGTCCACAAGCTAAATAGGCCGTAACGTGTTTGAGCCGGACCATAGTAGCGAGCCACGAATCAGCACGCTAAGACCTGGCCCATTGGGCCATCTCTATGTTAGCGCACTCTTTGTGTTTTTTTCTCAATTTTGGGATACTCAGCTTAGCTAATAGAAGCAAATCATGTACGAAGCGAAGACACTCCCATATTTCCAGAAAAGCCCATACAAAACTAACTATTACAAGCACATCCTCCTAACTTGTATATGCTGCCGAAGGGAAAGCCACGCAAACATATTAGTATATTACAAACCGCATCGAACTTCTCCTCGCCGCCGCCGCCGCCATTCATGGCGAGGCGCCGCCGGGGAGGACTCGAACATTAACCCATGCTATTCTCCATCCCATCCTGCAAATCTCAAGCTCCTGTCGCCGCCGCCTCCGTAGCAGCTATCTCCGGCCTCTGCTTCTCCTCCTCGTTGCTGGCGCCGATTCCTCCGCCGCAGCCCGACGACAACCCATTCGCCCCACTCCTCACCTCCGATCCCCCTCCGACGGAGGCGCTCGGCCAGGTGCTCGCCACGGGCGACGTCCACGCCGCGCTCCGCGGCCTCCCGGGTCTCGCGCGCCAGCTGTTCCGGTGGGCGGAGACCACCCCGCGCGGCTTCCCGCGCTCCGCCTCCGCGTTCGCCGCCGTCCTCGTCCCTCTCGCCGAGGCCCACCACATCCACGCAGCCTACCCCGTCTCCCTTCGCGCCCTCCAGGTTGGTCTGCTCCTCCCCCTCCTGTCCCTCCTCCTCACCCATCCCCTCTCCCCCTCCTCCCACTACCTCCTCAACCTCCTCTTACGCTTGTCCACCAAGTTTTCGACCGAATGCCAAGCTCACGACATTGCGCCCACCACCTGTTCGACGCTATGCCTCAACGCCTTCCGCGAGATGGCGCGCCACGGCGTGGCCCCTTTCGTCAAGGACTGCAACCGCGTGCTCCGTGTGCTGCGTGACGCGGCCAGGTGGGACGACATACGTGCTCTGTATGCAGAAATGCTCCAGCTTGGGCTAGAGCCGAGCATTGTCACGTACAATACGTTGCTGGATTCCTTCTGCAAGGAGGGGAGGTTGGATCAGGCTGTCATGCTGCTCAGGGAGATGGAGGCCCGGGCGGGTGGGTGCTTGCCGAATGATGTCACGTACAATGTGGTGATTAGTGGGTTGGCCAGGAACGGTGAGCTGGAGAAGGCAGCTCAGCTGGTTGACAGAATGCGACTGTCCAAGAAAGCGTCAGCCTTCACGTATAATCCACTTATTGCTGGGTTGTTCGCAAGGGGTTTTGTTGAAAAGGCTGGAGCTTTGCAGTTGGAGATGGAGAATGAGGGCATTGTGCCCACGGTGGTGACATACAATGCAGTGATTCATGGGTTGTTTAAAAACAGGAATGTGGATGCAGCGCAGGTAAAACTTGTGGAAATGAGGGCAATGGGATTCCTACCAGATTTGATTACATACAATTCTTTAATAAATGGGTATTGTAAGGCAGGGAATTTGAAGGAGGCACTTTGGTTGCTTGGTGATTTGAGGCATGAAGGGTTAGCACCAACAGTTTTGACATATAACATTCTTATCGATGGTTATTGTAGATTAGGTGATTTAGAGGGGGCTAGGAGATTCAAGGAGGAGATGATAGAGGAGGGCTGCGTGCCTGATGTTTGTACATATACGACTCTTATGAATGGGTCATGCAAGGTGAGGAACCTTGCTATGGCGAGGGAATTCTTTGATGAAATGCTGAGCAAAGGTTTGCAGCCAGATTGCTTTGCCTACAATACGAGGATTTCCGCGGAGCTGACTCTAGGTGCTACTTCTGGCGCTTTTCACTTGAGGGAGGAGATGATGTTGAGAGGAATTTCTTCTGATACAGTCACGTATAATGTTCTTATTGATGGATTATGCAAGACTGGTAACCTGAAAGATGCCTATGTGTTGTGGATGAAGATGGTCAGTGATGGCTTACAGCCTGACTGTGTCACATATACTTGCTTGATTCATGCACATTGTGAGAGGGGGCGCCTAAGTGAAGCAAAGAATATTTTTGATGGCATGGTTGCAAGTGGTTTGCCACCCTCAGATGTGACCTATACCATTCTTATTCACACATATTGTAGAAGGGGAAATCTTTATTCAGCATATGGTTGGTTTCGGAAGATGTTGGAGGAAGGAGTGGAACCTAATGAAGTAACATATAATGTTCTCATGCATGCACTATGCAGGATGGGAAGAACTGGCTTGGCGTATCAACATTTTCACGAGATGTTGGAAAGGGGATTGGTGCCAAACAAATACACATACACCTTGTTGATAGATGGGAACTGTAAAGAGGGTAACTGGGCGGAGGCAGTAAGATTGTATTGTGAAATGCATCAGAAAGGTATTCGTCCAGACCATTGCACACATAATGCCTTGTTTAATGGATTTGGTGAAGGCCACATGCACCATGCAATTCAGTACTTGGAGAATGTTGTTTTGGGTGCATAGATAGGTCTTTGAGAAAGATGATTGTGTTGGCCTTGCCTGTGGAAATCCCTGTAAGCACTTTCCCCTATAGTCATATTTCTCTTTGTCAGTTGTTCTTTATTTACCTATGCTCATTTCTTCCATCATATTTTTATTTTTTGTTTTCAATCAGCAGATGACAGATGGAGCTTGGGGCAAGTGGGCAACATTGTGTGGATAAAGGAACTGGGTGCTTTCCAAACAGATAGTTAAGCACAAACAGGTCCTTTTCTTTCTGCATAAACTTCGTCACAGTTTTTCCTTGGCCATATGCTCATGGAGATAACATTCTGCCTGTTCTATTCTTTTGATGGGGGCGTAATGGAAATCTCTTGACCACATATCCCATATACCTACTATCTCAAAAAGTGAAATGACTATGGACCTTTGGGACTGAGCTTATAGGGTTTCTCTTGGCAAGAACCTACCAAGAATTCTGTAAAATGAATAATCCTTGTATCACAGACAATTTTGCCATAGGCGTCTGGCACATACATTGACCTCTCAGATATGTAACACTGTTCCTGTTCTTTGGATCATTTAGTGGAATTTTTTTTCGTAATGTTAACTATGGTGGAGGGAAACTCTCTGTCAACTGTTTTTGATATGTCAAAACATTGTCTACTTACGAGACTACACTACAGTGGAAAGGCACTGTAATTGGTTGACCTACGTTAGTGTTTGATGTTTCACTTCTTTGTGTGCTAAATTCATTGCACAGCTTGCTAAAGATTGGATCTACATTACAATCCTGCATAATGTCTTTCGCTGACTCTTGGAGTGGTCAAATTCCATTTAATTTCTGCTCCTGAAACATGGTAATTGTGTCCAATTGCCCATAACTGTGGGGTCAGCCTCGTCGGTTGAGAAGTTGCCCAGTCTCGAAACTCTGATATCTGAAGCATGTGCTCTATGTATTTTTTTCTCTTGTTCTATTTCTTCTTAAGTGCTTCTGAAAAATGATTTATTTCACTGTCAGGAACTTCTCATTTGATTACTCTGATCTGATCAAATTCTTATGTAATACATATATATTATCAACCAATGCATCTCTGAATTTTATTGGCCATTGCCTTTTTAATCCTTTTTTGAAGGTTAGGCGTCTGTTTCTCCCATTTCCATACTTAAAAGGGAAAATATATCTGACGAGTTATGAGATATTTGTTTTTGAGGAGTGCCAATAATTATGTTATATCTGACATGTTGTAATTACTTAATGTACTGGAGAACAGTAGTTTCAAGTGAGTAAGTGACATCATCATCCATCATCTGTTTGAATCGGACTAAATTTGATGTTCAAGGGATAAAACTTGGACAATAGCACTTAATATTGTCTGCAGTGCTCGGCAGTTTGAAAATGGATCTTCACAGTCACAGTGCCGAGGACTCTTCTACCAAGAGTGCCTTGAGGATTTTGTCAGTCCATCTACCAGCATGAACAGATGTCCTTCTGGGGCTTCATGATGCTGGATCCACAGAAGCTTCGAAATGTGCCGCTGCAGCTCAACCAGCACCAACCTATCTTCGTATCCTTGGCAGATGTGTACAGAACCCTCATTTTGAGGAAATGGATTGGCAATATTCATTGGATCAAACTCTCAATTTCCAAAAGCAACAAGTAAATCACGATGGGTTTATTCATAAATGCTTTGCTGCCTTGATTTATTCTGAAAAATGGAAGGAGCAAATCAATGTTATGTCAGTGTATCTGAACTAGGGGCAGTTTATGATAAACATTGCTTTAGGTTAGTCTTTTGACAGTTTTTCTTCCTGAAATTTTCATGTAAATATATTATTATCTCTACAGCATAAGGACACAGCAAGCAAGTCTTTGAAGAATGTGAGTGTTGCATTTGTTTATCTGTGATTAAAGTATTCTGTGAAGTAGAGTTTCATGTTGGTGAAATATTTCTTACATTTATAATTGGGGCATAATCAGCGATTTACCTCAATGTTTCTTGGCATTGCCATCACCTTTTGAATGACCTCCATATCATGCTTGCTAAATGTATCACATATTTAATGAACATACATATGGCTTGAGCTTCTGTTTTTGCCTGTGAGGTATATACTGGAGGCATTCCCAAATTGGGTAACCTCCCATCGAGACCGCCAAGACATAGAGCTTGTGCCCAAGCTCCAGTTGGTCGGCGAGCTCCTCAATATCCAATGCCTCGCTCTGGACATTCCGCTTGGGTTTTGGGTCGCTTTCCCTGTACCCTGCTATATCAAAAGCAAGGAGGAAAATTCCCAGTTCTTCCACGAGCTCCTGTATTATGTCAATTGTCGAACAAAGAAATCTTTCAGCAAAATTTGAGGAAATAAACTAATATTTCACTTCACAGTACATTTCAATCTATTTGAAATAAACCAAGATGTCACTTTCCAGTACGTTTCAATGTAACTGAATTGTGCTGTCTGCCTTTTTTACCTTAGAAATCGGCAAGGGGATGTCCTTGGTGCTATCAAATGCATGCACTGTGATGATCTAGTGCTATCAAATGCATGCACTGCAATTGTAACTTGTTGCTTTCAACGTTCTCAGTTTCTCACTGTCAATGGAAATTTATGACTGTGTTTCGGAAAGGGGGATGCACAGATGCAATTTTTGTGGGTTATAAATAGCTCAGGGATTTTGTTTATTGCCGCGCAATTCTCGTTGCTATCGGTTGTAGATCCAGGATTAAATTTTAGGTTGGGTGGCACTACACTGCACGAAAAAGCAGGGGCGGAGGGCCCGATAGGACGAGCTATGGCTTGGGCCAGACCTCAAATTTTTGCAATGGACCCCCATATACCCCTCTATACAATAGCCCAATAACATAAACCCAAACCCTAGTCCCTCTCCTCAGTCCTCTCTGCGCCTGTCTCCTGAGAGCGCGGCGGGCGGCGACGGAACTGGGGCCTGGGAGAGCGGCGGGCGGGCGGCAGGAGGCGGCCAGGCCACTCGGGAGGCGGGAGGCGGGCTGCCCGCAGAGGCCACTCGGCGGCGGGAGCCGGCCAGGCCACTCGGCGGCGGAAGGCGGGCGGGCGGCGGGGCGGGCGGGTCTCGGGAGGCGGGCGGGCGGCGGGAGGCGGGCAACCGGCGCCGGCGGGCGGGCGGGACTCGGCCAGGCCACTCGGGAGGCGGGAGGCGGGCTGCTCGCAGAGGCGCAGGCGCAGAGGCAGATATTTGTGAATGGATTTGTGATGTGAATGGATTTGTGATTTGTGAATTTTGGTATTAGGCTAAAATAAATTTGTGATTTGTGAATTTTGATTTGAGGCTTGAGCAATGGATAGAAGGGAAAATCACAGAGAGGTGAGGCATATATTAGGAGTGTCATTGATATTTGATAATTGATATGCAGTTTCCATTTGTCAATTTACATATTGCAAATTTATAGGTCAATTTATTTGTCTATTTGCTTTTATGTGTTTAGATTTGATGGTGTGCTACATTGAAAGGGAGATATTTAAAGGACTTGATTTTGCAAAATTAAAAAGATGTTTCAGAAAAAGAAAGATAGGCAGATGCAATTGCCTAAGTCTCCTAGACACAATTAACAAGATTAATATTGATATTTCTTATTTGATTCCACTTGTCTCTTTTGTGTTGTCTACACTATACATAACAATATTAACTATGTTTGCTCTTTCTTTGACAGATTATTTCCATTACTATGCTCTACAAGATTATATGTTAAATTGGTGATATATTATTGTGATTCTTCAATTTTTGGAGGTACGTTTCAATGTCTTGCAGTATTAAATATCTTTGTACTTGGATTATTGTTGATGGGTCTGATTAATATTATAGCTTGAATGATATTGCTTTCGATCTGCCCCATCTTATTTTTTTCCCGTCCTCCGCCACTGCAAAGAAGCCGGTGTTTCTACTTCCATTGATACTTGGGCTCAAGCCGCTCGACACAACGCTAAAATGGCTCTTCAAATCTAATCAAATAATTAGCCAAGCTTATTTAAAGTAAGATTAAAATATTCACATTTCAACAAACCACCGTCTTGCCGTCAAGTGGGGCAAAATTTTTAATATTTCCACGACTATTGGCCATTGAACGACTCATCATGAACGAAACTCACGCGGAACACGCCAACTGTCAGCCAAGGCAACAACAACTTGACTACTTGCGTATTGTCTTGTGTACTTGGTACTGACTCGTATAGTCGTACTTAGGTGGTGCTTAAGATAACTTAAGCTTTTAGTTTTTTCACTGTTTGATATCATTTGATTTTTTGCACTGTATCTGTTGTCAGTTTTTTTAACGTAATTAAATTTAAAAAAATAGAAAAAAGATTATCTTATCACAGACAATACAAAGAAATACAAAAAAAGCAAAAAAGCAAAAAAATTAGAAAAATAAAATAAAATTAAGAACTTAGAAGTTAAAAACTGAAGCTCAATTAAGCCCAATCAAGAGGCGACACATTGATCCATGGAGATTCTTTATGACATGACATCACTCCAAAGTCTCCCTGTCATCACCTGAATATCTAATTGCTTCACCGCATTGGCCCACAATGATGCTCCCATCAACATGCATTCATGTTACACACTACTCTGCATGCCGGGGGCCTGAGGATTGAAATGTCGTGGCTTGTTGAATCCTACAGAAAATAAAAACATAGAAAATTGCTTAAAAGAAGTGTCTGGATGCTCCACAGAAAAAATTCAGAAATTTTGTTATTAGTACATCTGTAATGTATGAAAATAGAGGGTCTTAAGCCACCTTAATGTCAACCTTATACATTACAGGGGTGACCTTAAGCAGGCTATAAGCAAAAAGGCTTAAGGCTGGTCCTCAAGCTAAAGACCTGGCCACAAACATTAAAATACAATTTTTCTTTATCTGCCAAGTGAGACCGTCTTAAGGCCCCTTGGGTTATATACACTATGGAGTCAGCCTTAAGGTTTAGATGGGACCCACCTTAAGACCCCTTGAATTATATACACTACAGATGCCCTTAGATACTAGTTGATAAGAAAGAGAAGGGAAAGAGAAAGAGAAAGAGAGAAAGTGTATTGGAACTCTCGAAGGAAATTTTAACACGAGGTTGGAGCTCATGCTTGGTTTTGTTGATTTGTGATCCAAATTCTATACATTAGGCCAGCTTCTGGACGGAGCGTAGCGGAGGCCCGTCGCCGGAGGCTTAGGGCCGGAGCCGCCGTTTGGGGTTTCCCTGTTATATATATTTCCTGTAAGCCGCCGTTTGGGATATGAGATTAGAGTTGTAAATCCCCGGCATTGTAACCTCACCCCGATATAGTGAAGATTGTTGCTGGCTGGCGCCCGTGGTTTTTTCCCTCTCGCATTGGGAGGGTTTTCCACGTTAAAATCTCGTGTCTCTCTGCGATTGATCTTGTTTACTTCGTCGTTCCTCCGCCGTCGCGTGTAACAGGTTTCCTCCAAAATTTATAGGAAAAATTACTATCCTACAAAAATCCTTTGATGCAATCCTATGATCCAAACACAATGTACATGAATTTTTCCTTTGGAATGCAATCCTCCATTTTTCAAACAAAATTTCTTTGTTTCAAAGAGGGCCTTAGTGGAGGTAAGCTGAGATAAGATCAGAGGCGTGCGGCTGATATCAGAAGCAGATATTCATCTGTAGTTACGACGTACTCCCTCCATGATCTTCGCTCGATGACATGAACAGCGTCACTGAGTTCTTCGCCTGTAAATACAAGTGGGTACCGAGGAGAATCTTTCAAAAGTTCCATGTGCGGGTAACTGAAAGAAGGAATTCCCTATGAAGATAGGATGATTAGTTGCTTCAGCTTGGTTTCCGTGGGAAGAAGAAGAAGACCATGTACTGGGCTTCTTGTTCCTCAGAAGGACCAGAAACGCCAGAATTCATGCATCAAATTATGCAAAGTACTTTGAACAACGATGCCAAAATGGCGAATTCTGGTTCAAATACGTTGCAACACATTTGATTTGAGCAGCAACTCTGTTTTTGCACCTTGTTCACAGCAAGGCAGCATGGAAGCTCCAAACCGCTGCTTCTGGGCCAGTGAATAAAAAAGCAAATACGAAGACTGACCCAGTCTAGGCTGTTTCTAGCTACACTCAGCATACTGAAGTTGGAAACATTTTCCACGTTTTGTCTGCTAACGCTCAAATAATGCAAATTCAATAACACTCGACCAGAATTGGTGCAAATTTATATTAAGTTCAGCATTATAATATCTGTTGTCCTGAACTGGCCAGTTTTCCGAAAACTAATCTAGACATGTAAAATTCATTGACGACTGTAACCAGCTGACTGCTGCCAATGTTCTGAACCTCGGTGAACAGTCCACTCCCTGTAGTATGGGCGTGAGCAGGGACGAAGCTAGGAATAAAATGGAGGTTGAGCTTAATGAACTAAGATAAATTAATAAACATAGTATTGTCCTCATAATTACAATTCAAATTGATAAGCAAAGCAAAACAAGGAAGAAATACAATAAAGATATCTCGGCAATAAAAAGCACATTCTAAAACATATGAATATGCTTCACCCTTCCAGTGAATATGCTTCACCCTTCCAGTGAGTAGCCATCTGTTATCCGTATGTCAAAAGAAGCAAAACTAGTTATGTAAATTGTAAGTGGGCATGACTCATAAACATTTAAAATAAGGATTTTTTATAGTACAGGTGGTAGTAGAAATAAAATCTAACTATTGATTTGTGAGCGTATTATAGACTTTTGTTTTTTAATCTGGTTTTTGGTTTTTTCAGGAGGATATCTTAGACTATCTTATATGAACATCTATGTGTAAACCACAGTTACATCTTCATTACTACGTCCCTGCATATGCCTAGAGTAAGATATACGTATATGCACATCAATCGATGTGTGGTTATGATGAATTGAAAATCTACCCCATTAATCGTTAATTTGGTCTCACATACGGCGAACACACATATTAGATAGTTGGATTGTTAAACATCAGCATTTATGTGGTGCAATTTCAGTTACACTATTGGCAGTCAAACGCCCTTGCATACAAATTTTCTGGTAAGTGGACCCTTCCAAACTCATGTGTAGATATACATATATGCACGTCGATGATTCATCTTATTCATAGTTGCATCAAAAGCAGCATTGGAAATGTCAACCTAGTAATGATATTGGGTCACTCTGTGCTTCTGACATACAGATTTACCCATAACTCCAATTGCTTCATCCATATTTGGCACAACAATCCCACATGCTTCACAAAATCCTTTGGCTTGGTCAAACAATGGGTCCCACCCATTGTCCCTCATATTTTGTAAGCGTTCTTTTACATCTCGTATCAAGCCTATAGCTTCAACAATATCTTGATACTTCTTTTGCAAAACAAGTGATAGCTCATTTGTTATGCTCAACAAGGTTATTAAGAAATGCATGATAAATACAAATTCTAAGCATTATATCTTTTTTAGCAAACCTGCTGCTCTATTATAACTTGAGTTTTGACAAGCATCTTCACTTATAAGTTCTAGTATATCCACCATTGCCTCTCACATTTTGTACATATGAAGCAAGATTTCGAGACGTGAGCCCCAATGAGTATTTTCAGGTCTAGCTAGGATAGTTTCCTAATGCAATCTTGTCCTAACTAAAATTAAATTATTCTCTAACTTCTCCAACAAGGCATCTGATACTTTTCAATTAATACATCTTTTCTTTTGCAAGATGCACAAAATTTATTTCTCCATTATTGCAATTTGTAAATCTATAAACAAATTGTAGGATTCATCACTAATAGTCTAACACTACATAATATCTAACAATTAACAAATATTACTAAACATTAAATAATAATTCACTAAACACTAAATTGTACAATTGAGCTAAGTCCATATGTAATATGTTCTTCCTCAGTTACTCCTGGCTAAGGTTGGTGGCCGATCGGCTGGCTTCCTTTGGTGGAGAATAGACTAAAGCCTGATGTCCGCTGGATTCGCCCCTAGGCGTGAGCATAAAACCCCCTCCATTGCAATGTACGATTTGCGATTCAGCAATTCGACACGTCAAGCTTATTTGAAGAAAGACTAAAATATTCACATTTCAACAAATCACCGGCTTGCCGTCAAGTGGGGCAAATTTTTTAATATTTCCATGACTATTGGCCATTGAACGACTCATCATGAACAAAACTCACACGGAACGTGCCCATTGTCAACTAGGGATGCAAATGGATCGAATTAAACTGCTATTGTCATCTGTGAACAGAAAACTGATTAAACTATCAACAGAAAGATCATCTGTCTATATTCTCAAACTGATTAAACTGCTATTGTCATCTGTGAATCAAACTGATTAAACCGATCATCTGTGAATTGTCAGTGCTTGCCATTCTGCTAAATTTAGCTCAAATCTTCTAAACAGTCAACAGAAAGAAAAAGATGAACAACTATATATCTATATTCTCAAACTGATTAAACTGATCATCTGTGAATCGTTGATGTTGATCATCAGTAACCATTATAGTCTCAAATCTCAACAAAACAAACACTTAATTTACAACCTAGCCTACCGCTAACGCTGAAGTGGGTGCATCTGATCTGCATCTGGAGCGACGTATCGGTGAGCAGTGAGGTGGCCAGCGGTGAGGGGAGGTGGCCATGAGGGGGGATCCGATGGAGGCGTAGGGCAACCAGCGGAGGCACGGGGCCGTGAGGCGGTGAGGGTGAGTCGGCGAAGACGCAGGGCAGCCAGCTGAGGCACAATGCTGTGAGGCAGTGAGGGGGAGCCGGCGAAGACGCAGGGTAGCCGGTGGAGGTACGGGGCTATGAGGCAGTGAGGGGGAGCCGGCGAAGGCGCAGGGCAGCCGGTGGAGGCACGGGGCTGTGAGGCGGTAGAGGGAGCTAGCGAAGACGCAGGGCAGCCGGCGGAGGCGCAGGGCAACCGGCGGAGGCAGGGGCTGTGAGGCGGTGAGGGGGAGTCGGCGAAGGCGCAGGGCAGCCGGCGGAGGCACGGGCCTGTGAGGCGGTGAGGGAAGCCGACGAAGATGCAGGGCAGCCTGCTAAGGCACGGGGCTGTGAGGCGGTGAGGGGGAGCTGACGAAGGCGCAGGGCAGCCGGCGGAGGCACGGGGCCGTGGGGCGGTGAGGGGGAGCTGGCGAAGACGCAGGGCAGCCAGCAGAGGCATAGGGTCGTGAGGCGGTGAGGGGGAGCCGGCGAAGGTGCAGGGTAGTTGGTGGAGGCAGGCGAGATGGTCGCCGGCGGAGGCAAGCAAGATTCGGTAGGCGGGCGGAGGGAGATGCACCGTTGGCACGGTAGTCACGCTCGCGCAGTTGACACTGAGGAACCCTAGCCGCTGTAGACTTGTGGATTGTGGACTGCGGCCGGTAAATGTGATCGCCTGGAGCTGGAGTGGACGGCTAGATCACCTGGCGCCTGGGCTGATGGGCCATTGCCCGTCGGTTATGGGCTAGGTAATGGCTATTGGGCTAAAATCCCGGATATCCGGTTTCGTATTATCCGGATAATCCGTATTCGTATTCGACAGATACTAGGCTTACTGTATTTGTATTTGTATCCGACAAAAAAAATCCGTATTCGTATCCGATCAGAGAATTATCCGAAGAAAATCCAATCCGACACAATCCGTATTCGTTTTTGTCTAGATCGGTCAGAAACTATCCGATCCGTTTTCACCCATATTGTCAACCAAGACAACAACAACTTGACTACTTGCGTATTATCTTGTGTACTTGGTACTGACTTGTATAGTCCTACTTATGTGGTGCTTAAGTTAACTTAAGTTTTTGGTTTTTTCACTGTTTGATATTGTTTGATTTTTTACTGTATCTATTGTAAATTTTTTTAACGTAATTAAATTAAAAAATAAAAATAGAAAAAGATTCTCTCATCACAGACAATACAAAGGAATACGCAAAAACAAAAAAAACCCTAAAAAACTAAAAAATAAAAAACGAAATTAAAAAAAAAGTAGAAGTTGAAAACTGAAGCTCAATTAAGCCAGATCAAGAGGCGACACATTGATCCATGGAGATTCTTTGGGACATGACATCCTCACTCCAAAGTCTCCCTGTCACCACCTGAATATCTAATTGCTTCACCGCATTGGCCCACAGTGATCCTCCCATCAACACGCATTCATGTTACATACCACTCTGCATGCCGGGGGCCTGATGTTTGGCCGGCGGCTCCTTTTCGCAGAGGCATTTCAGAGGTGTCGAGCAACAGTTATGACAGCAGACAGAAAACATCTTCATCTGCATGAAAGTGAAGAGCGGTTATTGCGTCTAAGGATATATAAAACTCACTAAGTAAGTAGAATATTGATAAGCAATGTTCTCTTTTTAGTTCATGTTCTTGTAGAGTAATTAGCAAAGTAAGCAATGTGACAACAGACTGGTAACTACAGGTGATCACTCCTGCGGGTAAAGCCTGTCCTATTCAGCGTACCAAACAAAAGATGAACATTTCAGGGCTATGAAATTTTCTGTATACGAATTTTTGTTAGGTGAGTATTTTTTTCCTTCATACGACTTGGTATTCTGGCGAGATATGCGGATTTGACCCATCTTTCTCCTAAAACTATAGTACAACGAAAAATAACGTGAAACTCACTGAAATCAGTGGAAATCATTTGAAGTAGGAAAAGAAAAAAACAGAATCACTCAACAGTATAAATTTGCCCAAAAAAGAGAGATCCTGCTGGGATTTCCTAACAATGGAGACAGACCGGTTACCATTGGTTGGAATAGTTATGAGATTCCACTACTTCAGCTAGGTGTCAAGCAACTATCATGGCATTAGAATGGAGCAGAAAAATGTCACAAGCTGTACTTGAATCCACTACTTCTACCTGCACAAAGTGTCAAGCACTGAAGCAGTCATGCACTGCTCTGCTTTAACTTGTTTTTTTTCTTATGACTTTTATCATTGTAATTGGTTTATTTTGTATTATAGCTACTGGTAGTTTTTTTAGCGCAATTAAATTTAAAAAAATTAAAAATAGAAAAAACATGTTAGCCCATCACGAACAATCCAAAAAAATATGAAAAAAACCAAAAAAACCAATAAATCAAAAAAATAAAATAAAATAAAATTAAGAAATAGTGAATTAGAAATCAAAAGTTAAAAGCTAGAACCGAAACAAGCGGAGAAAACACTGGAATGCATAAAGCTGCACTTGGCTCCACTTCTTATGGAAATCTAGAAAGATTTTTTAATGCCTCTATTAGGGAGAACCTGTGATCTTTTTATCATTGAAATGACATCTCAGCACTAGACAGCACCCCTACACAATGAAGTGGCGGCGGCACTGCATTCCATTCCTTTATTCCCGTACATGGTGTGTTGCCATAGCACTCCAAAGAAGAGAATAAACAGATAATAATGTAATCCAGTTGGTAATCACAGTTTGAGGAAAGATTCTAGCAGCAACTAAACTCAACTTCTCTTTTTCTTAACAGAAAAAGAGGTAAGAAAAAGAGGCAGCTAAATGAAGCTTACATAAAGAAACAAGGCTGCAAAGACGACCATTTGAGGGTGCAGGGGCTTCCACGCGGACAGTGCAGCATGTTTTGTTCTCATAGATAACACAAAAAACATTATAAAACAGGAGGATAAGAATATCAGCAAGATAGCGGACGCGAACAATTTCATCTAGATGTTTCTTTTTTAAAGATATTTGAAGTGTGCTCTCTAAAGAGCAGATGCTGCTGCAATGCTACTGTAAATGTTGAGGAATAGATCATCTGTTTTTTTTTCCTTTGGAGAAGTAAAGAAATAATGATACATAATGTAGGACCGAGTATAGCGACTCAAAGGGGTCGCCAGTCGGGGCCGGTCGGACTACTCGACTGGTCTGATCGTACGTGTCTCACCAGTCGGACCGCTTGGGTCACAGCGGTCTAATCGCTCGTCGAACAGAAACAAAAATCAGCATGGCACATAACAAAGAAAATGGCTAATGTATGATCGATTACTGCAATCAAAGGGGTGAATGATTGTTGTCACCTTTTCGAAGTTTTCAGACGATCGATGATGCTTTCGACTGCTCGGAAACCAATCACCTGATCAGATGCCCAGCGTACAACCATTTGATCAACCCATCTATTCGACCTATTCGCTCAATCGATTAATCTGTTCGATTGCTTCACCCGATCGCTTTGCTCGTCGTCGTATGATCCAAACCACCAGCAATTACCAACGTATTTTATGCAAATCAAGAACCAGAGGATTCAAGACTAATTTTATTGCTGGAATTTTGTGGATTTACAAAGTGCCCTCACAATCACCCCTAAAAACCTTCTCAACGAAAACCCTTTCAGATCTACACTAGAACTCTCTAAAAGCTACACGTTAACCCTGAACCTCTTTTTACTTTTATAGGCTAACATACCAACCGTGTCCACCTCAAACACAAACACAAAACTCTATCTTTTCCTCAAATCAAGGAACCCGTAACCCTTCCGAACATGGGTTTTATTCAAACTCTCAATCTTCTCAGTTATGGACTCTATCCACAACTTCTAACCCAACATGTGACGAAGCATCCAGAACAGCACCTCCTGAATCTTCATCATGCACCATCACCGCTGGTGTCAAAGCCTCCTGGACTGCATCGCCTGTAGCTTCTCTACAAATCACCACATTTGATCTCCACGTGCTCCAGCGTGAGCTAGACCACCTCGTGTGACATCTTCTGACCGCCTGGACCTCAGATCTCCTATCGTAGTCCCGGTCCTCCTTGTCACCGACTATGACCGCCTCTACACAAACCTGCACATGTAAAGATCAAAGAAACTTTCTCCTGACACAAGTTCTTCCCAACTTGACCGTTATAAGCACATACACGAACCACATAACCCTCGTCTACTCGTAGACAAAAACCAAACCATCCACGACCATCAACTAGGTCATCCACGATCATCAACCAGGTCATCCATGATCACCAACCAGGTCATCTATGACTACACATCCTATCGCTATCCAGTAATCAACCTTGGACCACTCATTACGACCGCTAGCTCAACGAGTATCAAAAAGCAACAACTACTCAGGAATTACCACCGCTCTGCTCAAAACACTAAGGAATAACAAGCATCGCTACCGGCCATAAAACCATCGAGTATCAACAACCGATCGCTACGCCTCCGACATCCACCAGCAAAATTTACGACTACCGAGTACCGAGTCCTTCTGACTACTAAGTACTATTTACTGATCATCGATCACCATGCACCAGCCAGTCATACCGCTGGCCTAACATGAGTACTCGAAGTACTTAAAGATAGCAAGAATTAAAGCACTCATACCGACCATGAAGTATACGAGTACCGACTGTAAAGCCTATGGCAACCAATTGCAAAAGCCTAAGACTACCGATCATGGGGTCTACGACAACCGACCGTAAAGCCTAACATAGTAACAACATACTGCAAAGTCTACGAGTACCAATCACAATGTTGTCGACTATCAAGTACTGACCAGTAAAGTCTACGAGTATCGACCATTAAAGTCCGTAACTATCGAGTATTGACTAGTTAAGTCTACGACTATCGAGTATCGATCAACCACTATAGCTATGACCATGAAAAAGTACTTGAGTAAGACTAGTTTGTTGGTCGAGATCGAAGCTTACTAATTACCTGGAGTGGTCGTTCTGCTATAGTCAAAAATGCCGTAGTCAAAGACTGCCATGGTAAAAAACCGGATGTAGTTGAAGTCAACGTGGTCAAAGTTGGACATGGTCGTAGTCAGATATGGTCGAAGTCTAACATGGTCAAAGTCTACTGTGGTCGTAAACCGGATGTAGTCAAAGTCAAAGTGGTTGAAGGCGGACATGGTCGAAGTCTGCTGATCAGACAAAGCCGTTCGGACCACTCAACATAGAGTTGTTCGGATCAACAATACAAGGCCGTTCAGACCATCGACTTCCGTGCGCGGTCGAAGCCAGCCGGTCAAACCGCTCAATACAAAGCGGTCAGACCGTTAAACATAAGATCCAGTTTTACCAAACGCATATTGACCAAAACTTTCTCAGATGCAAATTCTAGTGAAACCAAATGTCAATTATTCATCATCAATAATATGCATGACCATCTCATGGTCTCACAGCTAACTTTTAGACTGCTGATTCAAACAGGATGAAACTTAGTACAAATCCTCCCTACGATGTCACAAACCTATTTAAATCATGGATCATGAATATCAATGCCAAAGTTCTGATCTTTATCCAAAATAAGGAAGATTGCACTAAAACCAAGCAAAATAGAGAACCTTGATCTGCTCTTGCTTGTGAATCCTTGATGATCTAGATGATCTTTAATGGATTATCACATATCATACTAAGCTAGATCACAGCATGAACTCAAACCAAATACCCTCAAGATGAAAACACCATATTTACCTCTCTCTTGAACAAAATGGAGCAATAATAAGAATTTTTCATAGAAAGTGGCTACATGAATGTGATCTGATCTCTGAGAGATATCTCCACCTCTTACACGTCCTTGGCACCAAAAGAGATCAAGAGGAGATGGAAACCAAACAAAAAACCATGTAAATCAAAAGCATAAGGAGGAATTTATGACACAACTCACTTGAACGAAGTGTGGATGTTCATTTTATTTTAAGGGGAATATTTTACAGCCACTCCCTTATGGAGGATAGATCTCTAACCCTATAACACACACACATTTTTCAATATAAGAAAACCCTAGCCTCTCTCTTTCCAACATAAGATATCATCAATCTCTCTCCACACACACAAGGGCTTATATAGTGGTGGCTCCTTATCTCCCACCAAACCCTAACAACTAGACAAATACTTAGTGGATACAACTACTTACAAATGAAAAAACTGGTAACCCAAACACAAATAGGTTTTACACTCAACACACTTGCATGCTTTTCAAAGCATGACTTCCACATGGCTTCGATAGCCTGATAAGACACTCTATCCTTCAAGACATGATCTAAACCACTTAGGCTACTGTGACAGTTTCGCAAACTGCCTCTCTACCCAGTATATGATAATTTCCTCAATTACCACCCACCGGCCTTCATGGTACCTCTCCTTGAAGCAATCACCACAATGAAGTCCGTGTTGCCCAATTACTTGCCACCAAGATCGTACGTCTTCTCCAAGGGTAATCACCACTTAAAACATCTAAATCCAACGGCACACCACATGCATACACTTGTATCATCACAATCCTTGTCTTTCTTCTGTACTTCTCCGCTTAAGATAATGCTATATCTAGACTTACGCGACCTTCCATGGCCTCAGGGCATCTCCCCTTGCCTCGGTCTTGTTGTTGATTGTAATAATCAGCAAGCGCCCTACATATCAAAGAACAAGCAGTCATCCTGAGCACAAGTGATATGCACTTGACTCTCATCAACAAAATCGATGCAAACATACATCACTTGACACCCACGTCAAGATTCTCACATGGCATGGACTTCTACCATGACTAACACTTGTATGGTCTTATGCCATATCTAACATAATCGAAACCAACTCAACTCACTCCAAAAACTCAGAAGCTAGTCGAACCACTCTTCATGGCTGGTTACACCAGACCCTGGTTTGACTGCTGCCCATGGCCAGTTAGACTGCTCTCACCCAGCGGTCAGACCACTTCAGCAGGCTAGTTAGACCGCTTTCAACTTGACAGGAAAATCTAGAGAGCAAACGACACAAATCAAACTTCAACTTTGACAACGAAGCAAAGTCAAATACTCATCCTACACATAGGGTGACGTCCACATGGTCTCACAATCTCCTCCTTGATGAGTAATTTGACAAACACCCCAAAAGATAAGAATTTGAGTTTGAATTTGGATAAGAAAACCAAACTAGTTGCAAGAGCCAGAAATGGTTCATTTTCAAGAGAAAGAAAAGAATATGACAAATGTGGCAAGATGTGGAATGGCGCAAGACCAACAAAGGGCAATTTTTAATAAAAGTTTTAATTCACACCAAAAGCTTCTCAAAAGCCAAAGTCAAGCACCAAAAGAAAAGGAATAATTGTTCAATATGACCATTTTTAAAGCAAGACAAGCACCAAAAGAGCAAAAGAGAATAAATACAATGCAAATGAGCTTCACTTCAACTCAAGATCTCATTTATGACTCAAAATGCATCTTTCTCACTCAATAGCTCATTTTGCTCTTTTGCAACCTCACAATACTTATTTTCACATTTTTAGTTTATTCTTCCCCTTAGAAGATCGTTCTCAATATTTTCCCCTTTTAACTAAAATCAACATTCTACCTTAATCATTCACCTTTTAGCAAAATAATCACCAAGGGTCAAGGGGCTATGCAAGCTCACTAAACTCACCCTTCCTAATTCTCCCCCTTAAATATGATGTTAACAAGAAGAGCACAAGGGAGTAAAAGAAAGTGCATGTATGCATGAATGTAAATGCATAACCTAAAAGAGTTTTAAAAATTATTCAAAATAAGGTTCAAATTAAAAAGATACCACTTAAAGCCATAGAATATATATAAAGCTATCTAGATCATGATGAGGCATATATAACTAATTTAGTCAAGATAGCATAATTTAAAGCATTTGAATTGATTTCAAGATAAGTAAGGCTTCAAAAATTACAAGTTTATCTAAAGGTATCTAAACGAGCTAAGCCATATCAAGAAGGATAAATGGAACCAAGAAGCTCAAATTGAATTAAATTAGAGTGTTACAATTTCAATAAAGACCAATTATGCTCAAGCACTTGGTTAAATTCAAATTTGAGATTAGGAAGATCATTTTGTAGTCTTATCTTAGCAAAGCAAGTCCTGAACTTGGAGTCATTTATAGCTGTCTCCTAAGCTTCAACCATTATTTGCAATTATTGGTTTATCTCAGTAAAGCAAATCATAGACTGGGAGTCATCTACAATTGTCTCCTAAGCTTCAATCAATTTGAATTAATTATATTTTTATTGATCTCAAGCTACTGTAAACCATCTCAAACACTACACTTAAAAGAGTGGTCTTGATAATACAAGACTCTCCCTAAGTTTATGCCAAGTGCAGTGGCAAGTATCTCATGAAGAATAATTGATGATATTTAAGATTAAGCACAAATGAGATAATTTATTCAAGTTAGGCACTAATTCATTGAGCAATGACATGATTCACTAAAGAATTAGCATAGCACTAGATGAAGATCAATTTAGACTCAAGATTCAATAGAGCATTTTTGACATAGCATATATCATAAAAGGATCACTAGAGAGCAAATTAAAAGATACCAATTGTAGAAATTGATAGCACTTGCGAATTTTAGTTCCAGATTGCGAATTTTAGTTCGCATGGCAAAGATTTAACCATACATATAAAAGCATGATAAAGCTAGCTAGATAGGCATAACATGTCAATGAGCAATATCAAATTAGAATTATATCACATTTGAGTAATAGTCAAAGCTCATATAAAAATACATATCTTACAACGCAATGTCATGTATGTGTTAGAGTAGGTATATTCCTTTTGTATTTGTTTATATGTGTAGGGATATCTTTGCATATAATTTGTTGTACTCTCTCTACATGTTGCCCATTGGGCCTCATATATACATACAAAGTATTCATAACATGGTATTGTAGCTAGGGCACTAACATAGTTTTTTTTCTGCTGCCATTCGGCAGCCGCCGCTAGCTCACAGTTGCCTCACTCAGGTTAGGCCACCACAAGGCTGCCACCGCCCTCCCTAGGACATCACTGCCACTTAGACTAGTTGCCTCCTCTGATTGATGTCGTCCTTACCCCAGCTTCTCACCACCGTCGATCACGTCGATTGTTGAATTCGTGCTAATGTCAGATCTAGGAGTATTTGCTAATGTCAGATCTAGGAGTATTTATGTGAACGATATCAGTAGAGCAGTGATGCTAAGTTCTTTTTGTTATAGCGTAAGCTGGAGATGCTTTGCTAGGAGGACTCCTCCGTTGATGACTTTTACCGAGCCCTAGCTAGTCTTTGGTGTTAGCTAGATGAGCTGGTCTCTCCACTTTACTAGGAGTGTCATAAGGTATAGAAGGTAGATCATGACCACTTTCATCTTTATGACTTCATCTGCCATCTTGACCCAGAGTTTGAGTCTGTCAGGGCTCAACTCCTGAGCTAATCACGTGGACCGACTGTCACTGAGGCCCTTTTGACGATGCGTCTTGAAGAGCTTCACCACAGGTTAGCAACATAGTCTATTCTGGCTGTACTTGTAGCCCCTTGTTCTTCGACTAAAATCCCAGCTTCTACCTCAACTACAGTCATGACTTCTATCTCGACTACGGTCCTTTCATACTGTTTTCGTACTAACTGGGGTTCAATACAACTATTGCAAGAACTTCAGGCATGACTACTAGAGTTGTGCAATGTAGAAAAAATGGAACAAGGCGTGTGGGGATGGATGATCCAAGGGGGGTCCTTTCTCTATAGGAGGACAGATCAGCATGTTAGGTTCTTAGTGAGGTGACCCTATTTAGTAGCTCTGCTAAGCTCTTCTTCAGCAGCTCTCTCACAGGTCAACAGGTTCTGCTAGTCTAGCTAAGGCATCTCCTCTAGGTATCTCTTGGGTTCTACACTCTGGGGCCTCTTTTCGTATGACACCGGACTCCACATCTCTCACTTTACTAGGACCTCCTATTTTTCCTATCTATATTCAGACAACTGATGGTACTCCTCTATCTGTCAGCTATCAAGGTACTTTTTTGTCCACTGATTCTTCTATTCTAACTGTTCTTCATGTTCCCCAGCTTACCATGTAGCTACCCTTGGTGGGTCAGCTCATTGATCTTGTCTGTATGGTTGGTTTTGTCTCTCACTCCTATTTTGTCATGATCAATAGACAGGGATGGTACTTAGTACTGGCCAACACTGTAGGAATCACTAGGGTCTCTACATCCTCGAACATCTTCATCTTCCGTCCACCTCAGTGGTTCCTATCACCTCTACGTCTACCTCCACCGCCACTACTGCCACCACCTATAGAGCTTTTGCACAATGGTATTACCATTTAGGTTACTTGTGTGGGTCTCGCCTTTCTTCATTAGTCCATTAGAGTGTTCTTGGATTGTTACTATTGACACGACCATATTTTGTTAGGGTTGTAAGCTGGGCATGCGGCTACAACTTTCTTATCATTCTAGTGAGTCCTTGTCTTCTCGTTCTTTTGATCTAGTTCATTCAGAAGTGTGGGGACCTATGTCTATTATCTCTAAAGATGGGCATAAAATTCTATGTGATTTTTATTGATGATTATTCTTGTTTCACATGGCTTTTCCTTATGTCTAATCGTGATCAGTTTCTTGCCATCTATCATAGTTTTGCAATAATGGTTCATACTCGAGTCTTCAATTCACACTTTTTACTATAGTTCTATTGGATAACACTATTCTAGCACTTTTAGACAGTTTTTTTGAGTAGGGCACTCTTTACCAATCTTCTTGTCCTGGTGCTCATGCTCAAAATGGGGTTGCTGAGCGCAAACATCGCCATTTAATTGAGACTGCCCACACTCTTCTCCTTGCCTCTCATGTTCTACCATAGTTCTGGGCTGAGGTTATTTCTATGACTGCATATCTCAATAATATCGCTGTTATGATTCTTCTACTTGATGGATGAAGATCTCACGAGACATTATCTTTGATGAATCTCGACCTTTCTTCTAGTGAGATTTGGCTTCTTCTCTTGTTTTCACCATCGAGACGATCTCATGGTTATCTCTTTCTAACTCTTCACCCATTTCTCGACTATCACTGTCTTCCACTGGTCTGTCTCTAGTGGTTCCTTCTGTACCCCCACCTTCTGTGTTGCCTCCTGCAGCATCGCCTCTTGTTCCTGCAGCACCATCATCTCATTTCTCTAGTTTTACTACTTCAAGTATCCTCATCCTTCACCAGCCTCCTTTCCTGGTATCTTGCTAACACCTTCATCTAATTCTCTTGATGATGCTCCTCACTATACCCTTCGTGACCACACATCCCTTCACCCTCCTAATCGTCTTGGTTTTGCTCTGACAACTCATGTTCTCTCTATCACCGAGCCTAGTTCTTATCATGAGGGTACTCCTCATTCTGAGTGGCAGCTCGCTATGGCAGAGGAGCTTGATGCTCTTCGACGTACGAAGAGTTGGAATATTATACTGATATCTATACATGCTCGTCCTATCATGTGTAAATGGGTGTACAAGATTAAGACCTAATCTGATGGTACTATCGAGCACTACAAGGCTCATTTTGTGGCTCACGGCTTTCAGTAGGAGTACGACCGTGATTACGATAAGACTTTTGCCCCTGTTGCCCATATGATCATTGTTCGTACTCTTGTTACGATTGCTTCTATTCGCTAGTGGTCTATCTCTTAGCTAGATGTTAAGAATGACTTTATTAATGGTGTTCTATGTGAGGAGGTCTACATGCAGCCACCACCTGGGTATTCTATTTCAGATGGGCACGTTTGTCTTCTTCATCATGCTCTTTGTGGCTTCAAATAGGCTCCTCATGCCTGGTTTGTGTGTTTTACTTCCGTGATTACTACTATCGGTTTCACTGTTAGTTCCCACGATCCTGCTCTTTTTGTCCATGTTTCACCTTGAGGTAGGGAACTGCTTCATCTATATGTAGATGATATACTTATCACTGGTGATGATTTCTCATTCATCATATATGTGAAGAAGCATCTCTGTTAGCAGTTTCTGATGAATGATCTTGATTCTCTTACGTATTTCTTTAGGATTGTGGTCACTTGCACATCTGAAGGCTACTACTTCTCTTAGCAAAAGCATGTCCAAGATCTTCTTGATCATTTTGGTCTGACTGACACTCGCATTGCCAAGACTCCCATAGAGCTATCCCTTGAGCTTCGTGCCACTGATGCTGATCTTCTTGAGTATCCTACTCATTATTGCTATCTTGTTGGGAGTTTAGTGTATCTTGTGAGAACTCGTCATGATATTGTTCATGATGTTCATATCTTGAGTCAATTCATGGCTTACCCTACCCATCTTTAGTACAGTCACCTTCTTCGTGTTCGCCACTACTTGCGTGGGACTATCTCTCATCATTTGTTTTTCACTAGCTCCAACTCATTATAGATTTAGGCATACTCTGATGTGACCTGGGCTAGTGATCCTTTTGATCATCATTCTCTTTCTGCTTACTATGTTTTCGTTGGCCCCACCTTGATTATCTGAAAGACAGAGAAGTAGACTATAGTTTCTCGTTTGAGTGCTGAGGCTAAGTTGACAGCTATGGTAGCAGTGATAGCAGAGATTACTTGGTTGAGGTGGCTACTTGCAGATTTTGAAATGCCTATGATGGGACCTATCACTTTTTTGTATGACAATACATGTGCTATCAGTATTGCCTAGGACCTAGTAAAGCATGAACTCACCAAGCACATTAGTGTGGATGCTTCATACACTCGCTCACAGGTGCAAGAGAGAGTGCTTGCTCTATAGTTTGTGTCCTTAGACTTACAGATTGCTGACTTCTTTATGAAGCCATACACTAGAGTGTAACATTTGTATTTTCTCTCCAAACTTAGTATGTGCAATCCACTATGAGTTTGAAGGGAGGTGTTAGGTAGCAAAAGAAACCACTTGCAAGAATGGAAAACCTCTACTCCACATGGTCTCTAGCCTAAGAAAAACGCACTTCTAAGGAGCGAATCAACTACACTAGCTACACTAGCTATCTCTAGTACTAGACGCTAGTGAAAGAAGTGAGTCTAACCTAGATAGGGTAAGATATCTTAGAGAGCCTAGTAGAGAAGAGAAATGTCTAACAAAGACACAAGCCAGAAGGTGTGACTGAAAATGCCCTAAACTTACCTAAAACCCTAGGTCTCCCAAACGCAATGCAATACTGAGTATGAAAATTGGGAGTTGACAAAGCTCAAGCATTAAACCTGTGTCATACCTCTTGGTAGTGAGATGTAGTTGATGTAATCGTAGCTGGAGCAAGCTGCATCCTGAGAAGTTAAATCCATCATTGAATGTTCCAAATGAGGTAGAGATCCAAAGAGATTGATAGGATCCACATGACCTCCTTCTCACCTGTAAAGCCTACATCAAAGAGACAGAAGATGCCGATGCCTAGATACTAAGATTAGTGAAATATGATCTAGGTATTTATCGAGACATAAGACCGATTAGAAAAGCTCCGAAGTATGGATTAGCATGATATGCATCAGAACACATCCTAGAGCTACCAAAACCCCTCTCGAATCCTCGTTGTAGACCAAAATGACAAAAATCCTGTCTAGGGGCAGCTCTAGACCTAAACCCACTTTGCTGGAACCTAGAACTACATCACTCTTTATCACCACAAAATGAATCAAAGAACTTATCTACAAAGTAAGGTCTAGAGATAATTCTAGGGATACTAGCTAGACAGAGCTGATCCTGAAAGCTCCTTAAAGCTCTACTACGATCACTAAGAAGTTTCTTGGCCTGTCTAAAGCAAAATTATACGATGTGCTCTTCCTTTTTAAAAAAGGTGCAATTGTATTTGACCTTTTGAGGGGTCGTATCTGATCAAGTAGAAGCACCTACAATATTTGAAGGATTCTAGGCAAATCCAGCAAACTTTAAACACTATTTTGGCTAGCTCAGAAGGGCAACATCTATCTTACTACTCTCAACTACTCCCACAACCATAGGAGGATGATTCTTAAAATATTCATAGTGGTTGAACCCTAAATCTCTATTGGTTTTGCTCAACCTCTATTAGCTTTGCTCACTTTGTATTAATCTAAAATTAGATTTAGGCTCTTTCTGCCACTAGAGAACTTCTTAAGAGTTTTCTTTAAATAATCGTTCTCCTTAGATAGAGTATCACAAGACTCACATACCTGACTCTGAACTGTCCTAACATATCTCTCCTTACACACATCCACTTCTAGCTTCAAAGCCTCGCAAGACGCACAATAAACATTCTTGATTCTATGCAATTGCTCATCAAACATAACTTTAAAAGCCTCATGCATAGCATCTAAATATTCTCCAATTTCAGCACAAAATGCACAAGCTGTTGGAGTAATAGAACAAACTTTCTTTGATGTATGAACAGAAGTAAGAGTTTATTTAAGACAAAACTGGAGCAATTTTTAGTTTCAGTAGCAAGTTTCCTTTTCAATTCAGCATAGTTCATACAAGGTAAAGCACTAGCTCGAGAATTGTCACTAGCTCCTAAGCAACTAAAACATGGACTAGACTTGATGTCAACAACTTCAGCCCTAGCGCTTTCTAGTTGTTCTAGCAATGATGATCTAGAGGACCTCAATTTTTCAATTTCAGTATGCATAGTGTAACATCCCAAAAATTTGGATGTTCAAAAATGTGGAGTTTTAAAATTTTTCTTGCAATTTGCTGGCTTCCAAATCTTTTTTCTGAGTATTTACTTGAATTTCTTCTAGAGTGCATGTTGTGCAAATTAATAACCCAAGGATTTTTAAAAGATGCAAATGGTGACCCTAAAAATAATGGAAATAGAAAATAGAGAAGTAGTAGATGTTGGGTCTAAAATATTTGAACCAAGGTTTGAATTGAAAGTTCAAATCAATAGTCTTAAACATAAAGAAGAAATTAAAAATTAGAAATTCACATTTTAGAATCACGCAAAGAAATCAAAATCAATAGATACTAGTGTAAGACAAAAATCCAAATTACAAATTTCGGCTTGAGCAATCCTTTTCTTCTCTTTCCCTTTTTCCTCTCATTTCCGGGTGGCCCTAGCCATTTTCCCTCTCCTCCTTGCATCTCTGCCACTGGGGCTGACTCCTGTCCACCTCCTCATTGCTTCTTTTCTCCCGCTCCCCCTCTGCGCCTTGCTCTTCTTTCTTCCCCGTCGCGTGGCCGAGCTTGCGCCGCGTCGCCTTCTTTCTTCTCTCCCATCTGCTCTTTGCTCTGCGCCGCTCGCGCAGCGCCCCTCCCTTCGGACCGACAGTCGGCGCGCTCAGACCAGCGGGTTCCCCACTCCGACAGTTGGTCACCGCCGCTCGGACCAGCCACAAGCGTTGCTGCCGCTTCCTCTTTTCTTCCCCGCGCTGCCTGACCTGTCTACTCTGCGCGCGGCTCAAGACCTCTGTCAATCCTCGAGCAGCGCAAGCCATCATGCCGTATCCACGCGCGAGATCCCCTGTTGCACCATCTGCATCCGCCGCCTGCAACACCGCCTGCCATCGCCACTGGCCGACGCGACCGCACGGGCGCAGTCCCCAGGCCAGCTCAGTCCTCTCGCCTATACGAGCCGCCGAAGCATCCATGGACCTCCCCACACTTCAATCTCCCTCCACTTGCGAGCAATCGGGCCCTCATACCCTCTCCTTCGCCGACGCCCCATTTCTTCTCCACGGCCAGTCAGCGAAGCCCCCGGCAATTCGCGCCAAAATAACTCGATTCCTTCCGGCCAAACTACCCCCAGAGCACCTTGAAGCTTTCCCCGGCTTCGCCTGCGCTCCTCCGGGCCTGTACCTCGTCGGCACCGGGCGCCTCCCCATGTTCACCGCCGCCGGCTTGCTCCGAAGCCCACCGGCCTCCGCCGACGCTTCCACCAGTTTCCCCTGCCTGCGGACAACCCGTTTTCGCCATCACCCCCTGCTCTCCGACCACCTCTCGCCGGCGCCACCGTCGGCTGAGCGCGCCCCCGAGTTTCCCCTGCTTTAGCCCTGCACACTCTGCCCAATTGCATTTCTTCGTTTCACACCGTCAGTTGCTTAGCACGTAATTGGAAATTGGAGTCCAGAAGAACCAATGAGCAAGCGAGGCCGAGATCGAAGTAAAGATAAAGACCCGAGCCTCAAGATCGACAAATGAGAAAGCTTTGAGTGAGCTCAAGACTGCGGTAAACTGCGTAAGGCGAGTCAATACTTTGATCATGTTGAACCTACGTTTTCTGCAAATTACTTTGGTTTAAATTATCAAATTGCATGCTGTTATTTTATATGCAAATACATGTTTACTTTAGAATTCTAGTTAAATGCCTATTGTTTACCTTAAATAATATTACACTTCCTTTGGAATATTTGAATGTGTGAACCTTGTCGCCCTAGCAAAATTATAATAGTAACCCTTTTGAAAATAAGTCTATAAATATATGTCATGCTTAGTGTTGCTTAGATACTTGTGGGAGTAAGAATGTCCAAGCATCACTTTAACCATGAGAAACTTTGGTTGGGCAGTCATGGTAGTAATGACTGGTATATGTTGGATATGATTATTTTTACTCCTAAAAACCTCAAATTGCTTATATATCTGGGCGGATGGTTCGGGGGTGTGGTGCAGGGGTGCACGAGAGTGTGGTTTGTGGTAGGCCGCCCAGATACCACTAAGGACTGAATCTTGTCATAACCTCCCAGTGTACAACAAGTACAACCACAAGCTGGCAAATTGTAGGCAGGGCTAACTAATTTGCATCGACTTAGTAAGAGTTGCGCCGGTGTGACCACGGGCGGGTAGAGGATGGCCACATCTTCTGACGTGACGGCGCAAGAGGGGGCTTCTGGAAGGGTGGTCGTACCCCGAAGGAAGTGGAAACCTTAGCGGACGTAACTCTGCTAGGAAAAATGCATTGTAAAGGTCCTGTGATAGTCTGCTCAACCGCATGGCTAAGGAATCATATGGGGCAACGAGTGGATTTATCTCTTGTGGGTAAAGTGTGCGAACTCTGCAGAGTCAAAACTATTCGAATAGCCATGCCCACGGTCAAGGGCGGACATGGGAACTTAACTAGATATAGTTCTATTTGAAAATGTTTGGAAAATGGGAATGGAAAAATGGAGGGCAGTGGAAAGCCCTGATTTGAGTTGTCCTGGGTGTCGTCCCAGTGGTAAGTTAAGCGGCTATAACGCTGAAAGATGTTATACGGTGTAATGCCGTATGTATGGAGAAATTATGGTGATATTAGGCATATGGTGTGATGCCATATGTATGGAAAATCATGTTAATATTCCTTGAACATTATGTTTTGTTCCAAAGCTGCTAGGTCTCAGGAAATTTTATATTGTATTTCAAATAGTGGCATTTCTACTCTTACAAAACAAAACATGAGAAGAATAAATAGAGTCGTAAGAAAACATGGCTGTTTATGGTAATTGCATAAAGGAGTTGGTGGATTTATGTTGATCATAATAGGGATAATGATAGTGTGAATTCTAGGAAAAATAAATTGGTGGAGTCTAAATGAATATATAGGCTAGATATATGATTTAAATGATCTTTGGAGAATTAGGGAGTATAAAGGTAATTGTTGGATTACAACACTAATACTTAGTATAAATTCTTGGAAGATGTTGACAATGATGGGATTAATATGATTTGATCAAATATTAGATGGATAATTTGAACCTTGGGAATTTGAAGGTATGAAAATAACTATGGGAGATTAATCTTGATCAATGATAATCTTGGTGGATATATTAGTGAATCATAGACCTGATCAAGGATATTCTTGGTGGATATTTATTAGAGAATTCTAGATCTGATCAATGTCATTTTTGGTGGAGGTATACTAGCGATTCGTAGACCTGATCAATGATATTCTTGGTGGAGGTACAATAGTGAAGTAGTTAGAGATGGATTATAAGGTGATAAGTGGAAGAGCAAATTATGGTTGTGGATCAGTAACAAAAAGGATTGGACTGTTAGGGATTAGAATACAAAAAATATTGGTGGATTAAATAAGTGATATTAGATAAATAATGTCACTAACTGCTTGGAGTTTTAGGCAGTACTTGCTCGGTGGATTATATAGATTATGATACTCGCTGTTTGAGGATTAGGCAACATTTGATTGGTGGATTGAACAATTGATGATATTCGCTGTTAGGAGTTGTAGACAGCAAACCATATAGAGAGTGTATGATTGGTGGATTAATTAATTGATGTCGCTCTCAGTTTAGAGTATTAGACAGTAATCCATATAGAAGGAATCAGGTCGGTGGATTAGTTAAATGATGACACTCGCTGTTTGGAGTCTTAGACAGCAATCAGTAAAGGAGGTGTGTCTTTGGTGGATTAAGTCAATTATGGCAATCGCCGTGTGGAGTTTAGGTAGGAATAATAACACTATGATGTGATAACAATAATGCTACTAAAAGCGATTTTTGGCAAATAAAATAACCCGAGCCTCTCCTTTGATAAGCCATGCATACTATTTATTTGCATTCTGTGTATTGGCTCGCGGAGCACGGGGTTGGAGTGCTCATGCTCGCTTTTGTGACAAAATTCAGTATCAGGAATCAAATCACCTCGCCTCAGCAACAAGGTTGGACAAGCTGGCAGAAAAAGATGAAGATGTCAAGGGCTAGGTCGCGCACCTCCAGTTGGCTGCCTGTGGGCATGTCCTGAAGGTCCCACCTGTGTGCTTCGTTCTTCCGCTGTCGCAATTTCATGATTTTGGCCTAATCGGCCTATGAGTAAGTCTACTAATTTACTTTAGCTTCCGCATGATATGAAATTTGATATCCATTACTGTAACTGTGAGCACTATCTACTGATCCAGGGAATAGTGCGGTGGAATCACAGAGGAATCCAGATTGTAATATCTGGGTCCTGACACATAGTAAGGCAAGAGCAATAGCTATTATCATTAAGAATAAGAGATCTAAGCCTATTAATTTCAATGTTCAAGGTCTCATTTTCAAATTTTAGCTTGCCATTTCTTCTCATGACACATTTCATACCTCAACTTGCTTCAAGTGATCAGCCACCACTCTATCATTTCAAAGCATAAGTGCATCATAAGGATCTACCTCATTATGCTCGATGTAGAGATCATCCTCGTCATGCTTGCTGTCATGATCATTCTCTCTTGCAGCCATGCAACACATGCCAGTGAAGTCGATGGTCTTCTTCTCCTTTTTCCGCTTCGCCTTCTCCTCCTCATTACTCCATGAGTCAACATTTTTAAGGTCTGGATCAGTGAAGGATGAGATCACTGCCATAGTAACCCACTTAAGGGCAGCATCATGCTTGTTAAATAGATGAGGCTTCTTGTTGTAATCATTTTTTCCACAATCATCTCTTCCCCTGTTCACAAGCTTAGGACAACTAGCACGAACATGACCCATCTCACCATACTCAAAGCAAATGATTTAACCACCACTCCTATGCTCTCTTACTTTCTTGTAGGCTTGGATGAATCTACTAGTGATGAGGGGCTAGATCATCTATGGAAAGGCTCTCAAGTTACTCATCACTTATAGTTTGAAAGTCGGACAAGGAAAAACCAGAAGAAGCATTCTCATAGGAAGAATCACCCTTAGCGGGATCAACCATAGGAGACATCGTCTGTGAAGCCTTGGACATCTTGGCTATGATACCCATCTCATGAGTCTTAAGTGATGAATACAATTTATCAATAATCATAGTTGCCAAGTTCTTCTTGTCACTAATGGATGTGACTTTCATCTCCCAAACACTCATGCCAAAAGCACTAAGAGCATGAGCTGCATTGTCAGCATTAGTAAAAGTGACTCCCATAGACCTCGAATCACTCAAAATCTTATGGAATCTACCAAAGAAGGAATCAATGGATTCTTCTTGTTCCATTTTCAGCTTCTGGTAATCTTGCTTGAACTGGGTCTCATGTATTTTCTTGATTTCTGATATGCCCTCATGGTAATCTGAGAGGGTTGTCTAGATCTTATGTATGGATGCAAGATGAGTCTCCCTATTAAACTCATTTCTTTATAGGCCTTAGATTAAAAAGTTGCATGCCTTAGAATTTACTTCAACCTCAGTTATCATGGCAGCATCGAGCAACACATCATCGGCAAGCACAACAAAGGGACTTCTCACTTTGTTCCAAACAACTTGGCCTTGAGCTTCGATGTACTTCACCATCTTTGTTTGTCAATAGGGATAGTCGACCACATCAAAGACAGAAGGTTTGTTGTAATACCTCTCTAATGCCATTGCTTAAAAGACTGGTTAGGATCTATGAAGAAAAGCTAACCGGGCTCTGATACCACTTATATGATTGGGTATGGCGAGTCAGAGGGGGCTGAATGACTTCCAAAAATCTTTCCCTGGTATTAGCAACACAATGCAGTGAAAAATATAAACCAACAAGCTACACCAAAGCCAAAAGCCAAGGATCACAAAGTCACCTGAGATGAACTGTCACACCGATCTGGCCGCCAGCCATGGGGCGATCGGATCGCTTGGCTGGTCTAACTACAAGTGTCGCACTAGTCAGGCTAGTTGGTCAGTTGGACTGCTCGGGTCATAGTGGTCTGACTACTCACCGAACAGAAACAAAAATCAGCACGGCATGCGTCCAAGAAAATAGCTAATTCTTAGACCATTGATCCAACAGGATAAAACTTGGTACAAATCCTCCCTAGGATGTCAGGAACCTATTTCAATTATGGATCATGAAGTCAATGCCAAGTTTGACCTTTATTCAAAACAAGAAAGGTTGCACCAAAATCGGGCAAAAGAGAGAACCTCAATTTGGTTTTGTTCGTGAGTACTTGATGATTTAGATGACCTTCGATAGATTTTCACATGTCATAGCAAGCTAGATCACAACACAAACTCAAGCCAAAATGCTCTCAACAACAAAGCCCCAAAGTCACATCTCTCTTGTGCAAAACTAGGCAATCACAAAAACTTTCATTTAAGTGTCCAGATGGATAGGATTTGATCTCTGAGAGATATCTCCACCTCTTATGCTTCCTTGGCACCGAGAGAGATTAGAAGGAGATGAAAACCAAATAAGAAAGCCAAACAAATCAAAACACAAGAAGGAATCTATGACACAACTCACTTGAATGAGATTTGGATGTTTATTTTACTTTCAGGGAAATATTTTATAGGCACTCCTTCATAGAGGACATAGCTCTAAGCCTAGAACACACATTAACTTGGAAAACTTCTCATTTCAATCAAAACAAAAATACTATTTTCTTTATCTACGAAACATTCATATCAATAACCAAAGAAAGGCCCTGAAGAGAGATATATCAACGAAGAAGACCAAACAATTGTGCACATTTGTAGTCATTGTCATTTCTATCTTATGATTCTAGTGAAGAAGATACATGAAGTATTGCATATAAAAATTCTATCTACTATCTTTTTGTGCTTACAATTGACAGCAGGCTTCTTGCCACTATAAATAGAGGCTCGTACTCTACCAATGTCCAATAAGCAGCCCACGGCACATCGAAGTGCATCAGCTTTGCTACGACAGCCAGAGCATTGGTTGTGCAAAATACCAGTACCTGTCCCTCCTACCATGTCTAGGTCTGTGGAGCCTCTCATTGTTGGGCGGGTGATTGGAGAAGTTCTCGACTCCTTTAACCCATGCGTGAAGATGATGGTGACCTACAACTCCAACAAGCTTGTCTTCAATGGCCTTGAGCTCTACCCATCAGCAGTTGTATCTAAACCAAGAGTAGAGGTCCAAGGGGGTGATTTGCGGTCTTTCTTCACACTGGTAGGGAGCATTCGATTCAACACTAGGGAGTAGCATAGTTAACTTTGAGTTATTTTGTACTTGTTTCTTAATGGCCACAGTTCTTCATATTTTAGGTTATGACGGACCCAGATGTGCCAGGACCAAGTGATCCATACCTAAGGGAACACCTTCACTGGTAATCTTCAGCACTTCTTGTCTGAAAGACGTACATTTATTTCTGCTAAGTAGTTATTGTTAAACTACACAGTAGTACTTCCTCCATTCTTTTCTACTTGATTTTTTTTTATTTTTTACGGTTTTCGAGATACGACTTTGACCGCTACTTTTTATAATTTTACACTAAAATATACTAATAAAATTATAATATTATGAGAGTACTTTTAGCGACAAATCTAATGATATAATTTTCGTATTGCCAATCTAGATAGTTTTAAATCTATTAGTAGTTAAATTTTAGAAAGTTTGACGGCACAGATTCTAGAAAGTCAAGTAAAAAAGAACGGAGAGACTATATGTTTCTAAGGAAGATAGCTCCACATCTTTATATTGCATTTATACGAAACAGCCTATTTTCTGAACACTTACAATGGGAGTCACTAAATATTACCCTTTACACTTGCACAGGATTGTTACTGATATACCTGGGACAACAGATGCTTCTTTTGGTAGGTCCTTCATCTGAGATTTGTAATAGTCTGTTCCATGTTCTGCATCAATTTGTTCCTTTGAATAAATAAAATAATCATCCACCTTTTGGATTGCAGGAAGAGAGGTCATAAGCTACGAGAGCCCAAAGCCAAACGTTGGTATCCACAGGTTCATTTTTGTGCTCTTCAAGCAGAAGCGTAGGCAGACTGTAACTGTGCCATCCTTCAGGGATCATTTCAACACCCGCCGTTTCGCTGAGGAGAATGACCTTGGCCTGCCTGTGGCTGCTGTCTACTTCAATGCTCAGAGAGAGACTGCTGCCAGGAGGCGCTGAAAAATCCAGATCTCATTGTCGCATCTATGATAAATAAAGGCTCTCCGACCTTCCTTCCATGAACTCTGAAGTCAATGCTTCTTTCCTACATTACTTGGTCGTCAATCTACAAATAAATCAAATGAATTTTTGCAGATTTTATTAATATAAGATTTTTCATAAACAGTAAGATGACAAATGCGGGTATATTAAATGGTTCGAAGTCATGTACTGTGGCGGCCTGTGTCATTATCAGAAAGTAATGATACTAGTCAATGGATTATTATTTGTTGAAACACTATTTCGCTAAATAATAAGTCCGTCAGAGTATTGTAGCAAAACAATAATTACAGATTGTTCATAATATTACAATAACATTGCTATGCAGGGCTAAAATCTATGGCAAGTTCATAAATGCCTGAATAATACATCATTAAAAGAAATAGTTCTAATCCAACTAATAATTACACAAGTACTAGAAAATATACAATATTGCATTATTATACCCTAAGGGTCGTGCTCGAGCTTCTAGTGAAACCCTACTCGTCCCATGTCTCGTATAAGACATCCACCACATATGTATCGTGCTTAAGATCATCTTCCTCTCACTCGGTACATAACTCCTTTGGATCGGCATCCTACACACTAAGTGGGATCCCGGGTTGACTAACCTCTAAACAAAGGAGAATAATAGCAAGTGTGAGTACATAGTACTCAGTAAGCATTAATAGTAAAATACATGTTTATGATCTTGAGCTAGCATCTCACTAAATCCATTCTAACCTCGTATCATCGCAAAAATAAATATTTTTATGTTGATAAAGAATTTTGGATTGTTAATTTAGAAAAAAATTTGAACACTCACATAACTAGATAAAACCTCCATTTGGTTCTCGTAGCCTCCAGTGCAGGAGATAGTCGTGAATTCACGGTTTAGATAGCATTGTGCAGGTTTGTACCACTTTACCCATGGTCACCTTGATTTTTGTAATGAATGCTTCTTCACATTTTCTTAGATACGATGCTTAAATTAGACGACATAACTTTTTCCTCAATCTCAATATATTATATCTTCATCAGGCTAGTCATAGTCATTGGCCCAAAGCGGTTTTTCACCCTCACCAGGCACTTATCAGACTATGAGCTAGTCGTTGGTCGGGTTCATCCGACACTCCACATTGCTAAATATATGCATCGGGCTTGTCCTTTATGGCTTTGAGTCCAATTGAAACCTTGCCTGGTTTCCTTCCTAAATAAATGTACATACCTATTGTGGAATGCATAATAACTTCGATAGAGTCACTGATCCTACCCGTCCTAGATGGAACAGTGGTTGATACAACCGATATGGTCCATTACACGAGTGAAAGTTTGTAAGTCCTTAGATTTTACCCATATGTAGAGGGTCCCAACATTTCCCTTTATCACTTTCCCAAGGCACCCTCTGCCCACTAATTACTTATACTGCAGGTCAACTACTCCATCAGTTGAACCCGTCATTCCCCTTTCATTCTTTCACATATCATTCATCTGGGTTAAATAGAATTTCATTTGATGCAGGGTGATAGTACTACAATAAGTAAATAGTTTGTTTTAATTGAAGATAATATGATTACATGTTCCAAGGTGTGCTTGCATACGAATTGGTCATAAGGCCCGGTCTTAGGTGTGCTCAGGTGAAACCTTTCCTCTAGACCCAGTTTGTTTTCTACATTTAATGTGTATTCTATGGTTTAATTTACTGATATAAAAGATATACTATGTCAATGCATTCCCGTACGTAGTGATTCCCTAGGTCGATTTAGCCGATTGCTGAATTTACAAGTAAATGCTATCTTATACCCCACGTTCCCTAGTTTAATAAGGTTACATTATTCTAGTTTAGTATCTACGAAGGGTTGCTATCTAATTCCCATGAGTCAAATACCATCTAGTTGATTATACATGCAATTATACGTGTATCGGAGTACTCAAATCATATGTGTGTGTGTGTGAAGCTCTACCCTCCTCTCTCTACTCACTCCTGACACACTCTCTCTCTCTCATTTGCTCACTCCCTTCCTCTATATCAGTTTCTCCTCTCCCTCACCTGGCCGAAGCTACCCCGCTGCCAATCGTGGCCTCCTCCTACGGTGACTCTCGGTTGGCTGTGACTGGCTCCCTAGCACCACACTGCTGCCTTCTCCCCTAGCCAACCCCCTCTCCCTCGTGCCCTACTGCCACACCTCAGCTCTGCCTCTACCCGATCGCCGCCCCTGCTGGCTCCTGCCCAAATCGGCCACCACCAGTTCCTTGGTTGCCGCCTTGTCTCTATCTCGATGAGTAAATCACCCATTTTGATTATCCTAACGAGGGTTCTGATGGCAACTTGGCTTTTATTTATTTATTTTGTTCGGTCTTTTTCGGACACTAGTTCTTCTTACAAATAATAAATGCCGGTTACTCCAGGTTGTGACCAATTGAAGGTTCTGAAGTATCTGGTTAATTGTAATTGTGTATATTGTACTCAATTGTAAGAATTTTTAATGTATGAGTTTAGTGATGTAATAGTGAGAAATGTTATTTGTAATTATTACATCCTCTTTACTTAATTGTCGTTTTGCTTAGATTGCGTTGGCGTACAATTTAAAGATGGAAATGGCCAGCAATTTCTTTGTTAATTATATGGTTAATTTTGTGTTTAAATTTCAATGTTAGCAACTAAGGCTAGTTAAGAATACGGTGTGTTTCATACGAGCCAATCTATCACTGAGACCAGGGTCGGGTGGACAACCCCAACCGGCAAACAAGCTTTGTCTACCGTATGTCGTTTGCTGGCTCCACGTTATGTGCGGCTTTTCTGACATGCAATCTCCTGGAAATGAACTTTGTTAGATATTGTTGCCACCTTGTAGAACAATGAAGACCCTCCTAACTGTATTGCACTGCAACAATATTCCAACACGCATGGATATAAAAGGGAGATATCCAACGTATCTAGAGGATTACCCACTAGAAATGCTAAAAGGATGGGGATGTGTATGTACTGGGCTTTCCCCCAATTGTGCCCTCACCATTCCCTTACACCAAACGTCATAGATCCATTTTATACACATTCATGGCCATTCCATACTAACCCCTCTATCCCCTATAACCTTGAATCATGTTAGTCCCATCTACATGTTCGTTTTCTGTAACACACTAATCAACTGTATGCCATGACAACACAATCTCAACAACTGTATTTGTGTGCTCTGCCGTTGGGGGGAATGGTATAGCCAACTCTCTGCAAGTTGAAGGCAGAGCTAGCGCGTACTGATCACACATATGACACTGTAGTGTATTTTTCAAATTCAATCCTTAGATGTTTTTGTAAATATAGCCCCGTCCCCTACCTCGGCAGATATGGCAAGCGACATGTGTCTCCTGCCGTGCCACCGGAGCTCTGCAGGACTGGGCCAATGTAGCAGGAGAGGCGTGCGAGTGGGAGCCAGTAGGATTTCTCTAAAAAAAACAAAACCTGGACAAAACCAAGCATTGGGCAAAAGAACCTTGTTTGGGTCGTGGTCAAGCCAAATTTTGGCATTACTAAATTTTTATGGACGTTACCAAATTTTGGTAGCAAATTAAATAACATTTAATTTTCTTTGGCATTATCGATATTTGATTTGGTTTCTAAGGGTAAGAAACCAAGCTAGCCCTATCTTTGCGCTCTACGAAACGGCTGGAGCTTTTAGCTGGGCCAGATGAAGAAGCCCTCTCTTTGCGCTCTACGAAATTTTGGTACGCATTACACAGAAAACAGCTCGCTCTCTGTCTAGACTAGTTATAGTCGATGATCGTGTTCCGTTAGCTAGCTATCTTGCTCTCTCTGAAGTGAAATGATAGGAAGCAAATGCAATGCTACAACCACTATGACTATGACCACAGCCACTACGACCACGGCTACTACAACTATAATCACGGCCACTACGACTACTACCACGGCCACTACAACTACAACCATAGCCGCTACGATTTATGACCTGTAGCTCTATGACTACACAGTAACTCCACGACTATTACAATACTCTACGATCGCTATAGTAAATCTACGACTGCAATAGACTCTACGACTTTGATCATGAGCTATGACTTACAACTTTCGACCGTGGTGAATGTGCTGGATTATTCAACATTCTCCCCCTAATTCTACCGTGTTCTCCTATGATCTCGACGATGCCGATCCTTACGTGCTAGTCCTGGAACTTGACGCGCTCGAGCGGCTTTGTGAGAATGTCTACGAGCTGCTCCTATGTGCGAGCATGCTCGAGGATGATCTTCCCTCCATCAACACACTCCCGAATAAAGTGAAAGCGAGTATCGATGTGCTTGCTCTGGTTGTGGAAGACGGGATTCTTAGTTAAAGCAACGGCGGACTTGTTGTCCACCTTGAGCACTAGCATTCTAGGCTCTGAGCAGAGAAGTTCGCCCATTATCTGAGCTAGCCAGATGCCTTGACACACCGTAGTCGTTGCGACGATGTACTCTGCCTAGTAGGATGACAATGCTACCACCCTCTGCTTTTGCGACTGCTAGGAGATGGGGTTGTTTCTGAGGAAGAAGAGCACTATAGTGGTGCTTCTCTGGTTGTCACGTCCCCGACCATGTCGCTATCACTAAATCACAACAGCAGTGGCCGATCGTCTCTCTTCCTCATATAGCAAACACTGTGGTTGCGCATCCCGGTGATGTAGCTCAGTATGTGCTTGACCGCGACCAGGTGGTCCTTGTGTGGTTCCTCCATGAATCGACTTGCGTAGCCCACCGCATAGGCTACGTCCGGCCGTGTGTTCACCAAATACCAATGGTTGTCGATAATACTTCGGTATTGGGTGGCGTATACCAGCGGGCAGGAGCTCAATTTGCTCAACTTCAAGAGAGCTTCCATTGATGCTTGACAGTTGTTAAAGTCCCCCATGTCACTCTTCTCGAGCACCTTAAGCGCATAGGCTAATTGGCACAAGGAGATGCCACTTGGCCCTTGGCTCACTTCGATGCCGAGGTAGTAGGAGAGCAACCCAAGGTCACTCATCCAAAATATTTTCTTCATCTCAGCCTTGAACATGCGAATGTCAATGACTTCAGTGCCAGTGATGATTAGGTCATTGACGTACACTCCGACGATCAGCCGATGCACTATATCCCCGCGTGTGTACACAGCATGCTCGGAGACACTCTTGTGATACCCCAGCATTGACAGGCTGGCATCAAGCTTGGCATTTCATGCTCTGGGTGCTTGGCAAAGGCCGTAGAGTGCCTTTCAAAGCCGGAGTACCTTGTGCTCACTGTTGTTGACAACAAACCCAAGCGGCTGGGCCACATACACCTCCTCCATGAGGTCATCATTGAGGAACACAGACTTGATGTCCATCTGATGGACTTGCCATCCCTCGTGTGCCACCATAGCAAGCAATAATCGGACTAACTCCATGCACGCCATAGGAGCAACACTTCCTCAAAGATGATACCAGCCTGCTGTACGTAGCCCTTCGTGACCAGTCATGCCTTGTACTTGGCAATGGCACCATGTTCATCGTGCTTCACCTTGTAGACCCACTTGAGCCCAATGGGTCGGTGGCTAGTGGGGAGATCGACGAGCTCGCAAGTGTTGTTGTACTCGATCAACTTCATCCCCTCAAGCATCACCTTGCGCTAGCACTCGAGCTGCTCTGCTTCACCAAAAGATGCTGGCTCATCAGCAATGGTGAAGAGTAACCCTATAGAGTCAAGTCAAGGTTGCATGGTGCAAAACCGCAGGGTGAGGCCGGCCCAATGATGTTGTTGATGGTGCGATATCAAAGTAGTGCGTTGTCATGGTCGGCATCGAGTGCCCCTCCCGGGTTCGTTGGCGGCAAGGCAAACTCCATTGTGCCTGGTATCGTGGTGTTGTCTATGCCTGCACCAATGGGCATGTGTGGCAATCCCTAATCTCCATCTGTGCCAATGGCCCCTACCGTCCCTGGTTCATACTCGACAGTATACTTCATGGTGAAAGGCTCCAATCCGCTCACCATACATTCCTCACCATGAGCACTCCAGTCCCATTGCATTGTTTCATCGAAGACGATGTCACGAGTTATGTGCACGTGTTGGGTGACAGGATTGTACATGCCGTACGCCTTGGACTCGGACTCATTCCTGATGAAGATCATCGATGAGCTCAGATCGTCCAGCTTCCTCAGGTACGGCTTCGTGTTCCTGACAAGCGCTACATAGCCGAAGGTGTGAAGGAAGTGCACCACCGGCCACTTGCCATGCTAAGCCTCATACAACATCTTCCCGTTGACTATTCATGTTGGCACACGGTTGAGGATGAAGACAGCGGTTGAGATGGCTTCACCCCAAAACCTCCCAGGGAGCTCCTTCGCCTTCATCATGTTGCACGCCATAGCAACCACTGTCTAGTTGCGGTGCTCAACGACCCCATTCTACTGCGGGGAATAAGGGGCTGTGAGCTTCCGTTGCACTCTACGCTCGACGTAGTACTCACTGAATTCCACTAACGTGAATTCCCCATCATGGTCGGTTCGAAGCACCTTGAACTCCACCTGACTCCACCTCCAACTCGATGTTGACGACGGAACCATCGCCAAACTTCACTGTGCTGACCACCTCAGAGCTCAACTTGGAGACCTCCACCTAGCTATGCGAAGACCTCCACCTCGACTAGTCGGTGGGGCCTGCTTCGTAATGATGGGGATAAGTGGTCAAACCCATGGTTGAAGGAGTAGTCAAAGCCATGGCTGAAGGAGCAGTCGAAGCAGGGTCGAAGGCGTGGTCAAAGCCATAGTCGAAGCCACTGTGAGTAGTCGTAGGGATGGTGGCTTACTGCATGGAGGATTCGGCCCTAGCCATCAGGAGTGGCCTCATCGTCGTCGCCTTGCATTAGATGAGCCTCGGCCCGCTTCTATCGGCTGCGGCAATCCTTGGCCCAATGACCTATTTTGCTGCAGTTGCGGTACTTGTCCTTCGAGAAGTTGCATCCGCCACCAAATCCTGGCCTTTCCCTGCTTTCATCCACGCCGTCGCTATCAGCCCATCGTTGCAGTGGCTTACGTCAGTGGTTGCCAGACTTGGAGCCACCAAGGGATCCCTCCCTTTGCTGTCGCTCCCTAATCTGTGCAGACCACTCATCCTCTGTGAGGAGCCGCTTCCCGCTAGCTTCTGCGATAGGTGTTGGGTCTAGATGGTCTTCTGCCACCTTCAATCTCCTGGTCATCTCCTCTACTGAGAGTGTCAAGACATCAAGTAGGGTTTCAATTGACAGAGAAATTTGGGAGAACCTGGGGAGACAACACGCAAGTACTTCTCGACGACTTTGTGTGGCGGATCCAGGCCGCCGAGAGTGCTAAGATGGTTTACTAGCCCGATGAGCTGCAACGTGAAGTCGTCAACAGACTCCCCATCGTGGAATGCAAAGCTCTTGAACTCCTTACGGAGCTTTTGTGTATTGGCTTGCGCACTCGATTAATGCCGACGCGCATGGTCTTTAGGGTATCCCATGCCTTCTTGGCGGTTGCCTTGACGACAAACGTGGAGATCATCTCTAGCAGAACGACACGCAAGATGCCTTCCAGTGCCATCCTGTCCTCTTGGATTTCAGCCCCATCGATGTCGATTGCGTCCTACAGCCCACACGCCTGGAGCATGACCTTCATCATCAAGGCCCAATCACAATAGTTCATCTTCGTGAGTGTTGGATACACTGTTGATCCCCTAACCACCTTGATCACCCTTTGTACCACTAGAGCATCGCCGCTGCCGTCGATGCGGTCTTTAAGACGTGGCGATGAAGACTGGGAGCACCGGGGTGACGCGGAATCACCTAGCTTCATCGTGGATTAGCGTTCCCTAGCTCTGATACCAAGTGTCAGGAATTTCGGTCGATCAACGCGCTTGAGCTCACACTCGAACACATACAAAGTTGGGAGAATAGAGCAAGAATACAAGAGTTTTTGTGTTGTTGAAAACCTGGCAGTATTTTCTGTTGTATTAGACTGCTATTTAAAGGAAATCCTAGTATAATTGTGGTGGCTTAAGCCACCCTTATTACGCGCCACTGCCTGCACGATCCCACGAACCCAGGCCATAGCGCGCACGACGCTAACAAAGCGGAGAACGTGCTCTTGCGTGGACTGAGCAGGTGTCAAGCACTTTCAACTGTTACAACAAATCTTCGACCACAGCCGCTACAACTACGACCACGGCCACTACGACTATGACCATGGCCACTATGGCTACGACAACGGCCGCTACGGCTTATGATCAGTAGCTCTACGACTACACAGTAATTCCATGACTGCTACAGTACTCTACGACCGCTATAGTGAATCTACAACTGTAACAGTACTCTACGACTTCGACCATAAGCTACGACTTACAACTTTCAACCACAGTGAATGTGCTGGATTATTCAACACTTCTCTAGGAACGCCTCTGTGGCGAGCGTGACGTTCATGCCATCAAAGCCGTGGGCCACAAGCACCGCCCTCTCGCCCAATGGGAGCGTGTGGAGGGCGTCAAGCAACAGCCTCGTATACTCTTTGAATGTGGGCGCGTTGCCAAGCCGGTGTGCGTTGGCACCCAAGGCCGCAAAGTCCAACACGTAGGGGGAGGGGATGACCAGCGGTAGAGGGCGTCAGCCCCACCTTGCTCTCCGGTGGGTCTACCCCTGGACTCAGGTCCTGTTTTTCTAGCTTTTCAGTTGATATTACCGAATAGTAATCTTGTTTTTCTAGCTTTTCTAGGTTTTCAGCAGACGAGTAGATTTTAATTTTTCGAGAATCACTATTCATTAACTAATAAAACTAATAAATGCAGCAAAAACCTAAGCTCAAAATAACACGCCCACTGTCGAGTGCAGATGACGTCACCTGCAGCGCTAATGGCTCATGCATGGTCAACCTCGAGTCATGTGCGTTGTCGATCGGTTGCAAAATGCAATTTCATTCTTGAGCTCGATCGATGTGCGACACGCGCTAGCTGGTAACGTTCATGGCTCATGACCAAAACAATATAAATAGTATCTCTGGATTATTCGTGCATTCATGGGTATTTTTTATTCAAAGGAATTTTAAAGAAGAATAAAAAAATAATCTAAAAAATTTCTATTAGGGATGGCTGATTTGTAGGATTGCTTCAAAGGTATTTCATAGGATACAAAAATTTTTACAAGTTTTAAAAAAAACTCTAGCATGAGATCTAAGCTCATTTTATAAATTCCTTCGAGAGTCACAATGCACCTTCTCTGTTTCTCTCTTTCTATTCTCTCTAATGGATTAACATTTAATCTCAAATTTTTTATAATTTTTCCTGTGATGGAATCAAATACGTACGCTTTGTTACAAATTCCTGCGGTTTTCAATCGACATTGCAATCTTAGTTTTTTTTTTCTATTCGTGTATTTTTAGAATTCTGCAAATAAACGAGACCCTTATTATCTTTGTAGCTCTTCACAGGGGAAAAAAGAGAGCTGTACTGGTTTTTGCAATCGGTGGTTCACATTGAACTGCAGCTTACTTCTTCGCACAAGTCACAGCCTAGGAAATTACTTAAGGTCACAACTCTGTCTCTCACGGACACACTAAAAACGGACTCTAATAACCAACAAGGTTTCAAGGAAGCCTGCATATACACACACACACATATACATATATACATACATACACACATACATACATATATACATACATACATACATACATACATACATACATACACACACACACACACATATATATATATATATATATATATATATATATATATATATATATATATATATATATATATATATACACACACACACACACACACACACACACACATATACATAGGTGGCATTATGACAGTACTGCACAAAGGAAGTGCTGGAATTAACGTTAAACTATCTCATGTTACTAGTAGCACATTGCAGGAAGGAAAAACGATTCTACGTACGTAGCACCACATGCAAAACACTGCGCGCAAACCTAGCCCAAAACGCTGCCGCCACTGGCTGGCCAGTCCGTACTCCGTACTACTACAAGTCAAGTAGAACTAACGGTGCATGCATGCTCCTGTACTTAACCTATCAACCTGGCTACTAGTTACAAAAAGATAAGTACGGCATCCACACCATCTTCATGCACGCACGCGGATTGATCACTTTGGCTACTTGCCGGACTTGGACGGTGCGGCCTTGAGGTTGCCCGCGGTGGCGCCGCGGCCGGAGGGGGCGGACGGTGTTGTGCCCACCGGCTGGGACGCCGAGGAGGCGGCAGCAGCAGACGACGACGACTTCCTGAGCTTGAGCTGGGCGAGGAGGGCCTTGTTCTCCTGGTCCAGCAGCTGCGCCTTCTTCCAGAGCCGCTCGTTCTCCTGCATGATTCGCAGGTTCTCCAGGTACAGGTTCGAGTTCACCTGATCCATCCTCCCTCCAATCCACGAACACCCAGCGAGCTGAACTGCAGCAACGGCAAGTCATCCGTATAAAGTTAGCACTTCAGTTCAGAAAACACTTGTCAAAGACCGATGTGAGTCAAGTTTGCATGCACGTTTTGGGACAAAATTAAGGAAAAAGAGAAATGGCAGGCATGCATTTCTCATCTCAAAGATGAAACATGCATTCAACTACTTGAAAGAAAACAGAAGCTTCAGGGAAACAGCATGAATCTTGTATGATCACCCCTCTAGCTATGAAGTCTGAAGCGGTTGGGAGGCAGAGGAAGAAGGCTTGAGAACGTTAAGCAGCGCAGGAGTAGGCGCGTGTGGGTGTGTATTTATAGGCCCCAGGGAATAATGTGTGCAGTGCAGCATGTACCTGCTGCGAGTCATCGTTCTGCAGGCTGCAGCTAGCTAAGCATTGCGTGGTAGCTAGCTGTCGAGAAAAATGTGATGATGGTGATGAATTGATGACGCACTTCATGTTCGGTCCAAAGATACGCTTGCGCCTTCTTCCGGCCGATGCCCCCCTCCCCCTGGCGTAGTCTGAATAATCTTCTATGCTACGTTCAATCAGGACGGCAGCATATAGGGGTGCCAAAAAGCTTAAGGTGGTGCTCATTTGGGTTTTTTATGTGGCTTATGGCTGAAAAGCACTGTAGCTGGCTGAAAAAACACTGTAGCTGACAGAGGCTTATTTAGCATAATTAAATTTAAAAAAAATAAAAAATATGTTAGCCCATTACATATAATACAAACAAATATGAGAAAAAAAGAACCGGCAAAAAAGCTCAACAAAAAGCTAAAAGTTCATAAAAAGACGAAATTTATGAATAGTGAAAAATAAGCCGGAAGCTAAAAGCTGAGGCCAAAACGATCACAGCCGACTCATGAGCTGGCTCGGTTCATTAAAGGCTTGGCTTGTGGCACAAATGAGCCGAGTCGAGCCAGGGTTTCAGCTCGGTCCGTTAACGAGCCGAGCTGGGCCGGCTTGCAAGCCACTTGTTAGGCTCGGTCAACTCAGCTCTCGGCAGCATCTTCGGCCCATCACAACGTGAACGGCTTAGTATAGCAGTAGTAGTATGTATGCATGCATGCCAATTTTCACACCTCTCTAGTCACTGATATGTATTATTAAAGTACACATTACTCTTTTTTCTATTAATTTCACTTATGGAAAGGAACCATCAGATGTCATATTTGCTCATACTGGAACTTGAGTTTTCTTGACAAGTTTTTTCTTACTTTGTTATGAACCTACTACATTAGATGCTCTTTTTTTTATGTAATTTCAATCATAGGATTATTACTGTATAGGTTTCACTATCACTCTAGAGAATTATAGAAGTTATCATTCAGAAAACAAATCTCAAACATAGCGAGCCTAACGAGCCATAGGATTGATGCAATTTGCATATTCCACCTAACGAGTCTAACGAGCTGAGCTCGAGCTTTTCAACGAGTCGAGCCGAGCTTCTCTTTTAGCTCGTTAGCTTAACGAGTCGAGCCAAGCCGAACTGAGTCGCTTCCCTAACGAGCCTTCATGAGCCGAGCCGAGTCAGCTCGATATCCACCCCTAGTAGCATATGCTTTGCGTATTAGTAAGCTTAATGCTTGCCTCCGATGATCATATGACCAAATCCTCAATATAGGCTCTACTCTAAACGACTTCAGTTCTAATTTGTTGGTTTTCGATTATTTAAGTCAAAAGCTACTTGAAACACATCAACTTCTAGTTTCAGTTTATTTTACTTTTTTTAGCTTTTTTGTCTTTTGTTTTTTTCTTTATTCCTTTGTGTTGTCCGTGACAATATAACAGTTTTTAAAATTTTGTCTCAATTTTTCTATTTTTTCTTGTTTTTCTCAAAAAAACTAACAACTGTTAAGATACAATTTCAACTAAAAATTAAAAGCTATAGCTAAAAATTTAAACCAAAAGATAGTTGCACTACCACCTATATATATACATGTAGATGCTACATCTCCATGCATTAGGAGATTTACCTTACAGTTGATGCATGCAGGACAAGATATTGATACTGTACAGTACTACTGACATGAACACCCCTCTCGGAGCTGTGAAATCGTACTAATTCAATTCAAGTTGATCTCACGTTGACCAATGCACAACTTGCAAGGCTATTAATACGTGCGCTACCACCATCAACTACCGGACGCCAATGATGAAAACGGAGCTTGCTTGGCGGCAGGAGTCAAGGGAGAACATTTAGCACACTGTTGTTTAGGCCTGTACTCGATCATGACCTGCATGTAGTAGAGTGCAGAGTCTAGTGTTGGTAGTGTGTTGATGTCTTTGCTTTCCAACTCAAATGCTCTTTGCTGACCAGATCTCTTAGGGCATCTCCAATGGTTATAGCTAGCAACTAACTATAAGACTTCCACATCATCTATATAGTACACACTAAAGTTAGCATTCTAAAGAACTATCTATAAGGATAGCTATTTGATGCTTACATGCACACACAGAATTTATGGAGGCTGCCTCGTTTGGCGCTATAGACTATCTCTAGAGCTGTAGAGAGCTGCGTTCTCTTTCTTCATTTAATATCTTCCACGTAGGACAGTTGATGACATGGACTCTCTTGTAGATAGCTGCTATAGACCCATTGGAGATGCCCTTACTGTCCCAAGGCATGAGCTTATGATGAGCAGCATTCAAGTGCAGGTCTTCAGTTCTTCACTCCTTGCAATTGCTCCATGTATTGCTAGGAGGCAGCAACCATCTACCTCCTCTTCTTCAGACTTCAATCCTCCATCATGGCACATCACTTCACACCAAGATTTTGACGCGGACAATGCATCCTGTCTTGTCTTTACTCCTTTAAGATGTGCGATTTTTCAACATGCCACTCAAAACATGCTCGTTTTAGATTAAATTTCTGGTTTTTATTTTTTATTTTTCTGATTTTTTAGTGTTTTTTTCTGTATTTCTTTGTATTGTCTGTGATAGACTAATCTGATTTTTTATTTTTCATTTTTTAAAAAATTATTTACATCAAACAAATCATCGTCAGTTACAGTAAAAAATACGCCAGCTACAGTAAAAATCACAAAACTGAGCACCACCTTAATAATTTCAGTAGTGGTGTTTAGCTGATCTTGCTAGTACGCACAGTAGTATACTAGGAAGTAAGTAGGAGACGACCTGAAGTCCTGAACAATTTTTTTTGTTTTCCAGTGAGTCGAAGTGCTTGGCTAAAATTTAGGACATACTATCTTAACGAGTTAATTTTCTTCAGAATCTATCCAGATAAGCGTAGTATATGACTTATCAGACCTCGACTGATCCCTGTTCTTTTTGTTCTTCCAGGTGTGATTCCTTGTGCTGCTTCATGAATCTTGGAAACTGGCAGCCACCTGCAGAGTAATCTTCGGTTCAAGATTTGGATTCTTGGTCTGATTAGACATGTTGACTTTATATGCTGGACTCTGAGTTTTGGGCATTTTTGGTTCTGTGCAACACAATAATACCAGAATTAGCCTCCCAGATATATGTAATACCATTTCTGGCCCCCTCCTCGAGCACGGGACTCCGGCTGGCTAATGCATGCACAGTCCCGCGCCCCGGCACCACAACACCCGAGTCATTCGATCCAGGAGCGCATGATTTCGGCAAAATGTCTAAGGTTGTATGTGGTCAAAAAGGCTGTTGTGGTCAAATACGGTAGTGGTCGAAAGCAGCCGTGGTCGAAAGCGGTTGCTGTCAAAAGCGGAGGTGGTCGAAAGTGGAGGTGGTCAAAAGCGGAGGTGGTTGAAAGTGGAGGCGGTCAAAAGCGGAGGTCGTCGAAAGCGGTTGCAGTCGAAAGCGGAGGTGGTCGAAAGCGACGGTGGTCAAAAGCGGTTGTGGTCGGAAGCGGATGTGGTCAAAAGCAATAGTGGTCAAAAGCGGTTGCAGTTGAAAGTGGATGTAGTCAAAAGCGGTAGCGGTCGAAAGTCGAGGTAGTCAATGGTCGAAGGCGACTGTGGTCGAATAGCCTAGTTGGAGCGGCTGCGGTCGTGCGCGACCGTGGTCGTGAGCCATAAGGAGAAGGTGGCGGCGACACTTTGGCTCTGGCAGTCAGGGAGTTCGGCGGTGCTCGAGCTTGGTGAAATGGTCGATGGTGATCCCCCAGGTGTGTTGAAGCTCGCACGTCATCGGCAAAGCCAGAAGTGACCCCGAGCAGTGGTGATTGCTCACCGAAGTGGAGCCGGGGCTTGGGAAGATAGGAGCACGATGCTGGGGTATCATGCGCTCTTGGACCGCATGTTTCGGGTGCTACGATGCCAGGGCATGGGACTGCACACGCGTCAACCAAGCGGAGTCCCGCGCTTGGGGAGGGGGGCCAAAAATGGCATTGCATACACTGGGGGCTACTTCTGGTATTGTTGTGCACATGGCCAAAAATGCCCAAAATTTGTATGTGTCTGGCTGCAGAAGACTGAAGCAGTCATGTGATAGAGCAAACTAACTAAAGTTGTGTAACATCCCAAAAATTTTATTTGTTTTTTGGGAATTTATTTGGATTCATCTGGATTTTATTTCAAAGCCTAAAGTAAGAAAATTTACTTTAAGTATTTTATCTAAGCCAAAAAGAGTCTATTTTTGCCTTTCCTAAGTTCTCCTTGATTTATAGTACTTTTTGAGAATTTTCTAGAATTTAAAAATCAATTTCAAAGTTAAAAAGTATTTTTCTAAAAATTACAATATCAAATTTAAGTTGGAAATTATTGTGGCTACAGGCCAAACAGTAGAGAGGGGGACTAGTAGAAGAGGAAGAGGAGAGCTAAATCTATGGGAGAGTTGGTGAGAATGAGAGGATGTCCCTCCTCCTGCCCCTCCTGGGGGTTTATATACATGAGTGGGGTAGAATGAGAAATCCTCATTCTACCCCTTAGTACTTACAAAGGATGATGGTACATTGGTATATTTACACTGGTATATTCCTCTACACTATTGGGCCTATTACATGTTGGACTAGTTGCACGGTCCAGTCACGGGGGGTTGGGCCACCCCCACAACAGTACTCCCTCGACAGCAAGCGCTGAGGTCCCGATGGGCGAGCTGACGCGGTCAACCACCCCAGCCCCCCATTTCCTGACAACAAGCGCGAGGGTGCCGAGTGGTGAGCCGATGCAACTGGTAGCTTGCAGACCCCAGAGGCAATGCCTACGAAGAAATCAGTGAACTCCTGTGCTGAATCCCGCGCCGTCCCGCCGAGGCGATGCCTACAGGGCGGACGGCAAAGTCGAGCGCCAAGGACGTGCCGTCCCGCCGAGGCGATGCCTGCGAGGCGGACGGCGAATTCGAGCGTTGGGGCTGTGCCGTCCCGCCGAGGCGATGCCTACAAGCCGGACGGCGGAGTCGAGCGCTGAGGACGTGCCGTCCCGCCGAGGCGATGCCTGCGAAGCGAACGGCGAAGTCGAGCGCCGGAGCCGTGCCGTCCCGCCGAGGCGATGCCTACGAGGTGGATGGCGGAGTCCTGCGCCGGAGCCGTGCCGTCCTGTCGAGGCGATGCCTACGAGGCGGACGGCGAAGTCGAGCGCCGACGACGTGCCGTCCCGCCGAGGCGATACTGAAAGCATCTAGGCCCCTAAAAATATTGGTTTTGGTAATTAATGAAATTATGTGAATATGAGACTAATGTGTGCATTAAGTGTTTGAAAGGATAAGTTCAAATGGCAAAGAAAGAGGCTCACAAAATATCCCATGAAGATTCAAAGATCTCTAGGGCGACAAGGTAAATAGTTTAGGTATCTATTTTATTTTATCGGTCTTGAAGTTAGGTTGAAAGACCGGATTATAGGATAGACGCCGTACTATTAAGAGGGATCATGGTGATTGCTTGATCATGTTCAAATGTGCCCTTTGGATCAAATTTAGGATCATGCATGCACTTAGAAATTAAAATCAAATCAAATCTGTGCATTGTCAGAAAATCCGGTAGTTCCGGTGTTAATTGGGCGGAACTACCGCAGGTCCGGTAGTACCGGGCGCCCGGGCGGAACGTTTTTTCCAGAGAGTGCCCGGACTCAGACTTAGTCTCTCGGAAAACGGAAGTACCGCGGGTTGAACTGCGGAACTACCGGATGGCCGGTAGTACCGGGCACCCGAGCGGAACTTTATTTCCAGAGAGTGCCGGGAATAAAACTTAAACTCGCTGAGATCGGAAGTACCGGGTCTTGGAGCGAAACTTCCGGACTTCCGGAAGTACCGCGATTTCAACGGCGGTAGTACCGCACTCATTGACCAACGGTTACTTCTGACTCACTGACATAGCCGTTCTGACCGGTCAGCGAGAGTCCGGAAGTACCGCGGTTTTGCTTGCGGTAGTTCCGGATTTCCTGAATTTTTAGAATTATTTTTTGTAACGGCTATTTGAGGTTGGTGAGGGTATAAATACATCCCCTCCAGAACTTGTATGTGTTGTTGAATCTCCATTGAATACATTTGAGCCTAGTGCAACCTCTCACACCTCATTCACTCACTTGTGCATTCAATTGAGGTAGTTGACCCAAAATTCAAGTGCATTGCATTCTAGTTGATCCATTAGGCACTTGAGTGAGATCAAGCCGCTGTGATCTTTTCTCTTGGTGCTTGCCGGCACCTAGACGGCTTGGCGGAGGTCCGGTGATCTTCTCAAGAAGATTGTGAGAAGGTCCGGAAGATTGTGAAGGCTCGGAGCTCGCCTACCCGGAGAGGGAAAAGGCTACCAATAGTGATCGAGGTGTTTAGGCTCATTCGTGGAGCCGGTCCGATTTGTTCGGGCTTACCTCAACGTGGACTAGGGGAGACTGGCAAGTCTCCGATCACCACGGTAAAAAGTAATCGTGTCAATTGTGGTTTGCTCTCTTGTGATCATTTTCATTCAAGCAACGCTCTTCACTCATATTACTTGATTGCTTGCTTAGTTAGAGTAGCAATTGTTGTTCTCTACTTTTTGATATTGCTCTTCGTCGATTACTTGTGCTAGTGATTGTTTGAGCCTCACTAGGTTGATTAGTGGTGTTATTGTTATCCTGCTCTAGTATATCCATCAAGTTTAAAATTGTTAATTAGAATTAGGCGAAAATTTTAAAACCTCCTATTCACCCCCCCTCTAGTCGGCCTCCTCGATCTTACAGATACCTACGAGGCGGACGGCGAAGTCCTGCGCTGGAGCCGTGCCGTCCCACCGAGGCGATGCCTACGAGGCGGTCGGCGAAGTCCTGCGCCAGAGCCGTGCCGTCCCGCCAGGCGATGCCTACGAGGCGGACCGCGAAATCGAGCGCTGAACACGTGCCGTCCCACCGAGGTGATGCCTGCGAGGCGGACGGCGAAGTCCTACGCCGGAGCCGTGCCGTCCCGCCGAGGCGATGCCTACGAGGCGGACGGTAAAGTCGAGCGCCGACGACGTGCCGTCCCGCCGAGGCGATGCCAACGAGGCGGACGGCGAAGTCCTGCGCCGGAGCCGTGCCGTCCCGCCGAGGCGATGCCTACGAGGTGGTCGGCGAAGTCCTGCGCCAGAGCCGTGCTGTCCCGCCGAGGTGATGCCTACGAGGCGGACGGTGAAGTCGAGCGCTGAACACGTGCCGTCCTGCTGAGGCGATGCCTACGAGGCGGACGGCGAAGTCCTGCGCCGGAGCCGTGCCGTCCCGCTGAGGCGATGCCTACGAGGCGGACCGCAAAGTCGAGCGCTGAACACATGCCGTCCCGCCGAGGCGATGCCTACGAGGCGGACGGCGAAGTCCTGCATCGGAGCCGTGCCGTCCCGCCGAGGCCGTCTCGCCGAGGCAATGCCTACGAGGCGGACGGCGAAGTCGAGCACCGACGACGTGCTGTCCCGCCGAGGCGATGCCTACGAGGCGGACGGTGAAGTCCTGCGTTGGAGCCGTGCCGTCCCACCGAGGCGATGCCTATGAGGTGGACGGCGAACGGCAAGCGCGGAGGCAGGGAGGCGGAGCCGCCGTTCCCTTGTCTTCAAAAACAGTGTCTGCGGAGAGCGGGCGCTTGCGGCGTAGGCCGAGGGCACTTTGGACGCCGAGGCAGGGAGGCGGAGCCACCGTTCCCCTACCTTCAAAACCAGTGTCCGCGGAGAGCAGGCGCTTGCGGCGTAGGCCGAGGGCACTACGCACGCCGAGGCAGGGAGGCGGAGCCGCCGTTCCACTACCTTCAAAAACAGTGCTCGCGGAGAGCGGGCGCTTGCAGCGTAGGCCAAGGGCACTACGCACGCCGAGGCAGGGAGGAGGAGCCGCCGTTCCACTACCTTCAAAAATAGTTCCCGCGGAGAGTGGGCGCTTGCGGCGTAGGCCGAGGGCACTACGTACGCCGAGGCAGGGAGGCGGAGCTGCCGTTCCCCTACCTTCAAAACTTGGCGATGCACTCCCTGGTGCAACGCACGCGTGGGCGCGATATCCAAGTGGTGCACCGCCTAAAGCGAGGCACTCCCTGGTGTCTCGGCCATGTTGCAATTTTTATACTCTGTAGAGTGCGTGGGGACATCATCCATGCCTTATTTATACTCCGGAGAGTACGCATATGGACAACATCCATGCGTGCGCGGGATCCGCGTCTTGTTTATACTCAGTAGAATGCGCAGGGACAACATCCGCGTCTTATTTATACTCCGTAGAGTGCGCGCGGGGGCGTCCCCCCGCTGCGTCTTATTTAGAGTCCGTAGACTGCGCGCGGAGGCAAGCCTCCGCGCGTTGCGGGCGGTGAAGGTGCGTGCGGAGGCGGACCTCGCGCTACACCTTATTTATACTCCGTAGAGTGCGTGCGGAGGCGGACCTCGCGCTACGTCTTATTTATACTCTGTATCCCCCTCTCTACTGTTTGGCCTGTAGCCACAACAGATGACACCGTCCGTGGGGACGTGATATAAAGTTGCTTAAGGAGCTGGAAGCTATTCTTGGGAGCGTCCCCTGGATTCATGGAATTTGCAGCGTCTCGCGGGTCATCGGTGACAGATAAGTAGCTTGTTCGCTGAAAGTTTAGCAATCTTGACTATACAGGCGTCCGGGCTTTGTCTGTATACTTTTCTCTGTTTTGTATATGCTGCATGCGATAGATCTAGTTGAATCATCCAGATGTAGTATCGATGGGTCTAGTGGCGAGCAAAAGCTCGGCGGCGTGGGCGACGTACCCCTGCCACGGACGGCGCCATCTGTTGTGGCTATAGGCCAAACAGTAGAGAGGGGGACTAGTAGAAGAGGAAGAGGAGGGCCAGATCTATGGGAGAGTTGGTGAGAATGAGAGGATGTCCCTCCTCCTGCCCCTCCTGGGGGTTTATATACATGAGTGGGGTAGAATGGGGATATTCTACCCCTTAGTACTTAAAAAGGATGAGGGTACATTGGTATATTCCTCTACACTATTGGGTCTATTACATGTTGGACTAGTTGCACGGCTCAGTCACGGGGGTTGGGCCACCCCCCACAACAGAAATATTTTCCCTAAGTCTAAAACATCTCTAGGGATTTCTGTGATTTTTTTGGAATTTTTAGGCTTTATTTGCTATTTTCTAAGTATTTTTTAAGCTTCCTTGTATTTCTAAAAATTAAAATCGAATTTTAAATCAAAGCCTCCTCCATCCAACATGTGTCACTCCCTGGTGCAATCCATCCCCGCCTGATCTAATCTGAGCCGTCCCCTTCCACCTACCCCTTCGTTTTAAATCCAACGGCCCTGATTTTTCTCCGTGGCACGTGGTGCTCATCTGGCCGTCCGCCCCTCCCCTTCTCCTCTCTCTCTCTCTCGCCGACATGCAGGGGTCTGCATGTCAGCTCCTTCTTCTCCCCTCTCTTCTTCTTCCTCCGGCCGAGCTGCCATTGCCGGCCCCTCCCCGAGCTTTAATTCGACCGTTTCCCTCATTTAATTCCTGAGCTATTGCACCTTTTAAATACCTCCTTCACTCCACACTCAATTCTGCCTGTTTCCCCCCTCCTTTAAGCTCACCTCGCCGTAATACGCCATTCATGGCTGGCGTTAGTCCGTTGAGTAACCGACGCCGCTCCCACTCACCCCAAGCCCCTACAAAAACCCTCCGAGCATCCTCATCTCTCACCGTAGCTCACTCTCCCATTAGTTTCCCCTCCCCATGCCCATGACGCCCTAGAATCGTCGCTCCTCGTCGCCGAGTACTGAAGACCTTCTGGCAAGAAATCACCGCCGCCCCGGTTACTCCCACGCCTCGCTGACGTCACCTTCGTCTTCCTCATGCCCTGGCAACCGACTCCGCCCCTCCACCGAGCGAAGCCGCCACCGGAGACCCCTCGCCGCCGTCGCCCTTGCTCCGCTGCCACTAGAACTCACCGTCGACCCCTCTCCGAGCCCTTCGGGCTCCGTGCCACAGTAAACTTTCCTCCTCTCCTCTTGCCATTGCACACCTCGGCCGCCGCTGCTGGCTGATGGAGCGCCGACGAGACCGGCTGTACCGCGTCAACTACGCTTGCATGGCGATCGCGTGGCAACCGCGTGGTAGCCCAGTGGTGGCCACGTCGATTTCGATTGCCACGTCAACTTCGGTTGCCACGTCAGCGGTGGACCGAGTCCATTGTGAACCAAGCCGACCCGTGAACCTAATTTACCACAAACCCGGCCCCACTTGTCAGTCAAATAAAATCATTTTCAATGTAAAAATAATTCAGCTGAAAAATGAAATTTAGTGCTGACATCATAAATTGAATTTTCAATATAAAAATAATTCCAAAAATCAGTCTTTTTCTTTTCTTTAGTTTTAAACTTCCAGAAGCCCGTATTTCTTCATTTTAACTCTGTCCCCGACTGGTCGGAGCTGCTGCCAGACGTCCTCGGCTGCGTCCTGAGCGAGCTCAAGTTCCTGGACCTCTTCCGCTCCGTCGCCGTCTGCACCGCCTGACGCACCATCGTCCGTGGCCTACGCCGCCTCGGCCGCTACCGACACGCGCGCCGCCGAGCTCTACAGCCTTGCCGATAGGACGGCCTACACGGTGCCTCTCCCCGACCCACCTGTTAGACCATGTGGTTAGGTCTAGGATATTTTGGTGATGAATAATTGACAATAGGTAATTTGTTATGATGAATAATTGGTGATTTTGTTTAGCGTTGCTATGTGAGTTGTGTTGCGTGTGTGTGGATTGATGCTGGTCAAGTTTGGACAAACTTGTGCCGGAAGAATGTTCATTGGTATTTGCATGTGCAGGTTGAGCATGGAGACGATCATGGTCGGCGACGAGTTGGATCGGGACTAGGAGATTCGAGGTTCAGATGGTCAAGGAGGTCACGAGATGGTCGGGTTCATGCTTGGGGCGCATGGAGATCAGAGATGGATAATACGTGTTGGAGCTACAGAGGTGCAGTCCGGAGGCTACGACACGTGGTGGATGATGCGTGGAGAAGATACAGAAGGTGCGATCCTGGAGGCTTCGACACGTGATGAGTTGGAGAAGTTGGAATTTTGGAAAACCCGTGTTAGGAAGGGTTTCGGGTCCCTTATTTGTTGGAATTGGATTAGAATTCGTAGGCTTAGGATAAACCCAGGTTTTGGGTCCTAAACTATAAATAGAGGTGGGATTGGAGGCTAACCCCGGGGCTTTGGAGATGCTAATTTTGTGTTAGGGTTTAAGGGTGTTAGGAGGGCACTTTGTAGCCACCATGATTCAGAAATAAAGTTTAGATCTGTTCCAAGAAAAAAATCATTAGCTTGTGTTCTCGATTTCCTCGGAAATCTTCTGTCGCTGCGTCCCCCACGAGCCATGCGCCTAGCACCGCGTGCGTGAGCGTAGGGCTGTAAAAAAAGCTCGAAGCTCGCGAGCTACTCGAGTTCGGCTCGTTCTAGGCTCGGTTCGAGCTCGGTTCGAACTTTAAACGAGCCGAACTCGAGCTTGATCTCGAGCTCGCGAGCTTCACCGAGCCGAGCTCGAATAGTTCGCGAGCCCCAATTCGAGCTCAAATAGTAATACATATTAATTCTTACTGAGCTTACTCGAGCCGAACTCGAGCTCGAGCTTTTATTATTGTTAAAAATTAGTGTATATTTGAATTATTTTGACTGTTATCGAGCTTACTAGAGCCGAGCTCGAGCTTAAAATTTTCTCATTATTAAAAAATAGTGCATAATAAATTATTTTAATTGTTACCGAGCTTCAACGAGCCGAGCTCGAGCCTACTCGAGCTTAGGCCGAGCTGAGCTCGAGCCCCGGTCCAAGCTCGGACCCCAACTCGAGCTCGGCTCGAGCTTCTACCGAGCTCGAGCCTGGCAGACCAAGCTCGCTCGAGCTCGGCTCGTTTACAGCCCTACGTGAGCGCCGTTTCCTGCGCGTCGCTGTGTCTGGCCGAGTGCATGCCTGATTGTTACATCGTTTGGGCTACTACATGAGAGCCGACTCTTCAGGTGAAGTTATCCATCAGGACATACATGTGCACAATATTTTTGTTTTTCTAATAAAGTTTGTGAGTTTTTTAGTTCGCATATATTATCCTTTTTCTTGGTTTTTTGATTCCTATAGATTCTCTATGCATTGATCTATGTCTAGGTATTTTTCTTGATTACATATATGAATCAGTTTTAATTAAAAATTGATTGGAAGATTGAACGAAAACGTGCACTTTTAGCAACTCATTATCTAGTTGCTACAGTAACTGCTATAGTGCGCGCTACAGTATTCGCTACATTATTTTGCTACAGTAATAGGTACGGTACTACTACAGTAAATCAGGAAAGGATCTTGTTTTTTGTCTCGTTATTTCTGTTTTTTTGCAAATTAAACAATTAAAAGGCAGAAAAATTTAGAAAAAGCTTCTGCTAGGTTTTGCAATCATTCACCCCCCTCTAATTGCCATCGACGATCCTACACCACCCATCGGGAACCGCTACATCATCTGTATGAGTCGGAGAGAGTTTGGGGTAATTTTCTTCCTTTTCTTCACTCTCTCTCGGTTTGCTTATTTGATCTTACATGGTATATATAGACATGGGCCTCAACTACTACGCCGACTGCCCACTCCATTCAACCGCTTGACCGCAATGCTCAGTCGCCTGCCTACAACTGCTACAGTGATCACCTGCCTACGATTGCTACAGTGATCAACGCCTATCTATACCACTTAGCTCAGCCGTTGCCGACTGCTACAGTGACAAGCTGCCTGCCACGTCGGGCAGTTCACCGACCAAAGTATGACTTGCGTCATCCACGACCACCCGTGCTGACGCCTACTACAGTGATGGCCGCACGACCACGACCACTGCTTCATCCTCGGCTTGTCTCCGTCCGCGACTCTGGAGCTTCAACCACACACAGGCTGCGCTAAGACCATAGACACGTAGGAGCTATGACCATGTCGCTTACGACCATAGTGCCTACGACCATCGCGCTTACGACCACGGCCACGGCCTACTTCGAATGCTTCTCTAATCAGCACTTGTCTTCGACCTCAGCACTGCAACTACGACTACTGCAAACACAGACGCCATGATCCTGGCGCTTACAACTACCACGCTGGTCGTTACGACCACACACAATATAGTCGTAACAATCACACATAACCTGGTCGTAACCGACCACGCACACCGTGGTTGTAACGACCACACACTAGTCGCTTCCGACCACACACAAACTGTGGTTGCTCCGACCACACACAGACTGCGGTCGTTCCGACCGTACACACCGGTGAGTTAGCCAACACTTAGTCTATCTACATTTCCACTCTACGTTTCTGTTTTTTTTACGGGGACATTTGTAGTTTTTAAGGCTCTGATCAACTCGGCTTCGGCTTCTGGCTTATTTTTCACTATTCATAAGTTTCGTCTTTTTCTGAACTTTTGGCTTTTTGTTGAGCTTTTTTGCCGGTTTTTTTCCCGTATTTGTTTGTATTATACGTAATGGGCTAACATATTTTTTATATTTTTAAATTTTTTAAATTTAATTATGCTAAATAAGCCTCTGTCAGCTATAGTACTTTTTTCAGCCAGCTACAGTATTTTCAGCCATAAACCATAAGCTTTTCAGCCGAACCGATCACCACCTTCACCAATAACTTGCTCATGTCAGAACACAGTCACTGCTTTTTAGTATTGTAGACATCTAGCTGCCGTGTTGGCTTGTCGTGCACCTGATATCGCAATTCGCCACAGGTTTATACGGGTCAACGCTGCCGCGCGACATGCCACGCTTCTACAAGATAAAAACACACAAACTGCCGATTCATTTTCTAGATTCAAGCAACCATGCATGGGTATTTACATGGGACGAACATTAAGCACGAAGAATCACACGACAGATACTATCCTAATTTCCAATACATCAATAACAATCGAACAATATTGATCAGATATCGAGCACAACTCAATCTGATCACTTGCTATTACAAGCCGGGTTGGCCGCGAGGCTGGTGATCCACACCTGGTCGGCCACCACCGGCTCGCCGTCGTCGTTCCGGTGCCACGTCCACAGCGCGTGCGTCGCGTTCGCCACCTCCAACCTCCCGTGCCCGAAGCTCGCCTCCCGGAACGCCGACGTCGCCGGCTGCGGGTCCATGTACCTCTCGGCCAGCCCCTCCCGGTTCCCGCCGTCGCCGATGGTCACGTGCACCGCCCCGCACGGGTCCTCCCTCCCGCCGTACACGCGCGAGAACCTCTCGTACGCGTGCACGTGCCCCGCGAACACCGCGTCCACCCACGCCCCGTAGAGCAGCGCCTCCAGGGCTGCGCGCATGGCGTCGCCCTCACCCTGGTGCGCCTCGTTGCTGTTGTACCACGGCGCGTGCACCAGCGCCACCACGAACGACGTCTTCCCGCGGTCGACCCTGGCGAGGTCGCCCTGCAGCCACTTGTACTGCGCGCTGCCGGCGGCGAAGTCGGTGTACGAGCCCAGCATGATGATGTGCACCGCGCCGCCGGCCACGTCGAACGAGAAGTAAAGGTTCGACCCCGACGGCGAGGCGCCGGCGTCGTACGGCATGCGCCACCGCGCGTTGTAGGCCTTGAAGGGGTGCGGCTCGAGGAGGGGGATCTTCTCGATCTCGTGGTTGCCCTCGGTCACCATCCACGGCCGCGCGCTCGCCAGCGGCTCGACGAGGCGGCCGTACGAGTCCCACAGCGGCTGGTACAGGTCGGCGTATGACAGGTCGCCGGGGAGGAGCAGCATGTCGTAGTCGGCCGCCGCGATGTGCTGCAGCGTGGACTTCGTCCATCCGGTCTGGCCCAGGTCGCCTGCCCATCAAGCCAAGCACATTAAGGCATGCCATGACCCATGATTGATTAAGACTTCGATGTGGAATGTGCAGAAATTAGGGTGCATTACCCACGACGACGAAGTTGAAGGGGAGGCTGGACGGCGGCGTCCGGAAGAAGAACTCGCGCGACGGGTCGGAGCTGCACCGGTAGTAGTACGTCGTGCTGGCTTGCAGTGGGCCGATGACAGCGTCGTGGATCTTCCCCGAGTGGTAGAGGACGTAGGAGTAGGTGGTAGTGGTTCCGGTTGCTGAGAATGGGTACTGGCCTGAAGTAGTGCCGTACTCGACGATCGCCGGTGCGTCGTCGTCAGTGATCCATGTCACCCTCATCTTGTCGGAGCCGACGGCTGATACATGCACCTGAAAGGGCATCAAAACATGCAAATGTTAGCAAGTGAAGTAGCTCACCACGCAGTTCTTTCTGGCAGCTAAGTGCAAACCGTACTGTAACTTAGACAAACATTGATTTTTGTTTGGAGCAGTACTGAAGGATTTGATTTCGAGGATCACAAATTTAGGAAGAACCTGGGTTCTAGTTTTATTCCCTCCACTTCTACCAAATTCAAATTCACTAATAGAACCTTACAATGTCCTAAAATGTACATAGAATTCAGGCTAAAAAAATTGTGGAAATGGCATCTGTTGCGGCAAGTCGGAGCACATGCACACGATCACACTCGTATACGATCACAAAGGCACTAGTATATAACCATGAAGAAACTCGTATACGACCACGAAGGCACTCATATACGACCATGAAGGAACGTACTCGAAGTGAGTTACGACCATGAAGAAATGTACACGAAGTGAGCTATGACCATGAAAGAATATACTCAAAGTGAGCTATGACCATGAAGGAATGAAACACATGAATGTCTTGACTCCCTAGAGAACGATGAATTCACGAGACAACAGTATTTGTGCTGCCCTGAATTGGTTTGCGGTGTTTTTCTTCGTTGATCTTTATACTGCTAAAACAAAGTAACTGATCCGACTTTCGCGCTACGTCCAGCTCTCCACAACGTGCCATCTCACGTTCGAACTATTCATGACATTCACTAATTGTCTTAACGCACGCACTAATTTACTTAACGCACACACTAACTCAGTTAACGCACGCACCAACTCATTACGACTAGGTGCGACATGGTTAAGTCCAATAGCATCCCCACCATTATAATTCACTCATTGTTACTTAACGCATTTCATTTGTTTCCTTTCTCACATGAGCATCAGGAATTGTGTTTCAATGACAAATAATACTATTGCTTATTTTGTTAGATAACTTAACCGAGGTTGTCATCTTCAGTTACAACTACGCAAGTCGTGCGTGTACGTTAGACTTTTCTTAATTATTATATTCACCACTACAGGGTACAGAGTAGTTAATCAGATAAAAACATGACAACAAAGACTTGCCATGCTGCAAAACCTAGTGTGGAAATGCGTTCCAGATGAGGTCAAGCCAGCCTAAATCATTCAAAAATATTTCGTGTAAGCTTGATCAAGGACACCACTCCTGACGTCAAAATTGAGCATTATTAAGAGAAGCACAGGTTTGCATATTGACTTGTTCACGCCTAACTCAATACGTGGCAGCAACTTATGGTCCAGCTTTGTTTCTCTTCTCTTTCAAGTACCAGCCATGTCATATTGACAATGACAAAACTTGGCAAGTACAGACTTGCTTCTTGCTCCATGTAAGGTAACTGTATGACAGAGCGTCTAAAACTTCATTTCTAGACTGCAAATAGACCAGACAGCTCGTACATGATTTGTTGGAAATATTTGGAATATACGCATCCTAGGCAAAAGAGAATAAGCATCACTGAAAGAAGAAAGAGGAAAGCCAACATCGTGACTAACACATACCTTTGAGTTAGATTTCTTGACATATCTGAATATTGCAATTGCTGCATCCAACTGTATAGAGGATACACTAGTAACTTCTTTCCTTTCACTTCTCTATTGTTGTAATCTTCTTTATCTTTTTTTTTGTTTTGATAAATACTTTCTTGCTTACATTCAGAATTTGCATAAACCAATGCTGTTGGATGTGATCCATCCCTCGTGAATACTAATTGTTAGTGCAGGTGTGAACATTTCAAGAGTGGTGAATTTCTGGCTGTGCCCTGAGCTTCCATGCCAGTACAGTACTAGTACTATGTTTAAAGTAATAGTTTTCACACAGACCATATCGAAATTTGACATGTATGGGTGCAAAAGATGAAGAATGTTTCAAGATTTTCATAATTATTGCAGCACTCAATATGGTTGTTAATTGCACTATCAGCAACATTAACCGAAACCAAGTTACTTTCTGTGGCTCATGATTAAACGCCAAGAACTTATCAACCAGATATCGTGAGAAACGATAAAAAAGCAGGATGAGATGAATGGGAAAGCAAGAGAAATCCAGAAGCCCAAAGGAGCGTCTTGTTTCTTCTCTCTTGTCGCGTTCTTGTGGTGGTACTAAACAAATGCAAATCAACAGTAGGACGTTCTAATCAACTCTTGTTTCTCAACGCAATCCAACCATATTCTTGCTCCAAGATACTCCAACCGGTATCCTAAAAGGCATAATTCCTTCCTACTTTGCACTTTCCTATTCTCTTAGTGTTATGGTTGTGTTCGTATTTGCTTTTAAAAACTGTTTTTCTATAGTAAATGATTTTTTTATAATATCTAACTTTTAAACAAAATGTCTTTTTAAAGTGAGATCTACTAATCGATTGTAGTACACACTGTTATGACTTTATTTCTATCGGTTAAAATTACATACGAATGTCTCTCTATAAATTGATACTATTCATAAACTAACACCAAAAGCCATCCATGATCACGAGGAACGCCACGCTGTGGCACATGCAGCAGCAAGCAGGTTGCTACTGGGGTAGGAAGGGATTCTGGTTGGACTGATGCACCAAAACATTTTCTCTTTCACTCACTGAATTGAATTGGATGACCAACAGAGAACAAACCACACAACACATTCACCATGCAAAAAATCCGAAGAAACGGTGCTAATGCATAACTGATAGTGTTTCAAGATTCAACTTGCTGTATGGCCAAATCTTGTATGCCAATTTTCAGAATCTGGGGTCTTGAAACAAATCTGAATATATATTGAGCAAGCGTACCTGCTGCGGCGTCTGGCCGTCGGCGTCGGCGTCGGCCTTGAGCACAGAGAGTGTCGCCCTCGGCCCCGGCCGCACGTAGGGCGACGTGACGGCGAGGGACGCCGGGGGCAGCGACAGCGCGGAGGCGGCGAGGACGAGGAGAGCCAATGCCATGTTTCCAAATAAGGATGCAAAGGTGATTGAAGGTAGAGTCGAGAGGAATGGATGGGAGCACGAGACCACGAGTATGCATAAGGCTGTACGCAGAATGCCAACTCAATATATATCACATAATAACGATAACAATGGGCTAACCATGAATGAATCCAATTTTGGATGTATTTCTTCAGGTAGGGATCTGACTTTTTGGATCAGGTGTTTGGTCAGCTTCGGGTGACTCGTTTTACTAGTGCTGTTGTCTTGTGATCGAAGAAACCGAGATGCATGCATGCTTGTTGAGTGCCGGGATGTGGAACCGGCCGGGGGGAGGCAGTGTTCTCCGGCGGGCGGTTTGCGCGTGTTGGGATTGGGTTCTTGGTGGCGGTGGTGATGCACGTCAGTCACGTCATGGCTGTGGCTGGAGAACGCCAAGTGCTACGTACGTGTCCATCTCCGACGAATTCTCTTCCGGCGTTCCAGTTTGGCATAACGACTTGCTTTCCTCTATGCTATCTACGGGTAGTTTTTTACTGGAACTCTTTCTGAATTCTGAATTCCATGGTCCTGGCTGGCTGGCTGCCTGGGCTGTTCTTTTCGGTTGCGGCTTATGGTTTTTGGCTAAAATTTTTGAATTTTGGCTATTTACGGTACAGATTACGGAGAGACAGATACTCATTTGCGATTTTAACTAGTACAGATGTTGTGCTTTTAACGTGTAGATCATTTAACTTGTAGACCCCGTCTTAAAAAAATATTCTGTTTTAAAGTTAGGTACTGTAGCAAAAGCCACTAACTACCAACTAGTTGCATGCTCACCATGTTATGGGAGCATTATTGATTTCCTTTGCAGCTGATGCTTGGCACTACACTAGCATATCTTACCTGTATACATGAAGGATATTCTTTTTATGGGAAAACGAAAAGATGATTGGTGAACGATGAGTGTCTTTTCTTTTAGACATGTCTAACAACCTAGATTTAGCCACCGAATTTGCTATTGGATAACTGGATTAGTATTCTTGTGCACTTGTATGATCTGCAGCAAGCGACAGCAGAGATCAGAGTTTTTTTTAAATAATCTATTTTTATTTTAAATTACAATAATATATCTACATTTTTTATTTTACATTAATGACCCTCTGTCACTCAACCAACCGTTGAGTGACTTGAGCTAGTTGCTCAACAGTTGAGCGACAATTGTCCAAGTTGCTTAATGGTTGAGCGACTTGGGCTAGTTGCCCAATGGTTGGACGACAAATGTTCAAGTAGCTCAACCGTTCAGCGACTTTGACACTTGTCGCCCAACCGTTCGACAACTAGTCCCCTAGTCACTCAAATCACATACACCGTACTGCTAGAATATTTCAGGGACATGTATGCAAATACGCCAAGTGTCTAAGTCGCCCATCGGTTGAGCCGTTAGGTGACTTGGACACTTGTCGCCCAACCGTTGGGCGACTAGTCCAAGTCTAGTCGTCCAATGGTTGAGCGACAGAGGGTCATTAGTGTAAAATAAAAACACAGGTATATTACTGTAATTCGAAATAAAAAAATAGATTATTTTTAAAAAAAATTCTAGATCTAAGTGTGCAAAGTTTCTTTCTATAACCTGCAGGCTTCTCTCTCTAGAGGTGTTAGTAGCCCTCTTTTTTTCAGCTTATAGTTTATGATTTCTCTTGAACAAATAAATAGAACGAATTCTCTATCGTCTTTTCAAAATGACTTATCGGGACAATCTTTTCGAAATGGCTTATCGATATTCGATTCGTTCGTATAAGTGCTCACGTTAAGATCAAAACTCATCGGCCATAATTGAAAAGAAACTTTAAAGTACTTTATGCTTAATGAGCACAAGCATGGATCTTTCGGGGTCCAAAACTTGCCAATTTCTGCGTCAAAACGAGTTCCCCGTGCCAAACTAATCGACGTGCTCCAAAACCTTACGTCATATGTTCTCTTCTTAAGATGTTGTAGCCAAATGCAGCAAGAAACTGCAAGGAGTATGCGGCACAGATAATAGTAATATAGTTTCACACCGGACATCATTTCTGGGCAGTATGCACCAGCTACTCATGGAAACAAGCGTTAGTCACTAAACATTTCGCATCAGTCGTATTCATTTATTCCGTCGCATCACAACGCTAGGTTAATGTTAACATCAAGAGCAACAAAGATTCGTGTTGGATTCGTGTTGTAACTATTATCAGTTCAATTGCTTACAGTGAACCCGACAGCTACTTTTTCAATGTATGAGCACAATGAACTGACATGCCGATCGAGGACACGTCTCGAGAGTACACGAGATGTATAATTTATTGTACACTAGTTGAATGTTCGTACTTTGTTATGAATTGAAAAACTTATATTATCCTAGTATGTCTAGAGCCACTATCATTAGGCTCAGCCTATACCGAGCCCTCGCTTCTTCCTCTAGCCCGGCTATGGTCCGCTGGCTCACGCTACGTCTCCGCCATCATGCTAAGCCCACACCGCACCATGAGCTCCGCCTCATGCCTGATTGAGCTCCGCTGTGGCCCATGGTAGCCCTTCACCGCCATGATAAGCCTACACCTTAAGGAGCGACTGATGGCTTTTGGCTGCGATTCATGGATTTTGTTTGTTTTTCTACATGGCAGTAGATGGTAGAGATGTTGATACAGACGGTGCATACTATTTTGTGCTTAAAAAGCTATTTGGAGAATCCGTTTTAAGAAACTGTTCCGTTTATTTCGATTTTCGGAGAAGACAAAAGTCAAAAGCTCAAAAAAATTAAAGAGCCTATCATCATATTTGGAGATCTCGCTATTTGGTATCAAGTTAGTGGAGAACGACCAAAAGAATGCCTCCCACCATTCTTATTATCCTGACCTGTGGACTAATCAGTCATACACACGTGATTAATGTGAAGTGTGCGCACAACACGAATGTCTTGTAAATAAGCTACATGCAGATGCTCGGACATTACAAAACACACAAAGTAGTGTGGAAGTATGGGACTGAGGAAAATAAAGGCACAGAAACATCTACTTCTGTTACACAACTCTGGAAATGGATATCTGCATACAGATCATTAAATTGTGTTTGTTTAAAACAAAGTGAATTTAGTTAATTTAATATTATGCAGATATTAGTTTAATACAAAGCGGAAACAAATCCTCTAATATTAAATTCTCAAAAATCTGTTTGTTTCCACTTTGTGGTCATCTCTCAAAACAGGTCCTTTTACAGTATATAGATAAGTGGTAGAGGGGTTAGAGGAGATTAAACCAACATGGCAGCGGGTAACACTAAACAAAATACTTGCAGTGAGTACATTGACAAGTGACACTTGAAACTGCAATTTGTCAATATTTAATCTGGACGAGTTAATTTGAGGAGGGAATTAATGCTTCCTCTTCAAACAATCATTCCTTTTGTGCTTATTAAAATTATCGACTATAAATCTTCACATGAATAACTAGGCCATGAGGCATTTGCAGTGGTTCTTTCTCAGAGGTGGTTCTGATTTGTACAGCATGTTTCTATGTTTTGGACAAGAGGGAGATATGACAAGATGGAGATACATTTGCTCAAATTTTGCGTGAAAGATCAAAGGTTGCTAATTGACGACATGTTCTCTTTACTATGATGTGCATATGTCTTTTTAAAAAGGTTAGGGGAGGGTTCCGCACTACCTTGGGCTCACGACCGTCTTGGAGCGATGCCGCCCATTGGAAGGTCTATCCCGAGCCAAGTCCACAGACCAACCTAAGCGAGGTCGACCAACGTCAACGAAGTTCGCATAACCAACCCCGGAGTGGGTCTAGAGCCAACCTTGGGTGAGGTCCGGAGCCGACCCAGGAGGTGGTCCAGGGCCAACCTCAGACGAAGTCTACGAGATCAACCTCAGCGAGGTTCGCGAAGCCAACCCTAGAGGGGGTCCGAAGCCAACCCCAGATGAGGTCCAGGGCTGACCCCAAAGGAGGTCCAGGGCCAACCCTGGACGAAGTCCGAAGTCAACTGCGAACCTACCTCAGAGTCCCTCAGGCGCAGCGGGACCCACTTGGTGGAAAAGGACAAAAATACCCTTAGGTGTGAGCTAGGCCCTGAGGGCAAACATGTAACTTCACTCGTCTCCTCCTCCCATTCTATAAATAGGACCCTTTATAAGTGGGTAGGGGAGGCCATTTATAATTCTAGACACCTATAATGAATACACTTGGACATTTGGATGCTTCTCCTTGAGTCCCTCCGCATCCTTGACAGTCTCCGCATCCAATCGGAGATGCTTCTAAGTTTACTGTTCGGTCTCATATCGACAACAATTGGCACTGTCCGTGGGGACTTGAGTGAGAAGTCATGTCACTTAGGAAGATGAGAGCATGGAAGGTCGCCTGGTGGGTATGAACTATATCCGTGAGGAGGTGCCCCGGTCCCGCCCCGAACTCCATCTGCGTGGGGATGCCTTGGACTCCACCCCCGAACTCGATCCTTACAGAGATGCCCTGGACTCCACCTCTAGACTCTCTGAACTTTGCCACATGGAAATGCCCCGGATTCTTCCTCCGGACTCTGTCCACGCAGAGATATTTCGGACCCACCCTAGACTCCATCATTGCTGAGGTCCTCTGGACCCCCTCCGGGCCATGTGTCTGAACATCCTTTAGAACCCCCAATATGCTCCTCGGTTGGGCTTCATTTCACCTTGACTAGGGGCTCCCCCTAGTTCGATGGATTCACCTCGGCGAGCTCCAACACGCCTCACTAGCTTGGCCTCGGCGTGGTTCAACTCGACCTTGACGATGTCTCCTCAACTAGAGGCTCCCTCCTAGTTCGATAGATTTACCTCAGCGAGTTTCAACACACTTCAATGGCTTGGCCTCAGTGTGGTTCGACTCGGCCTGATGGTTTCACCTTGGTCAAGCTTCATTTCACCCCGATGGCATTTCCTCGCTAGAGACTCCCCCTAGTTCAATGGATTGGCTTCGGTGTGGTTCAACTAGGCCTTGACGGCTTTGCCTCGAAGGCATCTCCTCGACTAGGGGCTTCCCCTAGTTCGATGGATTCACTTCAGCAATCTCTAACATGTGTCAATGGCTTGGCCTTGGCGTGGTTTAACTCGGCCTCAAAAACTTTACCTTGGCTAGGCTTCACTTTGCCTTGATGGCGTCTCCTCGACTCATCTCAGCGAGCTCCAACACGTCTTAATAGTTTGTCCTTGATATGGTTCAACTTGGTCTCAATGGCTTCACCTCGACGGGGCTTCGCTTTGTCTCAACAGTTTCTTCTAGACTAAGAGCTCCCCTAGCTTGATGGATTCACCTCAGTGAGCTCCAATATGTTTCAGTTGCTTGGCCTCGACGTGGTTCAACTTGGCCTCGACGGCTTCACCTCAGTTGGGCTTCACTTCGCCTTGACAACATCTGCTTGACTTGGGGCTACCCCTAGCTCGATGGATTCATCTTGATGAGCTCCAACATGCATCAATGGCTTAGGCTCGGCATGGACAAACACTCCCTTCTAGGGTTGAGCCTACAGCAACTCATCCTCCGGGGTCGAGTCGCCTTACACCCACCCTCCAGGGTCGAGTCTTCATCGCCTTATACTTGCCCTCTAGGTGGGTCGATGACCACTCACCCTCCAGGGTCGAGCCTTCATCGCTTTACACCCACCCTCTGGGGTCAGGTTGACAACTGCTCACCCTTTAGGGTCGAGTCTTCATCGCCTTACACCCACCCTCCAAGGTCATGTCTTCACTGCTTACACCCATCCTTCGAGGTTGGGTTGATGACCTCTCACCCTCTAGGGTCGAGTCATCACTGCCATACACCCACCCTCTGGGGTTGGGTCGATGACCGCTCACTCTCAGTGGTCAAGTCTTCAACCCTCTAGCAAAGAAGATTCTTGGTATGGAAATCATTAGAGACAGACAATTTGGCAAATTATATTTAAGTCAAAAGGGATATGTTGATAAAGTTCTTCATCGTTTCAACATGCATAAGGCCAAATCTGTGAGTACTCCCTTAGCTGCACATTTCAGACTTTCTTCAGCGTCATGTCCACAATCAAATGATGAATTGAGTACACGTCTAGAGTTCTATATGTGAGTGCAGTTGGTTCACTTATGTATGTTATGGTATGTTGTCGCCCCGATTTATCTCAATCATTAAGTGTGGTTAGTAGATACATGGCTAATCCTGGAAAAGAGCATTTGAAAGCAATTCAATCGATTTTCAGATATTTGTGGGGTACATCTAATACTTATTTACAACTAGAGATGGACTCGTTGGTTATGTGGATTCTGATTTTGCTGGAGATTTGGATAAAAAAAGATCTCTCACTGGTTATGTGTTCACTGTTGGAGGGTGTGCCGTTAGCTGGAAAGTAAGTTTGTCAGCTACTATTGTCTTGTCTACTATAGAAGCTGAGTATATAGCTATTTCTGAAACTAGTAAAGAAGCCATTTAGCTAAGAAGTTTATTTACTGAGCTTTATGGAAGTACATCTTGCACTACAATACTTTGTAATAGTCAGAGTACTATTTTCCTTAGAAAAGATTAAATGTTCCATGAGAGAACAAAACACATTGATATCAGATATTACTACATTTGAGGTGTCATTACTTAAGGTGATATTGAAGTCTGCAAGATAAGTACTCATGATAATCCAGCTGATATGTTGACAAAGCCAGTTCCTACATCTAAGTGTGAGTTATGCTCAGATTTAGTTAGTATTACTCACTAGTCCTTTAGACTTTCGGCGCTCAAGGTATACTTGATAATTTTATTGGGTAAGTCTATCATATTCTTCAACTACTGGAAGGAATTTGGTTCAAGGTGGAGATTGTTAACGTTGATCCGAATTCGTATCGTGTCCATGTAGGACACTTCATTGCCTCCTGCCAGATGTGGCATGGCAGGTGCATGCACAGGTTGTATCAGACATGGTGCCAATCTGTAGCAAGCGACTCTAATTTGGTTTCCTCTTTATATGGAACTCTTTTCCCTCACACTATATATATGTACCCCAGTAGCCTATAGGAAGAGCAAACACTCTTTTGTAAACTCTTCTCATTATAGTGATTTGCCTTCGAGCGCCCGTAATTTTTTCCCTTAAGGGTTTTCCACGTAAAAATTCATGTCTCTTGTCTCTATTTTTCTGTGTGTTATTTGCAATAGTGTGTATGTATTTGGGCATAGATTTACCTCAGTTCATTTGTGTTCCAAGAAGTGTTGTTGACTGACGGTGTTACTGACTTAAAAAGTTTGTTGCATTTATCTTATGTTAATCTTGCAGGTTCCTTATTTTACTTCTTCACTGGTATCATCTATTTTCTGCTCAAACCGGCTATAAGTAATTATCCTGTGTATTTACCTTTATTTTAAGCCCTACCAAGATGTTTGTGGAAATTAAACATAAAAGTAAGGCATCAAATGTACAAATTTTGCAGAAGTAGATTCAGAAATAATGTTTTGTGTGCATTTAAATAAAATTCATGCACTTATTGTGGGAAAAATTTGAACATCTATAGACTTATGCAATCATATCTAGGGAAGTAGTCTCAACTGACCAGGTATACTCAACTAATGGAACATTTCTTGGCTTGATTTGTATATCCAAACCTGATATCTTTTAGCCTTATTTTCTCTGTTGCTGATTGAGGTCTGATACAATTGTTTTTTCACTTTTACAGGGAAAGGCACAAGGATTCATTGCAACTGTGAAATCCACAGCTATATTCTTGGTACCATTGTTTATGAGCCCCCTGACCTGTAAGAGAGAAGTTCTGTTCCATCTTCCAAATATTGCTTGTGCATCCTGTAGATTCCATGTTGTACTACTAATTTCTCTCTCTCATTTTCTATAACTCTGTTCCAGCTTACTTCATCTCAAAAGAAGCCCCCTTCAGCTGCAAAGGTTTCAGTTTCCTCGTGGCAGGTTTCTTCTTGGCCAGTCCTGCTCTTCCTCCATGTATGTTCACAAAAATGAGTACACTGTTTATAACTGTATATCTGAACTTAAATATTTCTATAGGCAATATCCTTGTGCTTTGCTTGGATTCTTGATCCAGAAAGCAAGAACAAATGCACCGGAGTTGCAGTTCCAGACCAGCCTGATCAGGGAGCAGTGCAAGCACCACTATTGGCTCAACCATGAAAGGCCAAGGAATTGTACTTTGTACATACAATTCAACCTAGTGGAAATTTAAAGAGAGCTTGTTTGCAACTCTAGCTGCTAATTATATTGACAAAGCCGACGTTGGTTTCATATCAAAGTTTCTGTACATACACCGGAAGGCAATTGGAAACCTGTAGCAGTGACTAGTGTGACTGTGTTTCTGCACACAAATTTTAGCTTCAGATCAGTACCGACATGTGAGGTGACTATAGATGGTAGCATTACAGTATCCCAAAACTATGTTTGCAGTTGCTCAGATGGCAATGTTGAAAGCAACGTGTGCCTGTATTTGTCTGCATCTCTCAACAGACGTGCAAACAAGGCTTCAAAGTTCAAATGGGGAAGGATTTTCAACGGGGGAGGCCGCCCCCCCCCCCCCCATCCACCGTTGATCAAACCCTGAGGCCCTCCCCATAGACTAGTTCTTCTTCAAATGGTGCTTCATAATGCGTATCTTATCCAAAAGAATATTTCAGTTAGCATGTCTGTTGGATGATGCTGAATTTCGGAGTTGGTGTGAAGTGAATTCATCAGGTTACCATGTCTTTCTCGTTGTCTAAGTGAAGAATTGTCGTGTACCAAAAGAAGAATTCAGTTAGCATTTCTGTTGGATAAGTAAAGGAAAGGCCTTAAACGTGTGGAAAATATGACTTCCAGTACCACAGATGATAGTATATACAGTATGCTACCTCATACGAAGTCTGAATTACCATTTCCCCTTTTTTTTGGCAGCGTCATTTGCGAAAAATTCCTGACAACAGCACTGCGTTTCTATGGAGGGTGCCATCTAGCAGTGTATGCCATGTGTTAGCCGATTTTCCAAAAAAATCGACAAAGTCAATAGGTTCTGAACGAAAACTGATCCTGGACGAAACGTCGTTGCGAAACAATAACAAACAGGAACTAATCTCAAAAATAAAGGATAGGTGTAACTCACAGATTGATCAACACGTCGATGTGGAGCAATATTGATCAAAATCGAATTACGAGTATAAGATTAATAAGCTACGGCCTACTCTTAAGATACAGGAAAAATAGATGCAAAAAGGTGGTAAAGATTGGCATCTGCATGTTTTTCCATCAACCATTGCAGGGTATTTATAGTCTAAAATAGTCGATTTAATCTTAGATTGTCCTTTAATTATCGTGTCGGCTCAATTTTTCCTTGGGTATAATCTATGTTCGTCTTCAAATCTTCGTGTCTTTAATCTCATACTGACGATTTATTTCTTTGCATCTACCTTTTTTTAGTCGGCATCTTCTGAAGACTTTGCCGATGCGTAATCTTGATTTCTAATAAAATCTCAATCTTTTCCCATAAATACGTTAAATATTAAAAACACTTTTACCGACTATTTTTACTGCCAAACCTTCTACCAATCTTCCAGACTCACTGAACACGTTGCGTTGTTCACTTCATAAATCCACCTCGAAGTGATACCTTACAACTTTCAAGTTCAAGTGACCTCATAGATATTTGACTTTTCTTTAAGCTGGGAGCATACCAAATTCCCGTCAATGTGCAATGTGCTCTATCACACATCTCCAATATAACCGTTCCTACCTCAGTAATTGTATACTCATTGCAATCCGCTAAGTGAACAATTTTATACGCCGGGCATAGAGATCTTTCATCAAACATATCTCTAGCTAAACATATGTGAAAGCAACAACCTGAATGTAATATCTATCGATGAGAAGTATCTGATTAACTAATGACTAGTATGTCCGAATTATTCTTTGCTACCACCATTAAGCATGCACCCTTCATTTGCTTCTAACTCGGATAGTCTTTTATCATGTGACATTCCTCATCACATAGATAGCATACATGTGTGCCCTTCTTCTTGCCCTTCTTATTTTTGTAACCTTTGCTTCTACCTGTAACACCTACTGTAGTCAATGCTTGATCACTTGAGAATGAAGTTTTCGATGGCTTCTTCAAGGGCCCTTCATCTAATAGATATGTAACTGCCTCATTAAAGTTGAAATTGATTTTTTCAATAAAAATATTCATCACCGATTGCTCCCATGATGGTGGTAGATATTATGCCAGTATGACAACCTTATCGTTCTTCTTAATTTTCTCATCCACACTAGATAACTATGTAATAAGCTTATTGAAGACATTGCAATGATCAATGAACCAAGTAGTTTTTCCCATGTGCAACCTGTATAGTTATTGCTTCAGCACCCATCAGTTTGTTAGCGACTTTGCCATATACAGTTCTTCTAATCCTCCCATATTTCTTTAGCGAATTATTCTTAATCACCGAGTATTTTACCTCATCGGAGAGACATAGACTAATTATACTAACAGCCTTCCACAACATCCCCTTCTGATCTTTAGAGGACGTCTTTTCCAGTTTGTCCTCTTTAAGAGCATCGATTAGCTTCTGCTAGACAAGGACATCCTTCACAACACATTGCTACATGCTAAAATTTTTTCCACCATCAAATTTCTCTACTTGATTCCATATTGTTGACACCAATCTTGATTTTGTGCCACCTAATGCTTTATTGATCTTGTCACAAATCAGATTAATCCAACATTGGCTCTAATACCACTTGTTATACTTTGATACCCCTTCTTATGCACAATAGCCCCCGGATTGGATAAGATTTTGTGAAATGCGATATGAGAGTACACGGTATCAAGAACAAAGAAGATAAATCTCGTAGAGAAAAATAACAATGTTGAAGCAACCACGACATGAGAGAAAAATTTGATGAAGCTGACCATAAATTCTTTAAGCATAACCTCAAAAGAGTATAAGGGATTGTCGGTCTCTCATAACCCTCTTGAATCTTTTAGGACTCTTGGATCTTTGCACTATGTAAGAATTTAGTGCTAAAGAATTACTAAGACTCTAATCCTCTCATGCACATCTATCTTTGGATGAGTGATTGCTTGGGTTCTCTATAACCACCCCTCATAACTTTATATAGTCCTCCTAGCCCCCTCCAAATTGAAGTAGGAATCCTACGAAAAATAGGAATTCTAATCCTATTAGAATTCATCAAGAACTCTTTATAGCAAATATTTATAAATGCAAAGACTAGGTTACAAGTCTTTCTATCCTAACGAGATAGAGTTGCTGTTGTCTTTAGACATGGCCTGCAAAATATACTTGTTTTGTAATGCGAATGCGACCGGACAGCCTAAAGTGGTCGCACTTGCTCATGTTTCCTTGCTCCTATTCCTCCTTACATCTTCTTAGAAAATTGTTATGTTTGGTTATCTCTTTGCATGTTAAACTATTCTTTTGTGCTGCAGACTAGAGGTGGCAATGGGCTGAGGGGTCCCGTAAGGCCCCCGCGGCCCCACCCCGATCCCCGCCAGCTCGCCCTAGTAGCCCTCCTAGGGATCTAGCCCCCTGCCCCTAGTCCCTACAGGAATTTAAAAATAGATTAAAATATTTTAAAATAATAATATGACTTTGTGTACTATTTTATAATTATTTATGCATATTGTTTACAAAATATAGTTTTAATATATATATATATATATTCTAACATATAGATATAAATTTTAGTCTAAACATATTAAAAAAAGAATACAATATCTTATCTTAAAAAATTATAATCTATTATTTTTTACTTTCACCGGAACGATGCCCTAGGTGGGGGCCTGCCTGGCGCGAGAAATTGTCACCCCTGCTGCAGACAAACCATCTAAGCTAGTACAACCCCCATTTCTTTATCAATGCATGTGTACTTCGAGGATCAAGTGGTCTGAGGGCAAAGTAAAAGGAGACATCAATTGGCCCTCGTTTCTCTGAACCTCTGCACGGCGCCGTCCAAACGAGAGGTCGCGACACTGACTTTCTCGTCATCTCATACGCGTAGAGATCATGCATACGGAGCACACAATGCCAAATGCAAGCCATCACAATTGTTAAATTGTGGCAAAGCAACCAGAACCCGATTTCCATGAGTATTCTGAGCTGGTGGTAGGCAAACAGATGTGCTTCTGCAAGAGCCAGGCACACAGGTGGTATTAAAAAAACATGTGATTCTCTTCTTTTTAATTTTTTAAAACTGTTGTTTGGTTTTTCTATAATAATTAACTTTCAAATGGAGTGTCTTTTTAAGATGTGGTGTACAAATTGATTGTAGTACACAATATAACGACTTCATTTATATCGGTCAAAATCGCATATAAATTTATTTTACTATATACTCTCTCATAAACAATCTAAAAGTTATAAGCTGCAGACCAAAAGAACATCCCATATACACCAGATGTTTAGCTACCAGATAGCCAGATTAATTGCTCATGTTCATCCGGCAAATCTCTCCCCTCCACGTGTGCTCCTTCACTAAATTATCCCATATATATATCTTCGAGGTTTGGCGTCCTTTCACTCACTCGCCAGTTGCCACCTGTTGCATGCATGTCACTTAAACAATATAGCTAGTTTAGTCAAACCATGGAAATATGCAGTGTATGGAGTATACTCATTCTAATAAACCGGCAATATATACTATTTTTTCAGTTTGGCCGGTGATGGCATCCTCAGGGAGCTTATGATAACAAAAGTCAAACTTCCTTTGATTGATTAGATTTATCATTTGGCTTAGTCGCCAGATATGATGCCATCGTGCTGCCCCAGAAAGCACGCACGGTGCCGGTGAAGCCACTGTCGTCGGCCTAAAATTATTGGGAAAATATAGTATAAAACAACGGGGATCGCCTCCACCGTTGCTTGGGCGCCGGAGTCACAGAATGGACAAGAAAGTTATCAGACAACAGTGCAAAACGTGCAAAATATTGCCGCTGATTAGCGGTGGCGCCGGCCGCGGTGCGTGCCCTGTCCCGGACGACAAGAACGGTCGGGATGATGGAGCTTCGCTGCAGTCGGCTACGAGGATACGACAGGCAGGCGGCTCAGTCAGAGAGAGAGAGAGAGAGAGAGAGAGAGAGAGAGGGAGAGGGAGAGGGAGAGGGAGAGGGAGAAACGTCGAGCTGCCTGCCTGTTCCAATCAACACATGCGCCACAATGGAAAGTGCACTGCACCGGGAGATGAAGGCGACCACACGTACATTTCCCAGCGCTGCTGTCCCTTTGACGTGGCTTGTTGACCACGTCCCTGTTGTTAACTTTATTCCATGAGATAATGTTCATATCGTAAATAAACTGAGAGAACGTAATAAAATTTTTGAATTTTATATTCTCATACTTACTCCCCTTTCTCCTTTTTTCTTACAAAACTGGCTACAAACCTTCTCAATATATAGGTTAATAATATCCTATTAGTATATGTATTCGGATTTCATATTGGATATAACTTCAACTTGAGATACACACGGAGACGGACTCTACTACATCTTGAACTCTAAGTTAAGATTATTTCTAATAATCTCTTCCTTAATCTTGACTTAACATATTCTAGTTTTAGTCTCAATGCGTTATGAACTACCAGCCATACCTCCATATGAAACTTCTACATGCAAGTTACATGTAGGAACTCAACTCATCTGGTACGAGTCCATCCTGATGCAAAAATTCTAAAACATGGAGGTAGTCGGTCTCAACTACGACTTACTAAACTCATACTTGATACAGACCTGTGACACATCTCCTCAACGTTCCGATTTCTTTTCACCTTACTTGAGTTTGGACGGCGACACAATTTCTCGATGTCCCTGACTCAACTCTTCATCAAAGCACTATTGATTCATCATCGCTAAGCACTTCAGCAACAAACGCTTTCTTCATCTTCGGCTTGAGGCATTCTGAAGTAAAGTGTTCATAATCGTTACAATTATAACACCTCACTTTTGCCTTATCAAACTTCCGATTCTGACGGCCTTAGCCACCACCCCTGGAAGTGTTCTTGCCTTCACACTTCGATGATCGGATCTCCCACTCAGCACGGGTCAACAAGAGTTGCCTGTCGCCTTGTTACTATTGTCGTGGATGCGTTCCTCATACGCCTTAAGACGGCCGATGATCTCCTCCATGGTCATTGTCTTTAGGTCTCCAAATTGCTCTATGACCGAAGCAATTGGGAGAAATTGTGAGAGAACAGCACGAAGCAATTTCTTCACTACGTACAACTCTTCCACCTTCTCGCTAAGGGCCCGAATCTTGTTGACACGCAAAAGATTACATCTGAGACAGTGGAACCACATTGAGAATATTTATGGTTTATATATACTAAACAATTAGCAATCGTATCGAGTTAAAGTTTTAATTTGTGAAAGTTTGCAAGTTTTCAGTCTTATCAGTGCTTGACGGTCTGACTGGTGGAAGCGGTCTGACCAACCCTTTGCACTTTTGGATTTTTAGTGCTTTGATCCTTCTCGATTTAATCCAAAATCTTCGAGTGCGATAGTACCAGGTTTAGGTTATGGTATGACCAGGTATTCAGTCGTACCGGTTTCTAGTAGGCGGTACTTATTTTTTCAGAGAGATGTTTTTGGGTGCACAACCTAAGCAGTCCGACCAGCCATGGGGCAGTCTGACAGGGGCTAGCGGTCTAACTGGGCGCTCAATGGCGGTTGAGCGGCCGGTCAGACCAGCTTTGTCTGAGGTTAATCGAGAGGGTTTGAAAATTTGTGAGAAATGATCATGGGTTGAGTTTTGGAGTCCTAAGTCATAGCATTCGTGGTGTATGAAACATGTTTGCACTAATGTGAGTCAAGGTGTGAAGAACTTATGCCTGAAAATAGTTTCTTGGTCTTTGATGTGTAGGAAGCGAGGAGGCAACCATAGCCGATGGTGTAGACTAGGACTACGCTCGGGGATAAGCTGAGGTACAAGCAAGAAAGCCAGATGGGGATGGTTGAGCTCAAGCAAGGCACATGGAAGACTAGGGATGTTGAAGGGAAGCTTCAAGCAATAGTTCATTGAATGGTACGGTTAGTGCTAGTGAGATGTGGTCGGGGGAACCGACACAGAGAGACTTACCAATGCATAAGCCATTAGTGAACCTAAACAGTCCTGGCATGGAGATTGTTTGCAAAGGAGGAGATGACCATAGACTATGCTCGGGGAAGAGATGATGTACACGGTCAAAATGAGGGTGTTTTGGCAGGAAGCCAAAATACCAAAAATGGTGATGGAACCAAAACCACGGCACTTGGAGGATGTTGAGAGAGCAGTTTAGGTCAAGGAGAAATCGAGGAGCCTAAGTGGATGGGAAGCTTGCTCCTTAGCAGGTTCAAACTTATGTGCTTTGAAAAATGTGCATAAGTCATGTATGAGTATAAAACCTGCTATGTGTGGGGTTAATAGGTTTGTTTAGTTGTTCTAATGGATAGTATCCATTAGGTTTAAATGTAGACTGGTCGCTCCATCTATATAAGTGGGATGGGTCGGAGGCATGTGACTAACCAACCATCCATTTTACTTGGATTTGATGTGTGCTCTTCCTTGTGGTGGAAACTTTTGGTGTGTGCTCTTGTGAGAGTTCTATCCTTCAAGTTGGAGTGGCTGTAAAACCTTTATCTATAAGTTTCAATAGATCGATCTTGTTCATCCTATATTGTGTATTCTTACTCTTATTGATATTGCACTTTTTGTGGGTGGTGTTTTGCCCTCTCTCCTCTTTTGATCTTGCTAGGTTCCAAGAATGTGTAAGTGACGGAGAGCCTCATGAGGATCATATTCCATCCATCTAGGGACCAGCTATAGCAAGATCGTAAAGGTTGTTCGATTTGGTTCCATTTGGAGCCCTTCTAGTGAAATCTTATTCCTAGTGTTTTGGCCTCAAATCTTTAGGTGCACTTTTCTTGCTGTGACATGTGAAACTCATCTAGAGCCATCTTGGCTATCCTTAACCCATGAGCAAATCATATCTTAAGTTCTTGAGTTTTGCCTGGTTTGGTGCAATCTTACTTGTCTTAAAAAAGGTTAAAACTTTAACCAAGATCCATGCAATTCTTGGATGGATTAGGTTTATGAAATCCTTAGCAAGGTGTGTGCAAAGTTTCAAATCATTTGGATATATATTTTGAAGATTGCACCATTTTTTGTTTTGGCTTGGATAGATTTTTCAGTTCTAGAAACAGGGGTGTAGTTGACCCCCTAGGCATGCGGTCTAACCGAAGGCCAATCAGACTTCCCAACAGGTCCCACTGCTCTCCCATAGAGGTCCGATGGGGCTACAGGAGTTGAACTCTGTTTGCTTCCACGCTTTCGTGAGTTCTTTGTTGGTAAGTAAATATGATCTTCCTAGCTTCCTGTAGTTACCGAAGTGAAAGTTTTGGAATAGCATTTGGGAGGTTGAATATGAAGGTACATTCACCCCCTTCAATTACCATATTGAGTCCAACAGTGACAAATGTTGTTTAAGCTAAGCCTTTAGAGCACAAGTCCCATGTTCTTCTTCCCCATTCACTAACATTATATATAGATTATAAACATGATCTTGATTCTTCACACATAAACTCACTTCTTTCTCCTCTTCTAATCACACTCCAATATAGCTACTCCATATTCCCCTTTGAAACAAACTAATGAGCAATGGAGGCCATGGATTTGCCATGGGGAGCATGAAGTGCAAGCTTTGGCCATGGATCTGCCATGAGAAGCACGGAGAGTGGACCAGTGGTAGACCGATCGGTGGGTTAGGGGGGTTGGCGCCCACCCTACCTCTGGCCGGAGAGTGGGTACCCCCTAGCCCCTATCTCCGGTTGGGGTGCCCGTGGCCACCGGCCGGCCACCACCATGCCTCGTCAGCCTGAGGCTGAGCAATGAGGACTAAGGGAGTAAGCGAGTCCAAGCAACTAAGCCATGCACAGACAGATGCACTTGGGCCAGCAGCAACACACAACATTGCATTGCAACAAACTGAGCAAAGCGTCAAAGGGCAAAGGCTGAAGTGGAAAATCCCACCAAAAGTGCAAAATGACAAAACAAACTATCGAAGCGGTGAAGCCCACATGTGCAGATTGGCCATCGAATTCACCAATTCGGCAACACCGTAACATCAACACAACAATCGATTCGATTTCATCCCCTACCCCTTCTTGGCTTCCCCTCTTGAGGTTGGCAAAGGGCGACGGGTAGCGTTGGCAATGGTGGGCGAGTAGGCATGACCGAGTGCGCGGCGGGCGGCTTGGAGGCAGGCAGGCTGATTCTTGCACGGCGCCGACGGTGGTCGAGGCGGCAAGCGGTGGGCTGGTAGGGGTGTGGGGAGTGTAGCGCCAGATCTAGAGGCTGGAGCGAGAGAGCCAACCGCCCAGCCCAGAGAAATGAGTCGCCACCTCGCCAAGAGGGAGCCAGGGCCCATGGAGGCAAGGAGCCGCCGGCAGTAAGGTGGTGAGGCCATGTGGGAGCAGGAGCCAGGGAGGGCTGGAGGTAGGGGTGCAAACGGGTCGGATTCGGACGGATATTGTTGTTACCATATCCTAACCCATATTTTTTCTCCGGATTCGGTACCAATCGGATTCGGTACCAATCGGATTCGGTGCCGGATCGGTCGGGATTAACCCGTTTGTAAGGAATGCATGCAGTACAGCAAATGGAGTAGGAGGACGTACTGTCAAGAACTTGATGTTACTACTTAATAGCTGATGTGGAAGATTTTATTTTACCATTGCAAAAGAAAATGAAACGTCAAATAGTAGCACTAACCTGAGATCAAACTTGAAGACGTATCGGATTCAGACGGATATTGCTGTTACCATATCCTAACCCATATTTTTTCTCCAGAATCGGTACCAATCGGATTCGGTGCCGGATCGGTCGGGATTAACCCGACCCGTTTGCACCCCTAGCTGGAGGGGAGTCTCCGAGGATCGAGGCTAGGAGAGGGCCTTCGGATCTATGGCACCATTACCACCGTGGCCTGTGGCAATTGCCAATCAGCCAGCCGAAGGGAGTGCCCACTACCAACTGCCGGAGGAGCCAAATGCTGAGGAGGCGAGGTGCGGCTAGCCGAGGAGCCCAAAACTGGTAGAAGTGAATTGAATCTGGACTTGGGACCTTGGGCAATTGGGACTTGGGCGTAGTAAGTGTTGTGGCGGCTTGCTTGGTTAGTTGGTCACATGCCAAATGGTGGCTCTATGTAACTATGCTATTATGTATAATGTATTCACTTTAGTACTTCACAGTTCAGACTTTAGTATTCGTGTATTAATGGTCTCTTTGATACTTGACAGCAATACATATTCTTGGTGTGGAGTCGGCTGTGAGGACCTGACCTCTTGAGGGGGGGATTGTGAGCTGCAGCTTTGCATTAGTAGGTATAAAACACAAATCTACTTTTAAATTTTTCTATCAAAAAATCTACTTTTTAATTTGCGCAATTGCGATTGATATGGTATTTTAGTTTCATTTATTGTCATTTATTGATTCGTAGAGTTGCAAGTAATGGAGAAACGAATATTGCATAAATTTTTAGAAGCCTTGATGATGATAGAATCAAAAAACACTTTCAAATCATGAAATCTCGTAGAATGCTATTGCCTCGTACTTATAATACTACTACTCAATCCTAGCTAGTGATATGTTTCATCCTTTTTTACAATCTTTAGAACGCTTCATAATCGCAATATCTGATTTTATTACTAACTTTGCTAATTTTGGTGTACAGATAACTGCTTACTTATATTTACGGGTTTTAGGAGGCATACTACCTATTACCGAGATATAATCTTTTATGTATTTTTGCATTTTTAACTATTTCCTTGTTCTAATTATGTATGATTTTACATTGCAAAAGATAATTTGATTTATATTTAGTTTGTCTATCTTTTATTAGTCATATCCCACTAGTCCCCTAAAATTTGGTTCTAGGTCCGCCATTGAATAAGATTGACGATGTGCTAGAAGGACTGGTTTGCCATGTTAGAGGATTTCTAGGTCCTTTAAACCTTCATAATTCAATTAATACGAAAATAATTTAACCGGATCGAATTCTTTTCGTTGGGTAGCGAAATTTCGCCAAAATTATGAGCACTGTGTAACCGCAGCACGGACGAGAGAAAGATGCAACTGGCACAGCATCCAAACATGTATATTTTGCACCGTGGCTAAGAAGAGAAGAGAGGTCGACGAGATGAAGGTTTGTGTGGAGCCGAATTGCGAAGTGGGAATTCCAACAGCCTAGAGCTGGATTTGCAAATTGCTTTCTCATTTAAGCATTGCGTACTAGTTTAGATAGTACTATAACTTAGTTTACCACTTATATATAGCAACTGATTTTCCCTGCTCGGTTGGGCTGAAAAGCTGTACCTTATGCCTGAAATTACATTGTAGTGCCCGAAATTTTACTATAGCTGAAGCTGGCTTATTTGACGTAATTAAATTTTAAAAAATTTAAAAATAGAAAAATATGCTAGCTCATTATGGACAACGCAAACGAATACGAGAAAAAAAAGAACCGGCAAAAAAGCTCAAAAAAAGACAAAAGTTCAAAAAAAGATATGAATTCATATTTTTAAAATAAATACAGATACAGATATGAATTCATATTTTTAAAACAAATACAAATTTGAATATTCTCAAATACGAATACAAATCGAATGTCCTAACGAATATGAATTCGAATCGAATATATGCTTAATTCAAATCGAATATATGCTTAATTCGGTCGAATGCAAATATCGGTATATCATAAAACTTTTGTAACAAATCTCGATAGAACAAATTTATATAATATGATTGCACGTCTACACGAGCTAGCAGTGTAGCGCATAGAGTTAAAATTATGTAAAGTAATTTTCACTTCTTACTTGTGAATCTTGGTTTATCAGAAAATTACTTCCTACAATCATTCCCAGGGATGGAAACAGATTGAATACAAATCAAATAGTCTTGAGTACGAATACAGATACGAATATTCTTGAATACGGATTTTGCTTACCATATTCGTATTTTCTCAGATACGAATATAGGATAAAACGGATTATCTTTTATTGTTTCCTATCCCAAAAGCTAATAATATAAATTTTGTATAGCTAATGTAGATAGTTTTAAATCTATTGATAATCAAAATTTAAACGGCACAGCTTCTAAGAAGTAAGTATAAAAGGACAGAGTGAGTAATCCTGTAATCACCCACCTATCATACACCTTGTAAAATGACGGGGACATGAGCTAGCTGTGTGTATGGGTGGAAAACGGTAACGGATAATTCATTTTATCCGATATTCATATCAGAGAAAACACGAATGTGGTAAGAAAAATCCGTATTCGAAAATGTTCGTATTCGTATTCAAGAATATTCGTATTCGCCTTCATATTTGAGAATATTCATATCCATATTCGTATTCGAGACTATTCGATTAGTATTCGATCCGTTTCTAGAACCCATGAAAAATCCGTAAGAATTTTATGATTCAAAAATTGAATTTAGGCGGTTTAAAACCAGTAACCGGTGAAAAATCGGCAAAACCGCTAGGAATCTATTTTATCCGATATTCTTATATGAGAAAATCCGTATTCGAAAATATCCGTATTCATATTCGAGAATTTTCGTATCCGTATTTGAGAATATTCGAATTCGTATTTATATTTATTTTAAAATATAGATTTGTATTCGTATTTGAGACTATTCGATCATATCCGATCGGTTTTCACCCCTGGCTATGTGCACCCAAAAGCAGCCAGCAGGCGAAACGTTGCTTAAGCTTTAGCGCACGTGCCCCATGTGGTTCGACGTCCACCTGCATTATATATAGGCAGGCCTCGTCGAGTCTCCCCACCCACACACACTTTTTTCTCCTCTCACTGCAAATTTCCCTTTTCTCAGCTACTAACTGAAGAGCCATGGAGGCCATGGAGCTTTCATGGGGCGCATGGTGTGCGGGATTGTCTTTCTTGGCCTTCTCCTTCGGCTTGGTGGCATTCGGCGCCGTGCTCCTGCTCGTGTGGCGGTGGCCATGGTGCAGCTGCCATGTGTGCCGCGCGTACCTGACGGGATCGTGGGCGAGGGACTTCACCAACCTTGGCGACTGGTACGCCCACCTGCTCCGCCAGTCGCCGACGGGCACCGTCCACGTCCACGTCCTCGGCTGCACCATCACCGCCAACCCGACCAACGTCGAGTACATGCTCAAGACCCGCTTCGACAACTTCCCCAAGGGCAAGCCCTTTGCCGCGCTCCTCGGCGACTTCCTCGGCAACGGCATCTTCAACGTCGACGGCGACGCCTGGCGCCACCAGCGCAAGATGGCCAGCCTCGAGCTCGGAAGCGTCGCCGTGCGCTCCTACGCATACAAGATCGTCGCCCAGGAGGTGGAGACCCGCCTCATGCCGATCCTGGCCGACGCCGATGACAAAGGCAAGGTGGTCGACCTCCAGGACATGTTCCGGGGCTTCGCTTTCGACACCATCTGCAAGATTTCGTTTGGGCTGGACCCGGGCTGCCTCGACCAGGAAATGCCCATGTCGGAGCTGGCCAACGCGTTTGACACCGCGTCGCGGCTATCCGCCATGCGGGGCGCGGCGGCGTCGCCGTTGGTGTGGAAGATGAAGCGGCTGCTTAACATCGGATCCGAGAGGGAGCTCAAGAAGGCCATCAAGCTCGTCGATGGGCTCGCGGCGGCGATGATCCGGGAGCGCAGGAAGCTGGGTGTCGCCAACAGCCACGACCTCCTGTCCCGGTTCATGGCCTTGGCCGGAGACGTGCATGCCATGGACGACAAGTACCTCCGCGACATCGTCGTCAGCTTCCTCCTCGCCGGGCGGGACACGGTGTCCTCCGCGCTCAGCACGCTCTTCATGCTCCTGTCCAAGAACCCCGCGGTCGTGGCCGCCATGCGCGCGGAGGCCGGCAGCAAGAGGCCGGTCACCTACGAGCACCTCAAGGGCCTGCACTACACTCACGCGGTGCTGTACGAGAGCATGCGGCTCTTCCCACCTGTGCAATTCGACTCCAAGTTCTGTGCCGAAGCCGACGTGCTCCCGGACGGCACCTACGTCGCGGGCGAAGCGCGCGTGATGTACCACCCCTACGCCATGGGCCGCATGCCGCGCATCTGGGGCGCCGACTACGACGTGTTCCGTCCTGAGCGATGGCTTACCGGCCCCGGCGGATCGTTCGTGCCGGAGAGCCCGTACAAGTACCCGGTGTTCCAGGCCGGCCTCCGCGTGTGCCTCGGCAAGGAGCTCGCCGTCACCGAGATGAAGGCCGTCAGCGTGGCGGTGGTGAGAGCGTTCGACGTAGAGGTGGTCGGGGAGAATGGGGGCGGCGCCTGCGCGCCGAAGTTTGTGCCGGGGCTCACCGCGTCCATCAGCGGCGGCCTCCCAGTGAGGGTCAGGCGCGTTTAGACAGCTAGTAGACTTCGATTCTGTATGAGCAAATTGGAGAGGCGATCGATTCATACCCTTGTACATAGAAAGAGAGGAAAAATCAGTAGGAAGTTGTTTCTAATGAGACAAACAGAAATTGAATCCATCTGTTTTCTTCATGCTTTCCAACTTTTAATTGTTATTCTGTAAATTTGATACTGATTGGACTTGAACTCACAAATTATTTTTTGGTAACCGGAGCAGATAGTCATGTCTATTTTGGGGGGGTAATGTGATCTAGAGCATTGCAATATTTAGCACACTGATATCTGAAAATGATTCCTTCAGTCTTTGCTTTATGGTGTGGCATGGAGTTGGGCGGGTAAGTATTTTGGGCACAAATTTACCTCAGCTCATTACTGTTCCAAGAAGTAGTACAATGGCTGATGGTGTTACTGATTACTAAGTATGTTTCTTTTGCAATCATATTGCTTGTTTCTTATTTTACTTCTTCACTGGGTATAATCTATGTGCTGGTCAAACATGCTGTAAGGAAGTCGTCCTGCAATTCACCTTTAACCAGCTATAGTGTCCTGCATGTGCTATCTCCCAGTGCTCTGCTTGGATGCTTAATCCAGAAAACAGCAAATGCCCAGGAATTGCAGTTTCAGACCAGCCTGATGCACTGTTGGCTCAACAGCCTCGAACGCTGTACACCAGAAGCAAGTGGGAACCTGTAGTGATTGCTGCTGAGTGTGTGTTTCTGCACATAAATTTATCTATAGAGTACCGACAAGTGACGTGGATTCAGAAGTTAGCATGAAGTGTGTGCAGTTGCAGAGATGATGATGGTGTAAACAATGGATTCCTGTATTTGTGTCTATCTCTCATCAGATGTAATGCTTGATAGATTTCATTAGATGATGCTAAATTTTTTTTGTTGATCTGGTGTGATTTTATCAGTTTACCATCACTTTCTCGTTGTCCAGTCGAAGAATAGTCGCACACCAAAAGAGTTAGTGCTTCTATTGGATAAGCGAACAAATGCACTTTACAACGTTCTGAAAAGATGATGCAGTATGCTATCCTCACCGAAGCCTGAATTTCCATTTCTCCCTTTTTCCATGAGTCATTTGCACTTGTCTCATTTGTTTCTAACCTTTGTCTTCAATCTTCCTGACTCTTCCAATTTCAAACAGTAGATTACTAAGTCATTCACTCATGCACACCTTAAATTTGAGGGAAATTTAAGACTGACATGAGGGTTGATAATACAGGCGAGGTCAATTCTTTTAGTTAATTTGACAGCTCGTCCTTTATCAGCTGTCACAACTCATCACCCACTTATTTTTAACTTGTGCTTATAACTTCATTCGAAAAAACAAATAGAATGATTTCTCCGCCGTCTTTTCAAAGCGGTTTATCAGGACAGTTTTTTTGAAGTGGCTTATCAACATTAAATTCATTCATGCAAACACTCACACTAGAGCCAAAAATCATCAACCGCAATCAAAAAGAACCCACCCTACACAAACCTAATGCCTCCATTACTATTTTATACCTTGCTTCTGATACAAAGAGTTATGGATGGAATTAGAGAAACACAATGGGGGCAGAACATCAATATTTAACACTAAAGGGGTGTTTGTATTGGTTTATGTTTTGTCTTCTGTTTAGAGAAGTTAGAAGTTAATATGAACATCTAGCTTTTCGAAGCGGTTTCTCTACTCCTCTCTCTCTCGTCTCGCTTCGAAGATAAGGTATAGGGTCACAGGAGCATCACATACTCCACCCCCTCACTCCTGTCTCGCGAACGCATCTCTCCCTCGCTTTTTTCACCGCTCGCTCCCTTCTACTAAAAACCACTTCTTTCAATCATCGCTATTTATTTTCAGCCAAAAGTTATTAGTCACAGCTAATGCGAACACCCCTAAATCTGATCCTAGTTGGTTCCCAATCTAACAACTTGGTGTGCTTCTTGTGCAACGTGCGTAATCATCTTGATATTGCCAGGACGGCAAGGATCGGGAGGAAATTTGGGGCCATGCAAACTGCAGCACACAGTCCAATATAAATGGATAAGAGATCATCAATTCAATCGTTGTTCCAGAAGATGAAAGAAAATTGACGTCTACATGCTTAGCGGCATGGCATGTGTGCTTAGCTGCCCATGTTTCTGTCCTTTTGCGTCCAGTCGTATGAGGAAAAAGGAAAGACACTTCCCCTCTGCTAGTGATGGGAGTTGGATAGTCGTTCACAACTCCTTGAGGAAATGCAGCCACCTTTTCAAAACTGCAGTTAGAAAGTTGAAAAGTGATTAGGGAGATTAGTTTTGCTCTACCAACTGTCGTCCATTAGAGTTGCTGTCATTTTATCATGACCAGATGGCGTTGCTGTTGTTTTCAGACGTGGCCTGCAAAATGTGCTTGTTTTGTAATGCGAATGTGGCCAGACAGCTTAAGGATCTATTCTTTTTGGCTAAAGTTTATGGCTTTTGGTTGCGACTTTTGACTTTTAAGCTGTTCGTGTAAGAGATTACAGAGTAACAGAAACTTATATGCGGCTTTTGAAGTCGGTATAGTATGTACTATAATTAACTAGTAGACCCTATCTTGACAAGATACTCCGTTTAAAAGCTAGTTACTATAAAAAAAAGCCAAAAAGTAACTTTTAGAAGCTGAAAAGAACAGACCCTAAAACAGCCGCACTTCTCATGTGCTCTTGTATTCTTTGTCCTACTCCCAACATCTTCTGAGTTAAAGTAATTGTTATTGAAATTTGGAGTTAAAGTAACTGTTCTTTCCAACAGCTTTGCATTTTAAACAGTTTTTTGTATGCTTGAAATACAGTGTCTTCAAATACATACTCTAAACTTGGAAACGTACTGCAAGACCAACTTGGTCTTGCTGTATTTCCCTTTAAAAAAATGGAAAAGTACTGCTACCATTTCTTCATATAAGGATGTCCTGAATGCAAATTAAAAGGAGGCACCAACTGGCCCTCATTTCCCTGCTTGGTGCCGTCCAAATGAACAGGTTGTGGTACTCTGACTTTCTACTTGAAAAACGGGAGAGAGAGGTTTGGGCAAGACACCACAATGGACGATTACATTCCTTCAATTAAATAGCAAGTGTACGAGAATGTTACATACCGAGGTACAAAACACTATAGAAAGTACACCTAATTACGGTAGAGCAGGATAGACGAGATCACATGCCAAGTATACAAAGGCAAGTGATAATATCAAATCCTCGAAGATCATATCTCTAACATGCGCTCTCAGTTAAATCGTGAGGTAGCCGAACACCGAGCTAGGAACGGCGGGGGAGCGGCGGCGCGGCGCGGGGCGGCGCGGGGAGCGGCGGAGCGGGGCGGCGCGGCGCGGGGGAGTGGGGCGGCGCGGCGCCGCCGGCGAGGGAGCGGCCGCAGCGGGCAGGGGAGGGAGGAGGGGCAAAAGTGACATTTCGCGTGGAGAAAAATGGCTGAAAAATGGAAATGAAAATAAAATTAGAAAAATACCATATTTTCAAGAAGTTGATCAACTCGGTCCTATATTTACAAGCGCAAATAACTCGGTCCTATTTTAAAAAAGCACTCTCAACTCGGTCCTATATATTCAATTTTCCCGCCGAACACCGAGGTAGGAATGGAACTCTAAAAAAGCTAAGTCGGAAGGCAAAAAGCTGAGTCGGGAGGCCTTTGGTCATCAAGTTGGCGAATTGTTGACTGGAAGGGACATGAAGAACACGGATCTGACCAAGAGAAATTTTCTTGCGAACAAAATGGATGTCAATCTCAATATGTTTGGTCCGTTAGTGTTGAATCGAGTTGTGGACATGTAGACGACGCTCACATTATCACAATAAGCCACGGTCACTGAACGTAGAGGGTGGTGTTACTCCTGGAGAAGCTAGCTCAGCCAACAACACTCGGCGACTATGTGGGCGATGGCATGGTGTTCAGCCTCGACACTAGACCGAGATACCATGGCCTGGTGCTTGGAAGACCAGGAAACTAGTTCTCGCCGAAGTAGACATAGTAGCTGGATGTAGAACGACAAGAGTCAGAACAGCCGACCTAATCAGCGTCGGAGTAAGCCGTCAGGGTGCTGGTGGGAGACACATGAAGGCGAAGACTGAACTCCAAAGTGCCTTTCACATAGCGTAGATGTGCTTGATAAGGCTAAGATGTGGCTCACGCAGGGCATGCATGTATAGACAGACTTGTTGGACAGCACAAGCAATGTCCGGGCATGTCAGTGTGAGATATTGGAGCACAACGGGTAAGCTCTGGTACTCGGTAGGGTCAGACACGAGGTCACCCTCAGTGGTGGAGAGTTTGGAGTGAGTATCGACCAGAGTGGTAGTACAGTGGCAGTCAGCCATGCTGGCAAGGTGGAGGAGATCCTCGTGAAAGAAAGAGACTAGGAGGAGTCTGAGAAACAGAGATGCCAAGAAAAAATGAAGATCCCTGAGGTCCGTCATGGCAAGCTCGGAGTGAAGATGGTCTATTATGCACTGGAGTAGAGACGGCGAGGAAGCCATGAGGATGATGTCGTCAACATAAAGGAGATATGTGAGAGCATCACCATCTTTGAGGACAAAGATAGAGGTGTCAGAAGTGGAGGCGACAAAGACAAGTGTGCCAATATAAGATGCAAAATGTTGATACCACACACGAGGGGCTTGCTTGAGGCCATTGAGAGACTTAAGAAGAAGGTAAACATGAATCGGACATGAAGATCAGCAAAACCAGCTGACTGTTGGCAATAAACAGTTTCATTAAGAATGTCATTGAGGGAAGCATTCTTGCCGTCGAGTTGATGAATAGGCCAAGAGTGAAAGGTAGCAATGTTGAGGACGACACAAATTGTTGCCGGTTTGTCAACAAGGCTGGTCTCATCATAGTCAATGCCTTCATGTTGGGAATAACTGTGAACAACCCAATGCGTTTATAGCGAGCAAGGGTGCTATCGGAGTGAAATTTGTGTTTGAAAACCCACTTGCCACTTACGACATTAGCACTGGCGGGACGAGGAAAAAGGGACCAAATATTGTTGTCAAGAAGAGCTTGGTGTTCCTCCACCATGGCATGGTGCCAATTGGGGTAACAAGGGCACTCCAATAATTTTTAGGAAATAGAGAGAGGCAAGTGGTGGTGGCAAAAAGGTTAAGACGCTCCAATGGTATCACGATGCTACACTTCGCTCTGGTGCACATATGGTCGGGCCCAAGTGTGAGACACAAAACTGGACTTGGTGGAGGAGGTGGCGCTAGCACATCTGTGGGGGAAGCGGTGTGGCTATGGGATATGTCATAGTGGCGGGTGATGAGTGTGCTACCGTGGTAGGAGAAAAGGTTGTCACGTTAGGGGAAAGCTCTACTACAGTAAAGGAAGGCTAGACCGCAGCAAGGGTAGATGGTATGGATGAGGGAATGGCAATGGAATGTGGAGTAGTGGAGATGACGTCCAGAAGGAAGTCAAGAGAGACAGCGTCGGTAGGAGGAGAGCTAACAGTGAATGGAAAGGTGGTCTCATCAAAAATAACATTACGAGAGATGATGATCTTACGACTAGCCAGTAATGTCGAGGCAACGGTAACCTTTGTGGTTAGTAGGGTGACCAAGGAACACACACGCCATAGATCGAGGAGAGAGCTTATGTTTGGTGGTGGCTGAGAGATTAGGGTAGCATAAGCACCCGAAGACACGAAGGTGGTCAAGGAAGGGCGGTGAGCGGTGGAGGCATTTGTATGGTGTTAGAAGACCAATAGGCCATGAGGGGCGCCTATTAAGCAATTATGTAGTGGTGGTGAGAGCCTCAACCCAATAAGTCGGTGGCATATGTGCTTGGAGAAGCAGTGTACACACGACATCGTTGATAGTGTGAATGGCACATTCGGCCTTCCCATTTTGTTGGGATGTATATGAGCAGGATAAACTAAGAAGAATGCCATTGTAGTCAAAGAAATCGAACACCATGGAGTTGACAAACTCTATGCCATTTGTCAGCCTAAATGTCTTTGAGAGGAAGATGGAATTGTGTGCAAATATAAGAGTAGAAATTTTCTAGAATGACATGGGTCTCATATTATTTTCAAAGAGGGAACGTCCACATAAAATGCGAAAAATCAAACTAGGAGAGGTCCACAAGTCATAATGAACAAGCTCAAAAGGAGCGACAGTAGTAGATGTGGAACTAGAAAATGGTAGACAAACATGCTTGCCAAGTTGACATGCATGACAGGTCAACAGATGAATTTTATTCCATGAAATAAGGGAAGATCTTTGAAGCAAGGCCATGACATCATGGCCGAGATGGCTGAGGCAATGGTACTAGATGTCAGAGGAGATGGTGGTGGATAGCAACACATGGGGAGGTGGTGGATAGCAACACATGGGGAGGTGTTGGAGATGCGGCCGGTCCGACAGTCTAGAGGTCTTCGTCACTATTGCAGCAAAAATCTTTCTCTAGGTGAGCCCTACCTTGATAGAAAAACCAAAGGAGACAAATTCAATGAGCAGAAATTGTCACAGGTGAATTTGCAAATGGAAATGAGGTTTTTGACCAGGTGAGCAACAATAAGAACATTACATAAAAGAAAGGAGCAGGAGGGAGTGGGGAGTGATGAGCGCCCAATGGAGGAGATAGGAACGGTGGAGCCATTCCCAACAGTGACATCGAAGGAGGAGAAAGGAGTGGAAGAGAGGAGTGTACCATCATCCGAAGACATACAATAGGTAGCACCGAAGTCCATGTCCAGTCGCTCAGAGTCGACTCTTGCATCAGGAGGTTGTTCATCGTCGCGGTCAAGCTGGGCTGATCCCACATCAAAGAGGAGGGAGTGGAGGGTACCGGGGATGACGAGTACGTAGGCACGAATGTGGCACTGTAGGCCTACTGCGCCCCAGGCAGCGGTGCACCGGGGTGCCATAGGGTGGGGATCGAGGATGCCATAGCTAGGAGTGCCACGCCACTGTCTAGCCTATGATGCTACCTGCTGCACAGATGGCATGGTTGGCACATGCTTGCTGGTCTAAGGATTAAACACCCAAGGACTAGATGAGCCACATCCTGAGTTGTTGGAGTTGCTGCTACCCTTGCCCTTGTTGCGATAGTGATTGTTGCAGTAGGAGGAGGAATGATCGATGCCCGGGAAGGAACCCATGGTTGACGCACCCAAACCGGTGGTGCCAGTGAGAAGAGCAGTGGCTGCGGTGAGCTTGGTAGAGTTGTGCTTGCGTATCTCCTCGAGGAGAAGGAGAGAGTGAGTGTGGACGGAGGAGGGGAATAATGTATGCATTGTGATCTAAGTCACCATGTGAGAGAGCCCTTCGTTGAGTCCACGAAGAGTGTTGAGAAACATCATTCAATTAGAGATGGGTGTCTTGATGTCACGAAGAGAATCCACCAAGGTCTTGAGCTTTTGATAATAGGTGGTGACAGTTAGGTCACCCTATGCGAGGTTGCTGAACTCGGCCTCCAAGTACAGCATGTGGCTCTCTTTGTTGTCAAGAAAGCGGTCCTCGGCTGTCGTCCAGTGAGCATGAGCAGTTTGGTTGGGTTTCATTATGATGTCAAGGATGTCCTCCACAATGGAACCGTAGAGCCACGTGAGGACTATCAAGTCTTGTTGTGCCCATATGGCACTAGACTCCTCCAGAGGAGGGTCTGCAACATGGTGGAGAAGGTTGAATTTGCCCAACATGAAGGTAAAGAAGGTCCACCATTTGGAATAATTCGATGTATTGAGGTTGAGGGTGACCGGAATATGGGTTTTGATACTGGCGACATTGATCACCACAGAAGGAGGGGTAAGCATAGAGGCAAGAGGAAGAGAGGGCACCATGGCGACTGTTGGCATGCTGGAAGTGGCAAGGGTGCTGGTGCATGGGTTTTGTTCTTGGTAGACATGGAAGGTGAGGTGGGTGGGAAGAAGCGCGCTCAACAGCAGAAGGAGAACGTGGCATGGTAGAGCCAGTCTCAGGAATGAGACTACTCTGTTACCATGAAAAATGGGAGAGAGAGAGAGAGAGGTTTGGGGAAGATGCCACAATGGGGTGATTGCATTCCTTCAATTAAATAGTAAGTGTACAAGAGTGTTACTTGGCAAAGTACAAAACACTATGGAAAGTACACAAAATTACAGTAGCACAGGATAGACGAGATCACATGCCAACTATACAAAGGCAAGTGATAATATCAAATACTGGGAGATCATATCTCTAAGAGTACTCATCGTATCTGCATAGAGATCATGCATGCAGAGTACAATGCCAAATACATGCCGTCACAATTGTTAAATAGCACCAAAGCTACCAAATCCAATTTCTATCAATATTTTGTGTCAACTTAGTTAACTTAGGCCTTGTTTGGATACGCTTAAAATCCGATTCTGGGTAGAATTAAGCGGGAATCCCACCCAAACGCTTTGATTATTTTTCGATTCTTTCAACCGCCGCGGTGGGAAAAATCAGCATTTGCACTGAGAATCCAAAATCCTGTACCGCAAGCCCCATCAGGATTATTCAGATCGCAGATTCTTCAGATCGCGACTTATCAGAAAATCTTGATCAAATTAAAATCGATTCTCAGATAAGCGTATCCAAACAGGGCCTTAGACAAAACAATCCAATGGATGTGCTTCTGCCAAGCACACAATTGCAAGTTATCATCGGAGCATGTGTTGTGATCTTCTTTATGTGCTTCACTTGCACGCGATACGTTCGTATCATTGTGTAGATCAAGTTGGAGAGATTTGATTTGCTTTGCTCCTATGCGTTTGTAGCATTGGCTGATTTGTTCTTTTGTTGCTAATTTTGTCAAGCCCATAGGAATATACTAGCAGGAGTTAACTGGATAAGATATAATTGATCGACCATCACTACTCACTAGTGATTTAGTCATACTAGGTACTAGTAAGCCAACTCGGCTAGTAACTAGTCAACCATCTAGAGTCTACACAAATATCTATTGTCTGTACCCAACTCGAGTTGCCATCGATGTATCCAATCCTTTGAATAGTACCTCCTTGGCATGTTGGCACATGTGAGATATAAATAGATCTGATTTTTCAATGTGGAAAAGAAAACTATGTATAATTAACCAATAAAGTCAAACATTGCTTAATTATTGAAAACCTATGAAAACCAAGCCATGGAAGTTAAAGAAAAAACTTCAAAAAGTCATATGTAGGGAAAGGCATGTTCTATAGCCATACAAAATTTCAAGATCAAACTTCTTGCAATTTTAGGATATGAAAAGGACAAATTACATATTAACAATGCAGAATCACTGTTTATGCGAAATTTGTCATTTGCATACCTTGCAAATGCAATTGAGTTTATAATGAAAATTATGCAGAGATATAAAACACACCCTCCCTACATCAGGCAAATTTTTTGAACTTTTGAAAACTTTTGGTCCTAGTAAAACTTAGGCTGGATTTCACCAAACTTTTGAAAGTTCAAGAAATTTCATAATAAAGTACAGGATCAACTTGGCAAGATAACTAAAGTCCTACGATAAGATCGTGGATGTGAATATTTGAGCCATAAGTTTGGTGATCATCTAAAGTAATGTGGAATTGTTCCATAGCTAACTCCCCTGGGAATGCCTCAATGGAATGGGGTGTCTAAACGATGGAACCGAACCTTGTTAGGCATGGTTCAGTTCATGACGAGCCAATCTGATCTGTCATTGTCTTTTTAGGGGTATGCTCCAAAAATAGTTGTGTTCACATTAAATAGGATTCCATCAAAAACCATAGAAAAGATACCATATGAGTATGGACTGGAAAGTGTCCCAAGTTATCTCTCCTCAAAATATGGGGATATGAGGTATATGTAAAATGTTTGACATTTGACAAACTCACACCTAAATCTAATAAATGCTTCTTCGTGGGGTATCCTATAGAAACTAAAGGATATTACTTTTATAAAATGATTGAAAACAAAGTGTTTACTACCTAAAACAGTGTCTTTTTAGAAAAAGAGTTTTTCTCAAAAGGAGTTACTGGGAGCACGGTGTGACTCGAAGAAATTCAGGAGCCATCAGAAAATATTTTGATTCCTACTAATCCTCTACAGGACGTACAAAATATTGTACAGTTTGTGGAAGAGGCACCAGCACCATATAGCTCTAAAAAGCCATGTTAATTGCCAATAAGATATTGGCATAATATTTTATTATTAGATAATGATGAGCCTAAGACTTATGAGGGAGCGATGATGGGCCTGAACTCTAAGAAAAAGCATGGAGCCATGAGACCCGAAATACAATCCATATATATATCAATCAAGTTTGGAACTTGATTGATCTACCCGATGGTGTAAAAACCATTGAGTGCAACTGGGTTTTTAAGAAAAAATAGACATGGATGAAAATATTCATATCCATAAGGCACGATTGGTGGCGATGGGTTTCAAACAAATTCAAGGTGTTGACTATAATGAAACTTTCTCGTCTGTCGCTAAGATTAAGTCTGTCTGGATCATTCTATCTATCGCTATATATTTCGGTTATAAGATATGGTAAATGGATGTCAAAATAGCTTTTTTAACTAAAAACCTAAGTGAGGATGTGTATATGACATAGCCTAAGGGTTTTGTCGATTCCCAAAATGCCTAAAAGATGTGCAAGCTTCAGAGATCTATATATAGACTGAAACAAGCTTCTCAGAGTTGGAACATTCATTTTGATGAGGTAGTCAAAGAGTTTGGATTAATCAAGAGTGAGGAAGAGCCTTGTGTTTACAAAAACACTAGTGCAAGCACACTTGTTTTTCTGGTCGTATATGTGGATGATATATTATTGATAAGAAATAATATTCATATGCTTAAATCTATCAAGTCTTCATTAAGAAATAGTTTCTCTATGAAAGACTTAGGAGAAGTAGCATATATTTTGGGCATAAAGATCTATAGAGATAGAACTAAAAGGCTAATTGGATTAAGCCAATATATGTACATTGACAAAGTATTAAAGCGGTTCAACGTGCAGGATTCTAAAAAGGGTTTTGTTTTGCCTATGCCACATCGTATTAGTCTTAGCAAGACTCAGTGTCCTTCGACACCTGATGAGCAAGATCGGATGAGTAAGATTTATATGTTTGTGCCATTGGGTCTATCATATGTGTCATGCTTTTGTACATGGCCAGATGTGTCGTATCCTCTAAGTGTTACGAGCAGATATCAGTCAGATCCAGGTGAAGGTCGCTGGATAACTGTAAAGAACATCTTAAAATACTTGAGAATGACTAGAGATGTGTTCCTTGTTTATGGAGGTGAGGAAGAGCTAGTCGTAAATGATTACACTGATGCGAGCTTTCAAAACGATAAAGATGATTTTCAATTGCAATATGGGTTTGTGTTTTGTCTTAATAGAGGAGTAATGAGCCGTAAAACTTCCAAACAAGAGACAGTTGCTGATTTTACAATGGAGGCTGAGTATATTGTGACTTCTGAAGCTACAAAGGAGGCTGTGGAATAAAAAAGTTCATCTCTAAGCTGGGTGTGGTCTTTAGTGCTTCTAGTCCAATGGATCACTATTGTGATAACAATAGAGCCATTACGGAAGCCAAGCAGCCTAGATCGCATCAAAAATCCAAGCACATACTTGGCATTTTCACCTTATTCGTGAGATCATGGATAGAGGTGATATGAAGATATGCAAAGTGCACATGGATTTAAATATTACAGATCTGTTGACAAAGCCTCTTCCGCATCCAAAGTATGAGGCATACACAAAAGCTATGGGTATTAGATACTTGCATGATCAACTTTAGTGCAAATGGTATATTGTTAGTGATATACCCTACAGGCAATCATGAAGATGACTGTATCAGTTCTATATTTATGATCTTTTAAATAATATGTTATTTTATTCTTTGAATAAATATCTTTCATATTGATCAACAAATATGTGACTTGTTCGTGGAACTCGTTATTCATGTTTTGATGTTATTCTAAATTATCCCTGATCTTATATCATTATGTATAACAATTATGATTTATAGATCAGTATATGTACTGATTAATGATCATATTTCACGGATCATAGATATAGAGATATCAAATTAATAATATAGACACATGTTAGAGAATATGGTGTTGAATTGACCTATCGTAAGACAAAGGGATCGATACATAAGCACTATATAGGTTCTTCCGATATAATCTATGTGTATATTTGGGAGTCATTATGTTCTGCTAGGGACTGGTACCAACTTATGGACTGGAAAGAAGTTTTCGACCTATAGCCAAATATACATAAACCTATAGTGTCACATACTTAACAGGTTGGAATGATAAGGGTCCGGATGATAGACTCTGAGTGGAATATGATCTCTACTCGTATTGGATCCGGTCGGAGGTTCTCGGAGTAAGATACGATCTCTACTTGTGTTGGATAAAAATCCAGTCGGAGGCTTTCCGAGTTGAATTTGATATTTAATCGTATCGGATAAGAATTTGATTGGAGGTTATATAAAGATAGGTACGGGGCTAAGAGAGATATCCCGAGATACACCCATCAAAACCCTAGTCGTCACCTTTCATGTCCCCTAACACGCGCACTGGTGCTAACACACTGACTCACGACATTTTATCCCTAGACATGTGGACTTTGGTAGAGACACTGCTACGACTGCGGCGCTGATCAGAATGATCGCGAGGAGAAAACAGTTGACCAGATGACAATCAACTACTTCTACTGCATCTACACAAGCTACGTTGAAGCGGCCGCTTTAACTCTACAAATGCTACACTGTGCGTCTAATGGCAACGATCTATAATCTTTTACTCGCATAGCTTCCTATTTACATGATAGAAAATTTTAATCTATGTTTGAGTAGCCTACTTGTATCCCAATAAAAACTATATACCATGAAAAGCTGAAAATACTTTAGAATGGAGTAGTAGTTCAGTCTAACATCACAATTTCTAGATTGACAAGTAGTTCAGACAGGGATAGATAGAATTTGGTAGGGAAAAGTGCTTCTGGCTAGCGACTGGATTGTGGGCCTATCTTTTTTAGCTGAAACTTATAGCTTTTAGCTACAGCTTGTGGTTTTTAGGTTGTTCGTGCGAGAGATTACAAATTAACAGAAATTCACGTATAGTTTTTGCTAATATAAATGAAGTCGGTACAGTATGTACTACAATTAACTAATAGAGACTATCTTGAAAAGATACTCTGTTTAAATCCTAGTCACTGTAGAAAAATCGAAAAGCAGTTTTTAGAGGTCGAAAAGTACTGAGCCCGTAACTCCTCTCCATCCGCTCCTTTCTTTATCTATGACCATATGTTTAATTAGCGCCTACTTAGAGTGGAACAGCATCCAAGAAAGTATATCCTTTTACGCTCCACATACGCAACATTGTGTGCGCATTGCATATTTTCAACCGCATGGAAAAAAGATTCCAAGATATGGATATGATCGTCACTTGGGCCCTTACATCAGGCGCCGTAGCTACCTTGCTAGCTCTTCTTCCGTGAAGCACTAGTCGTGGAAAGAACGTTGAAAATGTACATCAGTGTGAACTTAGTGACGTGTCACATCAAACAGCTAACACACACCCCATAATAATCTTGTCACCACGCATCATGCGCACGAGATTTAGGGTAAGTTTTTTTATGTTCACGGCTTGGCTTTCTACGATAGCTACTTTTTAAACGGATTATTTTTTTTAAAGTATGTCTAAAGTTGATTATAGTAGATATTATACTAACTTTATCTATATTGATCAAAATTATACATAAGTATCTTTTTTTCATATTCTCTCTTACAAATAGATAAAATTTAAAATTTAAACTAAAAACGATAAACCATTCAAAAACCCACCCTAAGTTTATCTATAGACATGCCGACTAGACCAGGAACGTGGCTTCCCTGTTTTCTTCTCCGTGTTCCCCTCGTGTTTCCGCTGATGTGGCAGAGCATCCTCCCTATCCCCTCATGTTCCTCTGGTGCTTTGGATCTCTGCCACATCGACAAGAACACGAGAGAAACACGAAGAAAGAAACAGGGAAACCGGCTTCCTAGATCAGACCTACCACGGATCGAGATGGCCGACAAGGACATGTGCACAGATACGTACATGTAGAAAGAAGCGCGCACGCACGCACGATCACCAGCACATGCACATGCGCATGTTCACGTCCCGGCCGGCCGATCTCTTTTGCGGAGCTGCACGCGCGGACAGATTATGCGACAGGTTACATGAACAAGCTAAGTGATCTAGGTTGTTTACATTGATTTCAACTTAAACTGCTATAAAGATTTGACTTTTGGAAACTACTCCTTTACTTCTTTCATTTCGAGAATAAAGCGGGGATTATAGATGTATCATGCACCTTACTTTTTTTTGCTCTTGTCTCATGGATGTATCGCTCTCTTTTTTACCGCTGGTTCACTCTTTCTAAAAACTACTTTTTAACTACTGCTACTATTTATTTTTAACTATAAACAATCAATAGTGGACAATGAAAACACCTCCTTTGCTGTCTCCACCGCTTTGTGCCAAACGCGGAGCCGGGGGAGGATTTGGCTTGGCCAAATTCGTGGCCGTCACGGGCGCATGCATTTTGACCGCGACCCATCCGTTCGCCGGCGACACGCATACGCGGGAAGAACCCAAGAAGGCAACGATCCGGTCCGTCCTGATGCAGCTGACGTGTAAAAGACTCAACGAGGTGATGCGTTTATTTGTATTTGGCCACACGAGATGGGTCTGTTTCCTGATGATCTAGTGTAGCTTGGTTGATGCGACTGTTTTCATCTAGATTAGGGATAGCAACAGGGGCGAGGGAAGAGCCTCCTGGTCCTGTCCCGTCCTGATCCCGTCAACAAGCCCAGCCGCTGGCCCGGTTAAGCTTCCGGGGGGACTTGGCCCCTGTTCTCGGTCCCCGTGGGGACCTAACTCCATAGGATTATGTAAGAATTAAATAATAAGTTAAAATATTTTTAAAATTAATAATATAACTTTGTTTATTAATATATATGACTCTCGTCCCCGTCCTGCTAGCCTAGCGGGGCTCCAGCCCTTTCCCATGGCAGGGCTCCCGATAGGAAAATTCTCTGTGGAGGAAATTGTCACCCCTAACCCGGATTCGAGTCCACGAATATGTTTATATAAACAGTACTCTTTAGGTACTGTTTATATAAATAGTGATATCTAAGTACACGTTACGTAGGTACGTTTAGTAATTAAGTGTATACTTGTGGTCTGTAAGATTCTACAATCTTTATCTCGTCTCAAACGTATACGCGTGTGTGTAGTAAATGCTTTCTTGTTGTCCTCAAAAAAAAAAAAGATCGGTAGGTTTCTTCCACAGCTTGGTGGCAGTTTTGATTTGATTCTTTGACGAGCTTGAGCTCTTTTTCGCTCCTGCCATTCGAGCACGAGTAAAATATGCATACGGTAGTACTAACTCAACTGGCATCTGTACGGTGCTACGTCAGGTTTGGATTTCTTTTTCTTAAAAGGGAATATTCCTGGAGCTCTGTAAGCATTTCCAAGAGTAACTTACGTACGGGCGTACGGCAATGGAACGAACAGTGATCTCACTAAAAAAATAAAAGAAAATAAAAGGAACGAGCAGTGATCCTGTGATATGTCGGCAACTCAACAAGAGCTCTTGTTTGGTAGACCAACATCCAAAATGGCGGAATGCGTCACAAATTGCTGCCGCTTCTGAAATTTTAAAAATAGAAAGGGAAGGTTGGGAGTTATTGCCGATTTAAATTTTATAAAAGAAATGTCAGTGCCTATCTAAGGTTCCATTTTAAATAGCGGCGATGCCTTCTGACCTCCAAAAGCCTAATCCCGCACGGCCACCATGCGATAAGCCACGGACCAATACGTGACAGAGCCTCATATGGCCACCGTGCAGGATTAGCCATAGGACGACATGTGGCGAAGCCCCGCACGGCCACCTTGTAGGTTTGATGTCATATGTCGGCCCATGGCTAATCCCGCACGATGATCGTGTGGGGCTTCGTCATGTGTCGATCCGTAGCTAATCTCGCACGGTGGCTGTGCGAGGCTCCATCATGTGTCGGCTCGTGGCTAATCCCACACGGTGGCCATACAGACGAGGGTGTTATTTTTTACAATTACAGTTATAAAATTATCAATTTAGCTAATCATACTTTAAAATGTACGATTTCGGCAAAAAAAAACTCCCATATAAGAGCATTGACAGGTACGGTTTCTTTCGTCCTTGTCTCTCAACCAATCATGCATGAACGTGCGCCGTACTAATCTACTTTGTTTTACTGTTAAACTATACTAGTACTGCTACTTTTGTGCGAAAAATTCCCGCCTACAACACATGGACTAATTAATCAATGACAACGAGTAGCACTCAAGTGATCAAAGAACCACTCGATAAAAAAAATATTAGAGAGGAACATGCGTCGTGAAATCAGTCTAGCAATTGCATCTGTATATGTGCGTACGTATGAGATCTTTGGAGTTAAAAGCCACTTTTGCTACTGTTTCATATCGTATTTACAGAAATAATTATATACATACAGTATTTGTAAAAAAATATCGTTTTTACCATCGATGGGTGGACGGCAGCACCGATGAGGCGACATATGGCGCTACCGCCGGCGGCAGGTAATTAATTAGCCGACTTAATTACCTGTCCTAATTTTTTTAGTGTTTATTTGAATTTTTAAATATACAAATGACCTCAAAAAATTACAAAAATTTATATACAGCCTCCCAACATAATATACCTTACAGTGTAATTTTTGAGTAATTTTATCCATGTGATGTTGGCTAATTAGCCAGTTTAAATAATTTTTTCACACACAAAATTTGCTCCTAGAACACCATCTATTATATATTAAAAGCTTATGACAATTCTTTTAGAGTTGTTAAGAAAAAAGAGAAATAGGCAAGAAATTCTCACAAAAAAAAGCCAAACATCTGGCTCTTTATCTGGTGGACCATAACTAAGTTGAACTATAACAGCCATTAAATATTATTATTTAAAAAATCTAACCATTCACATAGCAAACCTGAGTTATAACGGTTAGATTGAAAGAAAGGGTCAACAATGCTAAGTATAATAAAAAAATAACATAAATTCAAAATAAAAAGAAAATTACCCAACTTAGTTTGTTACGAACTCCTAATTAAAACCCATATATATAGCTGAAATTCGGAATATGAACTTTAAATTAAAATCCATATATTGCTAAAATTTAGAATAAAAATTACATAAAAATTAGCAGTTGGATTTGTATACGAATTCTAACCTAGAACTAAGATTCAAAATTAAATAAAAAATAACAACAGAAATCAACAAAAATTCGGAATAAAAATAAAAGTGATATAATACCTCGTTTATTCATTCCCAACCGAACCGGTTGGGACGTTGTATACTTAACTGATTGAATATATAAGGCCACTAATCTCCACGCATATCTATAGAATATGCTGAATAAGCAGTATAAAAATATGAGAGTGTCTAGGCATCATCTGGATGTTTTCTTTCTAACTATCATTCAAATCTGTAACCCTTAAATTAGAGATCAAGAGGCTCATTGTTTTTGAAGGGAAGAAGATTTTTTTTTCAAGAAGAAGGTAGAATTTAAGGGGGAGAGGATTTATGACCATTGGATCTCTAATCCAATAATCGCAGATAATCTATATCTCCAATAAAAATCAACCGAAGGGATAATGCGTTTCTGGATGGGAACGAATCATCGAATGGACCAAAGCAACAGGCAAAGGATAAGGCCATCATCCGGTGAGCCCATTGTCAGTCAATTAGCTCTACGGTAAGTGAATGATATTAAATTATGCACTACAAAATTCCAATGTTGTTTACATTCCTGTTCCCTTGGGTCAAAACAAGAATAAGTCGAAGGCCGTGTTCCCCCTAGTTTTTGCTTCTACGCTCTTACATGCGCATGAGGCAATACAGTGGAATTCTTCTTTCTAAAAAAAAAGAAAGAAAGGAAAGGAAAGAAATGATATGACGCTGGAATAAAAGAAAACACGAACTAGTGATTTCAAAAATAATGTGTTTTCATTCCTTTGTTTTATCACATGTTTTTCCCATTCTATGTTTTCCATTCGAGAAGAAGGAATCTTCACTAGAGAACTCGACCGGGAGAATTCACTTCTCCTGGAAACAAAACAAAAACACTAGTGATGTTAAGAAGTACCTGCTACAACCTATTCCTATGTATGCCAGGGACACTTAACCCTCGAGAATAGGAGAGTAGGTGCAGCATTTCATAAACTGGTATACGTCTCTAAAGCTTCAACGTATTCTAAGCGCAGATTACAATTTTGTGAAGGTGTAAATTCAATTGAAGTGGCGAAGACACCAACCGGTCTGGTGTTTTTCACCCTCCAAATGGCCACTCGTAGTTCTGATTATGATCCTAACACTACCGGAAAGCTGCTATATGCCGAGTGTCTGGAGTTTTGCCGAGTGCAATCTATCGGGCACTCGGTAAACAATCACTTTGCCGAGTGCCTCCACGGGGACACTCGGCGAACATAAAACACTCGGCAAAAAATCTCTTTGCCGAGTGCTGCAGATTAGACACTTGGCAAAAGAAGCTCTTTGCCGAGTGCTGCCAAGAAAACACTCGGCAAAAATAAAACACTCGGCACCAACCGCCGTCCGTTAGAGGTCAGCCGCCGCCGTTAGAACTTTGCCGAGTGTCTGGAGCTGACACTCGGCAAAGAGCAAAATCCGAGTGTTGTTTTTTTGCGGCACTCGGCAAAGAAATAAAACCTTTTCCTTTCCTACCCTTCAAACTTTTTCTACTCTCCACATACAACATATGGTACTCCATGTTAAAATTTGATATATTTTTGTATTTGTTTGCTATAATTAATTAATTAATTGCATTTCAAGCAATTTTTTGAATCAAGTCAAATTTGAACTGCAAGTGATTCAAATAATAGAAAAAAAATGAGTAGAAAATGATATTCATGTTATTCAGCCCGGTTTGAGGCCTTACCTGTGAAATGAAAAGGAATTTCGAACATCTTGTTCAGGAAACACGACCACGAACGTGTGGCCGAATGGTTTTTAAATTTTAAAAAAAGCAAACGAAGTCTGAAAATCATGAGATTTGTCAAGATGTCATGATATCATACGTGGAGGCTGTGGTAAAAAAATTGAGAAGATTTCGCATAAGTTGTCACGTACGAAGCTTACAAACCGAAGCATTTCTGAAGAAGAAGCATAGAGTTGAGAAGGATCCGGTAAGATTTGGAGTCAAAGTGACGGTCGAATTGTGGTTTGACTACAAAACTTTTTGTATAGGCAATAGACAACAGAGATTGTTTCATGTGAAATTTTGGTAATTTTTCGGATCCGTTTGATAATTTTAATTTTTAAACTGCAATTATAGAATTTTAATTGATATAAATTAAATTTGAGCTATAACTGCATGAAATAATGGTCTAATATTCGTAGAAGCATCGAATATGCATTGTTGAGTGAATTTGACAAGGCATTTTCAAAGTACATTCGAACAAATTTGTAAAACACGTTATGGAAAAGAAAGAGAGGAAAGAAAGTTTTATTAAAATAAAATCTTTGCCGAGTGCCTTGTGGGCGACACTCGGCAAAGGAGGAGGGCTTTGCCGAGTGCCAGATCGGGGGCACTCGGCAAAGGAGGAGGGCTTTGCCGAGTGCCAGATCAGGGGCACTCGGCAAACAACACAAACAAAACGTTTCCCCGCGGCCGCGCTCACACACGCAACAAACACAGCCCGCCCTGCACGCCCGCCGCCGCGCCCGCCCGCCGCCCCGGCCACCGCTTCGACTGCCGCGGCCGGCCTGGCCCCCGCGGCCGCCCGGCGCCGCCCCGGCCACCGCTTCGACTGCCCCGGCCCCCGTGGCCGCCCGACGCCTCCCCCGACTGCCCCCGCGGCCGCCCGCCGCCCAACGCCTCCCCCGCCCGACGGCTCCTGCAGGTTGGTTTGTATATGTGTTTCGGCCGTATATGTGATTGTTGGCCATCGTGCCGTATATGTGGTTGTCGGCCATCGTGCCGTTGGTGTGGTTGTCGGCCATCGTGCTATTCGTTTGTTGCAGGTTTTGGAAACCTCACCGTGCAGGGGAGGTGCTGCCGAAATTTTCAATTGACACTATTATGTTGCTTTTTTGCAGGAGAGGCTATTGCACTGTCCACCGCCGCCGCCCACCGCCGCCGCCTTGGCTGAGGGCGGTTCCTAGGCTCCCGACTGCGCGGTGTACCTCTGCTTCTCGGGTTGGAGCCGTGGACGTCTCCCTCGGCTCCGACAGCTTGTCTTCCCACGTAGACAATCTACGTGCTGTGAGTTACCCTTTTCCTTGCTCGGTTTACAGTTCAACTATTTATTCATGTTCATAGATTACGTAACCTAGTTAGGCGTCTCCCGTTCGAAAGAGATACGGTTGGAAATATGCAGATCTTTGCATATCTATAACCGTATCTGTTTCGAATTGTCCACGTTTTTTGGACAGCCCGAGGATGCGTAGATGGGGTTAGTTTCCATGGTCTACTCCGATCCGTGACAGAGTTTCGGCATCATCTCCCTGTTGTTCTCCGGATACACAATCTCCCTGCCAGGACGTGTATTTGGAGAACAGCGGGGAGGTGATGCCGAAATTCTGTCTCGGATAGGAGTAGAGCATGGAAACTAACCTCATCTACGCATCCTCGGGTGGGATTAGGACCTATCTTCACCTATTAGATAGGAGAAAGATCGTGTAGATGCATTTGATTCTTATATTACTCCCTGATATGTTAGAGGATGGATGACCGTGAGTGGATGTACACGGGTCGCTCAAGTCAGGGTTCGTTGTCCGATGAATGGATTGAGAAGACCGATGCTTTCTTGGAACTAGCATTTGCCAAGGTTGAAGGAGCGCGTGCCACTTGGTGTCCCTGCAGCAGATGTGCAAACACGCGTCGACAAACAAAGGAGGTCATGGGTAAACATCTTTGCAAGTTTGGATTTACGGCAGACTATACCCGGTGGATCTACCATGGTGAATCCGATCGTATGAGAGAGGAGGTCATGAGACCACGCGTCGAGGATTATGATGCTGATGGCGGGGTAGGAGACATGTTAAATGACTATCATGAAGCACACTTCGCTGAAGGACGTAGGGAGGAGGAGCCAGAGGCAACCGCAAAGGCGTATTACGACATGTTGTCTGCGGCACAGAAACCCCTTCACGGTCAGACGAAGGTTTCTCAACTGGTGGCATTGGACGCGTAATGGCCTTGAAGTCCCAGTTTAGCGTGAGTCGAGACGCCTTCGATGCTATGTTGACAGTTTTTGGCAGCATGCTTCCGGAGGGTCACATTCTGCCAAAGAGCATGTACGAGTCAAAGAAACTCCTTCGTGCACTTAAGATGCCATATGAGCAGATACATGCTTGTTCGAAGGGGTGCATCCTATTTAGGAAAGAACACGCGGAAGCAAAGTACTGTGCAAAGTGTGGATCTTCTAGGTTCCTGGAGGTAGACTCTGGTGATGATCAGAAGAGGCAGCTTGCGATCCCCGTGAAAATCCTACGGTACCTTCCGTTCATACCAGGAGGAGCAGCAGGAGCAGCAGCACTCTTGAGAGGGAGCGGGAGGAGGAGCGGGAGCGGGAGGAGGAGCAGGAGTAGGAGGAGGAGCAGGAGGAGGAGGAGGAGGAGGAGGCGGCAGGGGGTTCCGCTTCCTCTGGTTCGTCGGGTGTCTGGTTGCGAGGTCCCTCGACCCTCCCGAGGCGACCGATACCTCGTGAGAGACGCCCGCTGATTCGACCCACTGGGGCTAGGTAAGTAACTTTAGATGTTATCACTACTTTTTCATTTGATGTGTTGAAAATCACAATAGAAACTAATAATTTATCTTAATCACTTGGGCAGGGGTTGGACGCTTGTGGCTGCAGGTGATCACAAACGCCATGTCAATGGCATCCTGGGTCTTTTGTGCAGGCTACACTTCCCTGGCCTGGTTGCGTTTGGCGGAGGGCAGGAGCCGGCCTACACGTGGGACCACTACGTCGCCTTCCCCGATTTACCAGATCGGGATGGCAGGGTATTCGCCAACAAGGTGGAGCGGGTGACGGCCGAGCTGTGGGTAAGTCTTCCTCGCACTACATTGCTCAATACATCGCATTCATTGGACATTCTTGAAATAATGACTGGATACATCGCGTCTATATGCAGGATTTCTTCAGATGCCAGGAGGGATATGAGGCCAAGGCGGCTAGTGTGGCTCACAAAGCCTGTTATAAACTCGTGAAGGACATGCATTACGAGGCGCGTGTCCAGGCCATCGTAACATACAACGCTACCTACCTTGGAGTGAAGATCAACAAAACTCAAGCAAGAAACATGAGGCTGACCCGGGAAGAATACATGCAGGTAAATATAGAACATTAATACTGATTTTTTTCTGAGATTAAGTACGCTTAATTTGATCTTCTTATATGTCATATACTTGATGACGTGTAGGTGCCTCCGTGGTGGTGCGCCCAGCATCTCTAGTGCTGGGCACAGATGGTGGACAAGTGGTGCGCCGCCGAGTGGGAGGAGACGCACAATGCTTGCCGGGAGCGGCGTTTGATGATGCCAGGTGCACCACACCATCAAGGCAACCATAGCCTCGACGAATTCGCGGCTACATGGGTACGCGAATTCATTTCTTTATTATAACGCTCAATTCTGCATAATTTCTAATCATCTTGCTGTTTTTTTCGCAGTCGTCGTCACATGGTGGCCAGCCTTGCTCCCAGTTCAAGGCATGGGCTTTGGCCCACAAGGGCAAGGCGACGTCCGACGTCGACTACAACCCGGAGGACCCGCCCTCGGTGTACAGCAATGCGACCGTCCACAGCCGTCTCAGTGAGTACACATCGATGGCAAGGGCGGTCCATGGGCCAGAGTACGATCCGAGCACCCAGGACCTTGATGAAGAAGTCGTCATGAGGGTGGGAGGAGGCAAGAAGCATAGGCGGTACTGGATTGGCGACAGCACACTCGACACGGCCACTACTCCCACTCTCTCCCAGATTCGAGCAAGGAGCACGAGCTCAAGCCCGGCCATACGCCCACGGCCGGACACTGCACAGTCCCGGATGGAGGCACTCCAGGTTATTTCTGTTTTATTCGTCGTTCATTAATTTTTACATACCTTTGCTTTGCATTGTAACATTGGGGTGAAATATTGTAGGCCCAGCTGGAAGAAGAGAAGAGGCTACGGGAGGAGATGGCGGTGAGGATGGAGGCCGATCGGCAGAGGAATGAGGCCGAGCGGCAGAGGATGGAGCAGATGTTTCAGTGGATGCAAAGTCTTGGCGAGAGGATGGGTCAACCTCTGCCACCGGAGCTATTCCCTCCTCCACCTCCTTCTGCAACTACTCCTGTGAGTTTGCCTTCTCTACCTTGAGCTCTTTACTTACCATGTTTATTGCTTTCGCTTGTGCTTTGCTTGTATGAGCTCTACCTCTTAGATTAGCTATAGGCAAGTTGATAGGATTGTCTCTAAGTTGCAAAACTCTTTTGTGTTGAGGGCAAGTTAGAACACACTACAAAAACCTTAAGTCCATATCTCTTGTGCATTGCGGCCTAACTTCCAAGTCAGCATCAAGTTCCTTTCACCTGAGCTAGTGGAGTAATGAATGTTTAAGTTTGTATGTTCCTGCCTTAAATCTTGTCTCACACATGCAATCTCTTCTACCTTTGTGCAGAATCAATCGGCGGCTTCGAATGATGTGCCTCATGACCCACACATCAGTCGGGGTGGCCAGCTTGGTGAATGATACTTGTGGTTGTGATGCTTATTGTGAATGGTACTTGGAGATACTTGATTTGCATTTGTGGTTCACTTGTGGTTGCACTTGGTTCACTTGGTGATGCACTTGGATTATATGTGATATATTGTGGTTGCACTTGGTTCACTTGGTGAATGGTTGTGAATGACCTTGTGGTGATTACTTGTGGACTATATGTGATATATTGTTGATATATCTGTGATATATTGTGATTTGTTTGAGTGGGGTGCAATAAACAATTTAAAAAGGCAGTTTTTGGCCACTTTGCCGTGTGTTACACTCGGCAAAGGGAGGCTTTGCCGAGTGTCATAGTAAAAACACTCAGCAAAGTAACATTTATGTGCATTCTGGGAACATACTTTGCCGAGTGTGTTTGTCTTTGCTGAGTGTCATGGTAATGACACTCGGTAAACTCTTAGTCTTGCGAGTGTCTTTACCATGACACTTGCAAAGCTTAAGATTTTGCTGAGTGCCATTACCACGACACCGGCCAAACTGGAAGGATTTGCCGAGTGCCATTCCGTCCTGGCACTCGGCAAAAGACGCCGTCACTGTGTCTCACCGTCCACTGACCTTTTTTTTGCCGAGGGTCGTTTCGGCAACTCGGCAAAGCCTTTGCCGAGTGCTCGATGAAAAGCTCTCGGCAAAGAGCTCTTTGCCGTCAGAAACTTTGCCGTGTGAGCTATGCCGTGGGGTGGCACTCGGTAAGCCTTTGCCGAGTGTTTCTCGTGCTTGCCGAGTGCCACCGGCACTCGGCAAAGCTGCTGAGCCGGTAGTGAACCATAATTACCCGTGACCATGATCACCAAGAAGTCAAGCCTTCATTGGTACTTAGGGAACTGGACTGGGCCAGAGAGGGAGGGATTCGGCCCAAAAAGGTGTAGAAATTTTTAGGGTTTTCTAATTTTTTAGAAATTGGATTAAATGCAATTAGAGGTCCAAGAAATAGTAAATAAACCCTAAAATCTAAACCAAAATACAGATAATTCCGTGAAACACAAGAAACCTAAATAAGATTGGTTTTTATTTAATAAATATCTACTTTATTCCTGTTAAATCTTTTTAATTTTAGACAATTCATATTAAGCTTTCGTTAATTCAAGAAAAAATCCAATGATTATTTTTATTTTAAAACTTTAAAAGCCATGAAAAACCAGGATGCTACACTCCTTTTGGCATGTGGTCCCACCACTCAAAGGAGCTTCCTAACGGTAATCTTGTCATTAACTCTTGCTGCCAATACAGTGAACACAAAAATACAATTGTAGTCTAAATAGAGCCAACTGGTTTCAAACTCTTCCTGTTCACCAAGTACCTCTAATTAAGTAGCTAAGTGATAGGATGAGGCTAGTTGTTAGATCATTATATTATTTATCCTAGTTATTACCCTAGTCGAAGTTCCCTTCTTTGCACTATTGTTATTGCTAGCTTCAAGCGAGTGGTTAGGGAAAGCATCAATGACAGATTTTTTTTCATTGGGCACTAACTCTTTGGAATAGGAAGAACAATTTCTTCCTCCACCTTTTAACCAGGCTCCTTGGATCAACCAATCAAAGCTCATCCGATCAATATACTCTACAAAAGTTCACGACCAGTTAGAATCTAAATAACAAATATGGTTGTATGAACTCTAGATTACATTCTTAGGAAAATTTTATTTCTAAAAATGCCTCCTTGGTTTCGCACCATATATTCTTCTTCAAACTAAAAAGAATACAACTCCAATTGAATAAACTTTCTCGACTAAGCAAAATCCAGTCGGAAGATATAATGCTCGTAGTCATTATTCACGACCAGTAAAAATACTAACTCAAGTAAACCTTTTTTCATGCAATCCAAACAAAAGATGATTTTCTCGACTAGTTCATTTCAGTCAGACGAAACTAGTTATTGCAAGATATCATATGCAACTCGATAAACTCTCTGGTATATGAGCAAATCACTTTGCTTAGAATTCGAGAGCTAGCTGACAATGATATAATATCTAATTTAATCATTCATTTATTTGACCTACATCCTAATGGGTTGGGACCCTATATACTTCAACCAATTGGACGAATAAGGCCACTTATCTCGAGGCATATATCTAGAATATGCCAAATAAGTGGTATATAAATACGGTATAAATTAATTTCCTAGATAATCTATGTGGAGATCATTTGGGCTTTTTTTGTGGCTTATGGCTGAAAAGCACTGTAGCTAGCTGAAAAAAACACTGTAGCTGACAGAGACTTATTTAGCATAATTAAATTTAAAAAATTAAAAAATATAAAAAATATGTTAGCCTATTACGTATAATACAAACAAATACGGGGAAAAAAGAACTGGCAAAAAAGCTCAACAAAAAGCCAAAAGTTCAGAAAAAGACGAAATTTATTAATAGTGAAAAATAAGCCGGAAGCCAGAAGCTGAAGCCGAAACGATCACACCATCTCCAACACAAACAAATAAATGCATAATTAAAAGGGCACATAGATAGCTACCACGTCAGACAACCGCCTAGGACAGTTGCTCCCTCGAACGGACGATAGTTTCTCCCTCAATCGCATGCACACCTGTTCACCATCAACCACCAAGAAAAAGAAGATTTGAGATAGACGGCACAAGATCCAGGAGAAAAGCAACAAAACAACATTGTAACATATTTGTGCTCTCCGTTAGTCCCAACCAGAGAGTACCCCTTTGTAAACATTCATAGCAACACAAAATGCACAGTAGCGTCATTATCCAAGATCAAGGAGGCCCGGACATGTATAAATATCTTGTCCCCATAGCGTTTTGGCCATAGTTCTTCCTTGTTTTCTCGTAAGATTGGCTCTCCCATCGTCGACAAAAGGGAAATTAGCAATATTTTCATATGTGATATATTGTGGTTGCACTTGGTTCACTTGGTGAATGGTTGTGAATGACACTTGTGGTGATTACTTGTGGACTATATGTGATATATTGTTGATATATCTGTGATATATTGTGATTTGTTTGAGTGGGGTGCAATAAACAATTAAAATAGGCAGTTTTTGGCCACTTTGCCGTGTGTTACACTCGGCAAAGGGAGGCTTTGCCGAGTGTCATAGTAAAAACACTCAGCAAAGTAACATTTATGTGCATTCTGGGAACATACTTTGCCGAGTGTTTTGTCTTTGCTGAGTGTCATGGTAATGACACTCGGTAAACTCTTAGTCTTTGCCGAGTGTCTTTACCATGACACTTGGCAAAGCTTAAGATTTTGCTGAGTGCCATTACCACGACACTCGGCAAACTGGAAGGATTTGCCGAGTGCCATTCCGTCCTGGCACTCGGCAAAAGACGCCGTCACTGTGTTCTCACCGTCCACTGACCTTTTTTTTGCCGAGGGTCGTTTCGGCACTCGGCAAAGCCTTTGCCGAGTGCTCGATGAAAAGCTCTCGGCAAAGAGCTCTTTGCCGTCAGAAACTTTGCCGTGTGAGCTATGCCGTGGGTGGCACTCGGTAAAGCCTTTGCCGAGTGTTTCTCGTGCTTTGCCGAGTGCCACCGGCACTCGGCAAAGCTGCTGAGCCCGGTAGTGAACCATAATTACCCGTGACCATGATCACCAAGAAGTCAAGCCTTCATTGGTACTTAGGGAACTGGACTGGGCCAGAGAGGGAGGGAATTCGGCCCAAAAAGGTTGTAGAAATTTTTAGGGTTTTCTAATTTTTAGAAATTGGATTAAATGCAATTGAGGTCCAAGAAATAGTAAATAAACCCTAAAAATCTAAACAAAATACAGATAAATTCCGTGAAACACAAGAAACCTAAATAAGATTGGTTTTTATTTAATAAAATATCTTTATTCCTGTTAAATCTTTTTAATTTTAGACAATTCATATTAAGCTTTCGTTAATTCAAGAAAAATCCAAATGATTATTTTTATTTTAAAACTTTAAAAAGCCATGAAAAACCAGGATGCTACACTCCTTTTGGCATGTGGTCCCACCCACTCAAAGGAGCTTCCTAACGTTAATCTTGTCATTAACTCTTGCTGCCAATACAGTGAACACAAAAATACAATTGTAGTCTAAATAGAGCCAACTGGTTTCAACTCTTCCTGTTCACCAAGTACCTCTAATTAAGTAGCTAAGTGAATAGGATGAGGCTAGTTGTTAGATCATTATATTATTTATCCTAGTTATTACCCTAGTCGAAGTTCCCTTCTTTGCACTATTGTTATTGCTAGCTTCAAGCGAGTGGTTAGGGAAAGCATCAATGACAGATTTTTTTTCATTGGGCACTAACTCTTTGGAATAGGAAGAACAATTTCTTCCTCCACCTTTTAACCAGGCTCCTTGGATCAACCAATCAAAGCTCATCCGATCAATATACTCTACAAAAGTTCACGACCAGTTAGAATCTAAATAACAAATATGGTTGTATGAACTCTAGATTACATTCTTAGGAAAATTTTATTTCTAAAAATGCCTCCTTGGTTTCGCACCATATATTCTTCTTCAAACTAAAAAGAATACAACTCCAATTGAATAAACTTTCTCGACTAAGCAAAATCCAGTCGGAAGATATAATGCTCGTAGTCATTATTCACGACCAGTAAAAATACTAACTCAAGTAAACCTTTTTTCATGCAATCCAAACAAAAGATGATTTTCTCGACTAGTTCATTTCAGTCAGACGAAACTAGTTATTGCAAGATATCATATGCAACTCGATAAACTCTCTGGTATATGAGCAAATCACTTTGCTTAGAATTCGAGAGCTAGCTGACAATGATATAATATCTAATTTAATCATTCATTTATTTGACCTACATCCTAATGGGTTGGGACCCTATATACTTCAACCAATTGGACGAATAAGGCCACTTATCTCGAGGCATATATCTAGAATATGCCAAATAAGTGGTATATAAATACGGTATAAATTAATTTCCTAGATAATCTATGTGGAGATCATTTGGGCTTTTTTTGTGGCTTATGGCTGAAAAGCACTGTAGCTAGCTGAAAAAAACACTGTAGCTGACAGAGACTTATTTAGCATAATTAAATTTAAAAAATTAAAAAATATAAAAAATATGTTAGCCTATTACGTATAATACAAACAAATACGGGGAAAAAAGAACTGGCAAAAAAGCTCAACAAAAAGCCAAAAGTTCAGAAAAAGACGAAATTTATTAATAGTGAAAAATAAGCCGGAAGCCAGAAGCTGAAGCCGAAACGATCACACCATCTCCAACACAAACAAATAAATGCATAATTAAAAGGGCACATAGATAGCTACCACGTCAGACAACCGCCTAGGACAGTTGCTCCCTCGAACGGACGATAGTTTCTCCCTCAATCGCATGCACACCTGTTCACCATCAACCACCAAGAAAAAGAAGATTTGAGATAGACGGCACAAGATCCAGGAGAAAAGCAACAAAACAACATTGTAACATATTTGTGCTCTCCGTTAGTCCCAACCAGAGAGTACCCCTTTGTAAACATTCATAGCAACACAAAATGCACAGTAGCGTCATTATCCAAGATCAAGGAGGCCCGGACATGTATAAATATCTTGTCCCCATAGCGTTTTGGCCATAGTTCTTCCTTGTTTTCTCGTAAGATTGGCTCTCCCATCGTCGACAAAAGGGAAATTAGCAATATTTTCATATGTGATATATTGTGGTTGCACTTGGTTCACTTGGTGAATGGTTGTGAATGACACTTGTGGTGATTACTTGTGGACTATATGTGATATATTGTTGATATATCTGTGATATATTGTGATTTGTTTGAGTGGGGTGCAATAAACAATTAAAATAGGCAGTTTTTGGCCACTTTGCCGTGTGTTACACTCGGCAAAGGGAGGCTTTGCCGAGTGTCATAGTAAAAACACTCAGCAAAGTAACATTTATGTGCATTCTGGGAACATACTTTGCCGAGTGTTTTGTCTTTGCTGAGTGTCATGGTAATGACACTCGGTAAACTCTTAGTCTTTGCCGAGTGTCTTTACCATGACACTTGGCAAAGCTTAAGATTTTGCTGAGTGCCATTACCACGACACTCGGCAAACTGGAAGGATTTGCCGAGTGCCATTCCGTCCTGGCACTCGGCAAAAGACGCCGTCACTGTGTTCTCACCGTCCACTGACCTTTTTTTTGCCGAGGGTCGTTTCGGCACTCGGCAAAGCCTTTGCCGAGTGCTCGATGAAAAGCTCTCGGCAAAGAGCTCTTTGCCGTCAGAAACTTTGCCGTGTGAGCTATGCCGTGGGTGGCACTCGGTAAAGCCTTTGCCGAGTGTTTCTCGTGCTTTGCCGAGTGCCACCGGCACTCGGCAAAGCTGCTGAGCCCGGTAGTGAACCATAATTACCCGTGACCATGATCACCAAGAAGTCAAGCCTTCATTGGTACTTAGGGAACTGGACTGGGCCAGAGAGGGAGGGAATTCGGCCCAAAAAGGTTGTAGAAATTTTTAGGGTTTTCTAATTTTTAGAAATTGGATTAAATGCAATTGAGGTCCAAGAAATAGTAAATAAACCCTAAAAATCTAAACAAAATACAGATAAATTCCGTGAAACACAAGAAACCTAAATAAGATTGGTTTTTATTTAATAAATATCTACTTTATTCCTGTTAAATCTTTTTAATTTTAGACAATTCATATTAAGCTTTCGTTAATTCAAGAAAAATCCAAATGATTATTTTTATTTTAAAACTTTAAAAAGCCATGAAAAACCAGGATGCTACACTCCTTTTGGCATGTGGTCCCACCCACTCAAAGGAGCTTCCTAACGTTAATCTTGTCATTAACTCTTGCTGCCAATACAGTGAACACAAAAATACAATTGTAGTCTAAATAGAGCCAACTGGTTTCAACTCTTCCTGTTCACCAAGTACCTCTAATTAAGTAGCTAAGTGAATAGGATGAGGCTAGTTGTTAGATCATTATATTATTTATCCTAGTTATTACCCTAGTCGAAGTTCCCTTCTTTGCACTATTGTTATTGCTAGCTTCAAGCGAGTGGTTAGGGAAAGCATCAATGACAGATTTTTTTTCATTGGGCACTAACTCTTTGGAATAGGAAGAACAATTTCTTCCTCCACCTTTTAACCAGGCTCCTTGGATCAACCAATCAAAGCTCATCCGATCAATATACTCTACAAAAGTTCACGACCAGTTAGAATCTAAATAACAAATATGGTTGTATGAACTCTAGATTACATTCTTAGGAAAATTTTATTTCTAAAAATGCCTCCTTGGTTTCGCACCATATATTCTTCTTCAAACTAAAAAGAATACAACTCCAATTGAATAAACTTTCTCGACTAAGCAAAATCCAGTCGGAAGATATAATGCTCGTAGTCATTATTCACGACCAGTAAAAATACTAACTCAAGTAAACCTTTTTTCATGCAATCCAAACAAAAGATGATTTTCTCGACTAGTTCATTTCAGTCAGACGAAACTAGTTATTGCAAGATATCATATGCAACTCGATAAACTCTCTGGTATATGAGCAAATCACTTTGCTTAGAATTCGAGAGCTAGCTGACAATGATATAATATCTAATTTAATCATTCATTTATTTGACCTACATCCTAATGGGTTGGGACCCTATATACTTCAACCAATTGGACGAATAAGGCCACTTATCTCGAGGCATATATCTAGAATATGCCAAATAAGTGGTATATAAATACGGTATAAATTAATTTCCTAGATAATCTATGTGGAGATCATTTGGGCTTTTTTTGTGGCTTATGGCTGAAAAGCACTGTAGCTAGCTGAAAAAAACACTGTAGCTGACAGAGACTTATTTAGCATAATTAAATTTAAAAAATTAAAAAATATAAAAAATATGTTAGCCTATTACGTATAATACAAACAAATACGGGGAAAAAAGAACTGGCAAAAAAGCTCAACAAAAAGCCAAAAGTTCAGAAAAAGACGAAATTTATTAATAGTGAAAAATAAGCCGGAAGCCAGAAGCTGAAGCCGAAACGATCACACCATCTCCAACACAAACAAATAAATGCATAATTAAAAGGGCACATAGATAGCTACCACGTCAGACAACCGCCTAGGACAGTTGCTCCCTCGAACGGACGATAGTTTCTCCCTCAATCGCATGCACACCTGTTCACCATCAACCACCAAGAAAAAGAAGATTTGAGATAGACGGCACAAGATCCAGGAGAAAAGCAACAAAACAACATTGTAACATATTTGTGCTCTCCGTTAGTCCCAACCAGAGAGTACCCCTTTGTAAACATTCATAGCAACACAAAATGCACAGTAGCGTCATTATCCAAGATCAAGGAGGCCCGGACATGTATAAATATCTTGTCCCCATAGCGTTTTGGCCATAGTTCTTCCTTGTTTTCTCGTAAGATTGGCTCTCCCATCGTCGACAAAAGGGAAATTAGCAATATTTTCATACGAATTCCAAATTAAAGCTCCTACTAGTTGAAATTCAAAATAAAAATTAGCAATTGGATTTTTACACAAATTCTAACCTAAAACTGAAATTCAAAATTAAATAAAAATAACAACAAAAAATAACATAAATTTGGAATGAAAAATAAAAGGAAATTAGCAATTTGATTTTTGTACAAAGTCCAAATTAAAACCACTAAAATAAAACAAAAATTAGCAATGTGATTTTCATACAAACTCTAAATTAAAACCCCTATATAGCTGAAATTCAGACTAAAATTAGTAGTTGGGTTTGTATACGAATTCTAACTTAAAACTAAATTCAAAATTAAATCAAAATAACTATAAATAACACAAAATTGGAATAAAAATAAATAAAATTTGGAATATGATTTTTGTATGAACTCCAAATTAAAATCCTTACATAGCTAAAATTTGGAATAAAAATTAGAAGAAAAAT